>JBBGZY010000588.1:35000-1250511 GCA_037952925.1 Lithobates clamitans | reverse complement strand
TATCTCTATCTCTATCTCTATCTCTATCTCTATCTCTACTCTATCTCTCTCTTTCTCTGCGCTCCTTGTGCTCTCTCCTCTTTTTCTCTGTTGCTCTCTCTATACTCTTCTCTCTATATCAAAAAAGGGGAAAGGAGAGTGCCATCCAACTAAATCATAACTGTTGCCAACATCCCTAAGTCAGAATAAATAAGTAATTACCCCCAAATATTATAACATTTTAATTTATTAAGTAGAAAACAATGAAAAACATTGAAAAAAACAACACCAACAAGAACAACAAGGATACCATAAAAACAAGTATAAGGCTATACAGGCTGTACTGATATGCAGGATTAAAGGCTATGTTCAATAGTCTTGCCATGAGGTCTTACGCGTTTCGGGACTAAACAGTATGTCCCTTCATCAGAGACAGATGGTGAAGCACAATCCTATTGTATGATAGAATATGAAAAAACAATAATAAATATACAAAAACAACATAAAAATGATATCTGCAAGTACCACATATACAGCATTGGGTTAGTGTAAACACAAACAAGGGGACACAACCTTGTTTGGGTATTTTTATGTTGTTTTTGTATATTTATTATTGTTTTTTCATATTCTATCATACAATAGGATTGTGCTTCACCATCTGTCTCTGATGAAGGGACATACTGTTTAGTCCCAAAACGCGTAAGACCTTGTGGCAAGACTATTGAACATAGCCTTTAATCCTGCATATCAGTACAGCCTGTATAGCCTTATACTTGTTTTTATGGTATCCTTGTTGTTCTTGTTGATGTTGTTTTTTTCAATGTTTTTCATTGTTTTCTACTTAATAAATTAAAATTTTATAATATTTGGTTGCCGTTAAAGTCCCATTAATCCCTTGGGGGTAATTACTACATACATGTATAGAGCGATGACAGGTCCTCTTTATACTCCTATGCATGTAAACAACCATGACAGGTCCTCTTTATACTCCAATATACATGTATAGAGCCATGACAGGTCCACTTTATACTGCTTTACATGTATAGAGCCATGACAGGTCCTCTTTATACTCCTATACATGTATAGAGCCATGACAGGTCCTCTTTATACTCCTATACATGAATAGAGCCATGACAGGTCCACTTTATACTGCTTTACATGTATAGAACCATTACAGGTCCTTTTTATACCCCTATATACATGTATAGAGCCATGAGCGGTCCTCTTTAGTTATCATGATAAAAAATAATGGATGTGGGGGCATTTTGGTGGGCGTGATATTTTTATTTTTTCTGGGGGGGGGGCAGCATTTCATTGTTGGTACCAGGCAGCACAATGTCTTGGGCCGGCACTGGACCCCAGGGTGGGAGGACGCTGATCACAGAATGACCGATAAACAAACTCCACGTAACTCATTTCCATCATAGTTGGATTATTATCAGATGTTGGGGCGACACGACCCGGAGCTGAGACATAGAATGAGGAGAGTCTATTATATGAACATTTTATCATTGTCAGGAGCCGCAGAACTCCATTCCTATTGTTTGTGTAGAACAAAGTGTTCCGGTCCGTCTGTCCTCTGTGTGACCATGCACAGTCCTTTCCTCAGGTTTCTCTGTGATTATTGAATTCAATCGATGTGCCGCGCTTCTATTTAGACTCTGTGTTACCTGTGAAATATACCAAATCAATTAATGAAATGATTTCAAAATTCATATATACAGCAGTGATCATCCAATGATAAGACGAGGAGAAGTCATATATACAGCAGTGATCATCCAATGATAAGATGAGGTTAAGTAACATAAAACAAAGATCCAATTCCTTATTGTGGTGCTGACGATGAGCCGAACACCCCCCCGGTTCGGTTCGCACCAGAACCTGCGAACAGACCGAAACTTTGCACAAATGTTAGAACTCCATTGAAGTCTATGGGACTCGAACGTTCGAAATCAAAAGTGCTAATTTTAAAGGCTAATTTGCATGGTATTGTCCTAAAAAGGGTTTGGGGACCTGCAAAAAAAAGTTTTAAAAACGTCAGTTTTTTCGGGAGCAGTGATTTTAATGATGCTTAACCACTTGAGGTCCGGGCCATAGCCGAATGATGGCTACAGCGCGGACCTCAATCTCCGGGAGGACGTCATATGACGTCCTCCCCTATGCACGCGCACCGCGCGCACCCTGCAGGGCGCGCGGTGTGCGCGCTGTGATCACAGAGTCACGGAGACTCAGATGATCACAGATCCGAGTAAGGGGCCGGTCCCACCCCCTTACCATGTGATCAGCTGTCAGCCAATGACAGCTGGTCACATGATGTAAACAAAAGCTCGGTGATCGGTTTAGTTTTCTCCTCGCGCTGACAGCGTGAGGAGGAAAAAAAAGCCGATCACCGGCTTATGTCAAAGGGACATCGGTCCCGAAGAGGAAGGAGGCACAGATGCCCCATCTGTGCCTCCAAGTGCCATCTGCCAGTGCCCACAGTGCCCACAAGTGCCACCTATTAAAGCCCACAAGTGCCACCTATCAATGCCCACAAGTGCCACCTATCAATGCCCACAAGTGCCACCTATTAGTGCCACCTAGCAGTGCTGCCATCAATCAGTGCCCAATCAGTGCCCAACACTGCCACCCATCAGTGCCCATAACCGCCACCCATCATTGCCCATCACTGCCACCTATCGGTGCCCATCAGTGCCGCCTCATCAGCGTACATCAACGAAGGAGAAAAATTAACTGTTTGCAAAAATTGATAACAAAATATAAAAAAAATATATATATTTTTTTAAATTCTGTCTTTTTCAATTTTTTTAACAAAAAATAAAAACCGTAGAGGTGATCAAATATCATCAAAAGAAAGCTCTATTTGTGGGAAAAAAATGATAAAAATTTCATTTGGGTACCGTGTTGTATGACCGCGCAATTGTCATTCAAAGTGCGACAGCGCTGAAAGCTGAAAATTGGTCTTCGACAGGAGGGGGGTTTAAGTGCCCAGTAAGCAAGTGGTTAAAGTGAAAAAAAAAGTGAAATATTCCTTTAAATATCGTACCTGGGGGGTGTCTATAGTATGCCTGTAAAGCAGTGTGTGTTTCCCGTGCTTAGAACAGTCCCTGCACAAAATGACACTTTTAAAGGAATAAAAGTCATTTAAAACTGCTTGCGGCTTTAATGTAATGTCCGGTCCCGGTAATATGGATGAAAATCAGTGACACAAACGGCATGGGTGCCCCCCAGTACATTACCAGGCCCTTTGGGTCCTGTATGGATATTAAGGGGAACCCTGCACCCAAATTAAAAAAAGGAAAGGCGTGGGGCCCCAGGCCCTCTGAACAGCAGTATACAGGCGGTGCAAACAAGACAGGGACTGTAGGTTTCTTGTTAAGTAGAATCTATTTGTAATTTTGAACTGGTACATTTTTAACGTGTTTAGCTTCAGCCAAAAAATCTATTTAAAGCTTTTTGGAAAACATATGGAAAGGGTTATAACCCCTGTAACATTTGTTTTGCTGTCTGTGCTCCTCTTTAGAAGATTTCACCTCACTTTCTGTCCCAATGACAAATGTTTTTAGACAATTTGGGGTTTTTAGTGAAACAAGGATTGGTAATAAAGCATCAGTGGAAAGGAGACACCCTTTTCCCATATTAACTCTTACAGGAGAGAATTTCCCTTCCTAGGGGTAGATTTCATCTCACTTCCTGTTGTCTCTTTCCGTTTCCAAGTAGGAGTCATTTGTAAGTTGGATGTTTGAAAGTAGGGGCCTGCCCTATATACTCTGCAGAAATTGGGGCCTTAGGTATAGGTGTTGCCACAACACTGTAAGCCCTCACAGGGCCCTGCTGTGAAATATTAGATCAAGAATTGTAATTACATGCACCTGTTGAACAGGGGCAGAAAAATTGGGCCTTTGGTGGTGATGGTGGTGGTGCTGATGCCACAACACTGTAAGTCCTCACAGTTACACTTGGTGGGCATAGAAACAGGCCCTGCTGTAAAATATTAGATTAAAAATTGTAATTACATGTCCCTGTTGAACAGAGGCAGAAAAATTGGGCCTTAGGCACTGGTGCCACAACACTGCATCACCTCACAAATACTCTAGTTGGAGCGCAGGAAGGAGCCCTGCTGCAAAGTATTGCATCAAAAATTGTAATTACACACCTCTGTTAAACAGGGGCTGAAAAATTGGGCCTTAGGAGCTGGTGCTGGTGCCACAACACTGCAACCCCTCACAGATACTCTAGTTGGAGCGCAGGAATGAGCCCTGCTGCAAAGTATTGCATCAAAAATTGTAATTACACGCCCCTGTTAAACAGGGGCAGAAAAATTGGGCCTTAGCCACTGGTGGCGGCGCCCAGAACCAAAAATATTCTTACAAGCTATTAGCATGATCATTGAGGAGGAAGAGGATAGTCATCAGCATAACAGGATAGTCACTTAGCATCAGCATAGGGAGTCTTGAAGGAATCTGACATTTCAAAAAAATAATATTCGGTTACATCAGCATCAGGTGCTTGGTATCTGGTGGTGATCCAAGACTGATTCATTTTTATGAAGGTCAGTCGATCGACCGAGTCAGTGGACAGGCGCACCCTGTGATCGGTTACAAAGCCTTCAGCAGCACTGAATGTGCGTTCCGAAAGAACGCTGGATGCAGGACAGGCCAGTAGCTCAATTGCATACTGTGCAAGCTCTAGCCAGTGATCCATCCTCAAGACCCAGTAACCCAGAGGATTTTCGGTGGGAAAGGTGTCCAAGTCAGATCTAGCCCTAGGTATTCCTGCACCATGTAAACAGACGCTGGCGATGGTTGCTGGAACCAATCATACCTAGGGGCTACGGACTAAAAAATTGTCTGAACGCATCAGTCAGACGGCCACCTTCTCCACCGCTCCTTCTTTGACTGACCGAAGCTTCAGCAACACGTTGTCCAGGAACAGGAGTTTGTAACCTCCCAGTCTATAGGAATGCGTTGCACAGACCTTTCTGCAAGGCCTCCCGAAGATGTTTCATCCTCTGCTCCCTCTGCGATGGCAAGATAAGGTCCGCAACCTTACTTTTGGAACATGGATCAAGGAGGGTTGCCAGCCAGTAACGATCCCTCTCCTTGATACCACGAATACGTGGATCCTTCCGCAGGCTTACAGGATCAGGGAGGCCATGCAGCGTAGGTTTGCTGAGGCATTCGGTCGGGAGTCATCTGGGTCACTACGGACGACATGATCCACAGCCACCTCCTCCCAGCCACGTACAAGTCCATGGGTTTCTTGGGACTGTAAATGATCCCTTAAAGACTGCTGCTGATGCTGAATGCCAGGCTCCTCCTCCATGCTGACACAATCCTCCTCCGCCTTGTCCTCTTCCTGTGTGATCGGTGGGCACACAGGAACACTGTCTAGATAAAGGGGGCCTTGAGAGCTAAGGGAGTCCTCCTCTTCCTGGATCTGTTCTGCCTCAAGTGCCCTGTCCATTATTCCACGCAGCATGTGCTCCAACAGGTGGACAAGGGAGAGAGTGTCACTGATGCATGCACTGTCACTGCCCACCACCCTCGTGGCCTCCTCAAATGGTGACAGGACAGTGCATGCATCCCTGATCATGGCCCACTGGCATGGGGGAAAAAAACAAGCTCCCCTGACCCTGTCCTGGTGCCATATTTGCACAGGTACTCATTAATGGCCCTCTGCTGCGTGTGCAGCCACTGCAGCATGGCCAACATTGAGGTCCACCTGGTGGACTTGTCACAGATTAGGCGGTTCTTGGGCAGGTTAAATTCCTTTTGGAGGTCAGCCAGCCGAGCAGTGGCATTATACAACCGGTGGAAATGCACACAGACCTTCCTGGCCTGCCTCAGGACATCCTGTAAGCCCGGGCACCTGCCCAAGAACCACTGCACCATCAAGTTAACAAGTTAAAGATGTGAGCCAAACAGGGCACATGGGTCAGTTGTCCCTGTCAGAGGGCGGAAAGGAGGTTGGTGCCATTGTAGCAAACCACCATTCCTGGCTTAAGCTGGCGTGGCGTCAACCACCTCTTAACCTGCCCCTGCAGAGCTGACAGAATCTCTGCCCCAGAGTGGCTCCTGTCCCCCAAGCACACCAGCTCAAGCACCGCATGGCATCTTTTGGCCTGCGTACTTGCGTATCCCCTTGAACGCCTATGGAGCACCACTGGTTCCAAGGACAAAGCACAGGAAGAGGCCATGGAGGAAGAAGAAGAGGAGGGGGTGGAGGAGAGAGGTGTGTCGGAATCATCAGTAGTAGCATTTCGGAGGCGTGGTGGTGGAACAACCTCCAACACTACTGCACCTTGTCCTGCATCCTTCCCAGCAGCCAGCAGAGTCACCTAATGCACTGTGAAACTTAGGTAACGTCCCTGTCCATGCCTGCTGGACCATGAGTCAGCGGTAATATGCACCTTACCACTGACCGCCCTGTCCAGCGAGGCCAAGACATTGCCTTCCACATGCCAGGAGAGAGCCGGAATCAACTTTCCATGAGAAAAAGTGGCATTTGGGAACCTGCCACTGAGGAACCTCACATTCCACAAACTCATGGAAGGGGGCAGAGTCTACAAACTGAAAAGGTAGCAGTTGAAGGGCTAGCAATTTTGCCAAGCTAGCATTCAACCGCTGGGCATGTGGATGGCTGGGAGCGAACTTCTTTCTGCGGTGCAGCAGCTGGGGCAGGGAAATTTGCCTGGTACAATCTGACGTCAGTGTACCGAGAGCAGATTGCCCGCAAGTACTTGGTGTGACACACCTAATTCTACACCTTCATTCCTCACAACACTGCAACCCCTCACAAATACTCTAGTTGGAGCGCAGGAACAAGCCTTGCTGCAAAGTATTGCATCAAAAATTGTAATTACACACCCCTGTTAAACAAGGGCTGAAAAATTGGGCCTTAGGCACTAGTCCTGGTGCCACAACCCCTCACAGATATTCTAGTTGGAGCGCAGGAATGAGCCCTGCTGCAAAGTATTGCATCAAAAATTGTAATTTATTTATTTATTTCAGGTATTTATATAGCACTTTTACATATACATTGTACATTCACATCAGTCTCTACCCTCAAGGAGCTAACAATCTAAGGTCCCTAACTCACATTCATACCTAGGGACAATTTAGACAGGATCCAATTAACCTACCAGCATGTCTTTGGAGTGTGGGAGGAAACCGGAGTACCCAGAGGAAACCCATGCACAGGGAGAACATGCAAACTCCAGGCAGATATTGACGTAGTTGGGACTCGAATCAACGACCCTTCTTACTGCTAGGTGAAAGTGCTAACCACTACACCACTGTGCCGCCACCTGGTAATTACACGCCCCTGTTAAACTGGGGAAGAAAAATTGGGCCTTAGCCACTGGTGGCTGCGCCCAGAACCAAAAATATTCTTACAAGCTATTAGCATGATCATTGAGGAGGAAGAGGATAGTCACTCAGCATCAGGATAGGGAGTCTTGAAGGAATCTGACATTTAAAAAAAAAATATTCGGTTACATCAGCATCAGGTGCTTGGTATCTGGTGGTGATCCAAGACTGATTCATTTTTATGAAGGTCAGTCGATCGACCGAGTCAGTGGACAGGCACACCCTGTGATCGGTTACAAAGCCTTCAGCAGCACTGAATGTGCGTTCCGAAAGAACGCTGGATGCAGGACAGGCCAGTAGCTCAATTGCATACTGTGCAAGCTCTGGCCAGTGATCTATCCTCAAGACCCAGTAACCCAGAGGATTTTCGGTGGGAAAGGTGTCCAAGTCAGATCTAGCCCTAGGTATTCCTGCACCATGTAAACAGACGCTGGCGATGGTTGCTGGAACCAATCATACCTAGGGGCTGCGGACTAAAAAATTGTCTGGACGCATCGGTCAGACAGCCACCTTCTCCACCGCTCCTTCTTTAACTGACCGAAGTTTCAGCAACACGTTGTCCAGGAACAGGCGTTTGTAACCTCCCAGTCTCTGGGAACGCGTTGTACAGACCTTTCTGCAAGGCCTTCCGAAGATGTTTCATCCTCTGCTCCCTCTGCAATGGCAAGATAAGGTCCGCAACCTTACCCTTGTAACGTGGATCAAGGAGGGTTGCCAGCCAGTAACAATCCCTCTCCTTGATACCACGAATATGAGGATCCTTCTGCAGGCTTTGCAGGATCAGTGAGGCCATGCAGCGTAGGTTTGCTGAGGCATTCGGTCCGGAGTCCTCTGGGTCACTAAGGATGACATGATCCGCAGCCACCTCCTCCCAGCCACGTACAAGTTCATGGGTTTCTTGGGACTGTAAATGATCCCTTAAAGACTGCTGCTGATGCTGAGTGCCAGGCTCCACCTCCATGCTGACACAATCCTCTTCCTCCTCGTCCTCTTCCTGTGTGATCAGCGGGCATGCAGGAACACTGTCTGGATAAAGGGGGCCTTGAGAGCTAAGGAAGTCCTCCTCTTCCTGCCTCTGTTCTGCCTCAAGTGCCCTGTCCATTATTCCATGCAGCGTGTGCTCCAACAGGTGGACAAGGGAGACAGTGTCACTGATGCATTCATTGTCACTGCTCACCATCCTCGTGGCCTCCTCAAATGGTGACAGGACAGTGCATGCATCCCTGATCATGGCCCACTGGCGTGGGGAAAAAAACTAGCTCTCCTAACCCTGTCCTGGTGCCATAGTTACATAGTTACATATATAGTTACATAGTAGGTGAGGTTGAAAAAAGACACACGTCCATCAAGTCCAACCGATGTGTGTGATTATGTGTCAGTATTACCTTACATATCCCTGTATGTTGCGGTCATTCAGGTGATTATCTAATAGTTTCTTGAAGCTATCAATGCTCCCCGCTGAGACCACCGCCTGTGGAAGGGAATTCCACATCCTTGCCGCTCTTACAGTAAAGAACTCTCTATGTAGTTTAAGGTTAAACCTCTTTTCTTCTAATTGTAATGAGTGGCCCCGAGTCTTATTAAACTCTCTTCTGCGAAAAAGTTTTATCCCTATTGTGGGGTCACCAGTACAGTATTTGTAAATTGAAATCATATCCCCTCTCAAGCGTCTCTTCTCCAGAGAGAATAAGTTCAACGCTCGCAACCTTTCCTCATAACTAAGATCCTCCAGACCCTTTATTAGCTTTGTTGCCCTTCTTTGTACTCGCTCCATTTCCAGTACATCCTTCCTGAGGACTGCTGCCCAGAACTGGACAGCATACTCCAGGTGCGGCCGGACCAGAGTCTTGTAGAGCGGGAGAATTATCGTTTTATCTCTGGAGTTGATCCCCCTTTTAATACATGCCAATATTCTGTTTGCCTTATTAGCAGCAGCTTGGCATTGCATGCCATTGCTGAGCCTATCATCTACTAGGACCCCCAGGTCCTTTTCCATCCTAGATTCCCCCAGAGGTTCTCCCCCCAGTGTATAGATTGCATTCATATTTTTGCCACCCAAATGCATTATTTTACATTTTTCTACATTGAACCTCATTTGCCATGTAGTCGCCCACCCCATTAATTAGTTCAGGTCTTTTTGCAAGATTTCCACATCCTGCGGAGTAGTTATTGCCCTGCTTAGCTTAGTATCATCTGCAAATACAGAGATTGAACTGTTTATCCCATCCTCCAGATCGTTTATAAACAAATTAGATAGGATTGGTCCCAGCACAGAACCCTGGGGAACCCCACTACCCACCCCTGACCATTCTGAGTACTCCCCATTTATCACCACATTCTGAACACGCCCTTGTAGCCAGTTTTCAATCCATGTACTCACCCTATGGTCCATGCCAACGGACCCTATTTTGTACAGTAAACGTTTATGGGGAACTGTGTCAAATGCTTTTGCAAAATCCAGATACACCACGTCTACGGGCCTTCCTTTATCTAGATGGCAGCTCACCTCCTCATAGAAGGTTAATAGATTGGTTTGGCAAGAACGATTCTTCATGAATCCATGCTGATTACTGCTAATGATATCGTTCTTATTACTAAAATCTTGTATATAGTCCCTTATCATCCCCTCCAAGAGTTTACATACTATTGATGTTAGGCTAACTGGTCTGTAATTCCCAGGGATGTTTTTTGGGCCCTTTTTAAATATTGGTGCTACATTGGCTTTTCTCCAATCAGCTGGTACCATTCCAGTCAATAGACTGTCTGTAAAAATTAGCAACAACGGTCTGGCAATCACCTGACTGAGTTCCCTAAGTACCCTCGGATGCAAGCCATCTGGTCCCGGTGATTTATTAATGTTAAGTTTCTCAAGTCTAATTTTAATTCCGTCTTCTGTTAACCATGGAGGTGCTTCCTGTGTTGTGTCATGAGGATAAACACTGCAGTTTTGGTTACTGAAGCCCCCCGATTCACTCGTGAAGACTGAGGAGAAGAATAAATTCAATACCTTTGCCATCTCCCCATCCTTTGTAACCAGATGTCCTTCCTCGTTCTTTATGGGGCCAATATGGTCTGTCCTCCCTTTTTTACTGTTTACATACTTAAAGAATTTCTTGGGATTTTTTTTGCTCTCCTCCGCTATGTGTCTTTCATGTTCTATCTTAGCCGTCCTAATTGCACCCTTACATTTCTTATTGCATTCTTTATAAAGTCTGAATGCTGAGGATGATCCCTCAACCTTGTATTTTTTGAAGGCCTTCTCCTTTGCTTTTATATGCATTTTTACATTGGAGTTAAGCCATCCAGGATTTTTGTTCGCTCTTTTAAATTTATTACCCAATGGGATACATTGGCTAATGCCCTTATTTAATATGCTCTTAAAGCGAACCCATCTCTCCTCTGTATTCTTTGTTCCTAATATTTTATCCCAATTTATGCCTTTTAGCAAGGTTTGTAGTTTAGGGAAGTTGGCTCTTTTGAAATTCAGTGTCTTTGTGTTCCCTTCATGTCTCCTATTTGTGTGATTTATACTGAAACTAATTGACCTGTGATCGCTGTTACCTAAATTGCCCCGTATTTCCACATCTGTATTGTTGGTAATCAGTAGATCTAGTAATGTTTTATTTCTAGTTGGTGCGTCTACCATCTGACCCATAAAATTGTCCTGCAAGACATTAAGGAACTGGCGAGCCTTAAATGAATGCGCGGTTCCCTCCGCCCAGTCTATGTCTGGATAATTAAATTCCCCCATTATGATAACACTTCCCATCCTTGCTGCTAATCCAATTTGTGATAGGAGATCCGTCTCCACTTCCTCCTTCAGGTTAGGGGGCCTATAGCATACTCCCAGTATTATTTTCCCCTTAGCTTCATCCCTTTGGAGCTCTACCCATAAGGATTCCACCTCCTCTCTAGCTCCCTCAGTGATGTCATCTCTCACATTCGCTTGTACATTATTCTTGATATATAGGCATACCCCTCCCCCTTTTTTACCCTCTCTATCCTTGTGGTATAGGGTATACCCTTGAATGTTTGCCAGCCAATCATGAGAGCTGTTGAACCAGGTCTCTGAAATTCCCACAAAATCCAAATCCTCCTTGTACAACAGTATCTCTAGTTCACCCATCTTGTCTGCCATGCTCCTGGCATTGGTGAACATGCCACATAGTTTAGACCGGTCGCATATTGTCCTTGTATTGGGTGTTTCAAAATTGCAACTAGGACTTGCTACTATACTCACCTTGTGTTTTTGTGCTTTGGTTAACCTACCACTAATGCCCCCAACACTACCCTCTGGAATATCTTCCGCGCTGGCTATCACTGTCTCTGGACCCTCCCCCCCATCGCCTAGTTTAAAAACCCCTCTAACTTTTTGGCCATCTTCATTCCCAGCAGATCTGCACCCTCCTCATTTAGGTGCAGTCCGTCCCTTCTATAGTACCGGTTACCGACTGAGAAGTCGGCCCAGTCCTCCAGGAACCCAAACCCCTCCTTACTACACCAGCTCTTCAGCCACTTGTTTACTTCCCTAATCTCCCTCTGCCTTTCTGGTGTGGCTCGATGTACCGGTAGTATTCCTGAGAATACTACCTTGGAGGTCCTTTTCCTCAATTTAGCACCTAAGTCCCTAAAATCGTTCTTTAGGACACTCCATCTGCCTCTGACTTTGTCATTGGTGCCAACGTGCACCATGACAGCCGGGTCTTCCCCAGCCCCTCCCAGTAATCTGTCCACAAGATCCGTGATGTGCCGAACCTGGGCGCCCGGAAGACAACATACTGTTCGGCGCTTCAGGTCTTGGTTACAGATTGCCCTCTCTGTCCTTCTAAGAATTGAGTCCCCTACCACCAGAATTTGTCTTTCCTTTCCCTTTGCTGCCCCCCCACTCTCACTGGAGGAGTTCTTCCCCTGGCAGCTAGGAGAGTCCCTCATCTCCAGCAGTGCTGGTCCCTGACTGGTTTCACCAATGACACTCAATATAGCGTACTTATTGGGATGCTCCAGTCCTGGATCGGCCTCTTTGGCACTTCCCCCTCTACCCCTCCTGACTGTCACCCATCTACTCTTTGCTAGTGCCTGCGCCTCTTTGTCTCCACCCGCCTCTGTGCTGGCCCCTGCCGGCACCTGCCAAGTACATTCCTGGCTCACCTTTAGTATGGAGGGACTTCTCAGTGCTGACAGTTGGTTCCCTAGATTCAGAACCTGGGCTTCCAGGGAAACAATGTGCTTACATTTTGCACAGCAGTATTCACCCTCGATCGGATGATCAAGGAACGCATACATGCGGCAAGATGTACAAAGAGTCGCCTCTCCACACCCGCCGGGCATCGTACCTATTAAATTTAGTGAGGATTTGGGGATTTTACCCTGTCCAAATTACCTAACAGCTAGCTTCCTGGCACTAATACTCAAGACAATACACAGGTACACAACAAGACAATACACAGGTACTCACACACCTACGTGCAATCGCAGAACAGTCGCAGACCTACGTGCACTCGCAATACTCATATATACAGTACACAATACACAAGTACTAACGATCCACACACACTTCTCAGACAACACTCAGATACTCACACTACACAGGTACTATGACCCCTGTTATAACCTCCTGTTTTAAACTCTAGTTTTTGAACTCCCACTTATACCAAGTTCCACTTACACAAAGTTCCACAGCCAAAGACTGAGCACGCTCAGACTGAGTTCTACACAAAGTTAAATAGGCACCTGTGAGCAATTAACCACCCCCCTTAATTGATAGGCTAAAGGAACCAGAGGAAAAAAAAAAATAAAAGAAAAAAAAGCTATTTAAAAAGTGACAGAAAAAAAAGGCAAATGAAAAACTAAAAGGAAAAGCCCCAAAAATGCACCCCAGCAAACCCAGCAATCAACAAGCAAGACTTATTCACTCTATAACTCTAGTTTTTTAACTCCCACTTATACCAAGTTCCACTTACACAAAGTTCCACAGCCAAAGACTGAGCACGCTCAGACTGAGTTCTACACCCAGTTAAATAGGCACCTGTGAGCAATTAACCACCCCCCTTAATTGATAGGCTGAAGGAACCAGAGGAAAAAAAAAAAAAAAGAAAAAAAAGCTATTTAAAAAGTGACAGAAAAAGGCAAATGAAAAACTAAAAGGAAAAGCCCCAAAAATGCACCCCAGCAAACCCAGCAATCAACAAGCAAGACTTATTCACTCTATAACTCTAGTTTTTTTAACTCCCACTTATACCAAGTTCCACTTACACAAAGTTCCACAGCCAAAGACTGAGCACGCTCAGACTGAGTTCTACACCCAGTTAAATAGGCACCTGTGAGCAATTAACCACCCCCCTTAATTGATAGGCTGAAGGAACCAGAGGAAAAAAAAAAAAAAAGAAAAAAAAAAGCTATTTAAAAAGTGACAGAAAAAGGCAAATGAAAAACTAAAAGGAAAAGCCCCAAAAATGCACCCCAGCAAACAACAAGCAAGACTTATTCACTCTATAACTCTAGTTTTTTAACTCCCACTTATACCAAGTTCCACTTCCACAAAGTTCCACAGCCAAAGACTGAGCACGCTCAGACTGAGTTCTACACCCAGTTAAATAGGCACCTGTGAGCAATTAACCACCCCCCTTAATTGATAGGCTGAAGGAACCAGAGGAAAAAAAAAAAAAAAAAAAGCTATTTAAAAAGTGACAGAAAAAGGCAAATGAAAAACTAAAAGGAAAAGCCCCAAAAATGCACCCCAGCAAACCCAGCAATCAACAAGCAAGACTTATTCACTCTATAACTCTAGTTTTTTAACTCCCACTTATACCAAGTTCCACTTACACAGAGTTCCACAGCCAAAGACTGAGCACGCTCAGACTGAGTTCTACACCCAGTTAAATAGGCACCTGTGAGCAATTAACCACCCCCCTTAATTGATAGGCTGAAGGAACCAGAGGAAAAAAAAAAAAAAAAGAAAAAAAAGCTATTTAAAAAGTGACAGAAAAAGGCAAATGAAAAACTAAAAGGAAAAGCCCCAAAAATGCACCCCAGCAAACCCAGCAATCAACAAGCAAGACTTATTCACTCTATAACTCTAGTTTTTTAACTCCCACTTATACCAAGTTCCACTTACACAAAGTTCCACAGCCAAAGACTGAGCACGCTCAGACTGAGTTCTACACCCAGTTAAATAGGCACCTGTGAGCAATTAACCACCCCCCTTAATTGATAGGCTGAAGGAACCAGAGGAAAAAAAAAAAAAAAGAAAAAAAAGCTATTTAAAAAGTGACAGAAAAAGGCAAATGAAAAACTAAAAGGAAAAGCCCCAAAAATGCACCCCAGCAAACCCAGCAATCAACAAGCAAGACTTATTCACTCTATAACTCTAGTTTTTTAACTCCCACTTATACCAAGTTCCACTTACACAAAGTTCCACAGCCAAAGACTGAGCACGCTCAGACTGAGTTCTACACCCAGTTAAATAGGCACCTGTGAGCAATTAACCACCCCCCTTAATTGATAGGCTGAAGGAACCAGAGGAAAAAAAAGAAAAAAAAAGAAAAAAAAGCTATTTAAAAAGTGACAGAAAAAGGCAAATGAAAAACTAAAAGGAAAAGCCCCAAAAATGCACCCCAGCAAACCCAGCAATCAACAAGCAAGACTTATTCGCTCTATAACTCTAGTTTTTTAACTCCCACTTATACCAAGTTCCACTTACACAAAGTTCCACAGCCAAAGACTGAGCACGCTCAGACTGAGTTCTACACCCAGTTAAATAGGCACCTGTGAGCATAGTTGCACAGGTACTCATTGATGGCCCTCTGCTGCACGTGCAGCCGCTTCAGCATGGCCAACGTTG
This sequence comes from Lithobates clamitans, assembly GCA_037952925.1. Lineage (NCBI taxonomy): Eukaryota > Metazoa > Chordata > Amphibia > Anura > Ranidae > Lithobates > Lithobates clamitans. The sequence goes on along the minus strand of JBBGZY010000588.1, from coordinate 1,235,322 downwards.
AGTTCCACCTGGTGGGCATGTCACAGATTAGGCGGTTCTTGGGCAGGTTAAATTCCTTTTGGAGGTCAGCCAGCCGAGCACTGGCATTATACAACCGGCGGAAATGCATACAGACTTACCTGGGCTGCCACAGGACATCCTGTAAGCCCGGGTACCTGCCCAAGAACCGCTGCACCACCAAGTTAAGGACTTGAGCCAAACAGGGCACATGGGTCAGTTGTCCCTGTCGAGGGCACAGAGGAGGTTGGTGCCATTGTCGCAAACCAATATTTCTGGCTTAAGCTGGCGTGGTGTCAACCACCTCTGAACCTGCCCCTGCAGAGCTGACAGAATCTCTTCCCCAGAGTGGCTCCTGTCCCCCAAGCACACCAGCTCAAGCACCACATGGCATCTTTTTGCCTGCGTGCTTGCGTAGCCTCTTGAACACCTACATAGCACCGCTGGTTCCAAGGACAAATCAGCACAAAAAGAGGCCATGGAGGAAGAAGAAGAGGAGGGGGTGAAGGAGAGAGGTGTGTCAGAATCACCAGTAGTAGCATTTTGGAGGCGTGGTGGAACAACCTCCAACACTACTGCACCTTGTCCTGCATCCTTCCTAGCTGCCAGCAGAGTCACCCAATGCACCGTGAAACTTAGGTAATGTCCCTGTCCATTCCTGCTGGACCATGAGTCAGCGGTAATATGCACCTTACCACTGACCGCCCTGTCCAAAGAGGCCAAGACATTGCCTTCCACTTTCCGGTAGAGAGCTAGAATCGCCTTCCGTGAGAAAAAGTGGCATTTGGGAACCTGCCACTGAGGAACCGCACATTACACAAACTCACGGAAGGGGGCAGAGTCTACCAACTGAAAAGGTAGCAGTTGAAGTGCTAGAAATTTTGCCAAGCTAGCATTTAACTGCTGGGCATGTGGATAGCTGGGAGCGAACTTCTTTCTGCAGTGCAGCAGCTGAGGCAGGGAAATTTACCTGGTACAATCTGACGTTGGCATAACGATAACAGATTGCCCGCAAGTACTTGGCTGTGACACACCTAATTCTACACCTTCATTCCTCTCAGTGCAGGTCTCAGAGGGGACTGAAGGTATAGTGGGGTTGGAGATCCCAGCTGATGAGGAGCAAGGAGAGGTCCTCTTTGTTCTTTCGTGTGGGTCTTTTAGGTACGCTTGCCAACAAACTGCATGACAGGTCAACATATGTCTGGCCAAGCATTAGGTGCCCAAGCGGGAGATGTTTTGGCCACGCGAGATACGCTTGAGACATATGTTGCGAATAGCAGCAGTACGATCTGATGCACTCGTCTCAAAAAAGGCCCACACCAAAGAACTTTTGGAATAACGCGTGACAGCAGCGCCCTGCACATGCAGAGCTCTGCGGTGTAATACAGTCAGTGTGCTGCCCTTAAGCTGGCCCCTGGAGGGCATCCTGCCTCGTTGTTGATGTGCCTCTTGCTTCTCCTCCTCTCCCCTGTCAGGCACCCACGTTGAGTCAGTGACCTCATCATCCCCTCCCTCCTCATCACTGGAGCAAACCTGGCAGTATGCTGCAACAGGGGGAACATGACTGCCAGACTGCTGAAATTCTTGGGCACCCCCTCTGTCTGGGCTCACGTTACTGCCTTCCTCTAGCTGAGTACCATCATCGGAGCCTTCAAAACACTGGGCTTCCTCCTGGAGCATGTACCCAACACTGTGGTCAAACAGTTGGGGGACTCCACAGGAGGACATGGTGGGGCTAGGGAAGGAGTGACTGATGCCATTGAGCCGAGGGAAGAGGCCGCGTTGGCAGCTGCTTTGCCAGACAATGTACCCAGAGCCTGGGTAAGAGAGTATGAGGAGGATGAGGACGGCTTGGTCATCCACTCTACCAAGTCTTCTACATGTTGCGGCTTAACAAGGCCAGCTGCCGAAAAAAGGCCAAGCGTGTCTCAAGGCCACATGCTGATGAGAATGCACAGTGTCCATAACCACTACTGTTGCCTCTAGACACAGATCCTGCTTGCCCTCTTTTATTGGCTTGTGACTGTCTGCCGCTCATTGTTGGCCTTCCAGACATACTAATGGCCTGCAGTGAGATGTAGCTGCACAAAACTGGGATGTATATATATACCGATTATACTGCAGCTAGCAGAATCAACTGCCTGCCTGTAGTATTATTAGCATGAGAACATCTGCATTTGTCTTCAGGTAGCTATGCTGTAGGTGCAACTGTGCAGGGTACACAGTACACTAACTGTAAATACTTCAAGAGCCTGCCTGTGCTATTAGTAGGATCAGAAGGACTGATAGAATAATTTGTCGCCAGGATCGCCTCAACCGAATGGTTTGCTGTCTCCCTGGTGCTAGGGTTCGGCATGTGGTGGACCGGGTGGATAAATTACTGGGAGGGGCTGGGCATGACCCAGCTGTCTTGGTCCACATTGGAACCAATGACAGTATACATGGAAGGTGGAGGCTCCTTAAGAATCAATTTAAAGAACTAGGCTGCAAGTTGAAGGGAAGGACCTCCAAGGTGATATTCTCTGAAATATTGCCTGTGCCATGCGCAACACAGGAAAGGCAGTGGGTGATTAGAGAGCTGAATGCATGGCTCAAGACCTGGTGTAGGGAGGAGGGATTTGGGTTTCTAGAGCACTGGGCTGACTTTTCATTGGGGTGCAACCTATATGCTAAAGACGGTTTGCACTTGAATGGAAGGGGGTCTGCTGTGCTGGGGGAGAGGTTTATAGGAAGGCTGGAGGAGTATTTAAACTAGGATTGAGGGGGGAGGGTGAACTAGAATTACATCAAGAAGACAGGTCAGTTAGGGGTCAGACATTAATGGAGGGTGGAATGGGGACAGATGGGGGGAGGGTTATGGCAGGTGACAAGAAATTTCCTATGTTGCAAACAGCCATTGGAAACTGTAGTGCCATTTGTACTACTAAAAAATATATGAAAAACACCAGACCAAAATGTAATAATGCATTAAAGTGTTTGTTCACCAATGCCAGAAGTCTGCCAAGCAAAATAGGTGAGTTGGAAGCTCTGGTGCATGAAGTGAACTATGATGTAATCGGTATTGCTGAAACTTGGCTTCAATCCTCACATGACTGGGCTATTAATATTCCTGGCTATGCACTCTTTCGGAGAGACAGGGTAAAAAGGAAAGGTGGCGGGGTCTGTCTCTATGTGAGAAGTGATCTCAAAGCAAGTGTGAAAGAGGACCTGATTGATGGAGAGTGTGATGAGTCTGAAGCATTATGGGTGGAACTACATATAGATGGGCGTAGTTCAAAGTTAATCATTGGAGTTTGTTATAGACCACCCAATGTTAACGAGGAGGTGGAGACTCAGCTCCTTGCACAGATGGAAAGGGCTGCAAGGGCTGGGACAGTGATAATAATGGGAGATTTTAACTACCCAGAAATTGACTGGAGTAATGGCACTGCTGGGACAGTTAAAGGGCAAAAATTTATAAACCTAGTACAGGACAATTTTATGGTCCAGTTTATTGAGGCCCCAACTAGGAATGAAGCTCTGTTGGACCTGGTAATCTCAAACCATGCAGAGCTTATTACTAATGTGCAGATAAAGGAACACCTGGGTAGCAGTGACCATAACATGATTTCATTTGATGTTAGCTGTAAACAAGAAATACATAAGGGAAAGATAAAAACACTTAACTTCAAGAGAGCAAATTTTCCAAGGATGAGGGCTGCTCTCGAGGACTTAGACTGGGAGGGAATATTGGCAGCGATAAACACAGAACAGAAATGGGAATTCTTCAAAAAGACTGTTTGGGACCTCACTGCAAAGTATATTCCCATGGGCAATAAGTTTAAAAGGCTAAAAAGAAAACCTATGTGGCTCACGGTCAAAGTTAGAAAAGCTATAAACAATAAGAAAAGAGCTTTTAAAAAATATAAAAATGAAGGAACACTAGTGTCATTTAAATGCTACAAAGAATTTAACAGAATATGTAAAAAGGAAATCAAGGGTGCAAAAATTCAAAATGAACGAGAGATCGCAAAAAATAGTAGGACAAACCCCAAAAAATTCTTCAAATATATTAATAGTAAAAAGGTCAGGTCTGAGCATGTAGGCCCTTTACAAAATAATCTAGAGTGGGTGACTGGGGACAAGGAGAAGGCTAATTTATTAAATACTTTCTTCAGCTCTGTGTATACAAAAGAGCATGGGGAAGTTCATGTCCATAATGGGGGTGGTATTGACACAGCCCCCAATGATCCACAATGGCTCAAAAGGGATATGGTCCAGAAATATTTAGACAGAATAAAGGTGGATAAAGCACCTGGACCTGATGGCATCCACCCACGGATCCTAAAAGAATTGAGCTCTGTAATTTCAAAGCCATTGTATCTAATTTTTAGGGACTCATTAATGACGGGAATAGTACCGCTGGATTGGCGCAGGGCGAACGTGGTGCCTATATTTAAAAAGGGATCAAAGTCTTTACCAAGTAACTATAGACCTGTTAGTTTAACTTCTATAGTCGGGAAGATACTGGAGCGTTTAATAAAAGACCACATAGACGAGTTCTTGCTGGAAAAAAACATTTTAAGCAACAGACAGCATGGGTTCATGAAAGACAGAAGTTGTCAGACAAACCTGATTTCTTTTTATGAAGAGGTAAGTAAAACCTTGGACAGAGGGGTGGCTGTGGACGTGGTTTATTTGGATTTTGCAAAAGCGTTTGATACAGTTCCGCACACACGGCTCATGTGTAAGTTAAAGTCTACAGGCTTGGAAATATCAGTTTGTAAATGGATAGAAAACTGGCTAAAAGACAGAATTCAGAGAGTAGTGGTTAATGATTCTTACTCTGAATGGTCTAAGGTTATCAGTGGTGTACCCCAAGGTTCAGTGCTGGGACCCTTACTCTTTAATATCTTTATAAATGATATTGGGTCTGGGATCAAAAGTAACATTTCTGTCTTTGCAGATGACACCAAGCTATGCAGTGGAATAACGTCCTTACAGGATGTCTCCAATTTACAAGCTGACCTCAATGCTCTGTCTAATTGGGCGACTATGTGGCAGATGAGGTTTAATGTTGAGAAATGTAAAGTTATGCACTTGGGGGCTAAGAATATGCATGCATCATACATGCTAGGGGGAGTACAACTGGGGGAATCTGTAGTGGAGAAGGATCTGGGGGTTTTGGTAGATCATAAGCTCAATAATAGCATGCAATGCCAAGCTGCGGTTTCCAAAGCGAGCAAAGTTCTTTCTTGTATTAAGAGAGGTATGGACTCCAGAGAGAGAGATATCATTTTGCCCCTGTTCAAATCATTAGTAAGACCTCATCTGGAATATGCAGTTCAGTTTTGGACACCAGTTCTCAAAAAGGATATCGGGGAACTGGAGAAAGTGCAGAGAAGGGCAACCAAACTGATAAGAGGCATGGGGGAGCTCAGCTATGAGGAAAGATTAGAGGAACTGAATTTGTTCACTCTTGAGAAGAGGAGAATAAGGGGGGATATGATCAACATGTTTAAATATATAAGGGGTCCATATAGTGAACTTGGTGTTGAGTTATTCACTTTACGGTCAACACAGAGGACAAGGGGGCACTCTTTACGACTGGAGGAAAAGAGATTTCATCTCCAAATACGGAAAGGTTTCTTCACAGTAAGAGCTGTGAAAATGTGGAATAGACTCCCTCCAGAGGTGGTTCTGGCCAGCTCAGTAGATTGCTTTAAGAAAGGCCTGGATACTTTCCTAAATGTACATAATATAAATGGGTACTGACATTTATAGGTAAAGTTGATCCAGGGAAAATCCGATTGCCTCTCTGGGATCAGGAAGGAATTTTTTCCCCTGCTGTAGCAAATTGGAGCATGCTCTGCTGGGGTTTTTTGCCTTCCTCTGGATCAACTGTGGGTATAGTATTGGGTATATTGGATTGTACGTTTTTTTTGCTTTTTGTTTTTTTTTTTTTTTTTTTTTTTTATGGTTGGACTGGATGGACTTGTGTCTTTTTTCAACCTGACTAACTATGTAACTATGTAACTATGTAAAAGAAGCACACAAGCACCTGGCTTCAGGTAGCTATACTGTAGGTGCAACTGTGCAGGGTACACAGTACACTAACTGGAAATACTTCAAGAGCCTGTCTGTGCTATTAATAGGATCATAAGAAGCACACAAGCACCTGGCTTCAGGTAGCTATACTGTAGGTGCAACTGTGCAGGGTTACACAGTATACTAACTGTAAACACTTCAAGAGCCTGCCTGTGCTATTAATAGGATCAGAAGAAGCACACAAGCACCTGGCTTCAGTTAGCTATACTGTAGGTGCAACTGTGCAGGGTACACAGTACACTAACTGGAAATACTTCAAGAGCCTGCCTGTGCTATTATTAGGATCAGAAGAAGTACAGATGCACCTGGCTTCAGGTAGCTATACTGTAGGTGCAAATGTGCAGGGTACACAGTACACTAACTGGAAATACTTCAAGAGCCTACCTGTGCTATTAATAGGATCAGAAGAAGCACACAAGCACCTTGCTTCATGTAGCTATACTGTAGGTGCAACTGTGCAGGGTACACAGTACACTAGCTGGAAATACTTCAAGAGCCTGCCTGTGCTATTAATAGGATCAAAAGAAGCACACAAGCGCCCGGCTTCAGGTAGCTATACTGTAGGTGCAACTGTGCAGGGTTACACAGTACACTAACTGGAAATACGTCAAGAGCCTGCCTGTGCTATTAATAGGATCAGAAGAAGCACAAAAGCACCTGGCTTCAGGTAGCTATACTGTAGGTGCAACTGTGCAGGGTACACAGTACACTAACTGGAAATACTTCAAGAGCCTGCCTGTGCTATTAATAGGATCAGAAGAAGTACACAAGCACCTGGCCTCAGGTAGCTATACTGTAGGTGCAAATGTGCAGGGTACACAGTACATTAACTGGAAATATTTCAAGAGCCTGCCTGTGCTATTAATAGGATCAAAAGAAGCACACAAGCACCTGGCTTTAGGTAGCTATACTGTAGGTGCAACTGTGCATGGTTACACAGTACACAGTTACACAGTACACTAACTGGAAATACTGTAAAAACACCTGCCTGCCTGTCAGTATATTAGGAAGAGAATAACAGGAACGGATCTTTTTCATCATCTTTATCCAGTTTTGCTGTGGAGTTGGTGTGAATTTTTTCAACCTGTGATTATAACAAAATATACTTCATCACAGGGTAAAAACTAAGAACTATTCTATATAAACAGTTTGTGTCTGGATCTTAGTGGTGATTGTTTGTTACCTTAGTATCTAATTCTGTCAATCCCCTTATCCCATAGTGTTTGGACCACTTACGGGTGGCTGTACTTTGGCATACACCCCCCCTCTATGGCCTTACAAATGATTTAGCTGCTTCTCCTGAGTATGGGGATACCACATGTGTGGGACTTTTTGGGAGCCTAGCCGCGTACGGGGCCCCGAAAACCAATCACCGCCTTCAGGATTTCTAAGGGTGTAAATTTATGATTTCACTCTTCACTGCCTATCACAGTTTCGGAGGCCATGGAATGCCCAGGTGGCACAAAACTCCCCCAAATGACCCCATTTTGGAAAGTAGACACACCAATCTATTTGCTGAGAGGCATATTGAGTCCATGGAATATTTTATATTTTGACACAAGTTGCGGGAAAGTGACACATTTTTTTTTTTTTTTTGCACAAAGTTGTCACTAAATGATATATTGCTCACACAGGCCATGGGCATATGTGGAATTGCACCCCAAAATATATTTAGCTGCTTCTCCTGAGTATGGGGATACCACATGTGTGGGACTTTTTGGGAGCCTAGCCGCGTACGGGGCCCCGAAAACCAATCACCGCCTTCAGGATTTCTAAGGGTGAACTGCCTATCACAGTTTCGGAGGTCATGGAATGCCCAGGTGGCACAAAACCACCCCAAATGACCCCATTTTGGAAAGTAGACACCCCAAGCTATTTGCTGAGAGGCATGGTGAGTATTTTGCAGCTCTCATTTGTTTTTGAAAATGAAGAAAGACAAGAAAAAACTTTTTTTTTTTTTCTTTTTTCAATTTTCAAAACTTTGTGACAAAAAGTGAGGTCAGCAAAATACTCACTATACCTCTCAGCAAATAGCCTGGGTGTCTACTTTCCAAAATGGGGTCATTTGGGGTGGGTTTGTGCCACCTGGGCATTCCATGGCCTCCGAAACTGTGATAGGCAGTCAAGAGAGAAATCAAAAATTCACGCCCTTAGAAAGCCTGAAGGCGGTGCTTGGCTTTCGGGGTTCCGCACGCGGCTAGGCTCCCAAAAAGTCTCACACATGTGGTATCCCCGTACTCAGGAGAAGCAGCAGAATGTATTTTGGGGTGTAATTTCACATATTCCCATGGCATGTTTGAGCAATATATCATTTAGTGACAATTTTGTGCAAAAAAAAAAAAATTTGTCTCTTTCCCGCAACTTGTGTCGCAATATAAAATATTCCATGGACTCGACATGACTCTCAGCAAATAGCTTGGGGTGTCTACTTTCCAAAATGGGGTCATTTGGGGGGGTTTTGAACTGTCCTGGCATTTTATGCACAACATTTAGAAGCTTATGTCACACATCACCCACTCTTCTAACCACTTGAAGACAAAGCCCTTTCTGACACTTATTGTTTACATGAAAAAGTTATTTTTTTTTTGCAAGAAAATTACTTTGATCCCCCAAACATTATATATTTTTTTAAAGCAAATGCTCTACAGATTAAAATGGTGGGTGTTTCATTTTTTTTTTTTCACACTGTATTTGAGCAGCGATTTTTCAAACGCATTTTTTGGGGAAAAAACACACTTTTTTAAATTTTAATGCACTAAAACACACTATATTGCCCAAATGTTTGATGAAATAAAAAAGATGATCTTAGGCCGAGTACATGGATACCAAACATGACATGCTTTACAATTGCGCACAAACGTGCAGTGGCAACAAAATAAATACATTTTTAAAAGCCTTTACAGGTTACCACTTTAGATTTACAGAGGAGGTCTACTGCAAAAATTACTGCCCTCGATCTAACCTTCGCGGTGATACCTCACATGCATGGTGCAATTGCTGTTTACATTTGACGACAGACCGCCGCTTGCGTTCGCCTTAGCGCGAGAGCAGGGGGCGACAGGGGTGCTTTTTTTTTTTTTTCTTTATTATTTTTTTTGCTTTTTTATCTTATTTTTAAACTGTTCCTTTCATTTTTTTTTTTTTTTTTAATCATTTTTATTGTTATCTCGGGGAATGTAAATATCCCCTATGATAGCAATAGGTAGTGACAGGTACTCTTTTTTGAAAAAATTGGGGTCTATTAGACCCTAGATCTCTCCTCTGCCCTCAAAGCATCTGACCACACCAAGATCGGTGTGATAAAATGCTTCCCCAATTTCCCAATGGCGCTATTTACATCCGGCGAAATCTAAGTCATAAAATGCTCGTAGCTTCCGGTTTCTTAGGCCATAGAGATGTTTGGAGCCACTCTGGTCTCTGATCAGCTCTATGGTCAGCTGGCTGAATCACCGGCTGCATTTTCAGGTTCCCTGTTGAGACAGGAGAGCCAGAGAAAAACACGGAAGACGGTGGGGGGGGGGGCATTCCCTCCCACGGCTTGTAAAAGCAGTCTAGAGGCTAATTAGCCGCTAGGATTGCTTTTACATGAAAGCCGACCGCTGGCTGAAAAGAATGATACCAAGATGATACCTAAACCTGCAGGCATCATTCTGGTATAACCACTCAAAGTTGTGAGGAAGACAAAAAAATGGTTAACAATAAAGCACAGTAAACGGTAAAGTATAAAAAATTGCATACCTGAAAAGCAAACATGATAAAACATAATAACAATAAAACATTGCAGAATAGAATAAAGTAAAAAAGAGCAGAACAATAGAGAGAATAGAGAGAGAGAGAGAACAATAAAACGACAACTATTTTTTTTTATTTTATATATTTATTTTTTTTTACACTTTTTTTGTAACTAACTTTTATAACTGTAACCGGTTCCAGGTTCGGATCTCTCAAAATGCGATGGCATCTTGGGAGACCCTGTGAAAGTGTGCCTAGTCTGTGGAATGCTGTACCCTACGCTAATACTCAACTAGTGCATAGTAGCGTTCAAAACATTCACCAATGCAAAGACCAGGATTGTCAGGACAGGAGGGACAATAATAGCGGGTTTCACGCCTATATCCGCGCTTGCTGCAGACACAACATCTTTTTTTGGGGGGTTCGTTGGGTAGGGGTACTCGGGAGGACATAAAGAAAATGCCTCTCATGCAGCCGACTGCATTTGGTTGGGGATGTGAATGGGGGAAGTACGGGCGCTGCAGAAGCAGTGGGTTCCCAATTAGGATTGGCGAATGCAGCAGGAAGGGCATTATGGGCACGACGGGCCTGTGTTTGTCTTTTTGGTGGCAGCGGGACACTACTTGTGCTTGCCACCTCACCAGCTTGAACTGCACTTATGGGACTCGCCACGTCACCAAGTGTTACTGCAGTGCTGGTTTGACTACGACCGGGGTGTACTAGGCCGCTGGCGCTTGCCAGTTCACCAAAACGCTACCAAAAAAACTGTTAGCGATCGCAGGGATCAGGCCTGACTCTGCGAACGCTGCAGTTATGCGTTTAGTGTTTTGTAAGTGACAGTGATCGATCGATACTGCACTTGGGTGGGCTGGGCTGGGCCGGGCGGAGGGGCAAAACGCAGGTGCTAGCAGGTATCTGTGCTGATCCCGCTAACACTGCGTTTTTGGGAACCCTAAACTGCTGGGGACGCTAGTATAGATCTGATCGGATCAGATATTGATGCGATCAGATACTATACCACTAAGGGAGGTGTATGCTGCGTGCGTGGGTGTTAGCGCTACTGGCGCTAATCTGACGCTGCCTGGGGCGACGCATATCACCGCCGGACGATCAGGGGGCTAAACCTTTATTCGGTAATAAACGGCGGGTGCCCTGACACTATAAAAAATAAACGAACTAACTAGCGTCACCCGTAACACTTATGCGGTGATCAGTGGTGAAAGGGTTAACTAGGGGGCCATCAAGGGGTTAAAACATTTATTAGGTAGTATATGGGGGTCCCTGAGGCTATAAAACGCTGACGGCGAACCTAAATATTTACCTTCCTAACTAGCGTCACCAGTGACACTAATACAGCGATTAGAAAAATGATCGCTTAGCCACACTGGTGACAGGGGGTGATCAAGGGGTTAAAACTTTATTAGGGGGGGTTAGGGGGGGTTAGGGGGGTACCCTAGACCTAAAGGGGGGTAACAGTAACTGTCCCAACACTGTAACTGTCACAAACTGACACTATGCAGTAATCAGAAAAAAAAAAAAAAACTGCTTGGTGTCAGTTTATGACAGGACGGGGGGTGATTGGGGGGGATCGGGGGCGATCGGGGGGGGGGGGATCGGGGTGTTTTGTGTGCCTGGCATGTTCTACTGTGTGTGTGTAGTGTTGTGCACTCACTCACATGTCTTCTCTCCTCGGGCCGGTACGGAAATTACTGAGCAGAGGAGAGATGACATCATTTCCTTTGCTGCTGTTTAGCATACAGCAGCAAAGGAATGATTCGATTGGCCGGCGGCGAACGCGAGGGGGGGGCCATGAACGGATGGTCTCCCCCTCACCTCTGATTGCCGCTGGACAAAAGACGACCGCCTCGGGCACCGGGGGGGGGGTCCGATCGGACCCCCCACCCGCGGAAGGCAAATCACGTACATGTACGTGAGTTTGCCTGTCCGTGCCACCTTGCCGACGTACATCGGCGTGAGGCGGTCGTCAAGTGGTTAACAAAACTCTGTTTACTCCTAGTGCTTATTGTGCCTGATATCAATTAATTCTCCTGAAGAGGCCAATATGAAGGCGAAACATGTAGAGATGAAATCAGTCAGCACATGTATTAGCACTGTATTATCAACATTTACTCCTTGTATGACTTGTTTTCATATTTTGAATACATTTTTACTTTTATAAAATATTTTTTTTCTGTTTTGGCACCTTAAAAATCCCATTTAGTTTTTCTCATCTTTTCAATAAACAAACAACAAGTTACAAGAAATGCAATACTCAATGTGTGAGTGGAGTTCCCCTTGAAGTGTGCAGATATTGGGGGAGAAGAGGAGAGTGGAGGAGTCTTCAGCGTGTTCAGCAAACAGCTGCAACATTCGGAGCTCTTTAATGAAGCACATTGAGGATTGGTGATTGTCAGCACCACAATAAGGAATTGGATCTTTGTTTTATGTTACTTCTCCTCGTCTTATCATTGGATGATCACTGCTGTATATAAGAATATTGGAGTCATTTCATTAATTGATTTGGTATATTTCACAAATAACACAGAGTCTAAATAGAAGCGCGGCACATCGATTGAATTCAATAATCACAGAGAGACCTGAGGAAAGGACTGTGCATGTACACACGGAGGACCGACGGACCGGAACACTTTGTTCTACACAAACAATAGGAATGGAGTTCTGCGGCTCCTGACAATGATAAAATGTTCATATAATAGACTCTCCTCATTCTATGTCTCAGCTCCGGGTCGTGTCGCCCCAACATCTGATAATATTCCAAGTATGATGGAAATGAGTTACGTGGAGTTTGTTTATCGGTCATTCTGTGATCAGCGTCCTCCCCCCCCCGGGGTCCAGTGCCGGCCCAAGACATTGTGCTGCCTGGTACCAACAATGAAATGCTGCCCTCCCCCCAGAAAAAATAAAAATATCATGCCCACCAAAATGCCCCCACATCCATTATTTTATATCATGATAACTAAAGAGGACCTCTCATGGCTCTATACATGTATATAGGGGTATAAAAAGGACCTGTCATGGCTCTATACATGTATATAGGAGAATAAAGAGGACCTGTCATGGCTCTATACATGTATATAGGAGTATAAAGAGGACCTGTCATGGCTCTATACGTGTATATAGGAGTATAAAGAGGACCTGTCATGGCTCTATACATGTATATAGGAGTATAAAGAGGACTTGTCATGGCTCTATACATGTATATAGGAGTATAAAGAGGACTTGTCATAGCTCTATACATGTGTATAGGAGTGCAAAAGGACGTGTCATGGCTCAATACATGTATGTAGGAATATAAAGAGGACCTGTAATGGCTCTATTCATGTATAGGAGTATAAAGAGGACCTGTCATGGCTCAATACATGTATGTAGGAATATAAAGAGGACCTGTAATGGTTCTATTCATGTATAGGAGTATAAAAAGGACCTGTCATGGCTCTATACATGTATACAGAGGACCTGTCATGGCTCTATACATGTATATAGGAGTATTAAGAGGACCTGTCATGGCTCTATACATGTATATAGGAGTATAAAGAGAACCTGTCATGGCTCTATACATATATAGGAGTATAAAGAGGACCTGTCATGGCTCTATACATGTATATAGGGGTATAAAAGGACCTGTCAGGGCTCTATACATGTATGTAGGAGTATAAAAGGACCTGTCAGGGCTCTATACATGTATGTAGGAATATAAAGAGGACCTGTCATGGTTGTATACATGTATAGGAGTATAAAGATGCCCTGTCATGGCTCTCTACATGTATATAGGAGAATAAAGAGGACCTGTCATGGCTCTATACATGTATAAAGAGGACTGGTCATGGCTCTGTACATGTATATAGAAGTATAAAGGAGGACCTGGCATGGCTGTATTCATGTATATAAGTATATAGAGGACCTGTCATGGCACTATACATGTATATAGGAGTATAAAGAGGACCTGTCATGGCTCAATACATGTATGTAGAAGTATAAATAGGACCTGCCCTGGCTCTATACATGTATGTAGGAGTATAGAGAGGACCGACCATGGCTCTATACCCTGTATATAGGAGTATAAAAGGACCTGTCAGGGCTCTATACATGTATGTAGAAGTATAAATAGGACCTGCCCTGGCTCTATACATGTATATAGGAGTATATAGAGGACCTGTCATGGCTCTATACCCTGTATATAGGAGTATAAAAGGACCTGTCAGGGCTCTATACATGTATGTATCAATATAGAGGACCTGTCATGGCTCTATACATTTATATAGGAATATAAAGAGGACCTGTCATGGCTCAATACATGTATGTAGAAGTATAAAGAGGACCTGTCATGGCTCTATACATTTATGTAGGAATACAAAGAGGACCTGTCATGTTTGTATACATGTATAGGAGTATAAAGATGACCTGTCATGGCTCTCTACGTGTATATAGGAGAATAAAGAGGACCTGTCATGGTTCTATACATGTATAAAGAGGACTGGTCATGGCTCTATACATGTATAAAGAGGACCGGTCATGGCTCTATACATGTATAAAGGATGACCTGGCATGGCTCTATTCATGTATAAGAGTATATAGAGGACCTGTCATGGCACTATACATGTAGAGTATAAAGAGGACCTGTCATGGCTCTTTACATGGATATAGGAGTATAAAGAGGACCTGTCATGGATCAATACATGTATGTAGAAGTATAAAGAAGACCTGTCATGGCTCTATACATGTATAGGAGTATAAAGAGGACCTATCATGGCTCTTTACATGGATATAGGAGTATAAAGAGGACCTGTCATGGATCAATACATGTATGTAGAAGTATAAAGAGGACCTGTCATGGCTCTATACATGTATGTAGGAGTATAAAGAGGACCAATCATGGCTCTATACATTTATGTAGGAATATAAAGAGGACCTGTCATGGCTCTATACATTTATGTAGGAATATAAAGAGGACCTGTCATGGTTGTATACATGTATAGGAGTATAAAGATGACCTGTCATGGCTCTCTACATGTATATAGGAGAATAAAGAGGACCTGTCATGGCTCTATACATGTATGAAGTGGACCGGTCATGGCTCTATACATGTATAAAGGATGACTTGGCATGGCTCTATTCATGTATATGAGTATATAGAGGACCTGTCATGGCACTATGTATGTATATAGGAGTATAAAGAGGACCTGTCATGGCACTATACATGTAGAGTATAAAGAGGACCTGTCATGGCTCTTTACATGGATATAGGAGTATAAAGAGGACCTGTCATGCATCAATACATGTATGTAGAAGTATAAAGAGGACCTGTCATGGCTCTATACATGTATAGGAGTATAAAGAGGACCTGTCATGGCTCTTTACATGGATATAGGAGTATAAAGAGGACCTGTCATGGATCAATACATGTATGTAGAAGTATAAAGAGGACCTGTCATGGCTCTATACATGTATGTAGGAGTATAAAGAGGACCGATCATGGCTCTATACATGTATATAGGAGTATAAAAGGACCTGTCAGGGCTCTATACATGTATGTAGCAATATAGAGGACCTGTCATGGCTCTATACATTTATGTAGGAGTATAAAGAGGACCTGCCATGGTTGTATACATGTATAGGAGTATAAAGAGGACCTGTCATGGCTCTCTACATGTATATAGGAAAATAAAGAGGACCTGTCATGGCTCTATACATGTATAAAGAGGACTGGTCATGGCTCTATACATGTATAAAGAGGACTGGTCATGGCTCTATACATGTATAAAGAGGACCGGTTGCTCCAGTCGGAACATCCGACTTATTGTAACAAACGTATAACTTGTTCACTATGTTAAAAAAGAAAATAAAGAAGTATTGAAATTAAAGAGGACCAGTCATGGCTCTATACATGTATATAGAAGTATAAAGAAGGACCTGGCATGGCTCTATTCATGTATAGAAGTATATAGAGGACCTGTCATGGCACCATACATGTATATAGGAGTATATAGAGGACCTGTCATGGCACTATACATGTATATAGGAGTATAAAGAGGACCTGTCATGGCTCTTTACATGGATATAGGAGTATAAAGAGGACCTGTCAGGGCTCTATACATGTATGTAGGAATATAGAGGACCTGTCATGGCTCTATACATGTATGTACTGTAGGAGTATAAAGAGGACCTGTCATGGCTCTATACATGTGCAGGAGTATAAAGAGGACCTGTCATGGCTCTTTATATGGATATAGGAGTATAAAGATAACCTGTCATGGCTCTCTACATGTATATAGGAGAATAAAGAGGACCTTTCATGGCTCTATACATGTATAAAGAGGACTGGTCATGGCTCTATACATGTATAAAGAGGACTGGTCATGGCTCTATACATGTATAAAGAGGACTGGTCATGGCTCTATACATGTATATAGAAGTACTGTATAAAGGATGACCTGGCATGGCTCTAGTCATGTATAGAAGTATATAGAGGACCTGTCATGGCACTATACATGTATATAGGAGTATAAAGAGGACCTGTCATGGCTCAATACATTTATGTAGGAATATAAAGAGGACCTGTCATGGCTCTATACATTTATGTAGGAATATAAAGAGGACCAGTCATGGTTGTATACATGTATAGGAGTATAAAGGGGACCTGTCATGGCTCTCTACATATATGTAGGAGAATAAAGAGGACCTATCATGGCTCTATACATGTATAAAGAGGACTGGTCATGGCTCTATACATGTATAAAGAGGACTGGTCATGGCTCTATACATGTATAAAGAGGACCTGTCATGGCTCTATACATGTATATAGGAGTATAAAAGGATGTGTGCGTGACCGCGATGTCAGCCAGCCACCCACGATCGCTCCACAGAGAGCCAGAATGGGGATCTGTCAATGTAAACAGACAGATCCCCATTCTGACAGGGGAGGAGAGACAGATCTGCTGTTCCTAGTAATTAGGAACAGAGATCTCTCTCCTCCTCCAGTCAGTTCCATCCCCCCAGTTCGAAACACCTCCCAGGTAGGGATGAGCCGAACACCCCCCTGTTCGGTTTGCACCAGAACATGCGAACAGGAAAAAAGTTCGCTCGAACACGCGAACACCGTTAAAGTCTATGGGACACGAACATGAATAATCAAAAGTGCTAATTTTAAAGGCTTATATGCAAGTTATTGTCATAAAAAGTGTTTGGGGACCTGGGTCCTGCCCCAGGGGACATGGATCAATGCAAAAAAAAGTTTTAAAAACGGCCGTTTTTTCAGGAGCAGTGATTTTAATAATGCTTAAAGTCAAACAATAAAAGTGTAATATCCCTTTAAATTTCGTACCTGGGGGGTGTCTATAGTATGCCTGTAAAGGGGCGCATGTTTCCTGTGTTTAGAACAGTCTGACAGCAAAATGACATTTGGAAGGAAAAAACACATTTAAAACTACCCGCGGCTATTGCATTGCCGACAATACACATAGAAGTTCATTGATAAAAACGGCATGGGAATTCCCCCCAGGGAAACCCCGAACCAAAATTAAAAAAAAAAAAAATGACGTGGGGGGGTCCCCCTAAATTCCATACCAGGCCCTTCAGGTCTGGTATGGATATTAAGGGGAACCCCGGCCAAAATTAAAAAAAAATGACGTGGGGTTCCCCTTAAATTCCATACCAGGCCCTTCAGGTCTGGTATGGATATTAAGGGGAACCCCGGCCAAAATTAAAAAAAAACGGCGTGGGGTTCCCCCAAAAATCCATACCAGACCCTTATCCGAGCACGCAACCTGGCAGGCCGCAGGAAAAGAGGGGGGGACAAGAGTGCGGCCCCCCCCCTCCTGAACCGTACCAGGCCACATGCCCTCAACATTGGGAGGGTGCTTTGGGGTAGCCCCCCAAAACACCTTGTCCCCATGTTGATGAGGACAAGGGCCTCATCCCCACAACCGTGGCCGGTGGTTGTGGGGGTCTGCGGGCGGGGGGCTTATCGGAATCTGGAAGCCCCCTTTAACAAGGGGACCCCCAGATCCCGGCCCCCCCCCCTGTGTGAAATGGTAAGGGGGTACTTCCCCCTACCATTTCACTAAAAAACTGTCAAAATAGTTAAAAATGACAAGAGACAGTTTTTGACAATTCCTTTATTTAAATGCTTCTTCTATCTTCCTTCATCTTCTTCTTCTTCTGGTTCTTCTGGCTCTTCTGGTTCTTCCTCCGGCGTTCTCGTCCAGCATCTTCTCCGCGGCGTCTTCTATCTTCTTCTCCTCAGGCCGCTCCGCACCCATGGCATGAGGGGAGGCTCCCGCTCTTCTCTTCATCTTCTTCTTCATCCTCTTCTCTTCTTCATCTTCTTCATCTTCATCTTCTCTTCTTTTCTTCTCCGGGCCGCTCCGCATCCATGCATGAAGGGAGGTTCCCGCTGTGTGACGGCGTCTCCTCGTCTGACGGTTCTTAAATAACGGGGGGCGGGGCCACCCGGTGACCCCGCCCCCCTCTGACGCACGGTGACTTGACGGGACTTCCCTGTGACGTCACGGGGAATGCCACAGGGAAGGCCCGTCATGTCCCGTGCGTCAGAGGGGGGCGGGGTCACCGGGTGGCCCCGCCCCCCGTTATTTAAGAACCGTCAGACGAGGAGACGCCGTCACACAGCGGGAGCCTCCCTCCATGCATGGATGCGGAGCAGCCCGGAGAAGAAAAGAAGAGAAGATGAAGATGAAGAAGAGAAGAGGATGAAGAAGAAGATGAAGAGAAGAGCGGGAGCCTCCCCTCATGCCATGGGTGCGGAGCGGCCCGAGGAGAAGAAGATAGAAGACGCCGCGGAGAAGATGCTGGACGAGAACGCCGGAGGAAGAACCAGAAGAGCCAGAAGAACCAGAAGAAGAAGAAGATGAAGGAAGATAGAAGAAGCATTTAAATAAAGGAATTGTCAAAAACTGTCTCTTGTCATTTTTAACTATTTTGACAGTTTTTTAGTGAAATGGTAGGGGTAAGTACCCCCTTACCATTTCACACAGAGGGGGGGCCGGGATCTGGGGGTCCCCTTGTTAAAGGGGGCTTCCAGATTCCGATAAGCCCCCCGCCCGCAGACCCCCACAACCACCGGCCACGGTTGTGGGGATGAGGCCCTTGTCCTCATCAACATGGGGACAAGGTGTTTTGGGGGGCTACCCCAAAGCACCCTCCCAATGTTGAGGGCATGTGGCCTGGTACGGTTCAGGACAGCTAATGTTCGAGTCGAACATGAGTTCGACTCGAACTCGAAGCTCATCCCTACTCCCAGGGAACAAATTTAACCCCTTCCCTGCCAGTGACATTTACACAGTAATCAGTGCATTTTTATAGCACTGATCGCTGTATAAATGTCACTTATCCCAAAAATTTGTCAAAAGTGTCCCATCTGTTCACAGCAATGTCGCAGTCTTGCTAAAAATCACAGATCACTGCCATTACTAGTAAAATAATAATAATAATAATAAAAGTGTCTTAAATCTATCCCCTATTATATAGACGCTATAACTTTTGCGCAAACTAATCAATATACACTTATTGCATTTTTTTTACCAAACATATGTAGAAGAATACATATTGGCCTAAACTGATGAAGACATTTTTATTCTTATTTTTTTGGATGTTTATATTTTTTCAAAATTGTTGCTATTTTTGTTTATAGCACAAAAAATAAAAAACGCAGAGGTGATCAAATACCACCAAAAGAAAGCTCTATTTGTGGGAAAAAAAGGGTGTCAATTTTGTTTGGGTGCAACGTAACATGACCGTGCAATTGTCAGTTAAATCGACACAGTGCCGTATCGCAAAAAATAATGATTAAAGCGCATTATTTCTATTATTACATTGTTATATAAAATAGTTCAACTCACCATAATGCAGAATCAGTGGGAGCCCTAAGTGTGTCACTTGCCAACGTCAGCTGTCTTCAGAGGCGGATTGTCACCTGCCAAATGTTGCGGATTGTCACTTGCCACAAGGTCATCTGCCACAGATTGCGGATTGTCACTTGCCACATGTTGCGGATGGTCACTTGCCACAATGCCATCTGCCACACATTGCGGATTGTCACTTGCCGCGACGTCACCTGCCACACATAGCGGTTGGCGGATTGTCACTTGCCATGTGACATGCCACACATTGCGGATTGTCACTTGCCAAGACGCCATCTGCAACACGTTGCGGATTGTCACTTGCCATGTCACATGTCACACATTGCGGATTGTCACTTGCCACCACGCCACCTGCCACACGTTGCGGATTGTCACTTGCCACGACGCCATCTGCCACGCTTAGCGGTTGGCGGATCGTCACTTGCCATGTCACATGCCACACATTGCGGATTGTCACTTGCCAAGACGCCATCTGCCACACGTTGTGGGTTGTCACTTGTCACATCACCTGCCACATATTGCGGATTGTCATTTGCCACGACCTCCAGCCCTGGTGTACAGGGCCCGATAACATAGGGGGGCCCACACAGGGAGGGTGATTAGTGACAGACGACAATTGTGTTTCTATTCCTCCAGTAGATGAAAGCTGCTCTCCCCTTTCCCTGCTGCCAGTTTTTATCTGCTAAGAAAGAGACAGTCGTCCTTCACTAATCCCCCTCCCTGTGTGGGCCCCCTCCTCTCCTCTCAGCACTGGTTTTTAAAGTGGAGTTCCACCCACTTTTACAACTCTTCAGCATCCCTCACTAAACTGTGCACTGTAAACAAATTGGATATTTTTAAAAAAAATTTCTGAGCACCTACTGTATATCTGCTGTATTCATTTTTCATTTCCTCCTCTCTGGCCGCGGCCCATCGCATCATTTCCTGTTTGCAATGCCTTCTGGGAAGGGACGGCAACTTCCTCTGAAACTGCCGTTGCTATGGAAACCTAACCTGAATCCTATTACGCTGCTTGTGCTGCACTGAGCATGTGCGAGATCTGCAAGGATGAGATCCAGGAAGAAATACAGTCTGGCTTCAGATGCCCACACTTAAGATGGCCACGGCCTGCTGTAAGTTTATAAAATAACAAACTACTGCTATAAACTGACAAAACAGACCTTAGTTTACAGACTAACCTTACTAGAATACATGAAGCTTGTGTATTATAGGGGTATTTTTATTTAAAAAGTATAATTTCGGCTGGAACACCACTTTAAGTTTATTTCTGCTCCTGAGTTTATCTCTTTATCTTAGGCTCCTTGCACACTGATTTAAAATTCACTGCTTCTACAGGAGTTTTGTGTTCTGTCTGTAGAAGCAGCTCAATGTTATTCTATGTGTCCATGCACATTAGGACATTTACAGGCGTATTTTGAGCTCAGTGTTTAGAGGCAGGAAAAAAAAACCTTCTGGTTTGCGTCTCTAATTGGAGATTACTGGCAGAAAAAAAACGTAAAGCTCTCCTAAACTCGTCTAAACTTTGTACAAAAAATGCTCTATATGAGTATTTTTTTCTGCTAGGTGAATTGGAGTTTTTTCTAAGCACAGTGTGCATAGAGTCTAACTTTGTTTCTCTCCCTCTGATCCTGCAGCCTGTATATTTTTTTTATCTCGCCTTCATTTTTATTTATTAACTCAGTTTAATCTTTTAGATTTAGCAGGAATTCTATGAGTTATGTTGTATTTGTGTCTGCTAATAGTTTTATTGTATTTTTATCAAAATATAGCTTTAATATTTTCTTGGTGGGGCCATGTCAGGTAGTCTGTACAGTACCCCGCGATTTCTATTAGCAGACCTGACGACGTCACCTGCCACATATAGCTGATAGCGGATTGTCACTTGCCACGTCACCTGCCACAAATTGTGGATTGTCACTTGCCATGTCACATGCCACACATTGCAGATTGTCACTTGCCACCACGCCACCTGCCACACGTTGCGGATTGTCACTTGCCACTAAGTCACCTACCACACATTGCGTATTGTCGCTTGCCACAACGTCACCTGCCACACGTAGCAGATAGCGGATTGTCACTTCCCACGTCACCTGACACACATTGCAGATTGTCATTTGCCACGACATCACCTGCCACACGTACTAGATAGCAGATTGTCACTTGCCATGACGTCACCTGCCACACATTGCGGATTGTCACTTGCCACAACGTCACCTGCCACACATTGCAGATTGTCACTTGCCACGACATCACCTGCCACACATAGCGGATAACCGATTGTCACTTGCCACGTCACCTGCCACACATTGCGGATTGTCACTTGTCACGACGCCACCTGCCACACATTGCAGATTGTCACTTGCCACGACGTCACCTGCCACACGTAGCAGATAGCGCATTGTCACCTGCCACACATTGTGGATTGTAACTTGCCACAACGTCACCTGCCACGCGTAGCGGATTGACACTTGCTGTGTCCCAGTAAAGGCAGGCAGCAGTGAGATTATGTCATCTGCTCCCCCACCCGCCAGCCCTCTGATTGGCCAGCAAGCCCGCTCACAAGCCGACTGTCCCACCTGCTGACTGTTCCCCTGTTCTGCCCGCATGCTCCTTTCACCTCGACACCGGTGTCCTGTCTAGAAAGGTCCCCCCATCGGATAGCGTCTGCCCTGTACTGCACAGGTGCAGCGCTTGCGCAGTATGGAGGACAAGGGAGACGCCGAAAGTCTCCGCACATGAAGCTGATGAACAGCTGTTCATGTTTGGAGACTTTCGGCGTCTCCTTTGTCCTTTGTACTGTGCAAGCGCTGCGCCTGCACAGTACAGGGCGGACACTATCCGTTGGGGGACCTGAACACTGGGCTCCTCACAGTGGGATCCGCATCGGACGGAACGGGCTGGCTGGCGGCAATTTGCCACCCCCCTGAATGTGCCGCCTGGAGCCATCGCTCCATTGGGTCCCATGGTAGGGCCGGTCCTGCCGGGGTCACTACTGAGACACAAAACTACATCACTCAATGTATCAGCTCAACCCCAAGAGCTGACCATCTATCAGGATACCTCGGTCTATGGGAAGACATTGAAGAGCCATCATGTAAGTAAGACTTTCTACAGGGACAAAAACACGTTCATAGAGTTCTAACATATACCGCAGCACTGTAACCTGAGCTAGTCACATCAGTCCTTGTACCAGAAGAGCTTACACTCTAATGTCCCCTCCCCCACAGTCACACACTATTATTATTATACATTTATACAGCTCTGACATATACCGCAGCGCTGTACAGAGATCACTGAGCCAGTCACATCAGTCTCTGCACAGAGGAGCTTGCACTCTAATGTCCCCTCCCCCACAGTCACACACTATTATTATTATTATACATTTATACAGCTCCGACATATGCCGCACATTCCAGGTAGGGCAGGAGAGAACAGTACAGAGGGGAAGGCACAGCACAGGACGGGGGGGCAGGAGAGCACAGTACAGGACAGGGGGGCAGTAAAGCACAGGACAGGACAGAGGGGGCACGAGAGCACAGCACAGGACAGGGGGGCAGGAGAGCACAGGACAGGGGGGCAGGAGAGCACAGGACAGGACAGAGGGGGCAGGGGGGGCAGGAAAGCACAGGACAGGACAGAGGGGGCACGAGAGCACAGCACAGAACAGGGGGGCAGGAGAGCACAGGACAGGGGGGGCAGGAAAGCACAGGACGGGGGGGCAGGAGAGCACAGGACAGGACAGAGGGGGCACGAGAGCACAGGACAGGAGGTCAGGAGAGCACAGGACAGGGGGGCAGGAAAGCACAGGACAGGGGGACAGGAGAGCACAGCACAGGACAGGGGGGCAGGAGAGCACAGCACAGGACAGGGGGGGCAGGGGGGCAGGAAAGCACATGACAGGACAGGGGGGGCAGGAGAGCACAGCACAGGACAGGGGGGGCAGGAGAGCACAGCACAGGACAGGGGGGGCAGGAGAGCACAGCACAGGACAGGGGGGCAGGAGAGGACAGCACAGGACAGGGGGGTGTCGTGGATAAACCCACTATTCTCTTTTGTGCTAATAAGTGCCCACTCAGTCTAATGGTATAATGCATTTTTAAACAACCCATGTCTCCCCTTGTCCCCAGTAAACAGACATAATCACCATCTTAGCTCCATCGTTCCTCCATTTGCCTGCTGGGCAGAGGCTCTCGGCTTTTATTTACACACACAAAGGAAGTCACAAACAGGCCTAGGAGGGAACTGTTTAGTACAGGGGGCCCAGGAGGGAAAAGTATAGTACAGGGGATAGGCCCTATTAATTTCTCTCCTGGGCTCCCTTAACAGTTTCCTTCTGCCCAAAAGTATAGGCAGGCCAGGAAAGAACAGTACAGGGGGGGGGGGCGCAGGAGAAAACCGAGGCCAAGAGGGACTCTATACGGGGAACAGACACAAGTCCATCAAGTCCAACCTATGTGTGTGATTATATGTCGGTATTACATTGTATATCCCTGTATGTTGCAGTCATTCTGGTGCTTATCTAATCATTTTTTGAAACTATCGATGCCCCCCGCTGAGACCACCACCTGTGGAAGGGAATTCCATATCCTTGCCACTTTTACAGTAAAGAACCCTCTACATAGTTTAAGGTTAAACCTCTTTTCTTCCAATTTTAATGAGTGGCCACGAGTCTTGTTAAACTCCCTTCTGTAAAAAAGTTTTAATTCTATTGTGGGGTCACCAGTACGGTATTTGTATATTGAAATCATATCCCCTCTCAAGCGTCTCTTCTCCAGAGAGAATAAGTTCAGTGCTCGCAACCTTTCCTCATAACTAAGATCCTCCAGACCCTTTATTAGCTTTGTTGCCCTTCTTTGTACTCGCTCCATTTCCAGTACATCCTTCCTGAGGACTGGTGCCCAGAACTGGACAGCATAATCCAGATGCAGCCGGACCAGAGTCTTGTAGAGCGGGAGAATTATCGTTTTATCTCTGGAGTTGATCCCCTTTTTAATGCCAATATTCTGTTTGCTTTGTTAGCAGCAGCTTGGCATTGCATGCCATTGCTGAGCCTATCATCTACTAAGACCCCAGGTCCTTTTCCATCCTAGATTCCCCCAGAGGTTCTCCCCCAGTGTATAGATTGCATTCATATTTTTGCCACCCAAATGCATTATTTTACATTTTTCTACATTAAACCTCATTTGCCATGTAGTTTCCAACCCCATTAATTTGTTCAGATCTTTTTGCAAGGTTTCCACATCCTGCGGAGAAGTTATTGCCCTGCTTAGCTTAGTATCTTCCGCAAATACAGAGATTGAACTGTTTACCCCAGGTTGTTTAGGAACAAATTAAATAGGATTGGTCCCAGCACAGAACCCTGGGGAACCCCACTACCCACCCCTGACCATTCTGAGTACTCCCCATTTATCACCACCCTCTGAACTCGCCCTTGTAGCCAGTTTATAAATCCATGTACTCACCCTACATGTACTAATTTCAGGCCTTGATATACACAGGGCGTTCAATAGCGTATTATTGCCCTATATGGATAGTATTCTGACCAAATTTGGATTTTGCTGTGAATTTGTGAATGGGTTTAAAGCACTCTATCATAATCCCATACACGTATCAGGCTTCCTGGCTGACTACTTCCCGCTGGGTAGAGGTACAAGGCAAGGTTGCCCTTTGTCGCCATTGATGTTTGCTATGGCCATAGAGCCCCTGGCTAGAGCGATTAAGGCCAACCCTAGTATTAAGGAGTACCAGAAGGGAGAGGAGGAATTCAGGATAAGCATGTACGCTGATGATGTACTTATGTTTTTGCCAGACCCAGTTGTTAATCTCACCAAAAGTTCTGCCCTACTAATTAATATACTTTGTACGGTAATAGATAGTATCAAAGAATTCTTTGGTTTTTCTATATCAGAGGGAGCTCTGCAGTATCTGGGGGTGCGCCTAGCTCCCTCACTACAGGCACTATATAATGCTAACTACCTACAAGCTTTCTCGAGGGTTAAACAATGGTTGAGATTGTGGTCCTCCTTCCCTATCTCCCTATTGGGAAGAGTTACAGCAATAAAAATGTCCATCTTGCCAAAGCTTCTTTACTATTTTAGAGCCTTGCCTGTTTATGTTTCCCGCCAGACCATTGAACTGATACAAAGGGAAACTAAAACTTTTATCTGGAAAGGAAAGAAACTTAGATATGGTAAACTGTTAACATATAGACTACTCTCTCAAGGAGGTCTTGGTCTACCAAATTTATTTATTTATTACTTCATGGCCGCTAGACTAGCTCAAACGGCCCAATGGCATAGCTCACTGAACCAGATCCCCTGGCTTCAATTTGAGGATTTATCCTTTCCTACGTTCTACTTGCCAGGCCTCCTATGGCATACTACGGTCCGACCTAGAGAGACTGGCATGTTGAACAGCATTGTTTCCCCAAACACTACATCTACGGTCACTATATCCCCAAAAATGTAAACTATGTTCCCCTAGACCTCCCCTATCCTCATTTCTGGGAGACAGACGTTCCCTTTAGCTTTTGGGTCACCCAAGGACTTCCTGGTGTGGGTGTTGAAGGAGGGAAGCCTTACTGCTCTAAATTCACTAACACAGGGTACACAATTTTGCTCCTACTCCTATCTACAACAACAATTTGACATCCCGAGGAAAGAATTTTTTTAAATATCTCCAGGTCGGGCATTTTTAGGAATCATTATACTCTCTCAATGCTAGACTAATGCCGCGTACACACGGGCGGACTTTTCGATGGACTAGGTCCGGAGGAATTTTCAACTGACTTTACGACGGACTTTCCAACAGACTTTTGAATGAACGGACTTGCCTACACACGTTCAACCAAAGTCCGACGGATTCGTACGTGATGACATACACCGGACTAAAATAAGGAAGTTTACAGCCAGTAGCCAATAGCTGCCCTAGCGTCAGTTTTTGTCCATCAGACTAGTATACAGACGAGTGGACTTTTCGACCGGACTTGAGTCCGTCGGAAAGATTTGAAACATGTTTCATTTCTAGGTCCGTCGAACTTTTGGGGAAAGAAAGTCCGCTGGAGCCCACACACGATCAAATTATCCGATGGAGTCCGGTCCGCCGGACCAAGTCTGCCATAAGGTCCGCTCGTGTGTACGTGGTATTAGATTCACAGTTTGAATCTATATGCTATAATTCCTCTAGGGATAGGGGGGGTCATTTCAAGGATATACAGTTTTCAATGGAGTGAACTTACCTGGAAAATCTACAGCTATGGTACGGTGGGAAACGGATATAGGGCAAGAGTTCACCACAGAGGAATGGTCAGATAGGATTCTGAACATGCATAAATGTACACGCTCCATGTCCATTAAAGAGACTGTGGTGAAAATACCAGTCTTATGGGGCATACTGGGCTGAAAGGCAAATTAGTCTAGCGCCCGCATAAAGGGGCTGCACTGCTTCCGGTATGCGGGCGGCCTGTGGGGGGGGGGGGCGCCGCTTCTAATTTTGACTGTCCTATCATCCTGGACCAAAAACCTTTCTCACTGTGTTATGTTTTCTGGTGCACCATTGGCATGGTTATATCTTCTTAGTCTTCTCCATAAAATTAGCAGAAATTTGTGCTTAAAGTAGAACTATAGGCAACACTTTTTTTTTTTTCATTTTGGATAGATTAAGGGAGGGTTATGGCCCCTGTCAGTTTATTTTTTACCATCCCTGTCCCATTGCAGAGATTTCCCTTCACTTCCTGCCAGGAAGTGAGAGGAAATCTATGCAAATTAAGGGAATCCATTGCCCGGCCCTCAGAACTAGTGTCCCCACTCGAAAATGTCAGGGCGGGTCTTAAACAGCAAGGGGGGTGGCCTTGACAGGAAGGGGTGGGTCATATTTAAATTAGGGGGTACACAAGTTTAGTTAGGCCTAGGGCAGCACAAAACCTAAATACACCACTGGGTATTTACATGGGACTCAATTAGATATCCCTTAATTACATCTCAGACAGCACCAGATGTAGAATTTGCACAGTCAATTGCACATCTCTTCTTTGCTTACTTTTTCAATCTCTTTTTTTTCTATTATAGCTTTTTTTTTTTATAGGAAAACTATTTAGAGTATTTCTAGTTAATGTTATTATATTGTAGGATCCAGGAAACAGAGATGTTACAATATTAGGTACATTGTTTTTTGTTTTTTGTTTTTCTTGTGTGTGTTTTATTTTTTTTTGTTTTTTCCCTACCACAGGGAAGGAAAAAAAAATGACCCTTCTTTTTTTTTTTTTTTTTAAATTAAACCCTCCTATCTCCCCACTCTCTCTCCCCTCCTATAACTCCATCATCACGGATACCTCTCCGTTGTCCTAAATTCCAACCATTTCTGCCATTTGCTTTGGTATTTCTTCCCTAGGTCTTCCATCTGGTATATTGACTCTTCCATGGCTCTCACCCACTCCACTCTTGCTATCCAATCCTTTAACCTTGGGGCTTCCTGGGATTTCCAGTAGCATGGGATCAAAGCTTTAGCAGCGTTCAGAAGATGTGGGACTAATGATTTTCTATATTGGGGTACATCCTTCTCTGTATCATGGAACAAACATATACACGGGTTTTTTTGTAACCCGTTCCCCCGTTATCTGCAGTATCGCTTCTATAATATCCTCCCAGTAGGAATGTATTTTAGTACACCCCCACCAGAGGTGCGCAAAAGTTCCCAGGCATCCACAACCCCTCCAACAAGTTGGGGAGTTCTCTGACGTGAACTCGTGGGCCCTCTGGGGGGTCACGTACCATCTTGCCATTAACTTATAACCCATTTCATATGTCTGCATATTTCTTGCTATTACGTACGCCATTTTAAGAATCTTCACCCTATGTTCCTCATCGCTCAGGCACCCTATTTCTCCTTCCCACTTTTCTAGATAAGATGGGGGCCTACTTCCCACTACTCCCCCTGAGTATTTTGTATATTTTAGATATACTCCTAGTTATGCACGAGGGGAAGCTTAGTCATTTTTCTATTGCTGTCAGTTGGTCTCTGCCCCTCAGTTGTTGTGGAAGTGATCATATAAAGTGTTGTAGCTGGGCATACCTCCATTTATCCAGTGGTTTGTTTCCCCATCTCTGTGTAATTTCTGTGTACGTGTAAAACCCCATCATTATGTCTTGTAATTGTATCACTTCTTTTTTAGCCAACCTTATAAAGTATAAGTGCTCTTCTTTCCCTGGTTTGAAATAATTAGTGTCAATAAGTGAAATTAATGGTGAGTTGTAGTCCCAATGAAACCTCTTACTGAATCTATCCCAAATCTTAAATGTGTTCCTTGTCAAAAAATTAATGTGATATCCTAATTCACAAAATTGTGGTGGGATCCATATAATTTTTTCAATATCAACACTACTTATTGCAATTTCTATATTAATCCAACTTTTATCTTCTTTATTGTACAGCCAGTCTGTGATTCTGGAAATGGAAATCGTTTGATAATACATTATAAAATGTGGTGCTGCTAACCCCCCCCCCCCTGTTTTTTTTCCATAATCAGAGTATCATACGCAATTCTGGGGCGTTTACGTGCTCAGAAAACCGGGGGGGAGCGCAATTGGAATCATCTGGAAAGTGTGGATTAGTATTGGCAGTACAAACATTTTAACAGCGTTCATCCTGCCGATCCATGATAAAGCTTTATGTATCTTGCTAAATTGGTCCTTGATCTTGTTAAGTAGGGGGATATAGTTAGCTTTGAACAGATTACTCGGGGTTGATTTCAATTTTATACCCAGATACCCCAACTCCTTCCTACACCACTTAAAAGGGAACCTGGGTTGGATTGCCTTTTGCTCGCTCATAGAGAGTGTTATGTTTAGGAGCTCTGATTTAGCCATATTTATTTTAAAATTTGTCTAATCCCCATAGCGTTAAAAACTCCTTCATTACTATAGGGATTGTTGTTCTAGGATTGGCGATATAGCAAAGCAGATCATCTGCAAATGCCGCTACTTTATACTCCCTTTCACCTACCCGGATTCCCCTAATGTCTGGGTTCTTACGGATCGCTGCTAGTAGGGGTACCAGTGTTACTATAAACAGAATTGGGGACAAGGGGCAACCCTGTCTTGTCCCATTCATTAATTCAAGGGGAGACGACAGGGTCCCATTAACTCTAATTTTAGCCTTTGGGTGGTGGTAGAGGGAGGCAATCCACCTCATCATCCTCTTCCCAATCCCCAAATGCTTCAGTGTTTCAAACATAAACCCCCAGTCTACTCTATCAAAAGCGTTTTCTGCATCAATTGACATGAGGACCGTCGGGGTACCTCTCCTAATTGTTTATTGGATCAAAAAAATGGATTTCAGGGAATTATCTCTCCTCTCCCTCTTAGGCATGAACCCCACCTGATCGTTGTGTACCCACCTAGGTAACCAAGCTTTCAGCCTATCTGCCAGTATTTTGGCAAAAATGTTTATGTCCGTGTTTAATAATGAGATAGGCCTATAGCTCCCAGGTACTGCCGGGTCTTTCCCTTCTTACAATATAAAAGTAATATGAGCCAGTAGTGACTCCTCTCGGGGCATCTCTCCTTCTCCCAGGGCGTTCAAATAATTGCACAATTTGGGTACTAAGAATTTAGAGAATTTTTTATAATATAGTATAGAGTATCCGTCGAGACCCGGGCTTTTTCCCAAGGCAGTGTTCCTTATCGCTCTTTCCACTTCCTCCTGCGAGATAGGAGCCTCTAGGGCCTCTACCTCGTCCTTCTCAGCCCTGGGAAGGTCTAGGCCCGCAGGTACTCCCTCATGGATTCCTTCTTCTTCTCACCCTCTTCATGGCTCACCTTGTATAGAGAACTAAAATAGGAATGAAATATTTTGGCGATGTTAGGGGAGGAAAATTCCAGTCCACCCCTATCATCTCTGATCTTGGGTATAAAAGCCCTATTCTTTTTTTCTTTTACCCTTCTCACCATCCATTCCCCTGATTTGTTACCCCCCATATACTTTGTTTATAGTATGGAAGGCGCATTTCCTTTCTTGTTCTAACTAATTCTCTTCTTTTCCCTATTAGTTCTTGCCTTTCAGGGATCCCTCTAGGACACGTGCCCTGCTCGAGTTCCTGGATTTCCCTATAAAGTAGTACCATTTTTTCCCCCCTCTCTTTCTTTTTCCTAGCTCCTATCCCAATTAAGATCCCCCTTATATAGGCCTTATGTGATTCCCATAGAATGGCCCTAGATATTTCTGTTGTATCATTTATCTTGAAATACACCTTCAGTTCCTGTTCTATTTTACTAATCGTGTCAGGATCCTGTATAAGGGAATCTTTCCATTTCCAATTCATCCCAGTCGGAGCAGCTCCAGATATCTCCAATCGGATTTTCACCGGGGCATGATCGGACAGGGTGATGGCTATGGGATGTTCTATCAGGATATAATCAATCCTTGAGAATGATTTATGGGCAGGAGAGTAGTAAGTATAGTCCCACTTCTTTGGATGGCTAATCCTCCATGCATCCAGCAGCTGAAGATTCATGTGTGTTTTTTTAAATGCCTCGTATTTATGGGTTGTAGATCTAGGGGCACCTCCTGAGGTATCTATACTTGGGTCCATACTCCAATTTAAGTCCCCTGCAATCATTAATTTACTTTCTTTAAAGGTTTCAAGCTTTTTTAGTACTTTCTTCAAGAATTTATCGGGGTCTCTATTTGGAGCATACATATTTGCTATTGTACGCATCATTTTGAACAATTTCCCATTTATAAAAAGAAACCTTCGCTCTGGATCGGTCAGGCACTCTCCTTCTTCAAACATCATCGTTTTGTCAAATCCAATAGCTAACCCCCTGGAATGTGTTGATCCTGTGTCCCCATAGAATCATTTTGGAAATTGATGTAATGCCAAGCCAGCCCCTGATGCATGTGTGATATAAGTCTCCTGGAGACACGCCACGTTTGCTCCCAAGAGCTGCAATTCCTTATTGATTTTATACCTTTTTTTTTTGCTGTCTTTAGTCCCCCTACATTATATGTAACCAAATTCACTATTACCCCCATACTTCACCCCAGTAGGAGCGTCTGACTGGTCCAAGAAGGTTCCCCATAAGGGGAGAGAGACACCTGCAGGGGGAAGAGAGAGAGAGGGAAAAAAAAAGCACAGCCCACCCCACCCCCCATACCCTCACAAAACCCCACCAGGAACCTTCCTTCTCCCTTCCTACCCCTCCCCTCCCCCCCATGTCTGGAACAAAACGCCTAGGAAAGGCCGGATAGACCCCCTTTTTTGTTCAAAAATATGGTCTCGGCCGGCATCCTCCTGATGCCACCTCATCACCATATTACCCAGTGGGCTCACATCCCCAGCCCCTCCGAGTGCACTCTAGGCCCCCAGCCCCCCTCCCCTACCCCACTCAGCTCCCCCTAGCTCGTTACTTCAGATAGACTGCTAATTAAGACCTCTCCCCCCATCCCCCCCATTCCATCTCAGCTTTTTTAGAGGGACAGTTGGGCCTTCCACCTCCCCCCAGCCTGGATTGGGAAGGGGCAGGATGCCCAGCGCTCCACAAAAGTTCCCCAAGTCCTCAGGAAATCTCAAAACTACAGTTCAGCCATTTTTTTTTTCAATCAAGCAGGTGGGGAACCCCCATTGGTAAGGTATCCCGGATGTCCTTTAGCAAGAAGTCTCCTTCTTGTTAAGGTATCTGCCAACAGATCTGAATAAACTTGTAATTCTACTCCTTCATAACATATTCCTGGCAGGTTCCATGTTTTTTCCATGATTTTTGATTTATCTTCTACATAGTGGAGTCTCACTACGACATCTCTCGGACTCTCTGACCTATGAGTAGAATAGCATGTAATCCTGTGTATTCTATCCAGCTTCAGGGGCTCTGACATTTCTCTCTCTCTAATAAGGGATTCAATAAATGCTGTAAAACTGTTGTCAATTCCTCATTTTTATATTTCTCCGGAAACCCTTTAATTCGTAGATTTTTACGTCGGCTGCGATTCTCTTGGTCTTCTATTTTATAAAGGAGGCTACTATTTGTACTTTGTAGATGTTTAATTTGTTTACTAATGTCCTCTAATCTTTGATCGTGTTCATCGAATCTACTCTCTGTCTCCTCCACCCTTCCAAGCACTTGCCCAATATCCGTTCTTACTGCAGCTATGTCCACTTTCAATGAGGCCTCCATTTTTGCCAACATCTCTGCTAGTATCTCTTTAATCTGCAGGACTTCCTCCTCTTGTTAATTCATCCTCTCCTCCACTTTTCCTCTGGGTCCCCTCTTGGGCCTTAATACTTCCTTGGGGGTTGCTCCGGTTACTTCTAGGCCCTAGGGTTTTTCCCTCCTGCCCTTTCCCGGATTTGCTCTCTTCTTCTGTCCATTTCTGTCTGTTTGACCCTGAACGCATTGGAGCCCCCTGCCTAGGGCTCCCCTGCGCTTCCTCCGCAATACTGGAATCCGCGGACATATAGCGCTGGATGCCTCCCAGGCTTAACGCAGCCGGGCCGCCTTTACTTGCTTTCATTGATTTCCCCCTCATTGCTACGTCTAAAACGCCAGATGGGGACAATTCTAGTTTAATATTTAATGGAGTACGGGTATCTCACAGAGATTATTTCTTAAAGTTCATATACTGTGGGCGAGCAAGAAAAGGAAGAAAGATAGACAACCACGAATCCTCCTCTAAATTGTCGTGCCCAATTTATCTTCCTTACCTAGCTTACACTCCAGCTAAGGTGAACATGGGGGATTATATAGTCCTGAGTTATAATCTGTTTAAGCTTCAGGTATCATAAAAGGTGAACTTGTGCAATTCATCTGGTGCAAACGGGGGGAGGGGAGCAATCCTGTAACCTCCTCTGCAACAACATTAACGGCTCACAGTTCATCACCTAACATAGGCTTTACCTCCCTTGTATCATAGCCTGGAGGTGGCACATGAGAAAGATCCTCCCAACAACAGTCTCGTTATGCAGAGTATAAAGGTATATTGTACAAAGCTCCAGGATATAGCACAGACTTAAATTGTTTACCAATAGCCCTCTGCAAGCTGTTTTCTTATCTCTAGGGGAGTGCGCTCTCACACACTCCAGCCAGTATTAGTTGTATGCCTCTTCTCTCTTCAGAGATAGTTCTCTGACCTTGTCACAGCTAGGATATGCAGCCACTTTCCTGGGGTGCTTGAGTGGCTTCCTTCTATTCAGAGATAGGGGGACACTCTCACCTCCTCCACCTCCACAAGTCACAGCGTGCTACAGCGTGTCTCCTCCCTCCAGCTGAAGCGTCTTTCCCCGTCAGGTCAGCCAAGACAGCTCCAACGGCACGCCTCCTTCGCGATCCTGCTGTTAGATCCCCTCTGGTAAGCAATCAAGAGGCTTCTAATTCTGTGAGGCATACATAAGGGGCAATCATAGACCTCCGCTGTCCATGGGCGGGGGACGATGAGCCGGCCAACAGGGCGCCAGCAAGCGGCTAACAGTTGGCTCCACGCTCGCGGCATCTCATCATGCCGGCCACGAGTGGAGCGGGACTGTGGGCGGGGTTCGGGCCTCCAGAGCATGCTCAGAGCGTGCCTACGTGTTGACGCTCCGCCCCATCACCACCCTCCTGCACGGCAGATCATTGGGCCTTGACAATATACTGATCTTTTATTTGTATATACACATGACTTCCTGGATTCTGATGTTCACTGTTATCCGTGTAAACTCTCAATAAAAAATAAATAAACTTCAAACCATGCCACTTGCTGCTCCATGCTTTATCATGCACTGCTTTCTTCTTTGTGTACTCAGCTTTTCCTTCGCAATTCAAGCCAAACGGTCAGCAATCGATTCTCTGAAGCCAGTTTTTTAGGGCCATAACCAAGGTCTTCTGATGAAGATGCAGCTTGGGATTGCAAGTCAGGTCCCTCAAGGGGACCATCCCTGGGGCATCCCCAGAATCCTCCATTCTCACTGTGGCCAGGTAGCAGACCTGTATCCTAGTGTCTGAAAAGAGAGAGCTACAGGTAGGCAGGTGCAGTCTACTTTCTCCACTGCTGGTGGCCTCATTATCGACCTCATTATCCAACCATTGTGCGATGTTTTGGATAATATTTGGATTCTTTGGTTATGTGGTGACTTACCTACTTTTGAAGTGTATAAAAAACCTGTATTTCTGTATAATAACAGTCATTCCTTTGGTTCTACCTCAACATTTTGTCTGTGTACGATGATCGGGGTAAAGGGCTGGTACTAGCTCTCGGTCTGCTGGAACGTTTGGGAGGGCAGGAGGTACGGTTTGGCAAATGCACCCAAGGTGGGTGCCAAGCATTCCATCACACTTCTCTCTTTACAGATGCGGTCAGTCTGGCTGGTATCTGCTCTCTTCCCATTGCTGAAAACCGTGAAAGCACCCATGAGTTGGGCAGCCTCCCCACCGGGTTTGTTGGGAACTGTTGCTGTACTTTTTCAATACAGGTCTTCCATTGCACCTGACTGTGTGAATTATTTCCGCTGCCCACACTATACCCCACCTTCATACAGCACATGCAACCTCCTCTGGTGCATTAGAGTGTAAGCTCCTTTGGTGCAGATAGGGAGGTGTCAGGGAGACCAGGTACGTGATAATGCCCAAAGACCTGCGTATGTGCACAGAACGGTCCGCTGGCCAGTGCGCAGGATCATGGCCGTGTACGCATCTGCAAGTGTGCGCTAATGCAACGTGCACGCATGGCCATGACTTTGGTGCCTAGTGGTCTATTTAAGGCTTGACAGCATTCAGGGTCTTTTCTGAGTGGTCATCCGCTTTGGAGATCTGTGACCCGACTTTCATTCTGTTGTTCTGTACTTGACCCAGCTTAACCAGTTGCTGACCACCACACGCCGATATACGTCGGCACAATGGCACGGGTCCCCCCCCGGTGCCTGCAGTGGTTGGATACATGTCAGATGCGATCCAAGGTGAGGGGGCCTGATTCATGGCCACCGCCTCATGATCGCTCCTGGCAAATGACAGGCTTCCTCTGCTGCTGTAATGTAAACAGCGGCAGAGGAAGTGATGTCATCGCTCCTCGGGAAGCCTTTTTGTTCCGGATCCCGAGGAGAGAAGACATCCAAGTAAGTGCACCAAACACAACACTTACAGTAGAACACTCTAGGCACACATTTAATCACCCCCCTGTGACACCAATAGCAGTTTTTTTTTCTGATTATTGCATTGGTGTCATTTGCGACAGTTATAAGTGGTAGGGCAGTTAGCGTTAGGCCCCTTTAGGTCTAGGGTACCCCCCCAACCCCCCCTAATAAAGTTTTAAACCCTTGATCACCCCCCGTCGCCAGTGTCACTAAGCGATCGTTTTTCTGACCGCTGTATTAGTGTCACAGGTGATGCTGGTTAGGGAGGTAAGTATTTAGGTTCGCCGTCAGCTTTTTATAGCGTCAGGGACCCCCATATACTACTTAGTAAAGGTTTTAACCCCCTGATTGCCCCCTAGTTAACCCTTTCACCAGTGA
The DNA here is from genome assembly GCA_037952925.1 of Lithobates clamitans. Taxonomy (NCBI): domain Eukaryota; kingdom Metazoa; phylum Chordata; class Amphibia; order Anura; family Ranidae; genus Lithobates; species Lithobates clamitans. Next base: position 1,199,136 of record JBBGZY010000588.1, on the reverse strand, counting down.
TCACCGTATAACTGTTACGGGTGACGCTGGCCAGTTAGTTTGTTTATTATAGTTTCAGGGCACCCGCCATTTATCACCTAATAAAGGTTTAACCCTCTAATCGCCAGGCGGTGATATAAGTTATGTTTTAGGGTCAGATAAGGTCTGCGTCACTCCAGGCAGCGTCAGGTTAGTGCCAGTACCGCTAACACCCATGCACGCAGCATACACCTCCCTTTGTGGTATAGTATCTGACCGGATCGATATCTGATCCGATCAGATCTATACCAGCGTCCCCAGCAGTTTAGGGTTCCCAAAAACGCAGTGTTAGCGGGATCAGCCAAGATACCTTCTAGCACCTGCGTTTTGCCCCTCCGCCCAGCCCAGCCCAACCCAGCTTACCCAAGTGCAGTATCGATCGATCACTGACACTTACAAAACACTAAGCACACATAACTGCAGTGTTCGCAGAGTCAAGCCTGATCCCTGCGATCTCTAACAGTTTTTTGGTAGCGTTTTGATACAGTCGCTAACAGTCAGGAGCTTTTTTGCCTGTGAGTCTCACTAGTGTACCCCTAAATTTAGAGCCCAAAATGGCAAATCGAAGGTATACTAGTGAAGAGGCCTACACGTTTCTGAGCATGAAAGATAGTGAAGAGGAAGTCACTCATCTGTCAGATTCAGGCTCAGAATACGATCTTGTAGAGGACAGCGGCTCCATGACAGATAGCTCTGACGATGGAGTTGTGGTCCCTGCCAAGGTCAGGCGTACCAGACCCCAATCTTCTTCTTCTGCTGTTGAGGTGCAAGAACCGCAGGGCTCTCATATGGAGCAGAGCAGTACTAGCGCCACTATCCCTTCTGGTGAACTGGCAAGCACCAGCGGCCTAGTACACCCTGGTCGTACATCCAGCACTGCAGTAACACTTGGTGACGTGGCGAGTCCTATAAGTGCAGTTCAAGCTGGTGAGTTGGCAAGCACAAGTAGTGTCCCGCTGGAACCAAGAAGACAAACACAGGTCCTTATGTCCTCCCGCATACTCCTACCCAACGAGCCCCCCAAAGAAATTGTTGTGTCTGCAGAAAGTGCGGATATAGGCGTGACACCCGGTATTATTGTCCCTCCTGTCCTGACAATCCTGGTCTTTGCATTGGTGAATGTTTTGAGCGCTACCATACACTAGTTGAGTTTTAGCGTAGGGTACAGCACTGCACAGACTAGGCACACTTTCACAGGGTCTCCCAAGATGCCATCGCATTTTGAGAGACCCAAACCTGGAGCCGGTTACAGTTACAAAAGTTACAGTTATAAAAAAAAAAAAGTAAAAAAAAAAAATACACAAAAAAAATTTAAAATAAAACAACCAAAAATAGTTGTTGTTTTATTGTTCTCTCTATTCTCTCTATATTGTTCTGCTTTTTTTTTTACTGTATTCTATTCTGCAATGTTTTATTGTTGTTATGTTTTATCATGTTTGCTTTTCAGGTATGTAATTTTTTTATACTTTACTGTTTATTGTGTTTTTTATTGTTAACCATTTTTTTGTTTTCAGGTACGCTATTCAGCTGCAGCGCGGATTTATTTATCTTGACAGCAACAGCGTTTGCTTCCACGATACATAAAGCTGTGACTCCAGCGCTGTCGGAGGTGATTTCACCACCACAGTTACATACTTCAGCATATATGCCGAAGCGTGGGGGCAGAAGTGGGCGGAGGAGCGATTTGCTCCTACTTTTTGCAGGAGGATGCTTCGGCATATATATATTTTAGGCACAGGTTGCGTTAAAAAATGTTTTATTTTTTATTATGTTTTATTGAATTTGCTTTGCAGGTATGGTAAGTCTTACTGTTATACTGTAATGTTACTTTGTTTTATTGTTAACCATCATTTGCTTAGCAGGTACGCCATTCAGTTGCAGCGCGGATTTATTTATCTTGACAGCAACAGCGTTTGCTCCCATGATACATAAAGCCGTGACTCCAGCGCTGTCGGAGGTGATTTCACCACCACAGTTAAAAAAAAGAGCATATATGCCGAAGCATGGGGGCAGCAGGGGCGGAGGAGCAATTTGCTCCTGCCTTTTGCGGGAGGATGCCCCCATGCTTCAGCATATATAAATGGTGCATGTATGCCCATCATTAGAAGTGGGTGGATGAAGGGAGGTATTCTAATGGTGGGCTGACCCACCGATCAATCTCTTTTTTTCGTTCAGCCCACAGGCTGCATGAAAAAAGTGTACAATATATGCCCAACAAGGACCAGCAACGTACTGGTATGTTGCTGAACTTTGAGTGGTTATACCAGAATGATGCCTGCAGGTTTAGGTATCATCTTGGTATCATTTATTTCAGCCAGTGGTTGGCTTTCATGTAAAAGCAATCCTAGTGGCTAATTAGCCTCTAGACTGCTTTTACAAGCAGTAGGAGGGAATGACCCCCCCCCACTGTTTTCCATGGTTTTCTCTGGCTCTCCTGTCCCAACAGGGTACCTGAGAATGCAGCCGGTGATTCGGCCAGCTGACCATAGAGCTGATCAGAGACCAGAAGAGCTCCAATCATCTCTATGGTCTAAGAAACCGGAAGCTACGAGCATTTTATGACTTTTCATGGCCATTGGGAAATTGGGAAAGCATTTTATCACACCGATCTGGGTGTGGTCAAATGCTTTGAGGGCAGAGGAGAAATCTAGGGTCTAATAGACCCCCATTTTTTCAAAAAATAGTACCTGTCACTACCTATTGCTATCATAGGGCATATTTACATTTCCTGAGATAACAATAAAAATGATAAAAAAAAAAATGAAAGGAACAGTTTAAAAATAAGATAAAAAAGAAAAAAAAATAATAAAGAAAAAAAAAACCCACCCCTGTTCCCCCCTGCTCTCGTGCAAAGACGAACGCAAGTGTCGGTCTGGCGTCAAATGTAAACAGCAATTGCACCATGCATGTGAGGTGTCACCGCAAAGGTCAGATCGAGGGCAGTAATTTTAGCAGTAGACCTCCTCTGTAAATCTAAACTGGTAACCTGTAAAGGCTTTTAAAGGCTTTTAAAAATGTATGTAGTTTGTCGCCACTGCACGTTTGTGCGCAATTTTAAAGCTTGTCGTGTTTGGTATCCATGTACTCGGACTAAGATCATCTTTTTTATTTCATCAAACATTTGGGCAATATAGTGTGTTTTAGTGCATTAAAATTTAAAAAAAAGTATTTTTTCCCAAAAAAATGTGTTTGAAAAATCGCTGCGCAAATACTGTGTGAAAAAAAAAAAATGAAACACCCACCCTTTTAATCTGTAGGGCCTTTGCTTTAAAAAATATATAATGTTTGGGGTTCCAAAGTAATTTTTTTGCAAAAAAAAATATTTTTTCATGTAAACAAAAAGTGTCAGAAAGGGCTTTGTCTTCAAGTGGTTAGAAGAGTGGGTGATGTGTGACATAAGCTTCTAAATGTTGTGCATAAAATGCCAGGACAGTTCAAACCCCCCCCCAAATGACCCCATTTTGGAAAGTAGACACCCCAAGCTATTTGCTGAGAGGCATGTCAAGTCCATGGAATATTTATATTGTGACACAAGTTGTGGGAAAAAGACAATTTTTTTTTTGCACAAAGTTGTCACTAAACGATATATTGCTCAAACATGCCATGGGCATATATGAAATTACACCCCAAAATACATTCTGTTGCTTCACCTGAGTACAGGGATACCACACGTGTGAGACTTTTTGGGAGCCTAGCCGCGTACGGGACCCCGAAAACCAAGCACCACCTTCAGGCTTTCTAAGGGTGTAAATTTTTGATTTCACTCCTCACTGCCTATCACAGTTTCGTAGGCCATGGAATGCCCAGATGGCACAACCCCCCCCCCCCCAAATGACCCCATTTTGGAAAGTAGACACCCAATCTATTTTCTGAGAGGTATGGTGAGTATTTTGCAGACCTCGCTTTTTGTCACAAAGTTTTGAAAATTGAAAAAAGAAAAAAAAATACATTTTTCTTTTCTTTCTTCATTTTCAAAAACAAATGAGAGCTGCAAAATACTCACCATGCCTCTCAGCAAATAGCTTGGAATGTCTACTTTCCAAAATAGGGTCATTTGGGGGGGGGTTTGTGCCATCTTGGCATTTTATGGCCTTCAAAACTGTGATAGGTAGTGAGGAGTGAAATCAAAAAATTATGCCCTTAGAAATCCTGAAGGCGGTGCTTGGTTTTCAGGGCCCCGTACGCGGCTAGGCTCCCAAAAAGTCCCACACATGTGGTATCCCCGTACACAGAAGAAGCAGCAAAATGTATTTTAGGATGCAATTCCGCATATAACCATGGCATGTGTGAACAATATATCATTTAGTGACAACTTTTTGTAAAATATTTTTTTTTTTTGTCATTATTCAATCACTTGGGACAAAAAAATAAAATATTCAATGGACTCAACATGCCTCTCAGCAATTTCCTTTAGGTGTCTACTTTCCAAAATGGGATCATTTGGGGGGGGGGGGTTGTACTTGCCTCTCTTTGAAGAAAAATTCCTCCAGACCACTTTACAAGTGGCTGAAGGGAGGCCTGGAACAGTCTCGACAATGTCCGATGCTCTAATCAACTTGTGGATAGTTTTTGGCTTCCACAAGTCGGGCTTCACTCCATGTAGCCCCAGCTCCTTAATAAACTTGAAGGTGTCCAAGTAGTACCAAGGGGTGTCCCAGTTGTAGGAGATGGAGCTGTCACATACGAACAAAACCTTTCCCCAAAACCTGCGCAGAGCTCTTCACATAAACTCGTGGGAGACACGGTCAAAGGCCTTCTCCTGGTCAAGACTGACCAGGGCCGCGTGCACACGGCGGCCATGAATGTACTGGACCGTGTCCCGGACAAGCGCAAGGCTGTCCGCAATCCTGTGGCCAGGAATGCCGCAAGTCTGATTCGGGTGGATGATCTGTCCGATGACAGACTTCAGCCTGTTGGCCAGGACCTTGGCGAGGATTTTGTAGTCCACATTCAGAAAAGAGATCGGATGCCAATTTTTAAGATCCGGTCTCTCCCCCTTCCTTTTATACAAAATCGTGATCATCCCCTCCCTCAGTGACGGAGGCATTCTGCCCTCCACTACCATCTCCTCATACAGCTTGAGCAGGTCCGGGCCCACGAGATCCCACAGTCCTACATAGAGCTCAACTGGGAGACCATCGCAGCCCAGGGTCCTGCCTCGCCTAAAGGATTTAGCGGCAGAGTGCAGCTCCTCCAACACCAAGGGGGCGTTGACGGTTGGTGAACCTGCAGGATCAATTTGGTTAGAGATACCTGACAGGAACCTGTCGGCCGCCTGTGTGTCTGTTTCTTTTGGGGAGTAGAGGTTGGTGTAGTAGTAGTTGACCACTTGCATCACAGCCTTCTTCCCCTTCTGGAGTGTTCCAGTCTCGTCACGCAGCTCTGACAAGGGTGTGTGTCCTGAGTGAAGTTTCCTGAAAAAGAAAGAATTACACTTCTCACCTTTCTCAAGATTCTCCACCTTGGCACGGAAGACAATGTGCCTGGATTCTTCCTCAAAGTGCCCTTTCAGGCTCTTCTTGGTGTCCTCCAGTTTCTGCCTAACGTCCCAGCCACAGTGATGAAGGTCCTGCAGGGACTGCAACTGGCGCTGAGTTCCCTCTTCCTGGCACACACATGCTGGCATCCCCTTGCCTGAAAGAAGCTACGCAGCTTAACCTTCGCAAACTCCCACCAATCACTTACCCTCCTGAAGAATCTCTTTTCCTCCGTCCAGGTGGCATAGGCCTCCCGGAGTTCCCCCATCAATTCCTCGCTTTCCAGCAGGGTGCTTTTAAGCTTCCAGGAACCCGGTCCACGGGCAAGGCCGTCGCCCAGGTCACCCCGGAAGTGAAAGAGCCCTGTGTTCAGAGAAAAAGCAGGGGACCATGGAGAACTCACGATGCTTGACTGTTCTTGAAGTGAGCACAAAGTCAATCCTGGAACGCACAGATCCATCGAGTCGGCACCACGAATAGTTCACGGTCCCTTTCCCTATGGATCCCACGGCGTCCTGCAAGGAGGCCTCCGAGATCATCTCCTTGAGAGCCTAGAAGTAGCATCAAGTTTTGTGTATATGCTGGAGCTGCACCCATCCTCCTCGATCGGACAGGTAAAATCACCGCCGATCACTACTGTTCTGGTGGTGACGAGTTGAGTCTGTAGGGTCTGGAAAAGTTCCAGCCGCGCATTCTTGTCTGGGGGGGGGGCATACACGTTGATGAGCCTAACTGGCTCTTCCACCCACGAGCCGTCTATGACCAAAAGACGGCCACAGACTAGCTCATGGATAGAGTCAACCATGAAGCGCCCACCCCTGACCACAATGGCTACTCCTGCAGACTTGCAATCGCCACCCCCGGACCAGTAGGAGGGACCAAGGGTCCACTGGGAGGACAGATGAGTGTACCTCCTCAAGGGAGGAAGGGTGCACTCCTGAAGCATGACGACATCACTCTGCTGACTTGAAAGAAAGGTCAGGACCGCTTGCCTTCTAGATGTATCCTTGATACCCCTCACATTAATGGAAAAGATTGAGATCTCAGCCAAAATGAAAAAGGGTATGAGGGTCTAGTTAACAAGGGTCCGAACTTACCTCCCCGGAGGGGAGGGTGGCTCTTCCGTTGCGTCTTCGGCCTGTCCTGTGTTCTGGGCCAGGCCCAGCTCCTCAAGGACTGACTCCATCATCTGCTGGCTGATGTGGACGTTGGGGGGAGGTCATGCTCGGGGTTGACCACGATCTCCTCCCCTTCCTCCTCCTCCCCTGCAGACTCTAGGTCCTCCACTACTTGCTCTGGTCCATTGCTGTCGTGCTGGACCCCGTTGAGCCGTTTGGTGAAGGTGGCAGGTTCCTCAGCTGTTGGGCTCTCTGGCTTCCGTTTCCGGATTCCTTTAGGGCCACTGGTGGGGGTGGGGGTGGAGGGGGGGGAGTCCTCTAGGGAGGACAGGTTTGGGGGGAAGGGTGAGGGGGCTCCCCTGGCACAGAGGGGGTGGGTGGGTGTGTGCTGGAGGCAGGGGGTGGGGCAGGGGCACGGGGTGGGGCAGGGGGGCGGAAGTGGACTTTTCTGTGGCCTTTCTTGGTTCCTTTGGATTCTTTGGCTTTTCCGGCAGCTTCCTCCCGGTGCTTTACAAAGGCTCTAGCATCTACTGCCCGGAGGTAGTAATGTGGAGTGGGGGAGGAGGGAAGACCGCAATCTCGTTCCCTGTGGGGACTAAGCCTCTAACCCAATAGCAGCAAGTAGGTGAAGCTGAATTTAATCAACAATCCTACCAGGCCGAGCAGAGGGTACCCCACAAGGACCAATTGGCTTGGATAGATGCAAGTGGTTCTCAACATCCTAGCTGTGAAGCAGAGACACCCCTAAGGGCTAAAGTCGATACTACACTTGATCTTTGCCAAAAGGCAGAGAAGACCATTGGAAGACCATTGGCTGCGTAAACCTTCCCGTGGACACGGCAGATCTGTTTGCTCTTTTAGGGATGTTCGTTCATGCCCCACCAAGAGACTGGCCACCTCATGGCGATTGCATTAACATTCCTAGCAAACAGATCTGCGTACATGGGAAAATTAGCATAACCATACAAAATTATGGCCCACTGAGCCATGATAGAGTATGGCTCGCGTCACTGGTAGTGGTGGGAATGTGCACACAATCGTGTTCAGAGTCCTGTGAGTAAGTGTTCAAATTGTGAGACACTTTGTGTCTCACAGGGGCCTGACCACATGGCTCTGCACACAACCATCTGCACACGTCACTATTGGAATTCTTTTTGAATATATACATATTTTGAAAGAATACAAGTGTCTGATTGTCTGATTCTGAAGCCACCACCTTCCTTTGTTATTCATGTTTACAGTATAAATAAAAGCAGCAGATCATCGCAGGCAGGATTTTGCTAAGCTGGTAGTGCTACCAGGGTCTGTCTGTGTTGCTTGGAGATATATAAGTGCGCTTTCCCAGCATTATACAAGAGAGCTATGATTGTGCTTTTAAGCGCAACTAAATTATTTGCTTATAGGAGAAGCTTATAATTTCCACCACAAATGTAAGCTCTTGTGGTGCTGTGACTGATATGAATGTCTCAGTGTTATCCATTCTATAAATGTTGTGTAATAGTGTGTGACTCTAGAGGAATAATAGAGTGTAAGTTCTTCTGGTCCAGAGACTGATGTGACTGGGTCAATGTTCTCTGTACAGCACTACTGAATATGTATGTTATTCATAAGAGAGTGTAAGCTCCTCTGGTACATTCAAGCCATTCACCTACTTTTTACATTAGAGTTGCAGAGTTCAAATCTCACTGAACTGATTTTATGCTCTTATTCTCTCTCTTTCTTATCTTCTTGCAGCTGTGATCACCTGATAGGATCAGAATGTGGACATCATCCAGATACATGTTCTGCACATTGTCTGTATTTGAGTGCCTTGCTGTCATTTTTTACTCCTACCATATAGAATTTAAACATTGGAAGATGAAATTTCAGGAACTTCCCATTGCCACAGACACCATTACAGCTCTGGGTAATCAAACATTTATCATCTCTCTGTATTATGAGCCTCGACTTGGCCAATTAGTCCGGAGCATCGCCATCATTCATGTATCTTTGAAATATCTCTACTGTATCTTCCATTGTTCCTCCAATCAGAATGTCTTTGTGAGGGCAGAAATAGATTTTCATGGTGACAGATTTGGGTTCCCGTATGGAACAGCAGATCTTCTATGTGCAGAACCTTCTGGCTGTAATTACACTTATCTCCTCCAATTTCACCATCTGTATCTCTACTTTGTTTGGAAACTACAACAATGTCCTCCAGATGATCCAGAGTATTGAGATGTAGAAGATTCTGGGGGCCTCAAAGAGTACAATCTATAACACCAACTGCTCCCAGGATGTAGATAAAGTGTTACTTCATTACATTGATGAAGGGACTCTAGAGGTGGTGCCATGGCCAATAGACCGCCATCTTCAGACATCAAAAGAATGGCATTATTACAAAGGACTCAATGCTGAGATTGGATATTTTGGACAAACTGCAGCCCTAAATGATTGTCTATACAGGAACATCTACAAAAGTAAGTTTGTTCTGCTCAATGACATTGATGAAATTATTCTTCCAATCAAGGACTGGGACTGGTCATCAATAATGGAGAATGTCCAGAATAAATACCCAAATACAAGTGTCTTCCACTTTGAGAGTCATCTCTTCCCCATTCCAGTCAACAACTCTGAATTTGACCTGTGGTCCCATGTTCCCGGGGTCAATATTCTCACTTACCGTCTCCGACTCCCTAACAAGCGGGACAACTTCAATGCCCCCAAAATGATTATAAAACCCTGAGACGTCTTTCAGACCTCCATTCACTTAGCTGCGACACACAAACAAAAAACGAATATAAGAGAAGATACGGCCATTCTCTTCCACTGTAAAATAAAGTACAAATACACCTCGTTCCACGTGATAGATTGATGATACCATCTGTCCTTAGTGCCCAATGTGGATAAGGTGATTCAAGGACTTTTTCCTCAGAAATAGCCCCCCCCCCGTATATCCTGTAATGTAGAGTGAAGTCTAGAATTCTGTGTGTTCATGACTCTTTGCTTTTGCTCGGAAGACCCTTGTTCTACAACCCCTATTCAAAATTAGTTGGGGCATTGTGTAAAATCTGCATAAAAACAAATCTCCTGAACCCAGAATGTATTCACAATATAATAAAATATATCAAATGTTTAAAGTGAGAAAATTGATCACTTTCAGATAAAAAATAAAGTGGGGGTATTATGGTGTGAGGTTGTTCTTCAGGGGTTCACATTTTGAATAATTTCCTGCTCCCAACTTTGTGGGAACAGTTTGGGGATGGCCCCTTCCTGTTCCAACATGACTGCACAAAGCAAGGTTCATAAAGACACAGATGAGCGAGTTTGGGGTGGAGAAACTTGACTGGCCAGCACAGAGTCCTGACCTCAACCCGATAGAACACCATTGGGATAAATTAGTGCGGAGACTGCGAGCCAGGCCTTCTTGTCCACATCAGCGCCTGACCTTACAAATGCGCTTCTGTTAGCATGGTCAAACATTCCCATAGCCACACTCCTAAACCTTGTGGACATCCTTCACAGAAGAGTTGAAGCTGTTATAGCTGCAAAGGGTGGGCCAACTCAATATTGAACCCTATGGACTAAGACTGGGATGCCATTAAAGTTTATGTGTGTGTAAAGGCAGGCGTCCCAATACTTTTGGAAATATAGTGTATATTGAGGAATCAGAACCTCCTTCCTCCTGTAGATCTTTATATCACTAGAGGGATCATCAGCAGGAGGAAGGGGGTTCTGATTCCTCAATATACACTATATTACCAAAAGTATTGGGACACATGCCTTTACACACACATGAACTTTAATGACATCCCAGTCTTAGTCCGTAGGGTTCAATATTAAGTTGCCCACTCTTTCCAGCTATAACAGCTTCAACTCTTCTCGGAAGGCTGTCCACAAGGTTTAGGAGGGCGTCTATGGCAATGTTTGACCATTCTTCCAGAAGCGCATTTGTGAGGTCAGGCACTGATGTTGGATGAGAAGGCCTGGCTTGCAGTCTCCACTCTAATTCATCTGAAAGGTGTTCTATCGGGTTGAGTTCAGGACTCTGTGCAGGCCAGTCAAGTTCCTCCTTCCCAAACTCACCGTCTTTATGGACCTTGTTTGTGCACTGGTGTGCAGTCATGTTGGAACAGGAAGGGACCATCTCAAAACTGCTCCCACAAAGTTGGGACCATGAAATTGTCCAAAATGTCTTGGTATGCTGACACCTTAAGAGTTCCCTTCACTGAAACTAAGGGGCCAAGCCCGACCCTTGAGGGGCCAAGCCCAACCCATGAAAAAAACAACCCCAAACCATAATCCCCCCTCCACCAAATGATTTGGACCAGTGCACAAAGCAAGGTCCATAAAGACCTGGATGAGTGAGTTTGGGGTGGAGGAACTTGACTGGCCTGTACAGGAGGTCCTGATTCCTCTATATAGATCTTTATATCACCAGAGGGATCACCAGCAGGAGGAAGGAGGTCCTGATTCCCCTATATATCACTAGAGGGGTCACCAGCAGGAGGAAGGAGGTCCTTATTCACCTATATATATCTTTATATCACCAGAGGGATCACCAGCAGGAGGAGGGAGGTCCTGATTCCCCTATATATCACTAGAGGGGTCACCAGCAGGAGGAAGGAGGTCCTGATTCCCTTATATATCACTAGAGCGGTCACCAGCAGGAGGAAGGAGGTCCTGATTCCCCTATATATCACTGGAGCGGTCACCAGCAGGAGGAAGGAGGTCCTGATTCCTCTATATAGATCTTTATATCACCAGAGGGATCACCAGCAGGAGGAGGGAGGTTCTGATTCCCCTATATATCACTAGAGGGGTCACCAGCAGGAGGAAGGAGGTCCTTATTCACCTATATATATCTTTATATCACTAGAGGGATCACCAGCAGGAGGAAGGAGGTCCTGATTCCTCTATATATCACTAGAGGGGTCACCAGCAGGAGGAAGAAAGTCCCGATTGCTCCATATAGAGATTTATATCACTAGAGGGGTCACCAGCAGGAGGAAAGAGGTTCTGAATCCTCTATATATCATTAGAGGGGTCACCAGCAGGAGGAAGGAGGTCCTGATTCCTCTATATATCACTAGAGGAGTCACCAGCAGGAGGAAGGAGGTCCCTATCCCTCTATATAGATCTTTATATCACCAGAGGGGTCACCAGCAGGAGGAAGGAGGTCCTGATTCCTCTATATAGATCTTTATATCACCAGAGGGATCACCAGCAGGAGGAAGGAGGTCCTGATTCCTCTATATATCACTAGAGGGGTCACCAGCAGGAGAAATGAGGTCCTGATTCACTTATATATATCTTTATATCACTAGAGGGGTCACCAGCAGGAAGAAGGAGGTTCTGATTCCTCTATGTATATCTTTATATCACTAGAGGGGTCATCAGAGGGAGGATGGAGGTCCTGATTCCTCTATATAGATTTTTAAATTACTAGAGGGACCAACAGCAGGAGAAAGGAGGTCCTGATTCCCCAATATAGATCTTTATATAACTAGAGAGGTCACCAGCAGGAGTTCAGTCCATCCAAGTCCTCTGTAATCTATCCAAGGAGCCTGTGGGTGATGGCTGTGGTTGGATGGACTACAGAGGATGGCAAGTGGTAATTATTGCAACAGAACTGGTAGATGTGCCACAGCAGCTTCCCTGAGCTTCTCTGCATCATGAAACCACTTCCACATCCACATCCTGATCCCCCTGTACTGGGGCCTCCTTAGTCCCCTCTTCTCTTTCCTCCTGACCACCTTGCACACTGCCCTGCTGACTCCCTGTCCTCTGGGTATAGCCCCCTGTCAGTTTTTTTTTAAGATTTTATTGAGGTTTTTACAACATAGCAAAGGTATGAATAATAAGGTTATAGAATCAGGAATTCAGGGTTTTTCAACATAGCAAAAATACAGAGTAAATGTACAGTGTATACATTGAACCTTCACTTATTGTACTCAGTCGATGATAGTGGATGTATGCGTTTCAAGGGGGGTATCAGCGACTGTGTAGGGAACTAAGTATTCGTGGGCAAGTGTCTCTTTGGGTTCGAAGCGTTCAAGGTGCATCTGTGGTTTGTAAACCAGTGGGGCAATGCATGTGTTGGAGAGACAAACCTAAACGGATCATCCTAACACCCGTTCACCCCCATCGGGAACTATCTGTGGGCGGGTGGGGGCCATCGAGATGCATTTAGTTGGTAGTTTAGGTGTGGTTCGTCTGTGGGCAGGCGTTAAAACGCCTCTATGTGCTAGATTAATGCCGAGATCTGGACAGTCTTTGTTAGGATTTAGGCATGTCTTGTTATGATATTACCCCATATAGGATAGGTGACGGGGTTTGTAACCCAGGTAGTCCGTTGTTATATATCTGGCTGCCCACTGTTGGTGGGCGAGAAAAAGAAAAAGGGGGGGGGGGATGGGATATGAGTGACGAATTATTTGTATGTCTTGGGTGGAGTCTAACTAGTCTCCCTCCGGTGGAAATTCAAGTATTTGAGTGGGGAATGTCAGTGCCTGTGGAGTTTCTATAATGCAGCCAGCAGGCCCAGGTGTTTTGAAATTTAGTGGGAGTTTCTTTTGCTTGGTGGATAAGTCTCTCCATTTCAGCTGTTTTCTCTACACGGGCGGAGCCATTCAGAGACTGTAGGTGGGTCTGTGCTTTTCCAATGCACCGGTATACATTGGGTGGCGGCATTAATCAGGTGTAGGATGAGGGATTTTTTGTACGTCTTCAGGGGAGTAGAGGTGTGGTGAAGCAAGTATTGTGCTGGGGTGAAGTCCGGATTGTATGTTGTGAATTTCGAGATCAAGTGATGAATTTCCTGCCAGAATGGTTGGATCATTGGACAATCCCACCAAATATGAAGTAGTGATCCTTGAGCTGAGTTGCATCTCCAGCAGAGCGGGGAGACACTGGGTAAAAATCTGTGTATTTTATCGGGTGTCCTATACCATCTGGAGTATATTTTATATCTGTTTTCTTGCGCGGAAATGTTGATGGTCCCTTTGTGTACGTGTTCATATATGTTGTCCCACTCTTCTTTTGAGAAGTCGGTGGCTAGTTCTGTCTCCCATTGTTGGTTTGTCTTGGCGTTTGGGTTGTTTTCAGAAAACAATAGTATGTACAGTGCTGATATTAGGTGTCTCTGGGGTTCCGTACTGGTGCAAATGTGTTCAAAGGGGGTTAGATCTCTATGCCAATGTGCTATAGATGGGGTGTGTTGGAGAAAATGTCTGATTTGAAGATATTTAAAAAAGGGTAAATTAAGATCTGGGAGGGCAGAACGTAACGCCGGGAAAGCAAGGAGTTCCTCGTTATGAAAGAATTGGTGGGCTCTGATTTGTGGATTATTAGTGGAGTCTGGCGTATTATGTCCTATGAGGCCCGGTAGGAAGTCAGGATTTTGTGTTAGTGGGGTCAAGGGTCCAGGGGATGGAGTTATATTGAGTGATTTGCATGCTAAGTTAAAGTTAAGCAGTGTGGGACCTATTAGTGGGTGGGCGGAACATTCTTTTGGTACAGAGGTTTTGGTTATCCAGGGAAGGTGTGATATTGGTATGTGGGCAAAGGCGTTTTCAATCTGGATCCAAGCTTTGTTGTGAGCGTGTACATGCCAATCGACAATTCTGGTGAGTTGGGATGCCCAGTAATACTTGTGAATATCCGGGAGGCCTATTCCACCTTTCCGTTTGGGCATGGTCAATTTGTTCCAGCTCAATCTGGGTGTGATCGAGGACCACAGGAAGGTTCTACACATTTTTCTGTACAATGCAAAAAATGAGGAGGGGAGCTTGATGGGAATCGCTTGCAGGAGATAGAGGATTCTGGGAAGGACATTCATCTTTAAGATGGCGGTTCTGCCAAGCCACGAAAAGTGACCCTTGTGCCAATTGCGTAGGTCTCCTTGGATTTTCTGCATGGCTGGTAAGAAGTTTGTGGCATATAATTCAGATAGTTTGGTGGGAATCTTAGTGCCCAAGTATGTTATTGCATGCGGTTCCCAACTGAAAGGGAAGTTGTGTTGGCATTGGGCCACAGTCTTGGTCGGGAGCGTAATATTCAGGGCTTTAGATTTACCAAAGCTGATCTGTAGGTTGGAAAGTTGTTTGAATAGGTCAAAGTCTTTAAGGAGATTGGGAATGGTGGTTATGGGGTCTGAAAGGAATAGTAGGATGTCGTCCGCATAAGCAGCGATTTTGTATTGTGTATGTTTGATGTCAATCCCTTTAATGTCGGGGTTCTCTCTCAATCTGCGGTGGAAGGGTTCCATGGTCAAGACAAAGATGAGGGGAGAAAGAGGACATCCCTGGCGTGTACCGTTGTTAATGGAGAAGGCGTTCGACAGTCGGCCGTTAACCCTGATTCTGGCGGTAGGGGATGAATATAAGGCAAGGATCATTTGAAGCAAGCAAGAGGGAAGTCCCAATGCCGATAACGATGCTGTCATATAGTCCCAGGCCATTCTGTCGAACGCCTTCTCCGCATCCAGGGATAGAAAAAATCCTGGGGATGAGGTTGTTGTCAGCCAATGATGAATGTTTATGGCTTTTGTGGTATTATCAATGGCCTCTCTGCCCGGGACAAAGCCAACTTGGTCAACTGATACCAGTCTGGGGAGCAAGGGAAGAAGTCGGTTTGTTAGAATTTTGGTGTACAGTTTTATGTCTACGTTGAGTAGGGAAATGGGGCGATAATTAGAAACCAGAGTGGTGTCTTTTCCTTGTTTAGGGATAAGAGTTATGTGGGCCTCAAGAATATCTTTGTTGGCGAGGGGGGAGGAGGTTAGGTTGTTAAATGCCTTGACAAAGTGGGGAATGAGAGTTGTAGAGAATGACTTATAGTAGTTTACCGTTAGTCCATCTGGGCCCGGGCTTTTGCCCGTCTTTAGTTGTTTCAACGCAGTCAGGGTTTCGTCAATTGAAATTGGAAGGTCTAAATCCAGAGCTTCTTCCATCGTGATAGGGGATGGACTATATTTAGATAAAAAGTCATTGATGGTCTTGTTCCGGTCGAGGGGGGGGTCGGTCACATTTGATTTGGGAAGATTATACAATTTGGAAAAGTATTGGACAAACTGGTCTGTGATGTCATCCGAAGAAGATAGAGTATGTCCTGAAGGAGTTTTAATAGCGTGGATAGTAGTTGCTGCTTTTTTAGTTTGAAGAGCACTTGCCAGTAATTTACCCGCCTTATTGCCAAATTCGTAAAATATTTTTTGTGTAAGAGCGTATTTGCGTTTTAGTGTTTTTTGTAGTTCTTCTAAGAGTTCTTCCCTTGCTTTTAAAAGATCTGCATGGCATTTGGTGGCTAGCGTGAGTTTGTGTGCACGTTCAAGGGAGTGTACGCGAGCAGATAATTTTTCGATGTGGGCTTTCCTGAGTTTGTGCCGTTTCGCTGTCATGGATATAAGTTCGCCTCTGATCACACTTTTGTGCGCAGCCCATATGATAGGGGGAGAGGTGCCATCTGTGGTATTCTCAGCGAAGTATTGGGATAGGTGTTTGGAAATGTTATTCGTGTTTTCCATGTCCATTAGAAGGGAGTCGTCAAGTCGCCAGATATTGGATTTTGTGCGTGTCAAGGGCAATGTCAAAGTCATCGTGATGGGGTGGTGGTCCGAAAGTAGCATGGGTTCGATTGTGGCTTCTGTAAGGTAAGTCAGGTCATTTTGAGAGAGAAAGAAGAGGTCAATCCTGGAATATTTGTTATGCGGAGGGGAGAAGAAAGTGAAGTCTTTTTCATTGGGGTGTAACGTGCGCCAGGTATCGTGAAGGGTCAATGTGGTGAATTGGGTTTTGATCGCACGAAGGGCCCTGTATGTCATACATGAAGTCCCATTGGATGCATCTTGAGATGGTATCTGGGGAGCGTTAAAATCCCCACCCACAATAAGAGTGCCCGATTGGAATGTTGTGAGTTTCTTTAGGGTCTTACGGAAGAAAGATACTTGTTGCGAGTTTGGGGCATAAAGATTGGCAATAGTGATTGGCCTGTTATGTAGTATTCCTTTGAGGAAAAGAAACCGACCTTTACTGTCTCTGAGCTTATCCGTGATCTGGAGAGGGCAGTTTTTTGAGATCAAGATAGAGACACCTTTGGATTTTGCGTCTTCATTAGCAGCGTGATATACCGTAGGGAAGTTGTAGTTGTGTAGTTTAGGGATATTGTCGGATCTGAAGTGGGTCTCTTGTATAAGGGTTTGGTTCTGTGTAGCGTGTAGAGTAATTGCGATCTCTTCTCAGGGACATTAAGTCCGCGGATATTCACAGAGCAGAATTTAAGTAGTAAGGGGGTAGATATTTGGTGTTGAATCATGATGGGAGGGTAGGCTTCGTCTGTCAAGGTGGAAGGGGTAGGGGCGGGTTGGTAGAAGTGTCAGGAATGAAGATGGGGTATGGAATAATGCAGCGATAAAAATTGAACTATTGTTTTTTAGGGGGGTACCGAAGAGGGGAGGGGATCTTGTCCCACCTCCTCGAATAGGTGTGGATATCGGGGTGATACAGAGCGTACGTGGTGTAGGTATACCAGCCGGGGCACCTACACCATAATACGCCACTGCTTGGGGGTTGGCGATGACCACACTTCAAAGAGTGTGCAAAAACTATACGAGATAACCCGTCGCCACAGGATATCGGGTTAAGAGGGGAGGAGGCGATTCTCGTAAGAATAGATTGAATCATGAAGAAATGAATGTATAACCGTAGGGGTGTTTGGGGGGTTGCATAGTAGATACACCACCCCATAATAGGGTTGCGAGTTAATCAGGAGTGATTCATCGTTAGTTTCACCGAATAACAGGTCCCTGTGATGAATTCCCCACTGTAAATACAGTGAGGCATCCATTATAGCGAGTATATAAAACAATAACAGAAAAAATAGTAGCACTGCTAGTCGTACCTCATGTCTGTGGTCAAATGTCTGAAAAAAAAACACGTCGTTTTCTCTGTCCCTTTCTTCGTCCCCTTTGTTGTGATAAGACAGTCTGGACACTGACGTCTTGAGATTTAGTAGCAGAGTGTGTGATTCATGTGTTCGGTACAACCTGGAAGCAGAAGGGTGCAGCGATTCAAGGATGAGCAGTAGTAGTGTCGGATGTCACGGAGCTGAAGTCTGTATAATGGAGGAGTGTCACAGTTTCCATCAGCGGTGAGAGATAGCTGCCACTAAGTCATGCGTGTCCATTTGACTCGATAGGGCTGCTGCTTTGGGTAACGCAGGGTAACGAAAGCGCGAGTTCCTGGCAGTCATGACATCAGCATTAGGTGTTCTTGAAGGAGTTGATGTGAAGTGTCTTCCGACTCCAGCCAGGCTGCGGTATGATTTCGCTAAGAATTATGGGTGTTGTAGTTAAAGCCAGTGTACAGCATATTAGCATTCAGCAGAGGCTCGGCAAAGTATTTCTTTGTGGGGATGAGCGTGTGCAGAGTCAGAATTGAGTAGTGCAGACGAACTGATAACTAAAACTGTCATTAAATGATTGAAAGTGGAGCAACGAATTAAACTTTAAAAACTGATAAACTGCATATTATATACGTGAGGCACAGACAGTGAACTAGGCAGAATTATCGTGTGCCAATATTATCTATGTGAGGAGAGATACCTGGCCGTGAGTTAGCGGTCCCTCCGAGCCCTCCTGGGATTCGGTGGAGTGTTGGGACTAAAATCCCTCGGAGAGTTACGAGATGGCATGTGATGTCTGGGTCCTGAGGGAGACCGTCTCCTGCGATATCTGGTAGCTTGGTCATCCATAGGTTCCTCCTGTTGCTTGTCTTGTCTACCGACGGTGCTGCGGAAGTTGGCATACCAATGAGGAACCTCCACAAGCGGGATGCCTATGGTGTCGCAGAAATTAGGTAGGTCCTCCGGGACCTTTAGCAATGCTGTACGGCCTTGTGCAGTAGCGGAGAGGCAGAAAGGAAACTTCCATTTGTAATGGATTCCCTTACTGCGCAATGTGTCCAGCAGGGGTCTCAGATCTCGGCGGTGCTGCAGAGTGATAGCTGACAGGTCTTGAAAGATTTGGATGTCATAAGTCTCGTAAGTGAGATGTGCACTGCTCCTTGCTCGTCTTAGGATGTTCTCCTTAAGCTTGTAGTCCACCAAGCAGCACACAATATCTCTGGGGGGATCCGACTCTCTGCCCCTAGGTCTAAAGGCTCGATGAATCCGTTCCATTTCTATCGCTGTATGAGGTGGTCTGTTCAGTAAATTGTTAAAGAGTTTGGTGACCGCGGGTGGAATCTGGTCTCCTTCAACGGATTCCGGTATTCCTCTGATCCACAGGTTGTGACGTCTCCCCCTATTGTCAAGGTCCTCCATATGGCGATTTAGATCTCTGAGTAGGAGAGTGTGTGAGTCTATTTTCTTTGTAGTCCGACGAAGGACCGTGTCCTGTCTCTCTGTCGCCCTCTCTACAGACTGCACTCTGTCCGCAAGTGTGTGTATGTCAAGACGGAGCTCCGAAATGGCCGCTGAGAGGGTATCCTTAATATCAGCGGCAATGGTCCGCAGATCTTGGATGCTCAGCTGATGTTGTTGGGGGGTTTCCATCCCGACAGTATTTGCCGTGAGTGGCAGAGTCAGAGCGGGAGCAGTGCCTGTCGGTGAAGGTCCGGACAGCGGAGGTGACAGCTCCAGAGAGTGTTCCTGTGGGGTTCTGTGGCGGGAGGATGCCATGTTACCTTTTGAGGTTCGGAACATCTCCGGTATGTTTTGATTTATGCTCCCTGTATGCCCGCGGGGGGAGCGGGATCTGGAGGTCGATGATTGTCTGGATGCTGTCCCCATGTTCTGAAAGCAAATTGGGTAGAGAATACCTCCGTTAGCTTATGGATATATCCTGTGGCGATGGGAGCTCAGGGTTTAAGCAGCCATCTTCGAGCTAGGTCAAGCCACGCCCCCCCTCCCCCTGTCAGTTTTTTGCCATCAGCGTC
This sequence comes from Lithobates clamitans, assembly GCA_037952925.1. NCBI lineage: Eukaryota > Metazoa > Chordata > Amphibia > Anura > Ranidae > Lithobates > Lithobates clamitans. Next base: position 1,179,609 of record JBBGZY010000588.1, on the reverse strand, counting down.
CCATTGGGGAGATTTACCTTCTCTTTCTGTCCCATAGCCAAACAGGAAGTGAGAGGAAATCCCTCCAAAGTGAGGAAATCCCTGCTAATTAAGAGAATACATACCCCCAGCAGAACTAGTGTCCCCATCAAAAAATGTTTCCCCTTGATACTGTTCCGGGGAATAACCCAACGTTTAGGATTTTCTTTTACTTTCACCTTTGATGATAGGGAATCTCCCTAATGGGGACAGAAGTAGCAATAAGATTCTAACAGGTGTTCTCATCCATCTCCAGTCTGTCCAAAACAAAAGTGTAAAGTTTTCCTTAAGTCCCTTAGCATTTATAGATGTTATCGCAACCATTTTGGATATCTGTGATTCTTAGAAGGTTCTTCATGGGCCCCATGTATAAAGAAAAAAATATCAAGCTAATATGCTTATAAAGGATGTAAAGAACCAAGAGTCAATATACGTAAATCAGTGATGAGAGAGGAATGATTTGAACAAAAAATGCAGAACTTCATGAAACAGTAATGAACAATGAACAATGAACTAATATAAAACACAATGGGCATGTGGTTGGTGTCCTCCTTCTGACGGGGTGAATAAATAACACCTGAACATGAGGTATCACAATATCCTGACCTGTTATATGGAAGGCTACTGATCGGTGAGTGAGAAACGTAAGGCAGAAGGGTGAGTAGCATTATGTTTTGGGGACTTTGGACCAATAGCTAGAAATGTAGGAGGCTGGAGCTTTGCCTGTTGGTGGGGGAGAAGAAGAATGCAATAGATCCTATACACTGAGGCAGGAGATGACATCATTCAGAGTCATGATGGGTAGGATTTTAGTTTGATGAGAGATAAGCAACTTAGTTCGATATTCCCATTTGGGGAAGTCTTCTGCCCCTAAAGATCATCTGTTACACATTTGAATGGTTTCTGTTTCTCAATGCGGTAGATGCAGAAATATCTGAACATAGAGAGATGTTTCTATGGCTTTGGGAGTTTACCAGTTTTCCTGGAGGTGGACAGAAGTCGATCTTTTATGTGGAAGAAATGTTCTCTAACTAGTCCATCTCTGGGGACCGCAGGTGGGAAATGTTCAGGCTTAACTATTCTTTGTGCCCCATCAATGATAAGTTCCTGGGGAGAGCTCAAATGTGGAATGATTTCATAGAACTGCTGAAGATTTGGAATCAGTTCAGTCTGGGTTATCTCCTCTGGTATGAGTTTGTGCCTGGTAAGCATCAACCAGCTCTTCTTCTATTTGGCCTATTCATGTTTGCATGTGGGGGAATGTAAGTTGTAAGTTGTAAATCTTGTTGGATTTCCTGTTCAGGGGCAGCAGCATTTGTTTCTTCATGTTGGCAGAGGCTGGTGTGTGTGTGCAGCAGGGAGGTCGGATAGAAGGATGGAGCGATCAGGCTGGTCTGGAAAGAAATTCAATAATTGAGGTGCCATTCTCTACCATGGCAGACCCCCCCCCCCCCCCCCATATTATATTTAATTTTTTAGTTTCTTGACATTTTTTTACCTGTTTTGAAACTCCTCATTAGTCTATATACTATTTATTATAAAATGCACAAACCTCCACCAGAAAGTTAAAGTATTACTAAAGGTAAAACTTTTTTTTTTACTTTTGGATAGAGTGGTAGTGGGATTCCTACCCTTCTCAGTTTGTTTTGCTGTCTGTTTTCCTGTTAAAGTGGAGTTCCACCCAAAAGTGAAAGCTCCGCTGATCTTCTTCCTCCCCCCTCCCTTACCACATTTGGCACCTTTCGGGGGGGAGGGGGAGAATGGGTACCTGTTTTTGACAGGTGCCCATCCCCACTTCCGGGAGACTGGGCCACGGCGACATCCCTCAGAAGTTCGGCCCCCCTCCTCCTTCCTGTGCCGCTGGGTCAGTTAGAAAGCACAGTGCGCTTTGCGCATGCACAGTAGACAACTAGCTGTGAAGCCGAAAGGCTTCACTGCCGGTTTCCCTTATCACAAATGGCGGCGGCGGCGGCAGCACCCAAGAGTCGAAAATCAGCTGTGGTGCCTACATGGCGGGCTCTTTGGACAGGTAAGTGTCCTTATATTAAAAGTCAGCAGCTACAGTATTTGTAGCTGCTGAATTTTTATTTTTTTTCCCCCAGGTTGAAACACCGCTTTAAGGAGATTCCCCTCTCTATTAGTCCTGTTTACCATTGTCATTGAAAGTGAAGGAAATCCCAAATTTTGGGTTGTAGTAGAGGGGAAATCTTCTGATGGGGACACTAGTTCTGGTGGCAATGTTGTCCTAATGGACGACAAAAGCTATGAGACTGAAGTTAAACGCCTCTTGGGGGATACCAACACGTACCGCAGACTTGATGGCGACCCTTTTCCGAGGGTGGTACATAAACTAAATAGCAAATTGGACGATGCAGTGGAGGCTGGAATTTTGACAAAACGTGAATATGAACATCTGCTAGTTGATGACTTTAATGTCCCCACCTTCTACTGCATCCCCAAGGTTCACAAATCCCTCAAGAAGCCACCCAGAAGGCCAATTGTTTCTGTGATTCGCGGACCCCTAGACAGGATTGGGAAGTATCTTGACTCCCTCCTGAAAGAGATGGTGTGTGGATCCGGAATGCCAAATGTAGGGCTGTTGCACGAAGTAGAGAAAGCCTGTTCCACATGGACCACAATCTAGAAGTACTGTACAAAAAAGAATGGAACCAGGCCCAGTAAGACTGATCACTGCATACGGCGCCCAATGGGGCTCTGTACGTAAAATCTTGGAGAAACATTGGAGCATCCTAAGTAACAATAAAGGCCTAGCAAATATTGTGGGTGATGGACCAAAAATGGTGGCGCGTAGATCTAGGAATTTGGGAGATATCCTCATCCTCTCTGAGTTTGTTAGACAACAGGACCCTACCTGGTTGTCTGAGTACCCACGGTGTAAGGGGATGGTCCCCTGTACAAAATGTCAAGTGTGTCCCTTCGTTGACAGGACCGATGTTTTCTTGGATGCGATGGAACTAAAGGAATACAAAATCAGGGACCTGATTAACTGTTCTACCACTAAAGTGGTGTACATGATCACCTGTCCCTGCCCCAAAATATACATCGGCAAGACTAAAAGAGCCCTTAAGGTTAGGATAGGGGAACACCTTAGGGACATAAAAAAAGTAAATGAGAGAGTCCTAGAGAAAAAAGGAGAGAAAAAAGAAGAAAGACCGGTGGCCAAACATTTTGTTCAGTATCATCAGGGAAGAACTGATGGATTTAAGGTAAAGGGTATTTATACCCTGAAGCTACCAGCAAGAATGGGGGACTTCAATCGTATTCTACTGCAGAAGGAAAGGTGGTGGATATACACTTTGAAGTCCTTCGCACCCCTGGGTATGAATACTGGACTTAATTTGCAGCCATTCCATCAATGAAACCTGGCCACTATGGATTATGGTATGGCTTTTTTTTCTCTTCCTTTCTTTTTATACAATTTCCTTCCTATGAGATGTCCTTTGTCATCTGTGATTCATATTTTTCCTCCCCTGTTTCCTTTTCAAAAAATCTTCTATGTCTCCTCTTATTTAGTTTATTTTACTGGGTGAGGCGATAAAGACGAAGGGTGTTTATTTGTTTTGAAATGCCCCCCAGATATGAAAGCATAGATTGAATAACAGACACATGAGATTTGTTTATCCAAGCTTTTCGTTTTAGCTCGTCCCTGCCAGCTTACTTGTGAGATAATCAAGTGCGGTCAAAGATCCGTCAACACACCGTATGGGACACATGTCAGCGTCCAGTGTTTGATCCCCCTGTGGTGGACGAGGATCTGACGGAACTGCTCTGCTACTTACAAGCACAAGGAATCTTGGCCGGTATCGCTGCATAGTGAAAGAAGGCGGTAATGTTTCAATAACCCTTATACACCTAAGCGGTTGTCCTACTAACGCCTACATCGCTATATATGATCTGTGTGATCTAGAGACTGATTATGATCTCGGGATAACCCGATGAGATGGGTACAGGGCTTATGATAGCTATACCTTAATGATGCTTAAAGGATATTAGTACCTGTACTATTCATTCAACTTTGAATAAATTCATATTTACTTGGCAGCTGTCATTTGTCTATTGCTTTATATCTGAAACCAAACGTAGAGACCTTTGAACAATATTCCAGCTGCATCATTATTTCCAGGAATGGATATTTTTTGATGGCGTATTTTCAGCATGCGCATGCAATCACCTATGCTGCACTTATTTCAGCCAACCTAGAAGGAATCTACTGTCATCAGAATTTGGAGACTTTGTTTTATATCTGATACCCATCAGACAGGCAACATCACCGAGCTAGGCAGTAATATAGCTGACAGCATTACTTTTAGTAGTTCTCCCAGATCCCTGGGGGCCACGCATGCATGGTTTCCCTGTGTATATATTTATGAATTAATTATTTGTTCTCCCATCGGCATTCTGGCCTGAAGGGTTTCCATGCATCCATGGTTTTACAGGCGCCTGGACCGGTTTGTGTGAATTTTGTGAGTGTATTGTTTGTTGTTATCTGTGTATCTGTTTGCTTGGTGCATCATATGCTCTCTTGCATCTGGTGTGCCATCCGTTTGATGTCCTACAAAATCAACTTCATTTAGCTTTTTATCTCTGAGAGATTATCTCTCAATGTTGTAGATTTGATACTCAATAAATTTTGCATTGATTTTTTATTTATTCTCCCATTACTTGCCCACTTTAGCCATAGTAGCTGTCTTTCTCTGGGGGGCGCCCTCTCTTGTGACTCCCCCTAGAACACCTTTTTCTATACACTAGTTCTGGTGACCTGGGGCCCCCCAAGAAATTCCCTTAATTTACAGGGATTTCCTCTCACTTCCTGTTTGGTTATGGGTGAGCTCAATTCAGGTTTTTGGTCCAATCCTGATTTGATCATTATTTATGCTGGGGCCAATGATCTGGGTAAAGTCAGAACCTGGGATCTCCTTTGTGAGATGAAATGAGATTTTTTCTTGTTCAAAGTTTTATTTCCTTTCTCTATTATTTCCTTTTCTGAAATGATGCCGAGACTAATTTGGTCTCCCCACTTGTTTTACTTAGACATTTTGAAGACGTTTGAATAGAACAACCCACAATTGTTTATCCCACTTGAATGTTTTATCGTACTGTCATTATGATTTCGAGGGGTTTATTCTGGGTCTTTATAGACCTCATTTAGTTAATTTATCCAATATATCCAATATAAGTTTGAATATATTTAATTTGGGTTTACAGAACAATAATGATCAAGCCACAGTGTTTGGGGGGCCTCAGCCAAGTGTTCCTCACTTGTCTTCAACTGGTGGGGTTAGTCATCTATTGTAGTCTGGATGGACAGTGGTATTAGAGTTACTGTATTTGGTCATGAGGCAATGAGAATTAAAGTTATGCCGACATTTTAAGTTTAAAATTGTTACTCTGATATGTTTAAAACTGGGTTACCCCATAAATAAACACTGTGGCCATATTATGTTCATTTAAAACTAGTTCATTTTAAAGTGTTGTCTGTCTCTTTATTTATTGTATTATTACTCATTTGTACTATCCCATATCAGAACGGTGATCTGTTTGTTTACATTGACAGATCCCCATTCTGGCTCTGTGGAGAGATCACGGGTGGCTGGCGGACATCGTGGCTGCTGGCCACGCGCATTGGCTCCCCACCACGCCTCTGCAGTTGTTAAAGGGACCACCGTACAGCTACGGCGATTCGCGGGAAGGAGCCGACCTGCCGCCGTATAATGACGGTGGCTGGTTGGCAAGTGGTTAACAGGCACTCCCATTGCAAGACTGATTTTGGCTTTAGGTGATCAAAATGAAACTTGCAGAGTCACTCTAATGCCCTGTACACACAGTCGGATTTTCCGCCGAAAAATGTGTGATAGGACCTTGTTGTCGGAAATTCCGACCATGTGTGGGCTCCATCACACATTTTCCATCGGAAAGTTTGAGAGCTTGCTATAAAATTTTCCGACAAAATAATCCGTTGTCGGAAATTCCGATCGTGTGTACACAAATCCAACGCACAAAGTGCCACGCATGCTCAGAATAAATTAAGGGACAAAAGCTATTGGCTACTGCCCCGTTTATAGTCCCGACGTACGTGTTTTACGTCACCGCATTCAGAACGATCGGATTTTCCGACAACTTTGTGTGACCGTGTGTATGCAAGACAAGTTTGAGCCAACATCCGTCGGAAAAAATCCATGGATTTTGTTGTCGGAATGTCCGATCAATATCCGACGGTGTGTACAAGGCATTAGATGAGACAGAGATTTCCCTGCCAGATGCAGTGAAGAGAGCTGGTGTCATTGCACCATTTAGAGGTATAAGAGCATTATTAAAGAGACTAGGCTAAGCAGGGCAATAATTTTTCCACAAGATGTGGAAACCTTGGAAGAAGATCTGAACAAGTTAATGGGGTGGGAAACTATATGGCAAATGAGGTTTAATGTGGAAAAATTTAAAATAATGCATTTGTGTGGTAAAAATATGAATGCAATCTACTCACTGGGGGGGGAACCTCTGGGGGAATTAAGGATGGAAAAGGACCTCCAAGAGACACATTTCCCACAGCAAATCCATCCCAAATTTGTCCACTCTAAGTACCCACAATTTTACTTGGCCAACGCAGAAGATAAGACTAGGGGGTTGGTATTTTTTTCTCCAAAAAGTCTAGCTTTTCTCCTTCACATGAAATCAAAGATCAGGAGGGCAGATATTTACTCTAATCAGGTTTTCTAGAGGGCACCCAATATACCTTTGTTTCATATTATGCCCCTAACCGAGGACAATACCAATTCTTCTCCTCTATGATGTCAGCATTGACTCCACACTTGGTAGGTACGGTAATAATTGGAGGCAATTTTGGGCAGCCCATAAGGCTGTCATTAGGGGCAAGATCATCCAACTAGCCGCCAAACTCAAACCCAAAAGACAGGTCGACATAAAAAAGTTGGAACAAGAGTTCTTTATACTATCAAAGGACCATAGACGAAATCCCAATTCTAAATCCCTAGCCCTTTTGGAATCAAGTCACTTATCCTTAAACTTGGCCCTTACCACGCAGGCAGAAAAAAGCCTTAGGTGGTCTGGTGCACGATTCTACCTCCACAAGGATAAAATATGTCCCAGGTTGGCTGCCAGGTTGACACCCCAATCCCCTTCCTTCTCCTTCCCAAAAGTACATTCCTCCACGAGGGCACTCACACAGAAACCACAAAGGATGTGGCTGGGTTCCACATTTTTTACTCAAAGCTTTATAGAGCAAATAAGGGTGTCCATCCCTCTCACACAACCGAGTTCTTGAATGACATCCTCATCTCTAAATTGAAAAGGGACCACAGGGTGGACCTTGAAAAACCTATAGGCGGAGCTGAAGTCTTGGAGGTTATAAAACACCTCAAGATGGAGTCTGCTCCAGGACCTGATGGGTTTTCTGTATGCTACTATAAGACCTTTGGATCCTCACTCTCCTTGTATTTGACCTGGTTCTTTAATTCTCTCCGATCGGGCTCTAAACTAGAATTTGCCACTAATATGGCCTACATTTCAGTCATTCCCAAACCAGGGAAAGATAGCTCAGAATTTGGTAACTATAGACCTATTTCCCTGATCAACAATGATCTTAAAATTGTAACTAAAATCTTGGCTAACAGGTTGTCGGCCTTTATTGGTAGCTATATTAATAAGGATCAGGTGGGCTTCATCCTCGGAAATACGCAGAGCTGTGGATGTCATTACACTTTTGAGAGTGAATTGGGATGTAGGCAGTTACCAGGAAGGATTCTTGCTTTCGTGGACCTACAGAAGGCCTTTGATATGGTGAAATGGCCCTCTATACAAGAAACTTGTGGATGACTTGTCTAACTGGTCGAAGTGGGACATCTCCTGGCTAGGGAGGGTCCATTCAGTTAAATTGACCCTACTACCCAGGATATTATACCTATTTAATTTCCTTCCGATTCCCATACACAAATCTCATCTCCAGAAATTTCAGTCTATAGTAATTAGTATTATTTGGGGATCTAAGGGATTTTGATACCCTAAAGGTGTCATCTTTAGAAGCTGTACTCAATGGGGATTGGGAGTACTACATCTCTGGAAATATTCTCAAGCAGCCCAATTGGCCCAATTCTCAATAATTTATTCTCAAGGACATAGACCAGATTGGATGAATATGGAGAGTCAGTCAGTCCCTGGGCATATTGTAGTCTATCTGACCTTGATACAATCCAAGCAGAAACCCCCGATACTAGCTCCTACCTTCTCTCACTATATGGCCCTTTGTGACTCTCTCTATAAATCTGGGGGATTGACCTTAGACTTTAGGCCACTAACGCATCTGTTTCATAACCCTCTTTTTTCCCGCTGGACAGAATATCAAGGCATTACAATGGTGGATGAAAAAGGATCTGTTTAGAATTGAACATTTCCTGTCCTCTGTGGGTCCCTTGACAGTGTCCCGTTGCATGAGCAAACTGGAAATGCCCAAATATGAATGATTCAGACTACACCAAATTAGACACTTCATCCTCTCGCTTTGGAGTTCAAAACCTGAGCCCCAACATATCACGGCTTACGAGCAATGGTGTGCGGGACCAGAAGGGCGGTATTTCATTAATTTATGCAGCTTTGACAGAGCCTTCAGAAAAACCCTCCAATGCAATGAGTTGGGAGAGGGATTTGGGGTCCAGCTGGGAGGTGGACACATGGCATAATCTTTTAAGTAGGACTTTTAAAGGAATAGTGAATTAATCTCTAATGGAGGCGAGTGTTAAGCTTTTTACCCAATAGTACCGTGTCCCCTCCCGAGTGGCAACCATCCTCCCCTCTTTGTTTCAGAGGATGTGGCCATGTAGGTTCTCTCTTCCATACCTGGTGGGAATGCCCATGTATTAGGGAATTCTGGAAAATAATCTTTTGTTTGCTGTGCAAGGTCACAGGCCTGGCCATCCCTAAAACTCCAAAGATTGCCTTGCTGAATAGCACGCCAATCAGATGCTCGAAGCATCTTCTATAACTCACTCACTTCATATTACAAATGTTGAGCCAACTGGGAATATGGTTATAATATCCACAAGGGCAGGATGTTATGTCTTTTAATAATTGAACCAGTTTTGTATGTACTATAGCCAATATGATAGATTTATCCAACAAAGTTAGTACCCCAGCCAGGCATTTTTGCTATTAATAATGTGATTTATTCACATGTCAATCTCTAGATTGGTTTATTATGCTCATGTTTCCTTGTGACATTTTCGATGCAATGTCCTTTTCTGTATCCATATTTGGTTACCTGTAATGACATCATTAAAAAAATATGGCTATGGCTGGGGTTTAACGGCATCTAGGCCAATGACATCTGTGGAATTGGAGGTTGCTAGCTTCCTTAAATACTACTTCTACATACAGTAAACAGGGGGCTGAACAGGCAGGTCAGGCCTTTGTCTAAATGCCTTAACAGCCAAAGTTTGGACTGAACCCTTAGCCCCTCCCTACACAGCACTGCCTTCTTTTCTTAACCACTTCAGCCCCGGAAGGATTTACCCCTTTCCTGACCAGAGCATTTTTTGTGATTCTGTACTGCGCCGCTTTAGCTCACAATTGCGCGGTCGTGCAACATTGTACCCAAACAAAATTGATGGGTTTTTTTTACCCACATATAGAGCTTTCTTTTGGTGGTATTTGATCACCTCTGCGTTTTTTATTTTTTGCGCTATAAACAAAAAAAGAGGGACAATTTTGAAAAAAAGAAATATTTTTTACGTTTTTGCTATAATAAATATCACCAAAAATAAATAAAAAAACTAATTTCTTCCACAGTTTAGGCCGATATGTATTTTTCTACATATTTTTGGTAAAAAAAATTGCAATACGTGTATATTGGTTTGCGCAAAAGTTATAGCATCTACAAAATAGGGGATAGATTTATGGCATTTTTATTATTTTAATTTTTTTTACTAGTAATGGCAACAATCTGCGATTTTTATCAGGACTGTGACATTATGGCGGACACATCGGATACTTTTGACGCTATTTTCGGACCATTGTCATTTATACAGTGATCAGAGCTACAAATAGCTACTAATTGCTGTATATATTACACTGGCAGGGAAGGGGTTAACCACTAGGGGGTGTGTAAGGGCTTAAGTGTGTCCTAGGGAGTGATTCTAACTGTGAGGGGGGGGCTCACTACAACATGACAGAGATCACTGCTCCCGATGACAGGAAGCAGTAGAATCCTGTCATGTTGCTAGGCAGAACAGGGAAATGCCCTGTTTACAAATTTAAAGGGACGTACAGGTATACCCATTTGCCTGCCTGTGCCATTCTACCAACATATATGTGTGTGCAGCTGTCAGCAAGTGGTTAAGAAAATGTTTATAATTTACAACCCATTACCACAAAGGATTTGTTTTTCCTTTGTACCCACCTCACCATAAGACGACTAGTTGTTCTAACCTTATGTAATAGGAAATTCTACTTTTCTTACCTGGGTGTACCCATATAGATTCAGCAGCTGGGTCATTTGGAGGGTGGTGTCAGAATTGAGATCTCCAATGAAACCAGCCAGGGCACCCCGCTCCATACAGGAATAATTTGGATAATAATGTTGGGCAGAATATCTGGACTGCGGTTTGTCTCATCAATAGCAAATATAAAAGCCAGAAGTTGCCTGTACTCTCTGCTATAAACCCTACAGAAAATGGATAGTTTTGCATTGGTGTACAGTATACAAGGATTGAAGCAGAAATTATCTATAGCAAAATGTATAACACATTTCAATTCCCTCCCTGTTCTATACATCGATCTCTATATAAGAGTAAAGGAGCGAGGGAGCAGAGGATTTACACAGGTAGAAGCTCCTCTTGAGTATTGCAGCCTGTAAGGACATGCTGTAAGTTGCAGCTGCTCTTTTGCAGCCTCACTCTGATGTTTTTAAGGTGGTAGGAGAGAATTTGGGGTGGTAGGAATGCTCAGTAATGGAAAGAGGGGATGAGCTCTAAATTGCAATCTGGGGAAAGGAGAGCTCTGTACTTGCGAGAGGGGGATTTGTACACAGCACATCCCTCAACCCTGCACTTTGTACATAGCACACACATTAACACTGCACTCCTTACTAAGTGCACCCTTCAACCCTGCACAGTATATGTAGTGCACCCCTCAACCCTGCACTCCATACAAAGTGCACCCATCAATCCTGCACTCTCTATGTAGCGCAGCACTCAACCCTGTACGCTGTACATAGCGAAGCCCTCAAACCTTTACTCTGTACTTAGCGCACCTCTTAACCCTGCTCTCTGTACACTATATGTAGCGCATTCCTCAACTCTGTACTCCATACAAAGCGCACTCCTCAACCCTTCACTATGCACATAGTGCACTCCTCAACCCTGCACTCTGTATGTAGCCCACTCCTGAACGCTACAGTCTGTATGTAGTGCACTCTTCAAACCTGCACACTGTACGTAGCACACTTCAACCCTGTACTCAGTGTATATGTGTACTTCTGAACCCTGCAGTCTGTATATAGTGCATTCCTAAACTCCTGGTATGTAACAATGCCTCACTGTTAGTGCAGTTTGGTCACACCCACAATTTGATGCAGATGTCCATTTTCCTTGGCCCCCAGAGTGGGGGGAGGTTGAGTTCCTGCACCTATTCTTTGAGAAAAAAGCTCTACTGCCGGCAAATAGTTTTCCTGACTTTTGCTTTCCTGCAAGAACTGTCTGCAATGAGTGGACACACAAAGCATGCAGCCTCCATCCTGGGAGTCTACAGCATCCTGCCCAATCAGCAGCAGCCCAACGGTAGATAGACAGAGCAAAGGGGCCAATGAGAGCACTGGTCTAGCTTAGATAGCAGGGCGGCTGCAGCCAGTGTTGGCGGGGCTCCAGAGCGCTGCTGTGCCTAGCCAGGGCTGCGCTGACTTGTATGAGTTGAGCTGGTGGTGGTGAAGGAAGGTGATAGCAGAGGAGAGAGGTGCTGGCTGCCTCTGGACACCAGACATTAGGCTGCACCAGGAGAACAAACTTTGTGTAAGTCTCACTTGTCCTGTATGGCTTCTCTATTCCCAGCTGTTCTTTCTACTGGCGGCAGCATTACTAGTCATTTGTTCCTCGCAGCCCATCCTTGGGGATGCTGCTTACATTGGGCTCTTCCTACCTGCAGTCAGTTAACCTTCTAGTCAGATTACTGCCCAAGGATCCACCTTCTCCAATGCAGACTTCTACGTCCAGCATGACCAAACGCCCACCCCCATCTAGCCCTCTCACCTCCCTGTGGCAGAAGCCCAGAAACAAGAAAGCCAAGTAAAAACTGCCCCCTGATTTGGAGGGGCGCCTTACTCACTTCCTAACAACTCTCTTTCTGGGACTGGGTTCACCAGGACCCCTGGGCTTCAATGCCCAACTGGATTTACTCATTGATTAACTTCAAGGAGCTCCACAGTCCCATATTTCCTGAACCCCTCAAACTTTTCACCCATACCCTAGTATACCCTTGGTTTATGATCTACACGTTAGAGTTACTATGGGGCATCTACCCTGATTGTTTATGCTTTTATTTTAGCTATAAGTTAGGGATGCAGAGGATGGAGTGGGTCCAATGCACCTCCTCCTGTATTCGGAGTCTTTGAAAGTTTTGTTTTTTTTTCATCCTAGTCGGGAACTCCCCCACTGGTTGGGGGACACAATGATTGTCTCTCCGGGTGAGGGGACATGTTCTCCCCTCACCCTTGGAAATTACTCCTACCAACTCTCTTTACTGTCTTCGATCTTTCTCTTCTATCCTTTATCTTTCTTTTTTTTTTCAGTAACGTGTGTGGTCTCGCTCCTTTGCAGGATCCTGGTGGGTTACACGGTGAACTCTGTTGCAGCTCGAGCACTAGGACGTGCCTCTGATAAGAAGGTAGGTGGTCGGGGCTCATCGGCTTTTTTCTCTGCACTGCTCCATGGCTGATCTCACCACACATAGACCCGCCCTTCGCATTGCCTCCCATAATGTGCAGGGATTTAACTCCCCTGTTAAACCCAGGAAAATCTTCCAACATTATAATGACCAAAAAATTGATATTGTTCCTGCAGGAAACACACTTCCCTAAATCTTACACCCCATCCTTTATTCACGCTAAATTCCCCAGATTCTACCTAGTAAACTCTGACAATAAGACCAAAGGGGTAGGCCTGTTTTTCTCCTGCAAAACTCAGTTTTCCCTGGTGTCTGAATTGAAGGATCCGGGGGACAGATTTCTGCTTTTAAAAAGCCTCATTGACAATCAACTTTACTCCCTTGTCTCGTATTATGCACCAAATAAGGGTCAGTCTAAATTCTTTAAATCGCTCTTACATACTCTAGCACTACTTACTGAAGGCCTGGTCATCTATGGTGGAGACACCAACCTAGCCTTTGACGCAGGAATAGATAAAACTCGTCCCTTGGGCAAAGACCGTATTCGTCCTACCAGGCAGAGTCTTAATGTGGCTAGATAGATTTACCACCAGCCCTTGGAAATGGAAAATTAATCTGAGGGCGCGGGATTATACGCACTACTCCAACCCCCATAATTCCTTTTCTAGTATAGACCATTTCTTTCTACTGCAAAAACATATCCCACTGGTACATAGGTCAACCATTAGAGACTCTGCCTGGTTGGACCATTCCCTTAAACGGTAGGTTAACAGTAGGGATGAGCCGAACACCCCCCTGTTCGGTTCGCACCAGAATTTGCGAACAGGCAAAAAATTTGTTCGAACATGCGAAAACCGTTAAAGTCTATAGGACACGAACATGAATAATCAAAAGTAGTAATTTTAAAGGCTTATATACAAGTTATTGTCATAAAAAGTGTTTGGGGACCCGGGTCCTGCCCCAGGGGACATGGATCAATGCAAAAAAAAGTTTTAAAAACGGACGTTTTTTCGGGAGCAGTGATTTTAGTAATGCTTAAAGTGAAACAATAAAAGTGTAATATTCCTTTAAATTTCGTATCTGGGGGTGTCTATAGTATGCCTGTAAAGGGCCGCAGGTTTCCCGTGTTTAGAACAGTCTGACAGCAAAATGACATTTTAAAGGAAAAAAAGTCATTTAAAAGTACTAGCGGCTATTAATAAATTGCCGGTCCGACAATACACATAAAAGTTCATTGATAAAAACAGCATGGGAATTCCCCACAGGGGAACCCCGGACCAAAATTTTAAAAAAAAATGACGTGGTAACAATATTAGAATTGTTTCATTGTTCTCATGGTTACCATTATGAGTGCTTCTATGTTTTTCTACGTTCTTCTATTTCACTCTCATTGTTGACTTGACTTGCGCAGACAGCAGTGTGCCACACACACCGTACCCACCCGAATATTGCATAACCCAGACGACTACCGCTGGCGACTGGATCAACCAGTAGGGGCTTATGAGCTACAGACCAGGAATATAGGCTATACCACACCTATATTTGTGTTTATGGGTACATTTATACATATATACCACCCGCACGCTTCCCTTACACCTGTCCATGTACCTGTCTCTGGAGTGGATAGCAGCGGCTCACCATGATATTTGAGTTTTTCCTCCCCGAGTGTTCTCTCTCAGCCCCCACACAGTAGTTTAGACTAGAGTGTGCCTTCCTAAGGTCGACGCGCTCTAACTTTACTCTGTACCATACCGAATTCTCTATTCTTGAAGGAAGGGCTGGTCCCACACCTTCTCAGTTCATAGATCAGGAGTATTTTTTCCCTACCCCGAATCCTCGTCTACGCTCCTTTCCTGCATCCCCCCCCTTCTTTGAAGCTCCATACCTTCCGCATAGGCTGTGAGTGACCCTTCCCCCACATCATGTCCCCTCTTAGCACCGGAGACTCTCCCCCTCAGGTCAAGCTATACTCTTTAAATATCAGGGGTCTCAATACCCCCGAAAAAAGGTCACAGCTGCTTCTTCTCCTAAAAAAAGCCAAAGCTGATGTGGTGTTTCTCCAGAAAACTCACTTCATATCTGACAACGTCCCCAAACTTCATAATTCCTTCTACCCCACGGTATTTCATGCGACTAAGAACACCTCCAAGTCCAAGGGAGTATCCATCTTAATATCTAAGAACTACCCATTTCAAGTTCAAGACACAGTTCTTGATACCAATGCACGCTCCATCTTTCTCAGGGGCAAACTACATAACAAACCCGTTACGTTAGCTAATATCTACGCCCCCAACAAACAACAAGTCCCCTTCTTTAGCAATACCTTACAACGCCTCACTTCGTTCTACAAGGGCATGCTGGTGGTCGGAGGGGATTTCAATTTGGCCCTCTACCCATCTCTTGACTCTTCCTCCGGATCCTCCACTATACTGTATAGAGCACTGTGGGCGATTAAAACGCAGCTCGCTACCTTAACCCTACATGATACTTGGCGTACACTGCACCCCAATACTAAAGATTTCACTTTTTACTCCTCCCCACACAACAAATACACGAGGATCGATTATTTCTTCCTAACCCAGACGGACCTTGACTCCCTACTTTCTGCTACCATAGATCCCATGATCCTGTCGGATCACCATCCCATCTCATTCATACATTCCCGACAACACCTACGAAACCAACAAGTTGGCGTCTGGACAACTCCCTGCTCAATGACCTGGAGCACGTTCATAAAATAAACACATGCCTAAAGCACTACTTTCAGGAGAATGCATCCTCCGTTACTCATCCAATCTCCCTATGGGCTGCGCACAAATGTGTCGTTTGTGGAGAATTCATATGCTTGGCCTCGAAAAGGCAGAAGGCCAGACAAGCACGTATTGCCGACTTATCGGAACGTATCCATTGTCTTGAAATTAAACATAAACAATCACTAATGGATAATACTTTTCAAGAACTGTTGATGGCCAGGGCGGACCTCCTTGAGGAACTAGGGAAAGCAACCAAACGTAAATACGCCCTTACACAGCAAATTTATTACGAATTTGGTAACAAATCGGGCAAATTACTAGCCAGAGCTCTTCAACATAAATGAGCCTCCTCGACCATCCACTCTATTTCAGACCCTTCGGGTAACAAAATAGAAACTTAGACCGGCATTGCAAATCAATTCAAACAATTCTACTCCAAACTCTACAACTTGCCCACCCCCTTGGTGACAGACCCATCCCAAGACAGAAAGAAACTTATAGAAGACTTCCTAACCCAATACAGCCCACAACCCATCTCTAACACAGAAGCGGCTAATTTAGAGAAACCGATCACAGGGGAAGAAATCATTGATGCTCTTAAGCAACGGAAACCGGGCAAAAGTCCGGGCCCAGATGGCTTACCCACAAATTATTACAAAACATTCTCGGATATGCTTACCCCACATTTACTAAAAACTTTCAATGCACTGCCCACTTCCCCCACTAAACACCTGGACATCCTTGAGGCCCACATCACTGTGATACCTAAATAAGGCAAAGATGCAACCCTGGTCCCAAATTATAGGCCTATATCGCTCATAAATGTTGACGTGAAGCTGTACGCAAAAATTTTAGCGAACCGTATACTCCGTTTACTCCCCGCTTTGATCTCGTTGGATCAGGTAGGTTTCATCCCCGGCCGAGAGGCACAAGATAATACCCTGAAGGCCATCAGCATCCATCACTGGTTAACATCATCTAATACACCGGGTTTTTTGCTTTCCCTTGATGCGGAGAAGGCGTTCGATAGAGTGGCCTGGGACTACATGGCAGAAGCTCTATGCAAAATGGGGTTTCGCGACCAAATGCTCCAATACATTCTTGCTCTGTACTCATCCCCAACGGCGAGGATTAGGGTCAACGGTCACCTGTCGGTCGCCTGCTCCTTGTCGAACGGAACTCGACAGGGGTGCCCCCTATTCCCCATTATTTTCATCCTGACGCTAGAACCTGTGCTTCGGAGGCTTAGAGCTAACCCGGCCATCAAGGGAATTTCGATCAAGAATAACCAATATAAATTGGCCGCATACGCTGATGATATCCTTCTATTCCTTACGAATCCCATAACTACAATTCCCAATCTCTTAAACGACTTCTCTCTATTCAAATCCCTCTCCAACCTCCAAATTAATTTTGTTAAATTTAAGGCCCTCAATGTCACCTTGCCCGACCCTGTACTGTCACACTGTCAAGCAAACTTTCCATTTGGCTGGGAAAAGCCTGCTATCACCTACCTGGGGATCCAATTGCCAGTCAAATTAGTGGATATTTACCCCAGAAATTTCCTTCCCATTCTTGACACCATACGAAAGGACCTCCTTTACTTGAATAAGGGCACCTTCTCCTGGTTTGGCAGGGCATCTATCCTGAAAATGAATATACTCCCCAGACTTATATATCTGCTGCAGACGGTACCGATCAGGCTTCCCTCATCTTTTTTTACTACTTACAAAAACTTATGCTTGCAATTCATTTGGGCTGACAAGAATAAACGTATACGCTGGGAGAAATTAGTGACACCTAAATTGAAGGGGGGTATTGGTCTCCCTGACTTACAAAAATATCATTGGGCATGCCATCTGGCCAGAACTGTTGATTGGCACATTCATACCAGACTTAAAGATTGGATTTGCCTAGAGGAAGCATTCTCCCCCCTGCAAATACATCATCTCCCCTGGATAAGCCCACACGGAACCCCGCGAGAGATTACATTACACCCCCTAATAAGCCCTACTTTACAAATTTTTCGTACTATCTGCATAAAGACAAGTATCGCTTCCTCACCCGGACCATTGACTCCTTTAGACTGTAATCTGGACTTCCCTCTGGATATAAAATCCCTGCATACCATCGACAGACCTGTATAAAACTCCATCAGAGCCAGCTCCCTCTTTGACAAGGGGGAGTTGGTCTCCTTCCAAATCCTCTTATCCAAATTCCCAGACATTGACATACCCTTTTTTAATTTTCTCCAAATTAGACACTTCTTGTTCAGCTCCTCTATGGCCCGCCACTGGAGCAGAGATCTAACACCATTTGAAAACCTTTGTCTTAGGTCTGAACCTGAAGGGCATCTCATTTCTGAGATGTATGCACTACTATTCACTAAGATCTCTACTAAAGACGATCTGACCAGCCTAAAATGGGCGGAGGAGCTGGACATTAACCTGTCTCAGGAAGTCTGGGATCATATTCTTTCACACATTCACATGGGCTCACTAAATGTGTCCACACAGGAAAATGGATACAAATTTTATTCTAGATGGTACAGGACTCCCGATAAAATACACAAATTCCACGCCAGTGTCCCCCCACTATGTTGGAGATGCAAAAGGGCTAAGGGAACACTACTACATATATGGTGAGACTGCCCCCTAATCCTACCCTACTGGACAGAGATACACCGCCTCACTTCTAAAATCACGACCTACACTCCGGATTTTAATCCTGCCCAATACTTACTCCACCACACATCCATCCCTCAAGGAGTATACAGAAAATCCCTTATACTACATATGATTAATGCAGCAAAACTATTCATACCCACCCACTGGAAGGCTACCTCCCATCCCAGCATACCAGAATGGCTCCATCGAGTGGGAAGAATAGCTGAGATGGAGGATTTAATACACCAGGCAAAAGACACCTCCCCCAAATTCCATAAAATATGGGCTTGCTGGCTTCATTTTAAAGAATCCGCGGAATATAACTCACTACTTGAGACTCCATAGCTTGACCTGAGGGGTTGAATCCGCCACCTACCTCATGAGCCTAGAAAGGGTTAACACTCCCACCCCTCATCACCCTCATATCCTCCCTACCCCTCGCCTTTCCCTACAACCCCACATACAGCCATACATTGGCTTCACAGACGCCATTTTAGTACACTACCGTCACACCAAGAACGTTCAATAACGTCTAGACGGTTCCATATTCAATGACCCCTGTCTGTTTTTCTATTTTTTTTTTTATTTGTATAAAAGAAACCACAATTAAGAGTCAAGTAGTTTGGTCATTCGAATCAGGTGGACGAACCCTCCACCCACACACAGTTAGATTCCGACAGTGGTGTGGGGGTGATGTGGTTGTCTACCGGCTCTCACTGAAATACTCTTGACAGGACTCAACACAGAGCCCCTCAAGAAATGCTAAAGCACCTTCTCAGCTCTATTTACCTAATGTAGGTTTATGGGCTATAGTTGAGATTTATAGTTGGTAATTGATTATTTGTATATCTTTTACACCTTATAGGTATACTGTTGATAATCTAGTTGTTCACAAGTGCATTTCAAGACTGAATGAGCTGTAATAATACCTTGCTCTATGCCTGCTTGTCTGTACTGTAAAACTCTTCATTAAAAACTGAAATAAAAAATTGAAATAAAAAAAAGGGAACGAGAGGTTATAAAGGTATTTTGAACATTACAATGATAGAAGCAAATCTGAAAGTACTCACCAGATGGTACCTGGTACCAGCGAGATTAGCTAAGACTTTTTCCTTTACCTCCCCACTATGCTTTAGGGACTGCCAAGCCCAGGGATCCATGTCCTCGAAAGAGCACTTATCTGGACGTCCGATAAGGTCAGCACCTGACAGTGTGATCCCCTACGGGGTGTCAGGTCTGACCCAAGTCAGTAGTGCTCGACTGTACTTTGAGTTTTGAATTTTTGTTTTTTTTGTTTTTCTCTCTTTTGTTCAGCTGCTATGTTATTCTCATGTGAATAATTCTGTTGTCAATCTGTATTTATTCAAAGCGAAAAGATGGAATTAAGATGTATTGTACTGATTTACAATGAACTAAGGGGCCAAGCCCAACCCCTGAAAAACAACTCCACACCATAATCCCCCCTCCACCAAATGATTTGTACCACGGCACAAAGCAAGGTCCATAAAGACATGGATGAGCGAGTTTGGGCGAGTTTTGCCTTGAAAAAGTATTCATACTTCTTGAAATTTTCCACATTGTGTCATGTTACAACCAAAGACGTAAATGTATTTTATTGGGATTTTATGTGATAGACCAACACAAAGTGGCACATAATTGTGAAGTGGAAGGAAAATGATAAATGCTTTTCAACATTTTTTACAAATACTTTGTAGAAAATCCTTTCTCTGCAATTACAGCTGCAAGTCTTTTTGGGGATGTCTCTACTAGCTTTGCACATCTAGAGAGTGACATTTTTGCCCATTCTTCTTTGCAAAATATCTCAAGCTCTGTCCGATTGGATGGAGAGCATTTGAACAGCAACTTTCAAGTCTTGCCACAGATTCTCAATTGGGTTTAGGTCTGGACTTTGACTGGACAATTCTAACACATGAATATGCTTTGATCTAAACCATTCTATTGTAGCTCTGGCTGTATGTTTAGGGTTGTTGTCCTGCTGGAAGGTGAACCTCCGCCCGAGTCTCGTCTTTTGGAGACTCTAACAGGTTTTCTTCTAAGATTGCCCTGTATTTGGCTCCATCCATCTTCCCATCAACTCTGACCAGCTTCCCTGTCCCTGCTGAAGAAAGGCATCCCCACAACATGATGTTGCCACCACCATGTTTCACGGTGAGGATGGTGTGTCCAGGGTGATGTGCAGTGTTAGTTTTCTGTCACACATAGCGTTTTCCTTTTAGGCCAAAACAGTTCAATTTTGGTCTCATCTGACCAGAGCACCTTCTTCCACATATTTGCTGTGTCCCCCACATGGCTTGTCGCAAACTACAAACAGGACTTTTTATGGCTTTCTTTCAACAATGTCTTTCTTCTTGTCACTCTTCCATAAAGGTCAGATTTGTGGAGAACACGACTAATAGTTGTCCTGTGGACAGATTCTCCCACCTGAGCTGTGGATCTCTCCAGAGTTACCATGGACCTCTTGGCTCTTCTCTGATGAATGCTCTCCTTGCCCGGCCGGTCAGTTTAGGTGGACGGCCATGTCTTGGTAGGTTTGAAGTTGTGCCATACTCTTTCCATTTTCAGGGGATGGATTGAACAGAGCTCCATAATATGTTCAAAGCTTAGGATATTTTTTTATAACCTAACCCTGCTTTAAACTTCTCCACACCTTTATTCCTGACCTGTCTGGTGTGTTCCTTGGCCTTCATGATGCTGTTTGTTCACTAAGGTTCTTTAATAAACCTCCTGAGGTCTTCATAGAACAGCTGTATTTATACTGAGATAAAATTACACACAGGTGGATTCTATTTACTAATTAGGTGACTTCTGAAGGCAATTGGTTCCACTAGATTTTAGTTAGGGGTATCAGAGTAAAGGGGGCTGAATACAAATGCACGCCACACTTTTCACACATTTTTTTTATTTGTAAAAAATGTTGAAAACCATTTATCATTTTCCTTCCACGTTTCAATTATGTGCCACTTTGTGTTGATCTATCACATAAAATCCCAATAAAATACATTTACGTTTTTGGTTGTAACATGACAAAATGTGGAAAATTTCAAGGAGTGTGAATACTTTTTCAAGGCACTGTATATGAAATTACAGATCTGATTGAAAGAGAATTTATTTTAATACTAAGAAAAGGTATTTCTAAGTACCAGAGAAAGAAGAGATGATACTGAGGAAGAGATGCAGAATCACCTTTTCATGTAACATTCTATGGAAACAGACTCTCTGTCTTGGTGTCTCCTCCAGAATGAAGACTTTGGTGGGTTTGCTTTTCCTGGGGTCGTTGGGTCTGGCTTGGTGCTGCAGCCCTCCACCTGGAGGTAAGAATAATATAAAGGTAAAAAAGTACATAAAAATGACTTTGGTGCACTAGATGAGGAGGAGGGTCTGAATACACTCTTATAGGTAATCAAAAGAACTCCTTCAGGTATTTTAAAGAGGGAAAGGAGCAAAAATGCAGCAGGAAAAGCAGCATAGAAGCAACAAAAAAGGGTGGGACTTTATATGAAGCTCATGGTAACAATTTGAATAGAATGGTGGATAATAAAATATTTAATGATACATAGATACATGTTTACATACATTAAATTTCATATACGTAGAAATGCACATTTCCATGGTGCCAATTTCTAAAACGGTAATATCTGGTAGTAACACATTTATAAACCTTAATCACATAATAAAATTAAGGAGTCCACCAATATTCATGATTGGGTACACACAATTGAAAGATAGCATCTGCACGGTCTATTGGTCTTCCTGTTCCCTGTCACAAAAAAATTGTATATATGAGCACATATCTTAGTGGGCGTGTAATTGAAGTACACGACACCTGGTAGCTCGACGCGTTTCGTGGGTTTAAGCTGCTCTTCAGGAGCAGACATGTGATGTATCCACAATGGGAGAGTAAATTAACTAAGTAAACTAGCTTGTATCAATATAGGGGAGGATAGATAGAAAACACCCCCCCCCCTCTATTTGAAACAAGATCACTTACAGATGTATGTGCACTTAATGGCACAATGTCAGGGACCGTAAGCCACCTGAGGGCATCAGTATTGCAGTATTGTTCAACGGCAGCACTCTTTGGTGGCGACCTTTCACTATGGTCCTCCACCTCCACTCCCGCTTAGTCGCAACCATATCGTTTTTCATTTTTGCACCAACCACCTTTCCCATCCAGTCCATCCTCATTTTTAATTATTAATTCACTCACATAGCCCCAATATTGGTTTACTTGATTGATTCACTCAACACTGATGTTTCCCAGGTTTAGACCAGTAGAGCTCAGTGTTCCTGGATCCACCTGGGGCGTTGTCTGTAATGGGTGCTGCCCAAAGGCAGCACTGATGGGCAGTGAATGGTGGCACTGATAGGTGGCATGGATGGGCACTGATGTATACTAATGGATGGTACTGATGGGCATCACTCATTGGCATTGTGGGCACTGGCATCCATTGTGGGCCATGGGTGGCATACCTGGTGGTGACTAGTGGTGGCCATCCCTGGTGGTCCTGGTGGCATCCCTGGTGGTCCAGTGTGGGCATCCTCGGGGGGGGGCTGTGCTGATAATCAATCAGCACAGGCCCCCCGTCAGAGGAGCAGCCGATGGGTTCTCCTCTACTCGCATCTGACAGACGCGAATGAGGAAAAGCTGATCAACGGCTCTTCCTGTTTACACTTTGATCAGCCGTGATTGGACATGGCTGATCACGTGGTAAAGAGACTCTTTACCTAGATCAGACTGACACACCGCAACAAAGACCGCCGCGATGCGCACCCCCGGGGGGCGTGCAGCGGCTTGTTATCTTGAAGCTTCATGTAAAGTCCCACCCTTTTTTGTTGCTTCTATGCTGCTTTTCCTGCTGCATTTTTGCTCCTTTTCCTCACAATGATAGGGATGGAGGCACATGACCATACCTGGCCATGGCTTCATTCAAAGTCCCAAATCCCCCCCCCCTTTTTAAGGTATTTTACAGAGATATGCAATAAAGGTATCAACACTCACCTAAAAGCTAGACCAATTCCAAAGTTTTTATACAGTCTATTCCTGTCTCTTATTCTTAGTAAAATATAGCCATATAAAAATGTAAAAACACCCCATGGAAGTTGTAACGAGCCCCTGCTAGCTCGGTTCCACTCTCCCGACACTCCTCTGTGGCTATAGAATCAGATTGCAGATCGCAGCGTCTGATGGTTCGGTCATCCGATGCTCCGGGATTCGAACTACAGCTATGTGCTGTTCTAATCCAGTTGTGATAGCTCAGAACAAACACCAGGCAGGCTGTATGTAAGTTCAAACAGGAATCTCACTTTTACTGATGCACACAACACACTTTTATACACAGCATTTTGAACACCCCGCCCCCAACAACCACTTTCCTATTGGTCAATTATAAAGTACACTTTAGTCTTCACTCGGGTCCTCTTGTCCATGCAAATGAGGACTTGAAACAAGGTCAGCAGAGAGTGGTCCGATAGCTTGAATAGGTGGACTGATATGTGTAATGACACAGAGAAGCCCCAGGGGGTAATTAAAGTACATAAACAAATGGTCAAACACAGAACAATGCCTTCCTTCCAGACCATGGAGCTGTCTGGAGGTATTTAGCCTTAGGACAGGGCAGAAGACCCCCAACTGTGTAATAGAATCAAAGGAGAAATTCTTCAGTATTCCAAGCTTCATGACAATCCAGTATTCCAAGGTTTTTGACAATACTCCCCCCTGGGAAACAGTCCAACAGCCACAGTGGGACCCCGAACGGGTCAACTCGAGGATGTTGGAAAAGTAGTCTTAAGGTTCCAGGTCCATCTGCCGGGATAACCCATCGCATTCCCGTTTTGAGGCCCTGGCCAATATTGTATGGTGAAATTGTACGGTTGCAAAGTCAAGCTCCACCTTAGTAATCGGCCGTTCTCTCCCGCCACCCGGTTAAGCCATATCAAGGGATTGTGGTCCGTCATGACGGTAAAAGAGCGTTCATACACATAGGGCTGCAATTTCTTTAAAGCCCAGACTAAGGCCAAACACTCTTTTTCCACTGCAGCATATCCAACTTCACGGGTAACAACTTGTGACTGAGATACGCCACTGGGTGCTCTTTCCCATCATCGCCAACTTGACTTAGTACGGCTCCCAGTCCAAACATGGAGGCATCTGTATGAATGACAAAGCGTTTTGTTAGGATCGGATGCCGCCAGTATGGGAGCTTGCGTTAGGGTGGTTTTTAACTGATGAAACGCTGTCTCGCACTCCAGGGACCACAGGACCTGTCTAGGGAGAGTCTTTTTGATCAGGTCCGTCAGAGGTTTGGCTATGTCACTATAGTGGGGTACAAACTTCCTGTAGTACCCTGCTGTTCCTAAAAATACAAGTAACTGGGTCTTAGTTCTGGGAACTGGCCAGTTTAGGACGGCCTTGATTTTTGCAGGTTCTGGCCTCTGCTTCCCACATCCCACTCTATGTCCCAGATATTGCAGCTCAGACATCCCGATATTACATTTGTCTGGTTTCAGGGTCAGGTTAGCGGCTCGGATCCTATCTAGCACTATTCCCAGGTGTCTAAGATGTTCCTCCCATGTCTGGCTATAGATTGCGATGTCATCAAGATATGCGCATGCAAAATCTTGCAGACCATCGAGGAGTTCATCTATGATCCGCTGGAATGTAGCCGAAGCATTCTTCATCCCGAATGGCATTACCCGAAACTGGTAAAGGCCGAATGGGGTGATGAAGGCTGACTTTGGAATTGCTTCCGCTTCCAAAGGAATCTGCCAGTAGCCCTTACATAAGTCAATAGTCATCAGATAATGTCCCTGAGCTATTTTGTCCAGCAATTCGTCTACTCGGGGCATAGGGTAGGCATCTGTCACAGTACAGTCATTCAGTCACCTATAGTCCACACAAAATTGGGTCGTGCTATCCCGTTTTGGGACTAATACTTCAGGGGATCCCAGGGGCTCGCCGATGGTTTGATCACCCCTAACTCGAGCATCTCCCTAATCTCCGCTCTCATCCCTTCTTGCACTGCTCCGGGAATCCTATAGGCTGGTTGTCTCATGGGCTTCTGCCCGAGGGTCTCTACCTTGTGCACAGCTATGTGAGTGTACCCAGGGAGTGCCAAGAACATCTCCTGCCGGTCCTGGAGTAATTCTCTGGCCTGTTCTCGTTCTTGGGATCCTAAGCTATCTACTAGCCGTATATCTTCCCCACCTCTGGAACAGTTACTGATTTTGGGAAGCTCCAGCATTTGTAGATATTCAGAGTCCTCGGTGGCAGGAGCACAAATGCCGGCTACGGCCTCAGTCCTCTCATGATAGGCCTTCATCATATTAATGTGGAACATCCTCTTAATTTTTGTGTCTGCACAGCTGGCAACCACATAGGTGGTATCGCACAGCTGTTTTACCACCTGATACCTGCCCTGCCAGGAGGCCTGTAATTTATTTTGCTTCAGGGATTTTAGTACCAGGACTTTATGTCCGATATAAAAGGTGCGATTCCGCGTAGACCGTTCATACCAAACCTTCTGCTGACTCTGGGCCGATTGCATATTCTCATGGACTAGATCGGTAAGTTCCCGCAGGCGCTCCCTGAGTTCCAAGACATAACTAAGGACGGGGAGGCCTTCTGGATCCTTTACCCCCTCCCACTGGGCCCTCACTAAGTCTAAGGGCCCCCTAACCCTTCGCTCATACAACAGCTCAAATGGGGAAAACCCCATGGACTCTTGGGGTACCTCTCTATAGGCGAACAGTAGATGGGGAAAATATTTCTCCCAATCCTTCCTACTCTCCACAAAGGCCCAAAGCAGCTGCTTCAGGGTCCCGTTAAATCTCTCACACAGCCTGTTAGTCTGAGGGTGGTAGGGGGCGCTCTGGAGGGGTTTAATCCCACAGAGAAGCCAGAGCTGCTGCGTCAGCTCGGCTGTGACCTGGGTACCCTGATTGGACAATATCTCCTGGGGAAACCCTACCCTAGTGAATACCCGCAGTAAGGCATCTGCTACTGTATCAGCCTGGATATTGGATAAGGGAATGGTCTCCGGGTAGCGGGTGGCGTAATCCACCACCGCAAGAATATACTTCTTCCCAGTGGCACTGGGGCGGGCCAGTGGGCCTATAATATCAACCACTATGCCGCTAAAGGGTTCTCCAATGATCGGCAGGGGTTGCAGCGAGGCTTTTGGGTGATCCCCTGTCTTCCCTACTTTCTGACAAGTCTCACAGGTTCAGCAGTATTCTCGCACCTCAGCATGTAACCTGGGCCAGAAGAATGCATGAGACAACCGACTCCGGGTCTTAGCTATCCCTAAATGTCCAGCCAAGGGGATGTCGTGAGCCAGCCGCAATAGCTCCCGTCTGTATTTCTGGGGTACAACTAGCTGTTTGTGGGGACCCTGACGCTTCCCGGTACCCATTACCTCAGTGTAACGATAAAGAAATCCTCCCTCCCACTCTATTCTGTCTTCCCCCAGCCCCCTGGATCCTTGCCCGCCCTGTCCCAATAACCAGCTAATGTTGGGTCATTCTGAGTCTCTTGCCTAATGTCGAAGGGAGAATCCCAGGACACAGGGTTGTCAAGTCGGGTTAATGTAGGAGGATTTGGTCTTACCTGGGTCCCCATAGGAGTGAAGTTGCCTTGAAGTTGGCTCTGAGGTCGGGTGCTCACGGCCATGGCGGCCTCTGGGGCATATGAGGAAGTCAAATGCCCCAAATCGTTCCCCAAAAGTACTTCCACGGGTAACTCAGGTAGTAATCCCACTCGCACTTGTCACTCCCCTGAGCCCCAATCCAAGAGGACTTGGGCGGTGGATAAACGTAGCACCTTGCCCCCTGCTACCCTGACTGCAACAGTCTGGCCGGTCCGGGCCGACTGGGGAATCATGTGAGGCTGGATGAGGGTAATCGTAGCCCCGGAATCGCGGAGTCCCTGGGCTGGTTGCCCATTAACCCATACTGCCTGACGATGGTGCTGTTGATTATCTCTGGCAGCAGCTTGGATGGGATCAGCCCCAAAAAGTTTGCCACACTCTTCCTGAACATAGTTACATAGTTACATAGTTACATAGTAGGTGAGGTTGAAAAAAGACACAAGTCCATCAAGTCCAACTTATGTGTGTGATTATGTGTCAGTATTTCATTACATATCCCTGTATGTTGTGGTCATTCAGGTGATTATCTAATAGTTTCTTGAAGCTATCAATGCTCCCCGCTGAGACCACCGCCTGTGGAAGGGAATTCCACATCCTTGCCGCTCTAGTTTAAGGTTAAACCTCTTTTCTTCTAATTGTAATGAGTGGCCACGAGTCTTATTAAACTCTCTTCTGCGAAAAAGTTTTATCCCTATTGTGGGGTCACCAGTACAGTATTTGTAAATTGAAATCATATGCCCTCTCAAGCGTCTCTTCTCCAGAGAGAATAAGTTCAGAGCTCGCAACCTTTCCTCATAACTAAGATCCTCCAGACCCTTTATTAGCTTTGTTGCCCTTCTTTGTACTCGCTCCATTTCCAGTACATCCCTCCTGAGGACTGGTGCCCAGAACTGGACAGCATACTCCAGGTGCAGCCGGACCAGAGTCTTGTAGAGCGGGAGAATTATCGCTTTATCTCTGGAGTTGATCCCCCTTTTAATGCATGTCAATATTCTGTTTGCTTTATTAGCAGCAGCTTGGCATTGCATGCCATTGCTGAGCCTATCATCTACTAGGACCCCCCAGGTCCCAAACATCTCAATGGAAGCCACACATCGGCTGCTCTGCCAGTCAAATTACTCGCCAGTAAGGCAACCCAATCTTGGGACAGTACATTATGTATCTGGCATAGTCTCTCAAAGTCCTGCAGGAACCCTTCAATTTCCTCCTCTCCTTCCTTAAATAGTTTGAACGCCCGAAAGGGCAACTTACGGAAAGGCGCTCTATCTTTAGGTGTTGTCTCCGATTGCCGTAATTTCCGTCATTCTCCGCTCATGTTGCCGCTCTAGTTCTCTCTCTTGTCGCTCATCCTCCAGCTGGATGTCTCTAATGGCATTCTGTATGGTGGTCTCCAATGGGTTAGCATCACCATCCCTCTGATCCATCTTGGCTAGCTCACTGATCAGGGTGGCCTTGTTCTTTGTCCCACCGGTCCCTCCACAGCTCTCAAGTAAGTCTTTCAACGTGGCTCTCCTGCAGGCTGCATAGCTGGCCATTCACTGTGGTGGTTTGGAATGTCCCAGTAACTGGAGAGCAAATCCCACCGCTGCCAACCAATTAACGAGCCCCTGCTCGCTCGGTTCCACTCTCCCGACACTCCTCTGTGGCTATAGAATCAGAGTGCAGATTGCAACGTCTGATGGTTCGGTCATCCAATGCTCTGGGATTCGAACTACAGCTATGTGCCGTTCTAATGCAGTTGTTATAGCTCAGAACAAACACCAGGCAGGCTGTATGTAAGTTCAAACAGGAATCTCACTTTTATTGATGCACACAACACATTTAATACACAGCAGTTTGAACACCCCGCCCCCAACAACCACTTTCCTATTGGTCAATTATAAAGTACACTTTAGTCTTCACTAAGGTCCTCTTGTCCATGCAAATGAGGACTTGAAACAAGGTCAGCAGAGAGTGTTCCGATAGCCTAAATAGGTGGACTGATATGTGTAATGACACAGAGAAGCCCCAGGGGGTAATTAAAGTACATAAACAAATGGTCAAATACAGAACAATATCTTCATTCCAGACCATGGAGCCGTCTGGAGGGGGTTAGCCTTAAGACAGGGCAGACGACCCCCCACTGTGTAATAGAATCAAAAGAGAAATACTTCAGTATTCCAAGCTTCATGACAATCCAGTATTCCAAGGTTCATGACAGAAGTGGTTGACTTTTTTTAAACATTTGAACAGGCAATCACTGGGTCGTGATTGAAATAGTGTGTGTGGAGGTTGCAGCATGGTAAACACTCCAATTCCAATTGTCTAATTGCAGAAAACAGAATTGTATTGAAATTGAAGTTCAGCAATACCCAACATGCCCAGCGAGAAGGCAACCCAACTGGGAGCACTCACAGAATGAAATGGCAAAGAGTAATAGTGAAAGGTCTCTGGTGTGCTGACAGCGCCTGTTTTGAGGGGCAGAATGAGGCCTGGCTGGTCCATATCCAAGTAAGGAGGATTCCAGGGAGGCTGGCATGTTCCTGCAGTTTCCCTACTGGTCTGGAACCTCTCCCTGATGCTAATCACTGTCCCTGACAGATGCGTGGCCTGTCCATACTCTAGCCACACACAAAATGCGCACCAAACCCGGGAGCCAGGATCTTGAATTGACTCCTACTGGCCCAAGATGGCCACCAATGTCACATGGGATGCCAGCATCCAATCATATTCTGCCTCTTTGACTAAGGAGACCATAGAGGAACTAGGTTCCTTTTGACTTTCTCCTCCACTTGCATTGCAGCTTCAGGTTAGCACCTCCTGCAGTGGAGAATATAGACTGCACCTGCCTACAAGTGCCTACAGAAAAAGGTGATATGCTGGAAAAACTAACACATAAAAATTAATTTCCATGATCCATTTTTTTCATATGTTTAAAATAATTATACCCCTAAATTTACTACCACTTCAAACCTATAAAATTAAAACTGGGTTTTCCAGATTGGATGCCAATGATTAGAATGTTCACTGTAAACATAAAAAAAATCACAAGCTATCTCATTGCTCTTAGCACCATATGACACAAGTGTATGCATGACCAGCAATCAGTTTTAGCTGGTCTCTCCACCCATAGCTGCCAACCAAGCCTGGGAAAGAGTGCTGAGAAACTATCCATTCATTGAGCTTCGCGCTGACTGTGTGTGTGAAGTAGCGGCACATTTAGGTGCAATTCTGGGTGGGAACATGCCCGTAAGAGTCGCCCCAAGGACCCGGTAAGGGAAAGGAGCCAACCTAAAAGTGGTAGCAACTGGCAACACTTACAGGATGAAACAGTGAGGCATAGCATTGTAAGGTCTAATGTGGCCTGGCTGGTCCATATCCAAGTGGGGAGGATTCCAGGAAGGCTGGCATGTTCCTAGACTTTCCCTACCTGTCTGGAACCTCTCCCTGATGCTAATCACTATCCCTAACCGATGGGTGAGCAGTCCCTACTCTAGTCACACATGAAATGCACACCAAACCCGGGAGCCGTCTTGAATAGACTCTTACTGGACACCAATGCCATATGGGATGCCAGCATCCAAATTAGATGCCACCTCTCTGTGGCTAAGGAGACCATAGGTGAACTGGTTTCCTTTCGACTTTCTCCTCCACTTGCATTGCTGCTGCGGATGACTACAAGTGCCTACAGCAAAAGGTGACATGCTGGAAAAACCGACAACATAAAAATTAATTTTCATGATCCATATTTTGAATTTGGTTAAAATAAGTATACCCCTAAATTTACCTGGAAGCTGATTTTGCACTCTCCAGCTATAGTAAATCAATCCTTTTGTCTCAGTCAAATTATTGACAACATTGCAGTTTACAGTGTGTTTTTGTTTTTCTTTCTTCAGCCACAAATATCGCCAGAAGCGGGGAAGTCTCGGAGAGTTCAGTTTTTGAGGTTGGTAGCGCTAACAAGGCCATTGATGGTGTGGCAGATACCAACTGGCTTCATGGCTTCTGTACCCACACGAATGCGGACCCATCACCCTGGTGGAAGGTAGACCTGAAACAGAAATACAAAGTGAATGTCGTTGTAGTCACTGGACGAACAGATGCCGTAAAGGAACGGTTGATGGGTGCTGAGGTCCGAATTGGAAATTCTCCAGACAATAACAACCCAGTGTGAGTACCACGGGGACAGGACACTGTAGGGTTACCTGTGTCAATGGGCTTTGGGCTTGTGTCGATGGCATTAGTTTGAGAGGCTTCAGAGATCATTCAGAATTCATTGACAGGTGCATTTGACCTTTTCTGATCTGCATTGAACTCAAGAGAGTTTTGCCTTTTCATAGCCTTGTATGATAATAAAAAACACAAAATAAGAATCATTACTGCATGGCTGGATTTGACCTATGAATATATTTAAAGAGAAAGTAAACATTCTAAGAAAAGGGTTGGTCTCACAGGGGTTTCCACCATCATATTAAACACAAAAAGTATATAAAGCCTCCTGGCTTCCTCTTGCAGAACTACTTATCAGGCTTCAAGCATAGGTTTTTAGTCTGGTCCCTCACATCATCTCTCAGCACCACTGTGCTTATGTGCAACCCTGCACCTCTCGGCTCTTTCTCTTGCAGCTCCCTGCTTCTCTATCCCACTCCCTTGATGCTGGACAGGGACCGTTTTGTCTCTCGGGTGGAACCCTACATCAATGTCAGGCCCATGATTATGCAGGTTGGTCATACCTGCACACACAGTCTGCTGGCCTTCAGTAATACCTCAACCCCGGGTTAAAGGCCTTTTCCTTTCCTCAGCTCTTTGAAGTCTCTGGACTCCAGAACCCAATCTAATGCCCCGTACACACGATCGGACTTTCCAACGGAAAATGTGCGATCGGAGCTTGTTGTCGGAAATTCCAACAATGTGTATGCTCCATCGGACAGTTTCCATTGGAATTTCCGACACACAAAATTTGAGAGCTGGATCTAAAATTTTCCGACAACCAAATCCATTTGCGTAAATTCCGATCCTGTGTAGACAATTCCGATGCACAAAGTGCCACGCATGCTCGGAATCAAGCAGAAGAGCAGCACTGGCCATTGAGCTTCATTTTTCTCAGCTCTTCGTACGTGTTGTACGTCACCGCGTTCTTGACTTTCTTGAATTTCTGACCAACTTTGTGTGACTGTGTGTATGCAAGACAAGTTTGAGCCAACATCCGTCAGAAAAACATCCAATGGATTATGTTGTTGGAATGTGCGATCGTGTGTACGCGGCATAACAGTTATAAAACCCGAAGAAGACTGGAAGCACAATTTTCTCTGCTCAGAACAGATATTCTGGAGCCCCACAATTCGCTTCAAAGAGATTTACTTCTTTACTTTTACTTTACTTCTTCTAACACTTTGGTAGAGCCTAGCACTATATATACACTTACCAGCCACTTTATTAGGTACACCATACTAGTACCGGGTTGGACCCCTTTTTTTCCTTCAGAACTGCCTTAATTCTTAGTGGCATAGATTCAGAATTGAGATCTGGTGACTGTGGAGGCAATTGGAGTACAGGGACCTCATTGTCATGTTCAAGAAACCAGTTTGAGATGATTGGGACATGGTGCATTATCCTGCTGGAAGGAGCCATCAGAAGATGGGGACACTGTAGTCATAAAGGGATGGACATGGTCAGCAACAATACTCAGGTAGGTCGTGGCATTTAAACGATGCTCAATCGGTACTAAGGGGCCCAAAGTGAGCCAAGAAAATATCCCCCACACCATTACACCCCCAACACCAGCCTGAACCGGTGATACAAGGCAGGATGGATCCATGTGATCCCACCATCTGAATGTGGCAGCTGAAATCCAGACCAGGCAACATTTTCCAGTCTTCTATTGTCCAAGTTTGATGATCCTGTGTGAATTGTAGCCTCAGTTTCCTGCTCTTAGATGACAGAGGTGGCACCCGGTGTAGTCTTCTGCTGCTGTAGCCCATCTGCTTCAACGTTTGATGTGGTTATGTGTTCAGAGATGGTATTCTGCAGACCTTGGTTGTAACGAGTGGTTATTTGAGTTACTGTTGCCTTTCAGTCATCTGGAACCAGTCTGCCCATTCTCCTCTGACATCAACAAGGCATTTTCCTCCACACAACTTCCGCTCACTGGATATTTTCTCTTTTTCGGACCATTGTCTGTAAACCCCCGAGAGATGGTTGTGTGTGAAAATCCCAGTAGAGCAGCAGTTTTTGAAATACTCAGACCAGCCCGTCTGGCACCAACAACCATGCCACATTCAAAGTCACTTTAAACCCCCTTGCTTCCCCATTCTGATGCTCGGTTTGAACTTCAGCAAGTCGTCTTCACCACTTCTAGATGCCTAAATGCATTGAGTTGCTGCCATGTGATTGGCTGATTATCAGTTTGTGTTAACAAACAATTGAACAGGTATAGCTAATAAAGTGGCCGGTGAGTGTACATCCTAGAAACAAATAAAAAGATTCCCTCCCAAAATAAATCTCCAAGCCACAACAGTGATGTTGGATGGTGACATATGCATTCACTGTACACACATTCAATTCTCACATTATCGAACTGAAATGTCATTCAAATTCTTGCAAACCTATGAAAATGTCACTGTGGTGCTAATCTGTACTCCTGTCAACCCAACTTAGTCTTATCTTAAAACAGAACTAAAGGCAAAACGCATTTTTCATGTTGGATATAGTAAAGGAAGGTTTGCATTCTTTGACCCACTTGGGAGATTTCCCTTGACTTCCTGTCCTAAAGCCACAATAAGACGTAAGAGGAAATCCCTCCAAAGGGAGGAAATACCTTGTTGCCACCAGGACTAGTGTCCCAATTTAAAGATTTTGCCTCCATTCCTGTTCTGGTGACAACCCAAATTGTGGGATTTTCTTTAATTTTTCATGCTTGGTGATAATGGTAAACGAGACAAATGGGGAGGGTGAATATCCCTAATGGGGCATAGGCAGCGATAAAAACTGGCGAGGGGTTCTAATCCCTCCCCACTCTATCCAAAATTAGGGACAAGCTTGGGAAAATGACAGGAAAATATATATTTTTGGTAGCTTTTTTTATTATTTGTTCCCAATAAAAATCAAGGTAATAAAAAAAGGTATCCAGATTTGATACCAACTAAAGCCCTATCTGTCTTGAAAAAAAGGATATTTATTATATTAAAATAGACCAGTGCTCTCACAACTGCGGCCCAGGGGCCAGATGTGGCCCTTCACCTTTATCTGGCCCACTAACTGATGCCAATAAAGGGACATCTTTCCCCTATGGACACCATCAATGGGGCACTGATATGATTATTGGGGCACTATTCCTCCCAATAACACCAATGATGGGGCGCTCATGCCAGGGCATTTTCTACTTCCAATGGCCACAGTCCGACCCTCCTAAAGCCTGAAGGCCAGTAAACGGGCCCATTGCTTAGGAAGTTTGGAGACCCCTGGAATAGACTATAAATCTAACAAGCTATAACATACAGAACCAAGACATCAACAGAGGAATAACTCAAGGGGATTTAGGGAAAAAACGTTCCAGTGGGTAAACGGTAGGTTTGGTTCAATTGGTGAGACTAAGTTGGTAAGACCAAGTCCCTTCAGAAATCACTCTGTTCATCTCATATTGCCTAGTTATTGTATGATTTTGTGCTTTTTAAAGGCTAAGGTCACTTTTTCTAGAAAATAACCTATGCAGTCGATGGGATTTAGTAGATATTAAAATGGTGTGCAGCTTTGTAAAATATTCATTATCGTTATAGTTGTATCTGTAGGCCATTTAGGTCCCTCCAAAAACCTGAACCCCCCCCCCCCCCCATGTACTATCTTGTCGCAAGGATGTGAAAACCATTCGACTTTCACTCCCCACTTCCGACATTACAAGAGTGAAAAACGATGATCTTCACATCCTTGCAACAATGCAAGAGGTAGAGGTTGCTATCTGAGAATTTTTCAGTCAGGCTTCTGGAGAAACCTAAATGGCCAACAGGCATGACAATAAAATTAACCCCTTCAGATCCGCACTATAGCCAAATGACTGCTACATCGCGGATCTGCTTTAACGAGAGGCCGTCAATAGACGTCCTACCTTTTGCACGCTCGCCACGCCCCCCTGAAGGGCACGCACAGGGATCAGCCGAGTCAATGAGACTTGGGTGATCACAGATCAGAGTAAGGGGTCGATCCTGTAATGTAAACAGAAGATCGGTAATCACTTTTTTTTTTTTCGTCTCACGCTGACAGCGTGAGGAGAAAAAAAAGCCGATCACCGGCTTCTGTTGAAGGGACATTGGTCCCGGTGAGGAAGACGTGAAGCCGCCTCAAATGTGCCCACCTGTACCGCCTGCCAGTGCCATGAATCGGTGCCCACCAGTACATAAGTGCAAACAATCAGTGCCACCTATCAATGCCCACGAGTGCCACATATCAATGCCCACCAGTGGTGCCAATCAGTGCCTCATCAGTGTCACCTACCAGTGCCGATCAGTGCCTATCACTGCCACCTATTAGTGCCCTTCAGTGCCACCTATCAATGCCCTTCAGTGCCACCCATCAGTGCCACCTCTCAGTGCCCACCAATGCCACCTATCAGTTCCCATCAGTGCCGCCTATTAATGCCCATCAGTGACATCTTAGCAGTGCCCATCAGTGCAGGAGAAAAATTACCTGTTTGCAAAATGTATTAACAAAATATAAAACGGTTTTGTTTTTTTTGTTTTTTTTTTTTAACAAAAAATAAAAAATCCAGAGGTCTTCAAATACCACCAAAAGAAAGCTCTATTTGTGGGGAAAAAATGATAAAGATTTCATTTAGGTGCAGTGTTGTCTGACCGCGCAATTGTCATTCAAAGAGGGACAGCGCTAAAAGCTGAAAAATTGGTCTGGGCAGGAGGGGGGTTTAGGGACCCAGTAAACAAGTGGTTAATGAACACTTTGGAAGCCTTTAGTAAACTTCCTCCAAGTAAACAATTTCTGTTTCATTCTGTTGATCCTTGTTTGTTCTCCACAGGTGCGGTAAGGTCACCCAAGTTAATGATCCTACGACCATTTTCTGCTGTAATGGAATGGAGGGTCAATACGTCAGCGTGGTGATCCCGGGGCGCAATGAATACCTGACCCTGTGCGAGGTGGAGGTCTACGGTGACCCCGTAGTTCAGGAGAGACATGTCTGCTGGTAAACCTCAGAGGATCATGACAGAGGGAATCCTAAAGTTCATCATCAAATTTCATGTGCATCATGATGATACGTCTGTTCTCCTATCTAGCTAGAGGAGGACATCCAATTATGTGAATCTTGGGTAAAGTTTGCGTGATTTTTGTGGGAAAGCATTTATGAATAGACCACTTAAAAATTAGCTAAAGTCATCTAGTTTTGGGTGGAGTGTAGAAGGGTTGGGACCACTTCTGTCTGTGTCCTCATTGGGGAAATTTGCTTTTATATATTTGTCCTGGTGATGATAATCAGAAAAAGATGAGAAACCTCAAATGTAAGATGTTCAAACTTGTTCTGGTGATGATAGTGTTTCCTTACCTAGGTGCCTACTAAAGACAATAAAGTTTCTTTCACACTATCTTTATTTTTTTCTGCGTCGTCCATCCTTGTTTTGTTTTGTTTTTTTATGTTTTTTTTTTTTAAATTCAGGCCTATTGTAATTGATCTTGTTAAAAGAAATATTAGATGAAATTATTGTTAAGGGGTCTGTCAAAGTGGAAGGAAATCCTAACTTTTCTTAAAAATGTCCGGATACCCCCCCCCCGGCCCCCCATCCTACCTATCCTGTATAAAACACACATATACTTTATACAGGTTAGGCAAGATAGATAAGAGGGGGAGGGGTGACTTTTCTCCACTTTAAGCACTGTAATGTGTAAAAATATTAAGTGCGCTACATCAACATGCAATACAATTAACCAATGCGGCTCCCAGAAAAATAATACCAAAGTGCAATGTGCTAACAATATGAATAATAAAAAATAAATGTGCAAATGAACAAATAAAATATACAATGTCAATATTAGCATGTGATATAATAAGTGCCCAATCCACTATGGGCTGGAAGCAAAAAAAGGCATCAGACAAAATACAGGTAAAAAAGATATAGTGCAGTCCAAACACCATGCAGTGCAATATTCAATGTAACTTCAGGTGAGAATATATTGTGCAGTCCAAAACCATGCAATACAATTTACAATGCGACTTCCAATATGAACAGCAAACAATCCTTCTAAAAGTGAGAAAAAGTGCAAGTGCAGTAGTGGCAGATGTCTAATTCATCCAATTTTGTTCCCATGTGCGGTGACCATTTCCCCCAGCCCCTCACCTGCAGTGACGGCCCCCAATGAGCCGAATCAAGCTTAAATCCACAGGTGGATAGGGATGTGCAGACCGGGGCAGCTTCCAAAACCGACTTCCAATCGAGGTCCCAGCTCCCAGAGAGAGGTTGGTAAAGGAAGGAATGGCACTCTCCCACACTCACTTCGGTATTTTTCAGATATCTAATGAAAGGAAAAAAGTTGGCTCCATAGTGTAGTAGATTGAAATAATTTTTAATAAAAACGCTGTAGTAACTTACATAGCGATAAAAAAACGATCAGCAAATGAAAGTAAGGCTTCGGCCGTCCCCTAGAAGCAGTGGCACCTAGCTCCTCCCTCCCTGAAGCGTTGCGTCACACCACACGTGATTTTATCAGAGGGATAAAGTCACATGTGGTGTGACGCAACGCGTCAGTGAGGGAGCTGCACTTAGTATTGTTACACAATATTATTATTTATATTTGATGTGAGGGTATGCCAACTGATTGGATACGCATTTTATCTATGTGATATTGTTCACAGTTATTGTTTATATCACTGGTGGTTTCGCTAGAAGTTCACAATTGATTGGACACGCAGTATATCATTGTTCATTTGATTTTGTTATATTGAGATTGAGGCAGCGCCACATATTTTATTACATTTGTGCCCATCGAATGCTGCCAATGTGCCCCCCCTGCGGTTCAGTGTTAGGAAAGTGAATATTCATTCGCTTTTCTAACACAGCTGGGTGAACTGCGAGCGCCAAGCATGGTGCACGCTGTTTA
The DNA here is from genome assembly GCA_037952925.1 of Lithobates clamitans. Lineage (NCBI taxonomy): Eukaryota > Metazoa > Chordata > Amphibia > Anura > Ranidae > Lithobates > Lithobates clamitans. The sequence goes on along the minus strand of JBBGZY010000588.1, from coordinate 1,141,530 downwards.
CCTTTTTTGAGGCCTATCAGAGTCTATGGCCTACGGCTCTAATCAGGTGCTTCAAAAACATCCCCCCCGCCACTGTAATTCAGGCGCCCTGCGCCCGAAAATGGTTTGGGAGTCCTGAATAGGGGGTGGCAGCGGCGGCCATAGATAGATTCATGCAATGCACAAATCTATCTATTGGTGATAGAGGGGGGAGTGGCTGGAGAGAGGGGGTGGCGCCCGTGCGCCCTTATGGACACACCGCCACCGGTATCGTATATAATAGTCATTTCAAAGTTTTGGGACTACTGCAGGGATTCCAAGCCTCACTTCTGTAGCAGATTAGGAGGGGCGTCGCCAGGAAAGAATAAGTGACTTCAGTAATTTTTTCATCTTTCCATCTATTAAATCTTCTGCCCTTGTTGTTGTTTTAACTTTGGAAAGTAAAACTTTTTTTTTTTTTCTGCCCGTAAATCCCTTATACAGCTCACTTCCTGCTTCTTGTCTGGTCATTAGCCTAGGCTTATGACATCATGCCGTGTATGAAAGAAGAAAAAAGGCGCGTAAAGTAACGTACGAATCAAGAAAAAGTTTATTCTAAACAAATTGGTATATACAAAAAAAAAATACTACGTGTTCATGAATAAATAAAATACAATATTCTCATTTGATAAAATTATAAAAATTGATGCTCATACCAGGGTAAAACTGGATGAAAGGCTAACGCGTTTCGAGGGGTTTCCTCTTCATCAGAGCCTTGGAAAACCAAAAAATGGTCCGTATACTGTCTATATAGAGAGAAACGACTGGATGGGTGATGTGTCACATGATAGATGGTATATTTCTAAAGGCAGATTCTCCTTTTATTCTAGTATTATTTCTTTCCACATCTCAGCAATCTCACTGTCATAAAGTATATACAAATGTTGTCATTTATTGATAATTAGTGTTGGTCATCAGGACCTGCACACTGGCTGATTACGATGCTACAGCTTGTGGCCAGTGGTTACATGCTCAAGTCAATCCTTGGTTGACCCTGCGAGTCTCCTGTTGGGATTTACTGCGGCAGGTCGGCTCTCCTGCGCGAACCCACGTACCTGTACATTGGTCCGCGCAGAGGAGATGGCGGGCGCGTGCGCCCTGCTGCGAGCCACAGGAGCGTACCCATGGGTCCGACTCTTTGTCAGCCAGCCGCCAGCGATTGTTGTGCAGAGAGGCAGAACGGGGATCTGCCTTTGTAAACAAGGCAGATCCCTGTTCTGACAGGGGACATGTCGAAGATCTTCTGTTCCCAGTGATCTCTGTCATGTTCCAGTGAGCTCATCCCCCCTACAGTTAGAACACCCCCAGGGAATACAGTTAACCCCTTGATCGCCCCTCCTAGTGTTAACCCCTTCCCTGTCCGTGTAATTTATACATTGATCGGTGCATCTTTATAGCACTGATCAATGTAATAATGTCCCTGGTCCCCAAAAAGTGTAATTTAGGGTGAGATTTGTCCGCCGCAATGTCGCAGTCCCGCTACAAATCGCAGATCACTGCCACTACCAGTAAAAAAATTAAAAAATAAATAAAAGTCCATAAATCTATCCTGCAGTTTGTAGACCTGATAACTTTTGAGCAAACCAATCAATATACGCTCATTGCAATCTTTTTTTACCAAAAATACGTAGAAGAGTTTTATTTATTTATTTATTTATTTATTTTTTTGCTATGTCAGTAAAAAATCTTTTTATTTTTTTTTATTTTTCAAAATTGTGGCTCTTTTTTTGTTTATAGCGCAAAAAATAAAAACCGCAGATCAAATACCACCAAAAGAAAGCTCTATTTGTGGGGAAAAAAAGGACATACATTTTGTTTGGGTACAGCGTCGTACGACCGCGCAATTGTCGGTTAAAGTGACGCAGTGCCGTATCGCAAAAAATAGCCTGGTCATTGAGGAGGCAAATCCTTCCGGGGCTTTTTTTTTTTATATATATAAAAATAACAAACATACCTATACTTAAATGCTCTGTGCAGTGGTTTTGCACAGAGCAGCCCTGATCCCCTTCTTCTGGGGTCCCCCGTCGGTGCACCAGCCCCCCCCCCCCCCATTATCAGACAGTAATCTTTATTTTTTTGTTGTATACACTATAGGATTGTAAAAGACCTGGGACACCTTTGGGTGCCCCAAGGAGATTAGTAATATTGCATGTCACAGTGATCAATGGGTGGGGCCAACTTGCGTTAACAGTTGGAAGGGCTTAAAGGGGCATATATAAAACAAAAGCATCCCTGTACCCATACAAAATACTAAGATTAATAAAACAAATGTTGTTGCAAAAATATGAACTTGGCCTACCCTATAAGATGACTGCGTCAGTCAGTAAGGCAGTGGACGGTGTCAGTAGAGCAGAGGACGGTGTCAGTAGAGCAGTGGACGGTGTCAGTAGGGCAGTGGATGGTGTCAGTAGAGCAGAGGAAGGTGTCAGTAGAGCAGAAGACGGTGTCAGTAGGGCAGTGGACGGTGTCAGTAGAGCAGTGGACAGTGTCAGTAAAGCAGTGGATGGTGTCAGTAGAGCAGTGGACGGTGTCAGTAGAGCAGTGGACAGTGTCAGTAGGGCAGTGGACTGTGTCAGTAGGGCAGTGGATGGTGTCAGTAGAGCAGTGGATGGTGTCAGTAGGGCAGAGGACGGTGTCAGTAGGGCAGAGGATGGTGTCAGTAGAGCAGTGGACGGTGTCAGTAGAGCAGTGGACGGTGTCAGTAGGGCAGTGGACAGTGCCAGTAGGGCAGCGGACGGTGTCAGTAGAGCTGTGGACGGTGTCAGTAGGGCAGAGGACGGTGTCAGTAGAGCAGAGGACGGTGTCAGTAGAGCAGAGGACGGTGTCAGTAGAGTAGAGGACGGTGTCAGTAGAGCAGTGGACGGTGTCAGTAGAGCAGTGGACGGTGTCAGTAGGGCAGTGGACAGTGTCAGTAGGGCAGTGGATGTGTCAGTAGGGCAGTGGACGGTGTCAGTAGGGCAGTGGACGGTGTCAGTAGAGCAGTGGACAGTGTCAGTAGGGCAGTGGATGGTGTCAGTAGGGCAGTGGATGGTGTCAGTAGGGCAGTGGACAGTGTCAGTAGGGCAGTGGATGTGTCAGTAGGGCAGTGGACGGTGTCAGTAGGGCAGTGGACAGTGTCAGTAGGGCAGCGGACAGTGTCAGTAGAGCAGTGGACAGTGTCAGTAGGGCAGTGGATGTGTCAGTAGGGCAGTGGACGGTGTCAGTAGGGCAGTGGACGGTGTCTGTAGAGCAGAGGATGGTGTCAGTAGAGCAGAGGACGGTGTCAGGAGAGCAGTGGACGGTGTCAGTAGGGCAGTGGACGGTGTCAGTAGAGCAGAGGACGGTGTCAGTAGGGCAGTGGATGTGTCAGTAGGGCAGTGGACGGTGTCAGTAGAGCAGTGGACAGTGTCAGTAGGGCAGTGGATGGTGTCAGTAGGGCAGTGGATGGTGTCAGTAGGGCAGTGGACAGTGTCAGTAGGGCAGTGGATGTGTCAGTAGGGCAGTGGACGGTGTCAGTAGGGCAGTGGACAGTGTCAGTAGGGCAGCGGACGGTGTCAGTAGAGCAGTGGACAGTGTCTGTAGGGCAGTGGACAGTGTCAGTAGGGCAGTGGACAGTGTCAGTAGGGCAGTGGATGTGTCAGTAGGGCAGAGGACGGTGTCAGTAGGGCAGTGGACGGTGTCTGTAGAGCAGAGGATGGTGTCAGTAGAGCAGAGGACGGTGTCAGGAGAGCAGAGGACGGTGTCAGTAGAGCAGTGGGCGGTGTCAGTAGGGCAGTGGACGGTGTCAGTAGGGCAGTGGTTGGTGTCAGTAAAGTAGATGGTGTCAGTAGGGCAGTGGACAGTGTCAGTAGGGCAGAGGACGGTGTCAGTAGGGAAGTGGACAGTGTCAGTAGAGCAGTGGTCGGTGTCAGTAGAGCAGTGGATGGTGTCAGTAGGGCAGTGGACGGTGTCAGTAGAGCAGTGGTTGGTGTCAGTAAAGTGGATGGTGTCAGTAGGGCAGTGAACAGTGTCAGTAGGGCAGAGGACGGTGTCAGTAGGGAAGTGGACAGTGTCAGTAGGGAAGTGGACAGTGTCAGTAGAGCAGTGGTCGGTGTCAGTAGAGCAGTGGATGGTGTCAGTAGGGCAGTGGATGGTGTCAGTAGGGCAGTGGATGTGTCAGTAGAGCATTGGACGGTGTCAGTAGAGCAGAGGATGGTGTCAGTAGAGCAGTGGTCGGTGTCAGTAAAGTGAACAGTGTCAGTAGGGCAGTGAACAGTGTGAGTAGAGTGGTGGATGGTGTCAGTAGGGCAGAGGACGGTGTCAGTAGGGCAGTGAACTGTGTCAGTAGGGCAGTGGATGTGTCAGTAGAGCAGTGGATGGTGTCAGTAGGGCAGTGAACAGTGTAAGTAGAGCAGAGGATGGTGTCAGTAGAGCAGTGGTCGGTGTCAGTAAAGTGGATGGTGTCAGTAGAGCAGTGAACAGTGTCAATAGGGCAGAGGACGGTGTCAGTAGGGAAGTAGACAGTGTCAGTAGAGCAGTGGATGGTGTCAGTAGGGCAGTGGACGGTGTCAGTAGGGCAGTGGATGTGTCAGTAGAGCATTGGACAGTGTCAGTAGAGCAGTGGACGGTGTCAGTAGAGCAGTGGACGGTGTCAGTAGAGCAGTGGACGGTGTCAGTAGAGCAGTGGACGGTGTCAGTAGAGAAGTGGACGGTGTCAGTAGGGCAGTGGACGGTGTCAGTAGAGCAGTGGACAGTGTCAGTAGAGCAGTGGTCGGTGTCAGTAAAGTGAACAGTGTGAGTAGAGTGGTGGATGATGTCAGTAGGGCAGTGAACGGTGTCAGTAGGGCAGAGGATGGTGTCAGTAGAGCAGTAGACGGTGTCAGTAGAGCAGTGGATGGTATCAGTAGGGCAGTGGATGGTATCAGTAGAGCAGTGAACAGTGTCAGTAGAGCAGTGGACAGTGTCAGTAGGGCAGAGGACGGTGTCAGTAGGGCAGTGGACGGTGTCAGTAGGGCAGTGGACGGTGTCAGTAGAGCAGAGGACGGTGTCAGTAGGGCAGTGGACGGTGTCAGTAGGGCAGTGGACGGTGTCAGTAGGGCAGTGGACGGTGTCAGTAGAGCAGAGGACGGTGTCAGTAGAGCAGTGGTCGTTGTCAGTAAAGTGGACGGTGTCAGTAGGGCAGTGAACAGTGTCAGTAAAGCAGTGGTCGGTGTCAGTAAAGTGGACGGTGTCAGTAGGGCAGTGAACAGTGTCAGTAGAGCGCAGGCACACCCGGCACACCCCCTGCGCACACCTATGATGACTACCCTTTATAAACTGCACAATGGGAACATCTGTCTGTAAGCGTGGAATGCAGTGTCCTATAATACCCTTAATCAATAGTAGTGTGTACACATTGGTTCACAATTACAATTTTTCTGCACAGAAATTATTGTGTATAATAAAACTCACCTCACCCTGCAATTAGTTTCATAAATGAAGAAAATAAACAAAAACCGTAAAAAAGTTTCATAAATGAAATAATATACAAAAAATACTTAAAAGGTAAAATCCAATGTGAAACTGCAACTGTTTTAAATCATAAAAAAATGTTCATATGCCAAATAAGTGAAAAATGAGAGTGCAAGCCTCCACCCCTCTCACTTTTTCAAACAGCGATGTGTTTTACAATAATATTAATTATCGCCAAGTGTGGTCAATGTGAAACCTAAGTCCAAAAGTCCAAAAACAAATCCAAATAAAGTCCAGAAATGAATCAAATATCGTATGAAATGCCCTGAAAAAGTATTCATGCCCCTTGACATTTTCCACATTTTGTCATGTTACAACCAAACACGTAAATGTTTTTTATTGGGATTTTATCTGATAGACCAACACAAAGTGCCACATAATTGTGAAGTGGAAGGAAAAGGATAAATGGTTTTCAACATTTTTTTACAAAAAAATTGAAAAGTGTGGGGGGGCATTTGTATTCAGCCCCCGTTATCTGATACCCCTAACTAAAATCTAGTGGATCCAATTGCCTTCAGAAGTCACCTAATTAGTAACCAGAGTCCATCTGTGTGTAATTTAATTTCAATATAAATACAGCTGTTCTGTGAAGCCCTCAGAGGTTTGTTAGAGAACCTTAGTGAACAAACAGCACTATGAAGGCCAAAGAACACACCCGGCAGGTCAGGGATAAAGTTGTGGAGAAGTTTAAAGCAGGGTTAGGTTATAAAAAATATCCAAAGCTTTGATTATATCACGGAGCTCTGTTCAATCCATCATCCGAAAATGGAAAGAGTATGACACAACTGCAAACCTACCAAGACATGACCGTCCACCTAAACTGACAGGCCGGGCAAGGAGAACATTAATCAGAGAAGAGCCAAGAGGCCCATGGTAACTCTGGAGGAGCCGCAGAGATCCACAGCTCAGGTGGTAGAATCTGTCAACAGGACAACTATTATGCCGCGTACACACGATCGGAAATGCCGCCAGCAAAACTCTGATGAGAGCTTTTGGTCGGAAAATGAGAAAGTGTGTATGCTCCATCAGACTTTTGCTGGCAGAATTCCAGCCAGCAAAAAATTGAGAGCAGGTTCTCTATTTTTCGGTCGTAAAAAGTTCCTATCTGAAAATGCGATCGTCTGTAGGCAATTCTGATGCGCCAAAAATCACGCATGCTCAGAATCAAGTACGAGACAGAAGCGCTCGGTGTAGTAAAACTAGTGTGCGTAATGGAGATAGCACATTCGTCATGCTGCAAATTATTGGATCTTTTAATGCAGCGCATTCTTTTGTTCTTTTTTTTTTTTTTTTCATTATTTTTTTATTTCGTTTTATACAATACATGTGTTTCGATCAACAGATCTTCAACAGGGTCATGCCACTGTTGAAGATCTGTTGAACGAAACGCACAGGGCGGTTTTTATACCCTGTACACTGCATTTTTATAATTGTGATCACTTTTATGTATAGCGGTTTTTTAGTAAATAAATTACCCGGATTTACACCATGTGGAGGCATCCCTTTTCTTTTCCATATACTTTCGGGAACTGAGAAAACATCTTCAACCTTGGAACCAGGTTTTCATCCATTTCCCGTGTATCCAGAGGTGACATCCAGGCCTCATAGAGGTGCCATCTGCCCTCAACCACTACACTCACTTGCCCAGGGTGGCACACAGCTCGATTGATTCTATGCCTACGGCAGTAGAATCCAACAGTTCCGGTAAGCATACCCCATCTTTTCATGAGTTTGATGACATCTGAACTGAGATTTGGGAAGCTGAAGGGACTGTTACACCGTTTATTTATCCATTGCGGATCATCATGTTTTCTCTGACTACACGTCACTATTGGGACACTGGTCTATGATTACAGAGACATTCTGTTCTTATGGCACGTGTTTTTTAGCGCTACAATTTATTGAACACAAGTACACATTTTAGTCACATGGTTTGTAGCAGCTTTTGTTTTTCTTTTCAGGTAGCGCATTAATCATTCTTTTTCCATTGGTGTGGTCAGACAGACCCCCAGCCAGGTAACTGACCTCTGAGATATGGGGCAACAACATAGGATTCGCAAATTCCAAATCTATGCGGGAGAAGGAGGTACTGACATGGGAAAGATAGGAGTAACCTCTCTCACCAGGATGTTTCCATCGCCAGACCTCTTCCAGAGCCACAGACTCTGCCCAATGCCCGAGCTCCAGATTTTGCACCCTGGTCAGGTTCGAGGTGTCCAATGAGTAATCCAGGATATGGTTAAAATCACCCGCCACGAGCAGCTTCAAAGGGCCGAAGGTGGCAACTTTTTCCAACACCTGGTATAGCACCTCATTTTTGAAAGTAGGAGGGACATACGCATTAGGAATAGCTATTAGTTTAGACAGTCATAACTACAATAGCATAGCGTCCCAAAGGATCAGTTACCACATGATCAATGGCACATGTCAGTTTTTTGTGAATCAAAATAACCACCTCTCTGGCATAAGAGGAATGGGTTGAGTGTATGGCTCTCTGTATCCAGTTTTGGTTGAGGAACAATATCCTGTTACCCACTAGGTGTGTCTCCTGTAAAAGAATAATGTGGGGGTTTAAAGATTTAAGGTATTGCAGAACCAGTGATCTTTTAAATTTGTAGTTTAACCCACGGATGTTCCATGAAGGAAGTTTGAGATTACTCATTAGGTAAGGTTGTGTATAACATGAGGACAGGTATGGGACTCAGAAGGGGGAAGACCAGGGTCATCAGGTGAATTCCATGTACCATACTGGGCAAGTAAAACACCCCTCTGCACCGGCCTTGTCAGCAGGGCGCAGACAGAGCTTAAAAAAACCACCAGAACAAAAGTTGAAAATAAAAAAAGGAAAAAAAAAACAAAACAGTCCAAAAAAGTAACAGTTTAAGAACCCAACGCCCTGTTTGCTCCAGGCCAACTGAACCGAAAAACTGCTGGAGAAACTTTGATCCCAGAAACAATAAAACATTAGTGGATAGTTCCAAGAGTTCTTCCACTCAATTGGGGGGTTTTAAAGATAGACGTGCAGTTCAGTATATAAAAGACAGAACCAGAGCTTCCGCATCTACCGGATTGGTGTACTTGGGTGGCATAGCACATTCCCCACATCCGATAAGGCAGTCACTGCAGGAGAGGAAGGTATTGATGGATAGTCTTGACATCAGGTAATATTACTTCCAGTAAAACATCCAGCAGTTATGTAAACAGTCCAGTGGTACTACATCTCAGGTATTAGTCACATTATATATCCAACATTCTCACCTTTCTATGCAATGGTGTCGAGCCAGTCTGCCGCTTCCACAGGGGAGTCAAAGAATTTGCTGGCCCCTCGATGAATAACTTGCAGGTGACTGGTATATAGCATACTGTACACCAGATTTTTCTCCCTCAGATGCCTGAGGGAGAAAAACATCCGTAAAAGAGCGCCTCTTCTTTTGCAGCTCCAGAGAAAAGTCAGGATATAAATTTATGACAGCATTATCATGTTTCAGTTCAGGGTGTTTACAAGCCTCTGCCAGGATGAGATCCCTATCCCTGAAGTTGAGCAGGCGAACCAGAAAGGCACGTGGCCACACGCCAGCAGGCCTCGGACCAGTGGGCACCCTGTGTGCGTGCGCCCCATCATATACAGGTGACAATTGCTGCAGGCCCAGGAGTTGTTTGAAAAAGGTTTCAGCAAACACAACAGGGTTCTGTCTCTCCGCACCCTCAGGGAGCCCTACCACCCGCACATTGTTGCGCCTGAGGTGGTTCTCGGCGTCCTCTGAATGGGCCATAAGAATTTTTTTTGCCTGTTGTTGCAATTCCGTCATGGATTGCACAGTAGAGGCAGTTGTATCCTCCACCTCCGATATACGGTGCTCCGCTTCAGTGAGGCGGCCTCTAAATTTGTCCATATCTTGTCTTATTAGCCCACATTCAATAGTCAGAGCGTCAATTTTTCCTCCACAGAGGACTTACTTTCTCCTATGGTCGCCAGGATCATCGCTGTGGACTGCTTCCCAAGTGGCTCCGGTTCCACCTGCGGTGCTGCAGAGGCTCCTTCCCGCATCGGTTGCCATTGCCGGGTCCGTCTGTACTGCAATCAATGCTGGAGGCACGGAGGTAGTTGGCAAGATGGCGTGATATCTGGCCAGCTGCTTTCTTGGAGAATCTGCATTTGTCATAAAAGGATGGTTGCATCCCCTTTAAGATTTCATGCTTTGCAGAGAGGAAGGTTTTAATGCAGGGACAGCAGATGGCTCTAGCTGGGGCAGTCCTGTAGTCTCACACTGGGGCCTAATCAGGGCCGGCTGACAGCCTCCAGGCACCACACCCACCGCCTGTCTTCCTCAGAGGTGCTGCTGCTGAGGTAGGAGCGTGGGACAGCCGCTCTCCCGCAAAATGCGGCACCCTGCTGTGGAGGATTCAGCAGGCCGTGTAGGCCTCAAGATGGTGGCGGGCCGCGGGTTAGAGGAGCCAGCCGCCTTGGGCTTTCCGGGGATCACCTCGCGCTGGGCACTCAATCTTCCCCCTCCAGAGGCGCTGATGCAAGTGGGTGAGCGCAGGGAGGTCGCCTGTCCCGCGGATCGCGGGACCTGGGCGCGGAGGGCTGTGTAAGCCGCAAGATGGTGGCGGGCCTTGGATGAGTGGAGAGGACAGCTGGCCGTGAAGCTCCGCAGCCATGCAGCCGAATTTCAAAATGTATGCTGGGATTAAGGCCGGGGGTGCCCAGGAACAGGTAAGGAAGTTTGCAGGTCTCACCGGATTGTTTTACAGGCAGGATGGCAACGGATTAGGCCAGGATGAGTGGAGAGGACCGTGGGCCATGAAGCTCCGCAGCAGTGCAGCCGAATTTTAAAATGAATGCTGGGATTAAGGTCGGGGGTGCCCAGGAACAGGTAGGGAAGTTTGCAGGTCTCACCGGATTGGTAATTTAATCATGACCAATTCTCTCACATGCCTTTGTTGCAGGAGCTCCAGGAGAATAATCCTGATAGTTCAGCATCTCCGGATGACGGATCCGTTTTTCACTGTCGGGGTGATGTCACCCCTGTAAAAGCCAAATTTTGAAGATCCACACAAATTGGGAGTGAAAATGTGGATTTCCCACTTGACCCCATGCCAACATGTGCTAGCTCACATCATGGGGTATCAATGGACGTGTTTCGGGGGTGCAAACCCTTCCTCTCATCTACTTTAGTTGCGAGGAAAGGGGTTTCACCCACAAAACACGTACATTGATATTCCGTGATGGCAGATAGCACATGTTGACACACTGTATGCATCTTCAAAATTTGGCTTTCAAATTACTTTAAATCTTTAGTAAAAATAAAAAATATAACGACAAACTGTTAATTTTTTGGGTGTTTTAGATTCTGCCTAAAACATCAATAATGTTGTTGAGTCTTTTTTTAACATCACTGATGTTTTCCTTGACCTTCTCTAATTCACAATTGCACACCATTATCTCCCTGATGAGGACTTGTGCACTTGCACTGTTGAAATGAGTTTCTTTTTCCACAACATCCACATCACCTAAAAATAAAAAAACACACCATGTATTATAAATTTGTAGCACTAACTCTCGGTTTAAACGGGCTGTTACCTTCACTCTCGATACCTCTGTTTCACCGGCACCGGGTCTAGGGTTCCATTGAGTTTGCCTCTGGACGATATAAGCACCAACACTTGAGTACGTTTTCAATGCTTTATTGAACCAAGTAACGAAGGAAGTAGCAGGAAAGAGGCAGGAGGAAAACGGCAGGGAAGCTCAAATACCTTTCTTTAGGTTTCTTTAGAACATCCTTTAAAGTTGAATACTGTAATTGAATGCAATCCCCTTTTGTGGGACCCGATCTTTGCTCGCCTGTATAGGCCTCTCTCACTTGCCTAGCAGCCAGTACGTAGCACGAACAAAAGTCTCTGCCGCAGACTTGCTTGAAATAAACCCATGCGATCCTCTGCCACAGGATGTATTGGTTCGTGATGAATGTCAGACACAGTACTTGGACCTTTAAGCCAACCCGGATTAAAGCGGGGGTCCACCTATCTATCTTTTTTTTTTTGAGTTCATTCACAAACTTTTCTTCTCAGCATTACATACTCACATATTGTGTGTAATATGTCCGCCTGTGTCAGATTTCGTCGGAAAGAATAACTTATATTATTCACTGCAGGCGGTTTCCATCTTCATTGTATTTGAAGCCCACAAGCATTTATTTCCTGGATGTGGTGAATGCTGTGCTCCCAGCATTCACCGTTCGTTCCCACACATGCTCAGTGGCATCCTGGGAAGCCTGAGACTAGCTCCCAGGAGTCTGGGAGAGGCTAGAAACACGCCTACTCCCATGGGAGGAGAAACAGGAAGTGCAAAGAGAAATAGAAAAATAAAAGGTAATTACAGCGATTTAAATTTTTTTAAATGGCATGTCAGCATCTAGGCAAGGAAGAGAATACATACAGATATTGTTCAAAATTTGGGTGGAACCCCGCTTTTTTTCAGTGGCTTGGTGATAGTGGCCATATTTCTTCATCTTTGCATCGTGTATGCGGATAGGTCTGGAAAAAATGACAGACATTGGATGCAGGTTAGGGCTGTGTCAAGGTTCCTTGTTCGCATTAGGAATTTATTCCTAGTTTGAAAAAAATGTATTTGGCAATCCTGTCCCTTGGCAAGTGTTCTGGCAGCCCCTGTGTCCCAAAAGCTCTTTATTTAAAGGCTCAGGAGAGCTGTAAATCACTCTGGACTGCTGCTGTGGAACAGAGCTCATTCACTCTGTGGCCATACTCCTCGGCTGCTGGCCACACCCCCCTGGGGATAGCCTATTTAAAGGTAAGTCAATGAGGAGGGAGTTGCAGTAGTCAAGGCAAAGGATGACTAAGGAGTGAATAAGAAGCTTTGTGGTGACATTGGTTAGGAAGGAGCATGTCTTGGAGATGTTGCGGAGGTTGAGGCAGCAAGCTATGGACAGTGAATGGATGTGGGGTTGAAAGGAGAGTTCAGAGTCCAGGACTATACCTAGGACCTTGGCATGGGGGGTTGAGTTGATAGTTGAGCCATTGATTTTGACAGAGTAATATGAGCTCTGCTTTGGATAGATTGAATTTAACCCTTTTGCTGTACATCATACGGACCTACACAATCTGGTAGCTGTAGCCACTGGGATTGTGTGTGAAACTGACAGGCCGACTCCTCTCCCCCGTCGCCGTGCTCCACCATGCTTACCAGGCTCCGCTTGCCCATCGGCGTGCCTGGGAACTCCATGGAGGGTGCTGGCGGGTGGAGGGGAAAGAGGGGAAAGAGAAGAGCGGACACATGTCTGCTTTCATCCTCCTCTTCATCTTGTGACCCAGAAAGCGACGTCTCTGACGTCGCTTCTGGGTCAAGCTCTCCATGTTCCCGGCTCACTCAGCTGGGAAATAATGTTTTGCAATGCGATCTGCATTGCAAAACATTTAGTGGAGCACAGGGGAGACATTGGGGGTTTTTTAGACCCGGCTTATCTCAATAAAGAGATCCTGTCACCAAAAAAACATCACATAGGAGACTTTATGTCCCCTATGTGATGAAAAAAAAAGTTAAGTAAAAAAAAATATTTAAAAAAAAAAATAAATAAATAAAGCTACACCCAAGCACATAATAATCCCCCCAAAAAATGTGGAGGCCCCCACTCCCACATATACAAATGCACAAACGTAAACGCATGCCTCAGGGCACCTACGTGTGAAAACGATGATTGCGATACACATGTAGGGACTGGGCCCTTGAGTTCCGCCACTGTAGGGGGGCCCGCCACCCGGGAGATAGTACACTGGCCATTCACGGACACACAGCCCCTGCCCCGCTCTGCCCATCCTCTCAGTCCACACTCACGGGCACACTGCACAGTCCCCGCCTACTCTGCCTATCCTCCCCACCCGCACTCACGGGCACACTTCACAGTCCCCACCCGCTCTGCCCAACCTCCCCACCCACACTGCACAGTCCCTGACCACTTTGCCCATTTTCTCTGCCCATCCTTTCCGTTCGCACTCACGGGCACACTGCACAGTCCCCGCCCACTCCGCCCATCTTCCCTGCCCGTCCTCTCTGCCTGCACTTACGGGCACAGTCTTTGCCCACTTCACCCATCCTCTTCACCCCTGCTCCACCCATCCTCTCCGCCCTCACATGCCCCACCCATCCTCTCTGCCCGCCCAAGCAAGACCTAGCAAGGAGAGGAACCAAGTGATCTGCAAGTGAGTGGCACTGATCCCATCCCTCAAAATCAACACTGCCACTGATACTCCCCACTACCACTACTTCCACTGATCCACCCCCACACCACAACCACTATTGCCACTGATACCCCCCACACCACTACCACTGATTCCACCCCCTACACAACCACCACTGATACCCCCCACACTACCACCACCACCACTGCTGCCACTGATCCACCCCACACCACCATGACCACTACTGCCACTGATCCACCCCCCCACACCACCACGACCACTGCTGCCACTGATCCTATCCCTCAACCACCATCCTTGCCACTGATCCCATCCCCCCCTCCCCACCACTGCCACCCTTGCCACTGATCCCATCCCCCCTCCCCACCACTGCCACCCTTGCCACTGATCCCCTCCCCCCCCTCCCCACCACTGCCACCCTTGCCATTGATCCCATCCCCCCTGGGATCAGTGGGAAGGGCCCTGGCCGGGGGGTCAGGGGAGCCTCTGACACATGTTATATATAGTCAAGCATGCCGGAGTTACAGCAATAATTCTAACACAAGACCTCCTCCATAATACTAAACTGATACCTATAGAGGGCTTTTGAAGCGTCGCCAATGGAAAATATAGGGAACTGAAGTTTGTCACCATTTCACGGGTGTACAAAATTTTAAGGTTTGGCATGTTGGGTATCTATTTTAAAAATGTGGGTAATTTATTGCGTTTGTTTGCCCTAAAATTCATGTCAGAGTTTTTTAAAATGAAATTTTGCGTTTCCTAGACTTTTGCAGTAATATCTTGTGACATAAAAAAAAAATTGGAACTACCACTATTTCATTCTGTAGGGTGTCCGCTTTCAGAAAATATACAATGTTTGTAGGTTTTGTGTAATCTTCAGCCCTAAAATTATTTTTTCAAACATGTGTGCAAAAAAACGCAAAAACAGCTCTGGCAGCATAAGGGTTAAGGAAGTGACGTGACATCCAGGCTGATATGTCTGTTGGTAAGTTGGTGAAAAGTGAGGAGACTGATGGAGTGAGCTGTGCGGTAAAGAAATAGATTTGGATGTCATTGGTGTAGAACTGGTATTGAAACCCATGGGAGGCTATCAACTGGGAAAGGTTGTAGATTGAGAATAGGAGAGGTCCAAGAACATTCACCCCTCTACAGTATATTTAGGCAATTGTTTTTTTTTAAAACCTTTTCTGTTCCAGCATGACTGTCCCCCTGAGCACACATCCAGCTCCATAAAGACATGGATTGAAGGGAGCACTATTCACACAGTTGTCGTCTTGTTAGTGAAGCACGTATTTTCACAGTGAAGTTTGAAGCACATTTCTCATAAGAAGATTATTTACATCTATTTTTATTTATTTTCAAAAAAATTCTATCACATTTTTATGCATTTGGACTATTTATTCAGCATCTTTTTTCTTTGCATGGTACTTGTATTCATTTGGTCGTTATTTCACTATTTGTAGTTTATAGCAGCGCTATCACATTCCCCATTTATAGCATTCATTGTTCTTTTGTAAGAACATCCAGGTGATAGCAGCAGCTACATTTGCACCTCATTTGTGTCACTGAAATTGTATTATATTTATTCACCACTAGATGGCAGCACACAACTACCACACTTTCATTTTTCATATTTGTGACCGGCCTCCATAGAAACTCATGATATTTCACTTGTCATGTGATACCATGAGTCCTGGAACACATCCGAAATCACATCAATGTGATCCAGGGCTAAAAGAAGGCAATGTTGTTCCAATTTTTAGAGATTGCTAACCTGTAAAAAGTCACCATCATGCTAATTTGAACCCTCAACAACCCGACTGTATTAATGATGATCTGTAAGACATGAGAAAAGGGGGGGGGGGGGTGGTTGGGTTGTATTAATTATGTATCTGTATCTGTATTAATTATGATTTGTGTGACATGAGATGCCAGTAAACCAAAATAGGTGTGATGTCATTGTGATAGGTGTGATGTCATTGTGATAGGTGAGATGTCATTGTGATAGGTGAGATGTCATTGTGATAGGTGAGATGTCATTGTGATAAGTGTGATGTCATTGTGATAGGTGTGATGTCATTGTGATAGGTGAGATGTCATTGTGATAGGTGAGATGTCATTGTGATAAGTGTGATGTCATTGTTGATCATACAGTGTGCAGCCTTTAGATGGGGGTTGTCAGATGACATGGGTGGGGGGTGGGGATTGATCAGATGATATGGGTGGGGGATGGGAATGGAAGAGTTTGGACCACATTGTAATGTTCTTTTATGTATAAAATATTTCAACACATCTCCTCCATATGTCTCATCACCTTCAATAAAGAAAAGAAAAGAATAGAGTAAAACCGAACAGAAAAGAATATAAAATAAAATAACAGAAAAAATAGAAAAGAAAATAAAGGAATAGAATAGAATAGATTAGACAAGAATAGAAAGAATATAGCCATCTTATTAGAAAATATTAGAATAGAAAATAAAATAATAGAAAAGAAGAGAATAAAAAAGAATAGAAAAACAATAGAATAAGAGTCTCCACTTTAATTCACCCTAAAGGTGTTCTATCGGGTTAAGGTCAGGACTCCGTGCAGGCCAGTCAAGTTCCTCCACCCGAAACTCGCTCATCCATGTCTTTATGGACCTTGCTTTGTGCACTGGTCCAAATCATTTGGTGGAGGGGGATTATGGTGTGGGGTATTTCAGGGGTTGGGATTGGCCCCTTAGTTTCAGTGAAGGGAACTCTTAAGGTGTCAGCATACCAAGACATTTTGGACAATTTCATGCTCCCCACTTTGTGGGAACAGTTTGGGGATGGTCCCTTCCTGTTCCAACATGACTGCGCACCAGTGCACAAAGCAAGGTCCATAAAGACATGGATGAGCGAGTTTGGGGTGGAGGAACTTTACGGGCCTGCACAGAGTCCTGACCTCAACCCAATTAGAACACCTTTGGGATGAATTAGAGCGGAGACTGTAAGCCAGGCCTTCTCGTCCAACATCAGTGCCTGACCTCACAAATACTATTCTGGAAGAATGGTCAAACATTCCCATAGACACCCTCCTAAACCTTGTGGACGGCCTTCCCAGAAGAGTTGAAGCTGTTATAGCTGCAAAGGGTGGGCCAACCCAATATTGAACCCTCCGGACTAAGACTGGGATGTCATTAAAGTTCATGTGTGTGTAAAGGCAAGTGTCCCAATACTTTTGGTAATATAGGGTATGATCATCAGGGGACTGAATGGGCAAGCATTTGTTACCCTCGTGGAGTCATTGCGCCTTGCTTATATTACTGAAGGATCTCTTCGCTTGATTTTCTTGGAATTTTTGTAAGTGTACACCCCCCTTTTAAAATAAATACCATTCAGAGTTACGCTATGTGCAGTATTTTGCTTTTCATATACCACCACGAATCACCTTAATACCAGACGTGGTCCTTCCGCACAATCTGGGGCCGGCTTTCTGAAGTTGGAACTTCTCCTTCAATATCGGATGGGGCTTATTCTCCAAATGTCGGCCTTGCTGTGTCGGATTTGCTGAGGTGACTCCTCATGACTGCCTGCTTGACTCCTATGCTGTACAGTATATGATGAGTCCACCATTTCTGGTAAGCGTTCCAACCTTATCATATTGAACCTTAAGATCAAGTTTCATTCATTTGAACACTACAGGAGTCTCCTTCTACATTCATGGGATCGACCGTTTATTATGGACTATCATTTGATATTTATGAACCCCGAATGACTTTCCTTATTATTCATTCACACAATTTACTTATTTATTCATTTTTATTCATTTTTTATGAATTTCTTATTCGTTTTTTTTTTTTTTTCCATCACTTACACAGTTTGTGATCTTATTGCATATACCCTGGGTCATCCAGATATATTATCATAGGAATTATCCCCAGGAACAAACAAAAAAACAAAAAAAAGAAAACCCTGGGGGGGACACTGGACCTCATGCTACTATGGCCTGTTTAAATATACCTATGGAGCCTATATAGTTATACTGACTGTGGGCAGGTATAGGAGAGTTCGATATATCCAGTTTGGAATGAATATATATCTGTCCATATGGATTATTGTTGAAGCCCCTGTTTCTATGGACTGAAAATAGATGAAAGGGTGTTGTTTGTTCTACCCTTCTCCTCTCTATTACTCTCCCCCTTTAATTATCTGGATACTTACGGTGTATCTCCTCCCTCCCCCGGTGAACCATATGAGTTTATATTCATATCTATGGACCTTTACACCATCAGCCTTATACACGATCGCTGGTATTAGTAAGAAACTGCCTCCTGCTTTACATAGTGGTTCCTGGATGAATATCTGGGAGCTCTCCATGTGGAGATATTTCTATGCTGACAAGTGAGACCTGTTCCTTCCAACCACCCCCAAGTGTGTCCTGACGAAGCAAAACGGCGAAACGCGTTGATGCACAGGGGCTCACTGCCGTTTATTTGGTGTCAACTTTCTTGTTTACACTAGATACTCATTACTGTCATATGCCTATCGTATGTTTTTAATTCTTTTTTTACGTGACCTGTGTGATATGACTTATTGTTAATAAAATATATTTTTGTACTATATCATTGGCCATCTTGCCTGTAAAGTCCGAATTGGGGCCCTGTGGCCCTTTACTTTTTCTCTCCTCCAATCAAATGTGGTACTTGGTAATGTAAATGACAAATATGGTATATGGATTATATATAAAGTCTCTTTATTAGAGTAATTTTTATTCTTCTTCTGTTTCCAAAATTGTGTCTCTGGGTTTTTTTTTTTTTTTTTCAGCAGAAGAATATAAAAATGTTTGCACTTCATAAAAAAAAGGAACAATTCAACATGTCTATAGCAAAACAAAATAGAATTATTCTGTATAACACTAGACTCAAGTGGGTGTGGGGCACCTAACATGCAGTTTAAAACTGCAAAATTTGGAATCTAACTTTGTGAAAGAGATGAGCAAGGACTCCAGCAGCACCATGAGATATACATAGAAATATTTACCAAGTCCATTCCCAGGAATACATATTATTCATGAAATTTCACAAGACATATAAACTATATGCCTGTTGTGGAAATTTTTATTAATGTATGTTGTCAGATGTCCCTCAGTGTTGGTTTTGCTGTAATGCGCTCATGTGAGCGTAGTCGCACATGCAGATGTTGGTGGAAGACCATTGGCTGCGGAAACCTTCCAGTGGACACGGCGGATCTGTTTGCTCTTTTAAGGATGTTGGTTTATGTCTCACCAAGGGACTGGCCACTTCATGGCGACCGCATCTACACTCCTAGTAATCAGATCTGCGTACATGGGAACCATAGCATAACCATACAAAATGATGGTTCACTGAGCCATGATAGAGTACGGCTCGCGTCATTGGTAGCAGTGGGAATGTGCACACGATCGTGTTCAGAGCCATGTAAGTAGTGTTCAAATTGTGAGACACTTTTGTATCACAGGATGCTTGCCGCATGGCTCTGCACATGACCATCTGCACACGTCACTACTGTTATTCTATTTGAATATATACATGTGTGTGATTGGTTCTTTTGAAAGAATACAAGTGTCTGATTGGCTGATTCTGAAGCCACCACCTTCCTTTGTTTATTCATGTTTACAGTATAAATAAAAGCAGTAGAGCATTCAATGGGAGGATTCTGCTAAGCTCAACATGATACCAGCGTCCGTGTTACTTGGAGATATACAAGCGCGCTTTCCTGGAATTATACAAGAGAGCTGTATTTGTGCTTTTAAGTGCAAAGAAATGATTTGCTTATAAGGAGAAGCTTAAAATTTCCCAGACAATTACCAAATGTTAGAGGTCACCTGACCATCCCACCACAGTCATTATTATGGGGTTGTTCCCCCTCCCTCCTTTATGGCTATTTTACTCTATTGGGAAATCTTTCCACAATACTTTGGAGTATATAGAAGGTAATTTAAGACTATTTAGTCAAAATCATATTTGTGAAACTTGGTACTGATGTTGGATGAGAAGATCTGGCTCAAAATTGGGGCTCCAATTCATCCCAATTATGTTCAGGAAGAATGGTGTCAGAGGTCTGCTCAGGCCATTTGATTTCCTCCACACTAAACTGGTCACACCACGTCTTGATGTAGCCGGCTTTGTAAACAGGGGCGCAACCATGCTGGAACCGAAATGGGCCAAACTGTTACTATGAGAACACAATTGTCTCAAATATATTTGTACGCTGCAGTGTTAGCAGAACCTTTCACTAGAAACGTCTACACTAGATGACTTGGAGGGCTCCCCACAAAATTTGGACCTTGAAGAGCACAAAGAGTTTGAAAAGTTTTAAAAAAAGTTTGAAAAGATTGAAAATCACATTGAAATCACACACAAACTATAATTAAAATTATTAACAAATGAAAGAATTTATAAATTAACATATTTATGTATTTATTTATTTGTGTTTCTTTATCCAAACAGGTTACCTTTTTGAAAATTACTAAAATAAGGTAGTGCTAAATATTTTGTGTCCAAAAAACCTCTAGCAATTGCATTTCATATCTGTAGTTCCCTTTTAGTCTTATTTATTCTTTGCTTTAACTATACTCTCTTCCCCAGCATCGTCCCTCTTGTGTTCAGTTCAGGTTTCAAAAGCAAAATGTAGAGCTTTGGAGAAAACATACACAATAATATTCCAGCATTGGAGGTCAGTATGGCGAATATCTCCACAGCCACCATGTATTTCCCTCTGGTGCTCAGATAGGCCGGGATCATGGCAATCCAGACACTGCAGAACACCAACATGCTGAAGGTGATGTACTTGGCTTCATTAAAACTGTCCGGTAATGTCCTCACCATGAAAGCCAGAACAAAACTCACAGCTGCCAGGAACCCCATATAAACCAACATAGAGTAGAACCCGATAACCGACCCTTCGTTACACTGAATGAGGATCTTCCCAGGATAGGAGTCCATGTCATACTCCTGAAATGGTGGAGAGATGGACAACCAGAGAATGCAATTCGTAACTTGGATGGATGAGCAGAATAACATGACTGTATTGGGAAGTTTGACTCCGACCCATTTTCTACAAGAGTTTCCAGGTCTGGTGGCTTTAAAAGCAATGAAGACCATGATGGTTTTGGCTAGGATAGAAGATGCTGAGATGGTGAAGGGTATGCTAAAGGAGGCTTGTTGAAGCATACAGGTATTATCCACAGGACGGCCAAGGAACAGGAATACAGAAAGGAAGCTCAGTATGAGGGAGAAGAGCAGAATGAAGCTGAGGTTCCGGTTATTGGCTCTGACTATGGGAGTGCTCCGAAACCAAAAAAATAGTCCAAGTATAAGGAGAGATGTTGTAGCAAATATGAGTGAAGTTATAGAAAAAAATAAAACTAGAACATCCTCCTCATATGATAAATACTCGATGACCTTGTCAATACAAATATTTTTAGCTTTGTTAGGCCATTCATTTTCAGGACACTTCTTGCAGAGTTCACTGTCTGTAGAATAAAAATAAGTGTAAATACCATTAGGCATGGTATACCAAGAATACAGTTATTTAACATGGCATTGTATTTTTTCAGTAATTTGCTAAATTTTCCTTAAAGTTGTTTTTGGAGTTAACATGTAATATTAAATATGAATTAAAAGTCATACAAAAGAAAACATATTGGTGTATTAAAACTTTCTGTTTACTTTCAAATGGAATTTTTCCTTAGTTTAACGAATGTGGTTAAAAAAAGCTCTTAACAAATAATATCCAATCACATGGAAAGTAAATAAAAAAACATTTTTTTTCTGTGTGTGCATATGATTGGATGATGAAAGTCAGGAGATCTTCACTTCTTTCTAAAGGAAAATTTCCTTGTGAACATCCTATGAATATCTCGAGAAAGCTTCAGTTATGAACAAAGTGTAATGATTCCCTACTGAAAGTAAAAGAACCTTCAGCCTCAGTTATTGCCATGACAGCATCCTATATATGTAACTGTAACATATACAGTATGTAACAATGACAATCTCTTAGCTGATCCCTTTTGGCTTGTTCGATATGCCCTTTTTTAGACAATATCTGTTTGGGAAGTACAAAAGTGTTGGAGAAGATCTCAAGTAGAAAGTAGTAGGAAGAAGTGTCCTGCTTGAGAAAGTCCTCAACACTCTGGAAGTGTGGAAGGAAGAAGAAACGTGAAACACACTTTACAGAAAAGTGACTTTAAAAAACTTTCATTTTCTAATTCAGTATCAGAGTTTATATTTAAAGAAACATAAAGCTTACCAGAATGGTTTGATATTTCTCCTTCTGAACATGGAGCACAATTATAACAACATGAGTGATATCCTTCTCTTACAGATTTTCTGAACCCTTGAAGACATTCCTCGGAGCATCGACCCCTTGGGACCTGAGATAAAATTGGATGATTCAAGAGCAAAATTGCAGATATAATAGTCCAATTGTCTATTGTATGTAGATCTATTCTATAAAATATGGTACAACTCCACTTTTGTTGAGAATAAAACATTCCCTCCTGTGTGATCTACAATGCCTTGCAAAAGTATTCACCCCCCTTGGCCTTTTACCTATTTTGTTACATTACAGCCTTTAGTTCAATGTTTTTTTAATCTGAATTATATGTGATGGATCAGAACACATTCATCTAAGTTGGTGAAGTAAAATTAGAAAAATATATACCTAAAACTATTTTTTAGAAATAAAAAACTGATAATTGGCATGTGCGTATGTATTCACCCCTTTGTTATGAAGCCCATAAAAAGCTCTGGTGCAACCAATTACCTTCAGAAGTCACATAATTAGTGAAATGATGTCCACCTGTGTGCAATCTAAGTGTCACATGATCTGTCATTACATATACAAACCTTTTTGAAAGGCCCCAGAGGCTTCAACACCTAAGCAAGAGGCACCACTAACCAAACACTGCCACGAAGACAAAGGAACTCTCCAAACAAGTAAGGGACAATGTTGTTGAGAAGTACAAGTCAGGGTTAGGTTATAAAAAAATATCCAAATCTTTGATGATCCCTGGGAGCGCCATCAAATCTATCATAACCAAATGGAAAGAACATGGCACAACAGCAAACCTGTATACAATGGTGTTCCGCGCTTAGGACTGGCTTGTGACCGAACTGCAGCCCCCCTAAAAGAGAAAGCACCGAGGTGCGATCCAATAATTATATAGTCTGAAGGAATAGGGGATTGGCGCTGTTCACTAATAAAGTATGATAATGAATAAATAAATAAACTATACAAACTCTTAACAAAAGGAAAACATAACACCTCAATGCTGAGTGGGTGAGACGTATAGCACAATATAAATAATTGTTAAGAAATGAATATATGTACTAAAAGTGATCAAAGGCTAAAACACAAAACATTACCAAAAGTGAATAGTCAATCAAATTGTATAAAATACAAAAAGTGTGCAATAAAAAGTGTGAGTGGATATACCTAAAAAGGGGCAAAACACCGTGTTGCCCACTAAAAGTTATTATGTGTACTATTGAAGCTACGTGCTGCTGAAAAAATGTGAGAATAAATATACAGCGTATAGTGTGCAAACAATATGAGTGCGCAAACACAAAAAAGTAAAAACCAAAAAAAATTTTTTCAAATGAAATAAAATAAAAATCCAAGCGACCCAATCAATTGTTTCATAAATTATATATATATAAAAATTATGTCCGTGATAAAAAATTCTTTTGTCCGTAATAAAAAATCCTTTGTCCGTAATAAAAAATATATATAGTTCTTGTGCAGTCAGCTGATATATCTTTAAAGGTAGCGGATGGGTCTATCCCAATGGGTATGTGCTGTCCCGTGTGGAGTCCCCTCTAGTGCCCCCACTCACCAGAGTGCCCAACCCCTGCAGGGGTAATGAGCCTGTGGATGATCCGATGATTCAAGCGATTGGTGTCCCCCTCACCACCTAATTTCCATCCGTGTCACCCGATCGCTTTCAAAAGGCATCCATCCGGAACAGGGATGTAGTCACACACAGGGCAGACAGCTTTTCAGACACAGGTCTGTCTGGCAGCAGCAAGCTGCACACACTCCACCTTCCTCTAGAGGAAGGTGGAGTGTGTGCAGCTTGCTGCTGCCAGACAGACCTGTGTCTGAAAAGCTGTCTGCCCTGTGTGTGACTACATCCCTGTTCCGGATGGATGCCTTTTGAAAGCGATCGGGTGACACGGATGGAAATTAGGTGGTGAGGGGGACACCAATCGCTTGAATCATCGGATCATCCACAGGCTCATTACCCCTGCAGGGGTTGGGCACTCTGGTGAGTGGGGGCACTAGAGGGGACTCCACACGGGACAGCACATACCCATTGGGATAGACCCATCCGCTACCTTTAAAGATATATCAGCTGACTGCACAAGAACTATATATATTTTTTATTACGGACAAAGGATTTTTTATTACGGACAAAAGAATTTTTTATCACGGACATAATTTTTATATATATATAATTTATGAAACAATTGATTGGGTCGCTTGGATTTTTATTTTATTTCATTTGAAAAAATTTTTTTTGGTTTTTACTTTTTTGTGTTTGCGCACTCATATTGTTTGCACACTATACGCTGTATATTTATTCTCACATTTTTTCAGCAGCACGTAGCTTCAATAGTACACATAATAACTTTTAGTGGGCAACACGGTGTTTTGCCCCTTTTTAGGTATATCCACTCACACTTTTTATTGCACACTTTTTGTATTTTATACAATTTGATTGACTATTCACTTTTGGTAATGTTTTGTGTTTTAGCCTTTGATCACTTTTAGTACATATATTCATTTCTTAACAATTATTTATATTGTGCTATACGTCTCACCCACTCAGCATTGAGGTGTTATGTTTTCCTTTTGTTAAGAGTTTGTATAGTTTATTTATTTATTCATTATCATACTTTATTAGTGAACAGCGCCAATCCCCTATTCCTTCAGACTATACAACAGCAAACCTGCCAATAGACGGCCGCACACCAAAACTCACGGACCGGGCAAGGAGGGCATTAATCAGAGAGGAACACAGAGACCTAAGGTAACCCTGGATGAGCTGCAGAGTTCCACAGCAGAGACTGGAGTATCTGTACATAGGACGACAAAAAACTATACGCTCCATAGAGTTGGGCTTTATGGCAGAGTGGCCAGAAGAAAGCCATTACTTTCAGCAAAAAACAAAATGGCGCGTTTTGAGTTTGTGAAAAGGCATTGGGAGACTCCCAAAATGTATGGAGGAAGGTGCTCTGGTCTGATGAGACTAAAATTAAACTTTTTGCCCAAAGAAAACGCTATGTCTGGCGCAAACCCAACACATCACATCACCCAAAGAACACCATCCCCACAGTGAAACATGGTGGTGGCAGCATCATGCTGTGGGGATGTTTTTCAGCAGTCAGGACTGGGAAACTGGTCAGAGTTGAGGGAAAGATGGATTGTGCTAAATACAGGGATATTCTTGAGCAAAACCTGTAGCACTACATAGTTACATAGTTACATAGTAGGTGAGGTTGAAAAAAGACACAAGTCCATCAAGTCCAACCTGTGTGTGATTATGTGTCAGTATTACATTGTATATCCCTGTATGTTGCGGTAATTCAGGTGATTATCTAATAGTTTCTTGAAGCTATCAATGCTCCCCGCTGAGACCACCACCTGTGGAAGGGAATTCCACATCCTTGCCGCTCTTACAGTAAAGAACCCTCTACGTAGTTTAAGGTTAAACCTCTTTTCTTCTAATTGTAATGAGTGGCCACGAGTCCTATTAAACTCTCTTCTGCGAAAAAGTTTTATCCTTATTGTGGGGTCACCAGTACAGTATTTGTAAATTGAAATCATATCCCCTCTCAAGCGTCTCTTCTCCAGAGAGAATAAGTTCAGTGCTTGCAACCTTTCCTCATAACTAAGATCCTCCAGACCCTTTATTAGCTTTGTTGCCCTTCTTTGTACTCGTTCGATTTCCAGTACATCCTTCCTGAGGACTGGTGCCCAGAACTGGACAGCATACTCCAGGTGCGGCCGGACCAGAGCCTTGTAGAGTGGGAGAATTATCGTTTTATCTCTTGCGTTGATCCCTCCTTTAATGCATGCCAATATTCTGTTTGCCTTATTAGCAGCAGCTTGGCATTGCATGCCATTGCTGAGCCTATCATCTACTAGGACCCCCAGGTCCTTTTCCATCCTAGATCCCCCCAGAGGTTCTCCCCCCAGTGTATAGATTGCATTTATATTTTGGCCACCCAAATGCATTATTTTACATTTTTCTATATTGAACCTCATTTGCCATGTAGTCGCCCACCCCATTCATTTGTTCAGATCTTTTTGCAAGGTTTCCACATCCTGCGGAGAAGTTATTGCCCTGCAATACACACACTCTGTGTGTGATTTGAGGTTAGGACGGTAAATCCGACTGTGTGTACGCTCCATCGGACAATTGTTGTCGGACTTTCCGCCAACAAATGTTGGCTAGCAGGTTTTCAAATGTTCCGTGGACAAATGTCTGTTGTCGGATTTACCTATCGTGTGTACACAAGTCCGTCGGGCAAAATTCCAAAGTATAAAAATGAATACTCATATTAAACTGATCATAATCTGTGTAAAGAATAGATCTTAGAGAAAATAATCAAAATAACTACAAAAAAAAAGTAAAATTTTACATCAAAACATAATATTAATAATTATTGTGTAGTGAGGAACTATGAAAAATGTGCTAAAACATAAATCATAACACTTTAACAATTTATCACACCCCAAATGGATAAACTATAGTCCTCAGATAGGGAAATTATTCCGGGAAAAGATAGTTCATATAATGAACAGTAGGAGAAAGAGTCCCATAGGCAGACAGCTACTTCACAGAAGCAGGAGGAAACATCCACATTCCGACTGGTCAGACACTGCACATGTGTATGGGGAGGGAGAGAAGTGAAGGCAAGAGCTCTCATATAATCCCACAATGTTGAAAGGTGGACCCCTACCCTCAATGATGGACCTCCTCTCTGGCGAGGTCTTACACGCGAGCAGACTTTGCCCTCTGCAGGGACTGTGGATGAATGGTATCCGGATCCAACTCGTGTAGTGTGCATCTCCAACTTGGCTTGTACCGACTCGTCCACCTGGGAGGGGTGACAAGCCCACTTATCCCAAAGGGAGGTGGGTAAAAACAAAAGTAGTAGTAGTAGAATTTTTAAAATTTATTGCTAATTAAAACAGTAGAGTCACAAGAAGTAAACTCCATAAATGCGATACAAAAAAAGCCGGCATAAAAATAGCAAGCACCCGTGCAAATCATGGGGCGGACTGAGTGATGGCTTACGATGCGTAGCCACGCCCTACTAGTTTCGTTACATCTAACGTCTTCAAAGGGGCACGGGCGACGCATCAAGTCATCACCTATATAGTGCCGAGCGTGAATCAAGCCTCATTCTGACCTGATATCACCGCTCTGCAGTAATCAGACAGCTGGATGGGGAAACAACCAAGCCTCTTACTGATGTTCCTCCCCGTAATCAATGCTGCCATGGTAACCTTTAGTAAACTGAAACCAAAAAAGTGATTAACCCCTTGAGGAGGGAATCCCTGATTCAGTGTGATGGGCTACTACAACATATAACGCATAGTGCTCACAGTATTAAAAAATCTTTAATATACACCCTCACAGAAGAGGGATTGGAATGACCGTCAGCCTCCCTACCAACAAAGGCAAGACACATTCTCTCAATCTCAACATTGGGGTTTTCCTCGGGCCAATCAAAACCCCCAAAGACCCATAGAAAAAAGAGAGGAGTCAGAGGGGGGAGGAGATCACAGAGCAAAAAGAAAATGGGAATAATAGGGAGAGGGATTTTTAACCTAAGTAAAACCCCCCTAACACAGGAAGAAACATTGATTCTGGATAAGGTTCTTAAATATGTACCCCCTAAATCCCTTAATAAATTCGAAACTTACATGGACATCCATAAGTTCACCAGAAAACTAAATGTCAAGAGATATATGGTGTCCAATCCTATTGTTTCCCAAAACTCTAGCTCTAATACTATTAGACACTCAGGGTTAGCAAATGCGTCTTTGTTTAACCCTCCAGGAGGTGTGCCTGCTTCCCTGAAGGTATTCAGAGACGTTCTCCTGAGAGACCTTGACCACTTGAAAACTCAAAAAGTTAAAATGACGAAGGAATTACAGCTAGGCCTGGATACATTATGTAAACGTAATGATCTTATAATAAGGCCAGCAGATAAAGGAGGGGGAATAGTGGTCTTAGTTAAGGCCGATTACCTTCAGGAACTGGAGAGACTGGTGGGTGACAGAGACACCTACCAGCTCCTCAGATCTGATCCGAGAACCAGATTTAAAAAAGAACTAGAAAAGATTGTAGACAAGGGTTATGATTTGGGGGTTATTAATAAAAGGGAGAAATCATTTTTGATCCCGGTGGCCTCGAGAATTCCCGTCATGTACTACCTGCCCAAGATCCACAAGGACCCGGTGTGCCCTCCGGGCCATCCCATCATAAGTGGAATAGATTCCATTACATCTAGGGCAAGTAAGTACATCGACAATTTTCTCCAACCATTGGTACAGCATTTGCCAGCGTACATTAAAGACACTAAACATACTATCAATCTACTTAGGAACCGTGGATACAGTGACGGACAGTGGCTTGTTACAGCTGACGTCACATCACTGTACACCATTATTCCCTATAGTTGGGGTATTAAATCTGTTAAATATTTTTTGGACAAGGACTCTTCAATCTCAAGAAAGCAGAAACGCTTTATTATGGAACTTCTAGAGTATGCCACGACACATAATTTCTTTTGGCACAATAGTACATTTTTCCTCCAGACTAAAGGTGTCGCAATGGGGGCTAAGTTCGCCCCCAGTCTGGCGAACCTGTTTATGGGGAAATGGGAGGAGGACGTCATCTATGCCCAACAAAGACCCGAATTGGTCTTGTGGGCTAGGTACATAGATGACGTCCTCCTATGGAGTGGCTCCTATGATTCACTGAATTCATTTATGGAGGACCTAAATAACAAGGAAAGGGGCATCGTATTAAAGTATGAGGCGAGTCAACAAAGGATCAACTTTTTGGACCTTGAGATTCGCAGTGAAGGGAATTCTCTACTTACCTCCACCTATTTTAAAGGCACAGACCGGAACTCGTTCATACCTCGGGACAGCTGTCACCACAAATCGTGGTTGGACTCTGTCCTGAAGAGTCAATATATTAGGTTAAAACGAAACTGCTCCACAATGGCTGATTTTGTGGCTCAATCGAGTATTTTGACGGGAAGATTCTTGGAAAAAGGGTATGAGGCCCAATTTCTAGAAGAAAAACTGAATCAGGTTAAGTCAATGGATAGAGATCTACTTTTGGTAGACAAACCCAATCCCAATAGAGACACTAAGTTGGTTTGTCCCTTCATTACTGGATATTCCTGGCAGCATTTTTCTGTTAAAAAAATGCTTTACAAACATTGGCATATCATTAAAAATGACCCTTTGTTGGGACCAATCCTTCCTGACAAACCTCAAGTAATTTTTAGGGGTGCCCCCTCGATTAAATCTCGTGTTGTGTCGACAGTTTGTGATCCCCCATTCATAAGCCAATGTTTTTCCAACATCTAATAGGCTTCTACAAATGTAAAAATTGTGAGGTCTGTTCTATCAATGCTGTGACCGAAAGGAAGGTGGGCCGTTTTCACTGTAATAACACATCGAGTGAATTTCTGATTAAATCCTTCATTACTTGTTCGACAACCCTTGTCGTATATCTTCTCACTTGCCCGTGCGAGCTCCATTATGTGGGCCGCACTATACGTTTATTGAAAGTAAGACTTGGTGAACATATTGGGAACATTAAAAGAGGTTTCTTAGGTCATCCTGTCTCCAAACACTACCTGGAGGTTCATAAACAAAACCCTAGGGGGACCTCGTTCATAGGAATAGATAAACTTAAGCTCCCCTGGAGGGGAGGCTCTAAGAGACGAGCCATTTCGAAGCTCGAAATGGAATGGATTTATAAAATCCGCTCTTTAAGACCCAGGGGATTAAACGTTGATATTGAGGTAAATGCCTTTATAGATAACTCCTAGAAACAGCCCCCTCCCCCCTCTTTTAGATGACTATAAAGTGAGGGACAATAAATTTCGCCAGAGGTCCCTATATGATTATACAATTCCGATGGTCCTATATTTATTTTTATTTTTAATGATGTTTAGTTTATTCATACATTGGTGAAACTATATGTGGTGCATGAGATCTATTATAATATACACTCAGTGTGTTGATATATTCCTCATTGTAAAACCAAGAATACATGCTTACTGGTGTTCTTCCCATCTATGAATGCGCTTGTTATTGCATTGATTTTTGGAGGGGAACTTGTATACTGAGAAAGTCTTTTTCTTTTAGGGGTGAATTTTCTCAGTATACTGTATAATCCTAATTTGTAATATTTTTAATTTAATATTTTTTAATTATTTCAATTATGTTAATCTAATTAGAATACTCTTTTTTATAGCACTTATGTTATGTGTAATATGCCATTATAATGTATATTAAAGATTTTTTAATACTGTGAGCACTATGCGTTATATGTTGTAGTAGCCCATCACACTGAATCAGGGATTCCCTCCTCAAGGGGTTAATCTCTTTTTTGGTTTCAGTTTACTAAAGGTTACCATGGCAGCATTGATTACGAGGAGGAACATCAGTAAGAGGCTTGGTTGTTTCCCCGTCCAGCTGTCTGATTACTGCAGAGCGGTGATATCAGGTCAGAATGAGGCTTGGTTCACGCTCGGCACTATATAGGTGATGACTTGATGCGTCGCCCGTGCCCCTTTGAAGACGTTAGATGTAACGAAACTAGTAGGGCGTGGCTACGCATCGTAAGCCATCACTAAGTCCGCCCCATGATTTGCACAGGTGCTTGCTATTTTTATGCCGCCTTTTTTTGTATCGCATTTATGGAGTTTTCTTCTTGTGACTCTACTGTTTTAATTAGCAATAAATTTTAAAAATTCTACTACACCATCGGAGCCCCTCTTTTGTTTTTACCCACCTCCCTTTGGGATAAGTGGGCTTGTCACCCCTCCCAGGTGGACGAGTTGGTACAAGCCAAGTTGGAGACGCACACTACACGAGTTGGATCCGGATACCATCCATCCACAGTCCCTGCAGAGGTCAAAGTCTGCTCGCGTGTAAGACCTCGTCAGAGAGGAGGTCCATCATTGAGGGTAAGGGTCCACCTTTCAACATTGTGGGATTATATGAGAGCTCTTGCCTTCACTTCTCTCCCTCCCCATACACATGTGCAGTGTCTGACCGGTCGGAATGTGGATGTTTCCTCCTGCTTCTGTGAAGTAGCTGTCTGCCTATGGGACTCCTTCTCCTACTGTTCATTATATGAACTATCTTTTCCCGGAATCATTTCCCTATCTGAGGACTATAGTTTATCTATTTGGGGTGTGATAAATTGTTAAAGTGTTATGATTTATGTTTTAGCACATTTTTCATAGTTCCTCACTACACAATAATTATCAATATTATGTTTTGATGTATAATTTTACTTTGTTTTTGTAGGGATTTTGATTA
Source organism: Lithobates clamitans (assembly GCA_037952925.1). Classification (NCBI taxonomy): domain Eukaryota; kingdom Metazoa; phylum Chordata; class Amphibia; order Anura; family Ranidae; genus Lithobates; species Lithobates clamitans. The sequence goes on along the minus strand of JBBGZY010000588.1, from coordinate 1,110,234 downwards.
TTTTCTCTAAGATCTATTCTTTACATAGATTATGATCAGTTTAATATGATTATTCATGTTTATTATGAGCGCACGTTTGTTTTTCTTTTAATTTTATTTTACACAGGTATTGGTATTTTATTCGTGCAGCTATAAGCGTTTACACAATTTTTCAGCGCGTTTTTTTCTTCTATTTTATACAAAGTATAAACACACATGCTCGGAAGCAAGGACGAGCGGTCAGTCTCGTAATGGAGAATTAACATTTGTGACACGGCAAGTTATGAAATCTCCAAATGCAGCGCACATTCTCTTCTTCTTTAATGGTAATGAAGCTGCTTTGCTAGTGATACTGATGGAGTTATTGCAAACAAATTTTCAAAGGCTTTTTTTTCTAGTGATATCAAGAATAATATTATTATGTTTTTTTTTTTTTATTTGGGCAAGTTACCACAACATCATTCATTATTCTGTAGTTTTTAAGATCAAAGATACAACTATGTTGGTGTCCCTTGTCAATTTTACATTGTATTTTTTTAAATGTAACTGCCGACTCCCAAACTGTCATTTGAAGTAAAACACATAGCCAAGAATTATTCTCCACAATTTTTTTATTGTGCATTAAAAAAAGAAAACAAATAAAATTAGACATGCTATCTGCCAATAGAACTTAACCAAAAAGTGCATTCTATGCATCCAAAAATATAAAAAATATACCAAATCAAATCATTATTCAACCAAAAAAATAATTTCAAAGCAATAACTGCAAGGCCAATAATAAATAACACGTTATCTCCTCCGATTCCACAACATGTCTGGTTGACGAATGGCCGCTCAGAAATGAACTGAAAAGCACGAAATGAAAAGCGCATAAATGAAAAACGCGAAATGAAAAGTGCTAAATGAAAAGCACGAAAAGCGCAAATCAACACTCAACCAAACTTCTACTAACACGAAATTAGCAGAAGGAGCCCAAAGGGTGGTGCTAAAGAGCTGAAAAACCACTTAGTACGTCACTACGTTCGTAATTGTTGGCCAACAATTGTTTGGCCATGTGTATGCAAGACAAGTTTGGGCCAACGCCCTTCGGACAAAATTCCACGGTTTTGTTGGCCAACAATCCGATCGTGTGTACGAGGCTTAAGTCTTTGCTGGCTGTGTGATCCAAAACGGGATGATATGGAGCGGCAGGTGTAAAAGATGCATGAATGAGCTGTAGACATCAGGTCACATGACGTGATGATCGGATGAATGTCTTTGAGCCCGGGTTGTTTTTAATTGTTGTTCTTGACATCGTTGTCATGATTTTTTTTTTTTTTTACACGGTGTGGTGAAAGTTAGAAATTTTTCCTTTTGACATTATACATGTTTGTATTAATAAAATTTTGATTTATACTTATGCTGCGGTGTGCTTTCCATTTGGAGTCCCTTCTTGTCTGACCCCGGTTCTCTTACCTGGGTCATCACTTTTGTAGTATCTATCTAAAACATGGCCAGATGTACATATTAGGAACTAGATGAACTTTGAATGATCCAGGGTAAAAATAAGAAACCATGGGCCAGTATGTATGCATTTTTTAAAACTGGAATTTATGTACAATTTCCTGTTTTTTATTAATAAACAAATAAAAATTCAATATTTTTTTCTTTTCTAAATTTTATATCAGAGTCCTGAAAATTTTCTGGTTGAATAAAACAAGCAACACTAAAACATTCATTAAACATATTGACTATACTGACCAGTTTATTTAACTTGAAAAATACATGAAATAGTGGGAGGTAGAGTAAAGAGTGATCAATAATACATTTAATATAAGAAACAAGCACTGAGCTGCTACGCTGACAGTTCTCTTTGTTGGTAACGTTGAATTATTCATTCATATAACAAAAGAATTACATTGTATAGCAATGTGCCATATAAACTGCCGAATGTTGAAAGTGAAAATCTCTCATTTTAGAAAAGTAAAATAATTTCTGGTAAAGATCCACTTTTCATTGTTACACATTTAGCGGTACATCCGCAGGGGCTGCTGGTTGTTGTGGTTCATCTGTCACACCAGCACATACTTCTCTGTCACTCAGTAGAAAGGAAACAATCTGTGCACTTTATTTATTTCTTTTGTGTTATTGAGGGGGATTAAACTTGGGATGTGGGAAATATGGTATGCCAGTAGATCAAGAAGACAAAGTAGGGACTGAAAATTATATACATCTCCAGTATATGCACCTTCCTTTCTTCCTCCAGCACAAACTTGCTTGCAGACTATTACTACCAGGACCAGCTAGCACTGATATGCAGACCTGACACTGGCTCAGTCAGGCCTTAGCAAATGCCCTTTGCAGGCAGGGACCACGGGTCTCTCTGGTGTAGCAAAAATGGTGAAATGGTGGCAGTCCTAGTGCTAGCTGTCCCACGTAGCTACTGATCCCAGCACCACATCTTCAAGCCCTCCTGGCTGCAGCTGCCTCTCTCTACTGCCCATGTCACCAGAGTCCACTCCACTGGCTCTGTACCCATCCCATACTGCACTCTCCAAGTCCTCTCAGGCATGCCTCCCAGTTCTTCTGACTGTGTAAACACTCACCAGTCCTCCTGGCTGCAACTTGTGGTTCCTCCTGGAGACTTGCCTGGCAGTGCTCTCCTGCTGTCCTCTCCTTGCTCCTGTTCCTCCAGTCGAGGACACCTCTGTGCGTTGTAAGAAGGTTCTGTCCGCACCCGAGCCCATGCCCAAGGTCAACCCCCAGACTTGATAGTTCCCTCAAAGGCCACGACAGCCTAGCACTCCAGCTTCCACCCAAACCAACTCCTCCCCAGCTGGGCTGACCCTGAACACTCCTGGCAGCTCCACCTTACCTCTCCTCCTTCCCTTCCATAAAATTCCAGTATGTTCTGGAAAGAACTTGGAGGTCTCAGTGATGCTTCCTGTAAGTCACCCAGCCCTGCCTGAGTCACTCCTATCAAAACAGACAGGCTTGGCTGCCAGCCAAGCTGGAAATTTACCTACACTAACAGAAACCTAACTACTGTAGCAACCTAGCAACACTAGAGGGTGCTACACCCATCATATCTTAAAATAATAGACATTGCCCAATAATTCCTATACAATGGGAGGAATATTTTTCCTAAAATTGTCTTTGTGTCAGTCACAGGATGTCATGTCTTCCTGGCTGAATAACACCCAGTTTCTCTCAACTCATGGGACAACTTGTGAGGGCGCTATTGGCTCGCCCCTTGTGCCCAACTTTCACTGTGCAATGATGCATAGAATGGTGCCAATTTCATCATTTCATTCCCCATTCTCTGCATCAATGATCATCACAGAGCCCAGAGAAGAGACAAAGAGGAAGAGGATCCTGCATAATCAAGTGACCCATCTAAAGGCTATGAAAAGGTAAGTATAAAAAAAATGTACTGCCAGTGGTCCACAAGGTGGGGTTTAGGGCATAGAGCTGGGTTCAAGGCATGCAAAATCTGCTTAAACAAATGCAAAAAAAAAATAGATTTTTATGCCTTTGTTGAACACAATATTTGAACATTCATGCTTCAACCTGCAAAAATGTATAGCAACCATTGCATTTAGCAATTGATGGATCCTGCAGCCACATTATCCTCTGTGCATTCCTTGTAGTTGTTAATATGTCGTGCACAACAATTACAAAGAACATACGCCCATGCTTCCTTTCCAAGCTGTTTCAGATTATCAACATTGTTGGTCATCCAACAGCATCTCAAGCGGAAAACTAGACCCATTTTACATATCAAATGGTCTTCAGTTTAAAACCTTTTCTTGTAGATGTATTCAAAATGTTTAGCTAATTGTCTTCCTGCTTCACCCAACATCCATTAAGATTTAGCACCAACTGAAAGCAAGGGTTTTCATGAAGTGTTTAGTGAGAGATATTTTGTTATGCTTTAGTTAATAATTATACTTTAGAAAGGGCGCATGATTGGAAGTCTCCAAGATAGCCACTTAACCCGGGAGGTCCGCGCCACCCCAGCTGTTAACCGCACCCCTCAGCTGATTGCAACCCACGAGCCGAGTGTCTCCGGCCGATCCACTTATGGGAAGCTTCCTGGTACCGCCACATGTCTGGGGGATTGGCCAGGAGGGATCTATGGCCACGATTCAACTCCAGTGCCTCTCCAGCTGATTCCCAGATGGTGGCCGTGGCACAAACATGTGCTCTTATGAAGGCAGAACACTTGGAGCCGGGACCTCCTTTAACACCCGCTTCCATGCTGCTACCATCAGGCATGCAAGTGAGTAACTATCAGATCATGGCTCCCTCCCCTTCCTCTACAGAATCTCTCATTGGGCACAGGATGGAGGACTATATGCTCCCCATCACAGCCTGGGTGCCATGGCTCAGTCATGCTTCTAAACTTGGCGAATCTGTTCCAACTTTTATCTGAGTTGTTAGATAGGGGTTTGGCACACACCACAGCCAAAACTACTGGGGGCATCAAAGCGGACTTTGGGACAGAATTTGTGGTCTAGGACGGAGGCAATTGAGCATAAATTGGACACCACAGTAGCTAGAGCCAACCAGAATACAGATCTTATACAGGTTCTACAGGATCAGCTTGACACAGCACTTTCCAGAATCGATGATCTGGAAAACAGGTCCAGGAGGTATAATTTCAGAATTAGAGGCCTCCCATGGACCATCATAGACATCACGGCAGCAGTCCAGGGGTTCATTAAAGATCTTCTCCCAGACATCCCACTGCATAGACTGGAACTGGACAGCACTCATAGAGCTCTAGGACCCCCCGCCGCAATGGAACTCCAAAGGATGTGGTGGTTAAACCTCATTTCTACACAGTCAAGGAGGAGATCATGAAAAAATCATGCACACAATCACAACTTCTCTGCCAAAGCCACCCAGTGCAGATCTTTGCAGATTTTTCACCATCTACTATCCAAAGGTCCCTTAAACCCCTCCTCCATGTCCTTTCCCAAAGAGACATTAAGTATTGGTGGGCCTTCCTATTTGCTCTCCAGTTTTTCCTACAGAAACAAAACCTACTCTTTTTCCAGTCTTCAGGATGATGAAAAGCTACTTCTGGGCCTAAAATTCATCATGCAAGATCCTCCTCCTACCCTCTCAAATTCTCAGTCTGGGACCACCAAAAACCCACAACCATCTAGCCCCATCACTCCTGTGTGGAACAAGACCAAGCCCAAGCACTCCTAGGATGGCAGACCCCCCTGATTAACGAGTGTGCATGGTTCAATTACCATTTCCACGTGACTTGTTTAAGTCATGAGAACATTCATGGTCAGGCGTGAACCTCCCCAAGATCCTACCTAGAACGGTTTCTGCTTTATACTGTTTGGTTTTCAGTTTGACAGTTTATCGTCTTTATAAGGCCTTGGTCCAATTTGCAGGATTGCCTTGAATGCCCTCTAGACCTTTAGGAAGTGACTGGTCATCCCGTTCAGGCCAACCTTTGGTTTCTGGAGTGACCACTATCTCCTGTTGTACTTTGGAAACTTACAGACCTGTCTCAAGTCATTTCCCTTGGGCCCCCTTTCTCCCATCTTCATTCCACAGTTTCCCTATCCCTTCCCCCACCCCCCATTCCCTCTCCTCTCTTTTACAAACAGGGCATTTAATTTGTTTTTATGATTATTGCAAGTTTTAATTGTTTAATTCTAACTTGTTGATAGAGTTTAAATATTTGGGTGTGTTGCAGCCTGGGTGGTCACCCTGTTCCCCCTCCTACCCAGTGTGGATATGGTTCCTCTATGTCCACAAGGTAGGACTTTGTTCTCCTATGTTGGGGATGAGACATTTGAATGTTTTGTAGGCAGTGAGGAGCTGGTTACCTCCTCCCTCTACGAGCTCTTTTTGTGCTTTAACCTGACTTTTCTTCTTTATCTCTCTATTACTAGGACTTATCTCTCTTTTAGCCAACTGCCACAATCCTACTATTTCACTCGCCTTCTACTGGGGTTCTGTACTCTTCTGGAACAACTCTCCTACATGGTCACTGCACATACTTGGGGTAAATGACAATGGATTGAGCGAGAGCCCTCCCCTGCTGCTCAATGGGCAAAGATAATGTCTCCTCTTCTGTATTTTTCCTCTCACAATACGCAGGGGCTGAATTCCCCTGTGAAATGCCAAAAAATCATACAATCCTTCCACTCTAAAAAAAATAGATATTGGACTCCTTCAAGAAACACATTTTCCAAAGCGGTATAACCCCTCCTTTTTACATACCAAATATCCCTTGTTTTTTTTAGAAGACAATAGAGAAAACAAAGGGGGGAGCCATTCTATTCTCTAACAATTGTAAATTCACACCACAGCTGTAAAATAGCTGATTTATCCTAGTAAAAGGATCTTTAGTTAATCAACTGTATTCCTTTATCTCCTACTACTCACCCAATCAGGCCCAGCAGAATTTTTTCAGGCGATACTTCGAACATTAGACCCATTGGTAGGGGGAACCGTTATCTATGGGGGAGACTCGAATACTGCCTTTGATCAGGGGCTTGCCTGGCTCTCAGCTTACTCGCCCGCCTAAAAGAAGTCTTAAAATTGCCAAATTGCTCTTCCAGTATGGTTTAGCGGATGTCTGGAGAGAAATGAACCATACCAAACGGGATTATACCTATTTCTCGTGCCCACACCAGTTATACTGTATGCTAGGATCGACCATATCTTCCTATCCACATCTCAAATCCTAGCTATAGTAAAATCCTGTATTGGAGACACGGCTTGGTCAGATCACTTCATTGTCCTGCTCACACTGCGCAGAGGTTTTAGGCACCCATGCCTCTCACATTGGAGAATTAACAAATCAGTTCTTAGTGATCAGGTCCGAGTGACGGAAATTGAGAAGGCTATCAAGGAATACTTTCTCCTTAATAATGTGAAGGGCGTGTCAGCAGAAACTCTCTGGGCTGCACACAAAGCAACAATTCGGGACAAACTCCTTGAGATAGCCACACAGATTAAACAGGAAAGGCTCGTTGACATAGAAAGACTGGAGAGGGAATTTCTAGCCATGCGACACAAACATAAACGAGATCCTATCGGGGTCCCCACAGACCAACTAGATCCAGCTTGCCTTTTCCTAAATCTGGCTCTTACAGCCAGGGCAGAGAAGAACATTCGGTGGAGTGGGGCTAACTTTTATTATCAATGTAATGAAATAGGACCGATGCTGGCCTCCAAGCTATCTCCTCAGTTGCGTATGCACTCTCTCCCTAAAATTCGTCTATCGGGAGGGGTCACAGCACTAAACCCAAGTCGCCTTTCCATACATTTTATGAGAAATGATATATGGTAAAGGTGGACATATACCCCCATAAGGCCTCATTTTTGGACAACCTCCTGATTCCAGTACTGGGAGATTGCGATAGATTAGAGGCCACCATATCAGTGGAAGAAGTGATGCTAGTCAATAAAAACTGAAAGAGGGGATCTGCCCCTGGCCTGGATAGATTCTCTGTACCCTACTATAAAACGTTCGCCACACAACTGACGCCTCACTTAGCTTGCCACTTTAATTCAAAAAGTAAAGGGGAACCATAAGATAGACATCTTAATTCAGCCTTCATATGCTCTATTCCTAAACCAAATAAAGACCAGGGCTAAGTGGTAAATCATAGACCTATTTCATTGATAAATAATGACATGAAGATCTTAAACAAAATCCTTGCCGATTATATAGCTTCCTTTATGGGTTTGTATGTTCACAAGAAACAAGTCAATTTTATTCCAGGCAGACAGGGTCAGGACCAGATCAGGAGAGTGATCAATATTGTTTCCCTCCTACAAACAGGATGGAATGGAGGTAGATGCAAGGAGGGTTTGCTCCTATTGATCGAACTCCAGAAGGCCTTTGATTCTGTCTCCTAGCCCTATCTTTTCATGATTATGTGCGGCTGAGATTTTGGTCAGAACTTCATGGGCTTTTTTAGGAGCCCTATTTTCTTTCCTGGAAGCTTGAGTATGCCTTCAGGGCTATTACTTAGAACCCATCAAGATTGCTAGAGGCACCAGATAGGACTGCCCCCTCTTGCCACAAATTTTCGCAATAGCAATAGAAACACTGGCTATAGCAATCCATACCAATCTGCATAATAAAGGAGTGCAATGCGGCCCACAAACACACAAGTGCGCCCTTTTTGCAGATGATTTGCTTCTTTTCATGACATCACTGGTCACCTCACTCCCAAACATCTGCAGACTGTTGGGGGACTTTGCTAGGGCATTGGGTTTAGATGTCAATCTCTCCAAATCTCAAGTGTTAAATGTCTCTGTCCCACAATCACTAGTGGCACATTTAAAAGCTCTTTCAAATTTGAATGGAGTAATTCGACCATCCGTTATCTGGGGGTTAACGTCTCCTCTAGGATTGAACATTTATATTTGGCTAATTACCCCCCAATCTATAAAAAAAACTTGAATCCGACCTCAAGGGCTGGGCGCAGGTACGATCAATTCCGTGAAGATGACTCTACTTCCCGGATTGCTCTATCTCTTTTGTTCCCTCCCCATTCCTATCAGAAGGGACCATCTATGGATTTTTCAAGGGAAAATAATTAATTTTATCTGGGGTTCTGACTTACACTACTTACCGTGACAAGTGCTTTTTCGACCAAGGTCCCAGGGTGGGCTAGGGGTATTCAATTTTCTGTGGTATTACCAAGCAGCACGCCTGGCACAATTGTTGATCATATATTCCTGCCTGGAGAAACCTGTGTACATGTGGAGTGGCAAGCCATCCCAGCACACATGTTGGACTTCCTGCTCTGGTGCCCACCCAAGGATCTCCACCAATTATGTCTCCCCTTTAATTCCACTCTATGACCTTGTGGGATAGTCTGAGATGTCTCCCCTCTTTATCTTTTGACATGCAACTGTTGGCACATGTATTTTATAACCCCCAGTTCCCCTGAAGGAATAGACATTAAGGCCTTCAGTTAGTGGTTGGACAAGCCATATTGGACATTACCTTACCCCCCTAGGACCACTCTCACTTAGCTACTGCAAGATCAAGCTTTGTCATCCGCTGAGAGGTTTAGGTTTTTGAAAATATCTAAATTCCTGAAAACACTTTGGAAGAGTAAACTTGATCCCCCGAGGTTTACGGCATATAACCAGTGGTGTGGTCGAGCCACAGCAAGAGGCGAGGTATCTCCATAATCTACTTGTTACTGACCTCGAATTGCTCCAATCTGCCATTTATGTTAGCGTGGGAGAGCGATCTTCAGGAAAGCTGGGACTTGGAGGACTGGAATAGATACTTTTTTCACTCTTTAAGGGGTGTATGTAACACTTGTCTGATAGAAGCAAATCTCAAGGTGATAACAGGATGGTACCTGGTCCCAACCAGGCTTGCCAAAAATGTTCCCCTCTTCCTCCCCCTAATGCTTTAGAGGTTATGACATACCTGGGTTGATGATACATGTATGGTAGGACTGCCTGAGGATTAGGGACTTTTAGAATACAATTTTTTTTTTTTTTTGAAAAAAGACACAAGTCCATCAAGTCCAACCTATGTGTGTGATTATATGTCAGTATTATATTGTATTATAGTATTAGTATTATATTGTATATCCCTGTATGTCGCGGTCATTCAGGTGCTTATCTAATATTTTTTTTAAACTATCGATGCCCCCCCCGCTGAAACCACCGCCTGTTGAAGGGAATTCCACATCCTCGCCGCTCTTTCAGTGAAGAACCCTCTACGTAGTTTAAGTTTAAACCTCTTTTAATGAGTGGCCACATGTCTTATTGAACTCACTTCCGCGGAAAAGTTTTATGTCTATTGTGGGGTCACCAGTACGGTATTTGTACATTGTAATCATATCCCCTCTCAAGTGTCTCTTCTCCAGAGAGAATAAGATCAGTGCTCACAACCTTTCTTTATAACTAATATCCTTCAGACCCTTTATTAGCTTTGTTGCCCTTCTATGTACTCGCCTTATTTCCAGCACATCCTTCCTGAGGACTGGTGCCCAGAACTGGACAGCATATTCCAGGTGAGGCCGGACCAGAGTCTTGTAGAGTGGGAGAATTATCGTTTTATCTCTGGAGTTAATCCCCTTCTTAATGCATGCCAATATTCAATTTGCTTTGTTAGCAGCAGCTTGGCATTGCATCATCTACTAGGACCCCTGGGTCCTTTTCCAATCTTGGATTCCCCCAGAGGTCCACCCCCTAGTGAGTAGATTGCATTCATATTTTTGCCACCCAAATGCATTATTTTACATTTTTCTACATTAAACCTCATTTGCCATGTAGTTGCCCACCCCATTAATTTGTTCAGATCTTCTTGCAAGGTTTCCACATTCTGCCCTACTTAGCTTAGTGTCGTCTGCAAATACAGAGATTGAACTGTTTACCCCATCCTCCAGGTCATTTATGAACAAATTAAACAGGATTGATCCCAGCACAGAACCCTGGGGGACCCCACTTCCCACCCCTGACCATTCCGAGTACTCCCCATTTTTCACCACCCTCTGAACTCGCCCTTGTAGCCAGTTTAAAGTTACAGGATGTCAGGCTTCCAAGTCCCTCACAGTAGCTTTGCCCAATTTTCCTGTACCCAGAGTTTCTAAAACCACTCAGTCTTCAACTTTTTCATCTTTCTGGGAGCCAAACTGTCCATAGCCAGGGCTTGGAGGCAACCCAAGGTATCCATTGCCACTGCCAAAATGAACATCTCTTGGATAAAGGCACAGGAAAATATGGTAAGCACCCTGTTAGACTTAGTGGGGAAATTTGAAGCAATTTGGGAACCCTGGGTGGTCTATATGGGTATTCCCTGGACCATGTAAAGTATGAATTCTGGAGTAGATGACAGGGCTTCTGAGGGGTTGGCTACCTCTCCTCTCTTCTTCTTTGTATTCTTTATTTTCTGACTAAACATCTTTACGTTACCTTTTTGTGAGTTTTGTTTATACATTATGCCTTACAGCCAAGGGCATTGTCTCTAGAGGCCTACTGAACCCATTGATACAAAGGATCTATAATCATAGAACAGTTTCCTTGTGATGAGCTATATAGATACTTTCTTTCTTTTTGCTCAGAGCTTATTTTATCAATAATTTCCTTAAAATGTGTTCCTTTGCATCAGTGATATTGTATGATTGGGACTCTTAATATTATCTAACAGAGGGGATTGTATGATTATAATACAATGGCTTCACAACCACTTTAAGACATACCTTGTCTTTTACTGATAACCTAGAGTTTTTCTTCCCCTATTTCTCTGGGTTCTTGCATGGATTATATTGCCAGGCATTCTATTTCTAAGTGTTTTATCTTCTTCCTTGTAAGAAAGATGGGTACTTTTTTTTGATGGCCATGTTACTGTCTGTGTGATGAGAAGGGGGTTAGGTTGCCCAAAATGGGCTTAAATCTCAAAACTAGTAGTTTTTTTTTTAATAGATTGGCTTCCCCGTTGTAACTCACCTTGTCTCCTTTCCATGATATTTTCTCTGGTTGTAGTGTAAGTTGCTGACCCTCTGATAGGGGCCCATCAAAGTGGCCCACGTGCTTCCAATAGTGGACCTTTTTACCTTTTTTATGTATTTCCAAATTTACAATTTTCATTGGGCTGGGAAGTTCTCCTTTATCATTAAACATCATGACCTTGCAATTTGGATTCGGATCCTTGTACTGCACTTTTTTTACATAGTGGGACAGCTTAAAAAAAGACAGAAGTGATTATAGGTAACAAGTATATAGAAGTATATAGAAGCATTTTTGATTGCTTTCTGATTGATTATCTAGTTATATCTCGTTTAGAGAATGCCATCGGTATGAGATGACCTGTTCGCCCTGGTATTTATAAGTAGATGAACGGTATGTGTGCTTAGGGCAGGAGTACATTGCACAGTTTTACATTCCGGTGTAATCCGCTATTCCCTGACTGGCAGTCTGTATTCTATTTTCAGGACAGAGTCTTCAAAGAATCGCAGTCATCTCATCTTCACTGATCCAGAACTAATGTGAACCTCTTATTTCAGAGAACGGCTGCTTCACTTTGCAAAGAATACCCAATCACATGCAAGGGAAATTCCATTGCAAGGTGAACTGCCAATCTACCTTTAGTAAAACCAACCCCAATGACTCCATTAAAGCCCAAGCTTACCTAAAACAACAACAACAAAAAAATCAGCACAAGGGACATTACTTACCTTCAGTGAGACATATGCCTTGTTCTGTTGTATCATCCTTTTGCAGACACCATCCTCCTCTGGTGCCCCTCCCGCACCCACCCCCACCGCACAATCTATGAATGGAGGCTGAAGACCTATCAGTCCTCCATTCAGAGATGCATTCAGAAGTTGTAATAATGGCTTCTCTGAATGGATCAGCTGGGTGGGAACGGCGGGCTTAGTTGGGTACTCTTGAAGAGGAAGATTTCAGAAAATGGAGGAAAGAGCAGAAAAAGCGACACATCTCCCTGAATGTAAGTAAAGTCCTTTGCCCTGACTTCTTATTTACTATTTTTTTGTTTTGTTTTAGTTAAAGCGGTAGTAAACCGCGGCTATTTAAAAAACAAAAACACACCTGTGAGGCAGTTGCATGATGTGGTGATATACATCACATACTAGCACATTATGAAATACTTACCTTGAAACAAAGCCTTCCAGTGGCATGCTATCTTCACTGAGAGGGCTGACATCTTCCCCGGATCTTTCTTCCGGGGTCCTGCGCTCCAGCTATGTGATTGGCCGAAGCCGCGATGATGTATCGGTTCGTATGAGCCCTCGGTTCCGGTACAAAGCTCTGAAGGTTCGGCAAGGTTTGCCAGACCTTCAGAGCAGGTGTGCCGGTGCTGTAATTGGCTGCATCCAGGGTGAATATTTCCTATATGGTCCCCGTTTAGGAGATATTCATTTTACCTACAAGTAAGCCTTATTTTAGGCTTACCTGTAGGTACAAATCAGCCCGGAGCCTCGTGATACACATCCACCCAGACAGCCATCCAAGTGGCACAGAACCCTGATCACCTGACTCCTCCCAAATAAATAGGCACTCCCAGCAGGCCAAGAGACCCCTGCCAATTAGCTGAGTCAACCTATTCACTCCTAGTCTGTATTCCCTATACCCTTATCATTCTACTGCCACAGGCAACAATGCCACCTAGTGACAGAAGTGAGAGGTGCATCAAATTCACAGTTAGGGAAAAAGCCAGTAAATCCCCCATTAATCAGCCAGGCTAGTTACCACCTACCAAACTAAATTTCTTAGAAACCCTGCCTAATATCAGGGTGCTACATATCAGTCAAATGTTATTTAATAATCAACTACTTTTTGTCATAGTACTGTTATCCTATTACTGGCGGTCTGTGGACAATGGATTATAACATTTACTTGAGTGCACTCACCTTGTACTTTATTGTATGTAAATCTATTTCAGATTTGTTGTGTATTTTTAAAGAGAAATACATGTCATTTAATGCTTGAGCCAAAATGTAGACTGCAATAAACACGCTATAAGGTGTTGTATTATCAATAAGCTTTAAATTAAATGGACGTTTATCCAAACTGCAGTTCTTAAGATATAATTTAGCTATGAGTGGAAAAAGGGAATTTTTCATTTGGTTTTTTGAAAGGCATTTATATTCAAATATGATAATATCCTCCATCAGTGGGTCATTGAAGTGATTGGACAGATTAACACTATCAAAATATGCATTCAATCCCTTTACGGAGATTGGGGGGTACTTAAACACCAAGCTGCAGTTACAGGAATAACAAAATGTTGCACCCGTTGACCAAGAATCTGGTAGAATAAATGTTTTCTCCTTGTTATAAGGGGCATTATGAATCAAGAACTTGTTATAAATCACACTAAATGAGCCACAAATAATAAGAACTTCCGTAGTTGAGGTCCGCAGCTCTGGAGGAATTTTATTATAATTCTTTACAGACACCAAAATCGTAAATTCAATACAAATTCCATGATTAGATAAATGTTGGCTGAGTTGTCGGATCTCCCTCTCTCCGTATTCATCATCAGATGTAAGGATCCCGACCCAGTTCCACTTCAACCTTTCCAGTAACTTTGCTATGGCCACATATTTCATCTCATCATCCGGAACTGTCCGGAAAAAGTTTGGATACAGCTTTCTATCACTCAGCAAAGTGTCTCTGGCTCCATAACTAATCTAGAAAGAAAGAAAAAAAATCTGTTTAAAGTGATATTAAAGCCTCCTGTTTTTATTCTTTTTCCTGTTTTGCACAGAAAAGCCCTGATCCCCCTCTTCTCGCGTATCCCGCTGACACTCCTAGCTCCTCCCCTGCCTCCTCCTCTGGCCGAGTGCCCCTATAGAAAGCCACTCTCTATGGGGGCATTCATGCATGCTTGCTCCTGAGTCAATAGACACAGACAGTGAGGCTCCACCCCGCCCCCTCATCATAGGATTTGATTGACAGGAGCGGGAGCAAATGGGTCCGATTGCCATCAATCTGCCCAATGAGGAGGGACAGAGCTGGGAGAGCAACTGCTCTCATCCACCTCACTGGATTAAGATCAGCCTCAGGTATGTATATGAGGGGACTGGGGGGGGGGGATCTTCTCCAACAGATTCTAACTCTAATGCATAGACTACATTACATTAAAAAAAACCTTCAAGCTTTAGAACTACTTTAATTAATGTAGAATTCCAGCTTAAAGGCATTGTACACTTTCAATTGTTTTTGTTGTTTTAAAGTGATTGTAAAGTCTTGTTTTTTTTTTATTATTAAATAACAAACATGTTATACTTACCTCCTATGTGCAGTTGGTTTTGCACAGAGCTGCCCGGGTCTACCTCTTCTCTGGTCCCTCTTCGCTGCTCCTGGCACCTCCCTCCTGTCGAGTGCCCCCACAGCAAACAGCTTACTATGGGGGCACCCGAGCCAAGCTGCAGCTCCCTGTGTCCACTCAGACATTGAGGTGTCATTTGACCCACCCCCTGTCTCACCCAATTGGCTAACTGACTTTGATTGACAGCTACGTGAGCAAATCATGCTGCTGCTGTGTCTCAGTCAATCAGGAGGGAGAGCTACGACTAAGGACTGATGATGGTGTGAAATGCGTCAGCTTTCTTCCCTGCTTCTGCTGTTTTTTGATGATTTTACAATAAAGGCGTCTTATTGGAGTGCGGCTGTCCATATTTTCCTTTCATTATCATGTGCTGAGCCAGCACCTGCTACTTTCACATTGAGGAGGGCATCACACTAATGCCCTGTACACATGATAGGATTTTTCGACAACAAAATCCTGGATTTTTTTTCCGAAGGATGTTGGCTCAAACGTGTCTTGCATACACACGGTCACACAGATGTTGTCAGAAATTCCGAACGTCAAGAACACGGTGACGTACAACACGTACGACGAGCCATGAAAAATTAAGTTCAATCGCCAGTGCGGCTCTTCTGCTTGATTCCAAGCATTCGTGGAACTTTTGTGCTTCCGACTTGTGTACACACGATCGGAATTTCCTACAACAAGTTTTGCTGTCGAAAAATTTGAGAACCAGCTCTCAAACATTTGTGGGCGGAAATTCCGACAACAAATGTTCTATGGAGCCTACACACGGTTGGACTTTCCGACAACAAGCTCACATTCAACATTTGTTACTGGAAAATTCAACCATGTGTACAGGGCATGAGTTCACCACCTGGAGCAGTTTCATTTCTCCCAATCAGGAGGGATAGCCAGGGATGGCCGAGGGACTCTTGGACATCACTGCACAGAGATGGGGCTCAGGTAAGTATTATGCCCTGCACACACGACCGGTTTTGCCATCGGAATAAACTCTGAAGGTTTTTCCGACGAAATTCCACTCAAGCTGTCTTGCATACACATGGTCACACCAAATTTCGACAAGAATGCGGTCACAACACGTACGACGGGACAACACGGACGACGTCTTGTACTTGCTTCAGAGCATGCGTCATTTTTGGTACATCAGAACAGCATACAGACGAGCGGTTTTTCCGATAGGAATTTGTTCGGTCGAAAAAATATAGAACATGTTTTCTATCTAAGTCCATCTGAATTTTCATCGTAAAAAAGTCCAATGGGGCATACACATGGTCGGAATATACGATGAAAAGCTGGCATCTGACTTTTTCTGTTGGAAATTTCCGACCGTGTGTACGGGGCATTAGGGGATGCTGGGGAGGCTGCTGCACACAGAATGCTTTTTATCTTAATGCATAGAATGCACCTTCTGCCTTTACAACCTATTACCAGCTAAGCTCCTGCACCTGTATACCCTTAATGGGCCAAAGAGATTTTTGTCTGTTTATTTGAACACAACTCTCATTGTAGATAAGATAACAGAGTAATACAGTTCATGTATTTTTATTTTATTTTTTTTGGGGGGGGGGCAAAACACTGATTTTGTCATGTAATCATTTAATTTATTTTCAATGTAATCTATAGACAGATTATATACAAAAAAAAATAATAATAAAAAAATCACACCTTTTTCTGCTTTGATCAATGTTAGTAAAAAAAATAAAAATAATATTGTTCCTGTAGAATCAACATTACATTTAAAAAAATAATTTAAATTAAAAGGAACTGATTTATTTTGCAGAAAAATTTGTTTGCAAGCAAAATAAAGACACTCCTTTCAACTTTGCACATTTTTAAATTGAAAAGTTGGAAAAAATTTGAGAATGAAAAATTTAAATGAGAAAAAAATATTTAGAGTTAAAAAAGAGAAATAAAAATAAATCAGCTGAAAATAATGTCTAATTGGGGGGGGGGGGGCAGCACACACGCTGCATCTTTTAGGGCACATCCCACTGTCTAGGGGACCTGATTACTGACCGAACAACAATGACCTAATAATAATATTATTCTTGATATCACTAGAAAAAAGCCTTTGAAAATTAGTTTGCAATAACTCTATCAGTATCACCAGCAAAGCGGCTTCATTATTATCCCATTAAAGAAGAAGAGAATTGTGCGCTGCATTTGGAGATTTCATTATTTGCCGCGTCACGAATGTTAATTCTCCATTACAAATGCAAGTTTACAAGACCGACCGCTTCTGCTTCCGAGCATGCCTGTTTGTCCAACAACAATTGTCCGATGGAGCATACACACGGCCGGACTTTCCGCCAACAAGCTCACATCCAACATTTCCATTCAGAAATTCCAATCATGTGTACGGGGCATAAGAGTGGCAAGGATGTGGAATTCCTTTCCACAGGCGGTGGTCTCAGCGGGGGGCATTGATAGTTTAAGAAAACTATTAGATAAGCACCTGAATGACTGCAACAGGGATATACAATGTAATACTGACATATAATCACACACATAGGTTGTTCTTGATGGACTTTTTTCAGCCTCACCTACTATATAACTATGTAACTATGTAACCCTTCTGCCTGAAGCATCAACCCTCGATCTAACCATCAACCACATACACCGACTGCCCAAGCCTTCCCATCTGCCCCACAATATCCCAAGGGATGTCATTATGCAGGTCTACTTTTTTCACAATAAGGAGCAACTCCTGGCAAAATTCAGGTCCCTTGGCCAGCTGCCAGCTCCATATGCAGATATCCAATTATATGCCGATCTGTCCAAATACACTCTGGAATTGAGGCGCCAGCTTGCGACAGTGACAAAGGCATTCTGCAATCATACGATCCCCTACAAGTACTATGCTATCAGCGGAGAGAAATGGGGTAACGCACACCATCACCTCAATTGACAAGGGCCTTGGGCTCCTCCACACCTGGGGCATCATACCTGAACCACCACCACTGCCACCCTCACATAATCTTCCGGGAAAGGTTTCCCCTTCTTGGCATAAGACCTTTATCAAACATCAACGCAGGAACAGATGAAATATGCTTGGGTCCCCTCACTCTTTCAGCTACATTCAGCTTAGCCCTTCACTCTGGTTGAAGTCTTATGCTGCTATTGTGTTGGCCTTATGGACTTATCCCCCTCAGGATATACACCGCAGCACGATACTTATACTAAAAAATATTTTTTTTTTTATTTTTTATGTATTTGCACTCCACCATTCTCCTTCACTTTGCTCTGTTTTTTTGCCCCTTGCAAAGCACAGCCCACCTTCGTCTAACAGACTCGAAGATGACATGCCAAGCCTGCAATCCAGACCCACCGACACCTGCCTACCATAAAACATTGATGCCTCCAACTAGCATACCGACCTCAGCAGCCCTCTGTTACAAATGGGGCCTAAAATACTCTCAATGAACACTAAAGGCCTTAACCACCCAGCCAAGTGGGCTTTGCTATAGAAAACGGCCATAGCGCAAGGTTGTGACATAGTCTGCACCCAAGAGACATTCGGTCTTTCCGAAGGACTTTTGACGGACCTTTGACGGACTTCTGACGGACTTTCGAACGAACAGACTTGCCTACACATGATCACACCAAAGCCCGACAGATTCATACATGATGACGTACGACCGGACTAAAATAAGGAAGTTGATAGCCAGTAGCCAATAGCTGCCATAGCGTTGGTTTTCGTCCGTCGGACTAGCATACAGACGAACAGATTTTTCGCCTGGATTCGAGTCCGTCGGAAAGATTTGAAACATGTTCCAAATCTAAAATCTAAATCACAACAGGACTTTTCGACCAGACTGGTCCGATGGAACCAATCCGTCGGACAATCCGATCATATGTGGGCTTCATCGGACCTTCAGCGGACTTTTTCTGTCGAAAATCAGGCAGACTTTAGATTTAGAACATGTTTTAAATCTTTCCAATGGACTCCAGTGCGATTGAAAAATTTGTTCGTCTGTATGCTAGTCCGACGGACAAAAACGACGCAAGGGCAGCTATTGGCTATGAACTTCCTTATTCTAGCCCAGTCGTACATCATCACATTCAAACGACCTGACTTTCGAACGGATTTTAGTCCGTTCGTGTGTGCGCAAGTCTGGTCGTTCGCAAGTCCATCGTAACTTCGACGGAAAGACCGTCAGACGTTTGATGCTGAAAAGTCCGCCCATGTGTACACGGCATAAGATTTAATTCACCTAAATGCCAATCGCCGGGTGCAATGAGGACTTGTGTATTATTATTATTATTATTATTATACGAGATTTATATAGCGCCAACAGTTTACTCAGCGCTTTACAATGTATAAGGGGGACAACACAATTACAGTACAGTTCAATACAAAAGGTACAGGAGGGCCCTGCTCGTAGAGCTTACATTCTAAAGTAAAGTAAAGTAAAGTGTACAATACAATACAGCACTGCACTTATAGGATAATATTTTTACTTTACAATGCTTTGACAGATGGATTTTTGTACCCTTTGTACCCACCTCACCATAAGACGACTAGCTGTCCTAACCTTATGAACTGTATAATAGGAAATTCTGCTTTTCTTACCTGGGTGTAGCCATATAGATTCAGCAGCTGGGCCATTTGAAGGGTGGTGTCAGAATTGAGATCTCCAATGAAACCAGCCAGGGCACCCCGCTCCATACAGGAATAATTTGGAGCTTCCTTTGTATGTCCAGACAATATCTGTAGAATGTCTTTTATAGCTTTATTCACATGTCCACAAGAATCATACACATGGTATCCCAGAGTTACGTTGGGCAGTATATCTGGACTGCGGTTTATGTCATCAATAGCAAATTTAAAAGCCAGAAGATGTCTGTACTCTATCCGGGAAACCCTGCAGAAAATGGGTCCACATTAGATTTGCACCAGTTTGTAGGGCTTGAAGCAGAAATTTTCTATAACAAACTGTATAACACATTTCAACTGCTTCAGGTAGACCTTGGTGGGATTGGTGGCCCTGTACATTGATCTGTGAGTCACATAGTGAACTTCAATCATTTCTACATTGATATTACTTACAGCAGAGCTTCTCAATATTAGGGATAGGTGAGGGGTTCTACCCTGAACATTGACCCATTTAGGTGTTTGCCAACCACCTGAATTTTCAAGGTGCTCGGGGAGATGTTCGCTCACCATATGCATAGCGAATACTTGCCAGTTGTTAAGGAGCCGGCCACTACATCCTTAACAATGAATTACTTATTACTTAAGGAATTGTCAAGAACTGTGTGTGTTTTTATTTCTTTTTGACACTGGGTGGGGCATTATTAAAAAAGGTTCATTCATATTTTTTCATCCGTTGTGATGCATTAGCAACCCATTCATATACAATCGGCTGCCTTAATGCTATGGAGTTAATCCATTCTATAACACAACCTCAACAGAGCATTTGAGTATGAATGGGCCCTAAGTGTTTTTCATAAACTGTTTCAAGGATTTGCTTTAATTTTCTATAAATGCAATGTAACGAACTGAATGAGTCCTGCACATTATCACACATATCTCCTAAAGACACAGCTCTGTAGATCAGATTGGAAGATTTGCTCTTCATATTTCACTTACGCTATACAAATGAGATTTTCGATAAAACGTCCCTTCTGCTTCCACTCTGCCACTATAGAATGTACAGTGAATATCCCTCCTATAATGATGTCTCCATCCTGAGAATACTTGTACTCAAATGTATAATTCCTCATAGTCATATCACAGCGGTGAGCAGAGTTCTGGGTGTCAGATGTGCAGGGGGTCACACACAAAAACAACAACCACAATAGTCCAAGTGGATATCTGAAGACAACATGACCGAGTCTCTGATAGACTCCAATGATTTCTTCCTCTTCTCCCACCTCATCATCACTGACAGCAGCCCAGGATCCTGACACAGACTTCATGGCTCCACTGAAGGTGGAAGAAAAAAAAGTGTCAAGAATGCAAACTTATTGAGATCTGGGGATATGGAATATGAATAAAATATCACATTAAATAAAGCTCCTAAAATCAATCAATTGCACATAAATGTAAAAAAAACACACTGTGACCTCAGATCATTATAGCAATAATAACTATTATATATCAAAAGTCAGAAAAATGCTCAATAAGCCCCACAGCCACCAATATCAGATAAATATATAGGTAAACCAGCCAAAAACTTGCAGTTCTTTATAAAAATACATGGTTTTGCCAAATGAACTATGGTGCTGTGGAAGAAGGTTTACTTGCAACATCAGGTATGGACCAAAAATAAGTATTTTCTGGTCCTCATCATGTCAGCCCAGTATGGGTCTGCTCTGTCCCAATGACCCCTTAGGAAAACCACCCAAAAGCAATACATTTAAGAGGCCCCCACCCCAGTCCTCAATCCTGGACAATGTTTCTGAAAAGAATGTGGAGAAACCCAACCTCCTTGTTACAGACCCAACTGGGACAGAGGTTTTTGGCGTGGACTAGGGGCAAGCCTCCTACCTACTGATTATTGCCCATGGAGAGAGCAGATCATTCGCTAATGATAGACAACAATGTGATGAATGCTGAGAGCAAGGCTTGGATTAATTTCCCAAATAAGGACAATAAAGCTTCCCATTTGGAGTGGATGGAAAAGTGTAATATTAACCTTGTATAGGTTAATGGTCAAAGGAAATATGGTGGTCCTCCTGCAAACTGAGTTGGAGAAGCCCCTCCACTTGGAACAGA
Organism: Lithobates clamitans; assembly: GCA_037952925.1. Classification (NCBI taxonomy): domain Eukaryota; kingdom Metazoa; phylum Chordata; class Amphibia; order Anura; family Ranidae; genus Lithobates; species Lithobates clamitans. The sequence goes on along the minus strand of JBBGZY010000588.1, from coordinate 1,088,740 downwards.
AATATTTATCAACAATATCCCTCAAGAAATCTATGAAGATAAATTAATTACACTCTTTCAGACTGCTGGATCATTGTATGGGCTTTGTCTCATAGACTGTTGTAGACTGGTGCCAGACAGTCTGAGAGGAAGTGGGATCCCTGGTTAATCAAATAATGGTCTAAGCACCTAGGCTTGTTTAAGTGACTAGTTATTAATTAGTTCATGTTAATTATATCACTGTCAGCTATTAGTTGCTAGATGTTGATTACCATGATGTTTATTTTAGCGGTTCCTTAGCTATGTTAATTATATTCCTGTTTACAGCTTGCATTGTTAGGGTAATATGATCAGGCCCTACCTGATGTTGCGTGGTATATATCCCCACGCCAGGGTCCTAGGTGTAATCCTGGACTCTGAACTAACCTTTCGACCCCACATTCTCTCCGCAACATCTCCAAGATACGCCCCTTCCTAACCAATGTCACCACAAAGCTTCTAATCCACTCCCTGGTCATCTCCCGCCTCGACTACTGCAACTCCCTCCTCATTGGTTTACCTCTAAATAGGCTATCCCCACTTCAGTCCGTCACGAACGCTGCTGCCAGGCTCAACCACCACACAAACCACTCAGCGTCTGCTACACCCCTCTGCCAATCCCTCCATTGGCTGCCACTCAGTCACCAAATTAAATTCAAGATACTACCCATAACTTACAAAGCCATCCACAACCTGGCCCCCAGCTACATCTCTAACCTAGTCAAAAAATACCAACCTAATTGTTCTCTTCGCTCCTCCCAAGACCTCCTGCTCTCAAACTCCCTTGTCACCTCATCCCATGCTCGCCTTCAGGACTTCTCCAGAGCCTCCCCCATCCTCTGGAATGCTCTACCCCAATCCGTCCGATTTTCTCCTACTTTATCCACTTTCAGACGATCCCTGAAAACTCATCTCTTCAGAGAAGCCTATCTGGCCCCCACCTAACAACTGTACATTTATCTTCTCAATCAGCACATCACCCACAGTTATTACCTCTTGTATCTCTTGACCTCCCCTCTTAGATTGTAAGCTCTAAGGAGCAGGGCCCTCTGATTCCTACTGTATCAAATTGTATTGTATTTGTACTGTCTACCCTCAAGTTGTAAAGCGCTACGTAAACTGTTGGCGCTATATAAATACTGTATAATAATAATAATAATATATTCTGTGTGAATTTGCAACAAAGTAAGTTTCAGTTTGCTACACTAAGAATATTACCGGACCCTCAAGGTGCCGCCTACCATATTAATATGTCAAAAGGGGTTAAACAATACTCAAGTATGGGGATTGGATACCCTCAAAAACGTTAGAGTAAAAGTGACAAAATGAAAAAAGGCAGGGAAGGAGAGGATGGGAGCTCGCCTGTATCACGGGGAGGAAGAACGGGGAAATGCTGATGTAAATCAGCATTTCCCCGTTCTGCCGATTGACAGGACACTGATCACAGCTCCATGTAATCGGGAGCGGTGATCAGACACATAGCCACGCCCCTCCACAGTTAGAATCACTCCCTAGGACACACTTAACCCCTACAGCGCCCCCTAGTGGTTAACCCCTTCACTGCCAGTCACATTTACACAGTAATCAATGCATTTTGAATTGTACTGATCGCTGTATAAATGTGAATGGTCCCAAAATCGTGCCAAAAGTGTCCGATCTGTCCGCCATAATGTCACAGTCATGATAAAAATCTCTGTTCGCCGCCATTACTAGTAAAAAAAAAAATATTAATAAAAATGCTATAAAACTATCCCCTATTTTGTAGACGCTATAACTTTTGCGCAAACCAATCAATAAATGCTTATTGCGATTTTCTTTACCAAAAATATGTAGAAGAATACGTATCCACCTAAACTGAGGAAAAAAAATGTTTTTTTATAAATGTTTTGAGGATATTTATTATAGCAAAAAGTAAAAAATAATGCATTTTTTTCAAAATTGACGCTTTTTTTTGTTTATAGCGCATATATAAAAAATAAAAACCACAGAGGTGATCAAATACCACCAAAAAAAGCCAAAAGAAAGCTCTATTTGTGGGGAAAAAAGGACGTCAATTTTTTTTTTTTTTTTTTTTCTTTTTTTTTTTTTTTTAAAAAAAAAAAAAAAAAAAAAAGGACGTCAATTTTGTTAGGGAGCCACATCGCACACCCCGGAATTGTCAGTTAAAGCATTGCAGTGCTGAATTGCAAAAAGTGCTCTGGTCTTTGGGCAGCCAAATGGTCCGGGGCTTAAGTGGTTAAAATTACAACTTTGTAAAAAAAAATAAAACATTCTTAATTTTTCAAAAACTGTGACAAAAAAAATTACAATTTCAAAAAAACTCTCCACGCCTCTTACTAAATAATTTCGACTCTACTTTCCCTAAAAGGGGTCATTTGGGGTGTATATGTACTGTCCTGGTGTTTTAGGGCTTCATGATAAGTCATCAGTACATCAGAATTGATCAATTTTATTTACACGTATAAATATACAGTATATATATATATATATATATATATATATATATATATATATATATATATATATTAGTTTGTAAACTCTATAACCTTCACACAGACTAAATAGTATACACTAGTTTGGGTTATTTTTACAGAAAATGTAGCAGAATACATTTTGGCCTAATTTATGAAGAAAAATGATTTATTTGCAAAATGTTTTAGCTAAAAATTAAGATATATGTATATAGCAAAAAATAACAATCCAGTGGTGATTAAATACCACCAAAAGAAATCTCTATCTGTCTCAAAAAGATATAATTTTTTTTCTATGGATACAGTGTTGCATGCCTGAGTAATTATCATTCAAAGTGTGACAGTGCTGAAAGCTGAAAATTGGCCCGGACTTGAAGGGGGTGAAAATGCCCGGACTTGTGGTGGTTAATACAGAAGAGAAAATATCTAGTGCTCCCCGTATAATTCTTTGTTTATTAAAACCAACCATAGTCACAAAAGTAAGTAACTGCAGCACTTGTCAGATATAGCCATCATTCGCACAAGACACCTCTGTACATAGACTCCCAGCAGGTTCCACAAACCAGCCTTCAACAGTGTGATCACATCCACCATGCTGTTGACGGAACCTGCCGGGAGTCTGTGTATAGCTGTGTTTTGTCACTTTTTTTCTTCTTAGGGGGTCTGGATCTGACCAGTGGAGATCTGATTCAGACACCTCCCCCATGAAAATTTGCAACAGTAGATCAATGCCATCATATTCATCTATTGCTGCCTGCAGTCAGCCAGCGGTAGATCACTATAGCAGTAAACAGCTGCTGTATGGAGGGCTAAGCAGAGCAATTACAGCCATTCCTGACCCTCTGTAGTGAATGTGTCTGCAGTGATGTCACTTATGATGTCATCACATACCTAAAGTTAACACAACATGGAAGTGCTGTACTTACTTTTGCTTTCACAAAGCACACCTTTGGAGCAATGTGTGAAAGCATCAGAAGCCCAAGAGCTGATAGTTACAGCTCCTTGGCATAGCACTGGATGCCAGCTGGGACTGGCAACCAGCAATTTTAGCCTTCACCCCCACCAGGACCCGTGGGAGTCACTGATCCCCGCCATTTAATCTTATTGTCCCAATAGCCCCTTCAACATTGGAACTAAAACCTTCTTATGCAACTACCCTTGATTGTTGTAGGTGGGCAGAGCCCCTAAGATTAATTTGGACTCATAGACAAGCAAAAAAAAATGCCCCAGAGGTGAAAGATTGCTTTCCTTCAGACATACTTTTCAGCCACCTTTAGGATATATGCACTCTGTTGCTTTATAATAGAGATTATTTCTGACCTAACCTTTGTGAACTGATTTCCATGTCAGAGCTACCCCTTTTTTTTTTCTTCAAATCAACATATTAAAGACTGGGAGGACCTTCAGAATGTGGTTTGTAAATTTTGACTTCTTTCCTTTTTAAAACCTTTTGGGGGATCAATCACTCAAGTACTTATGATAAATTTAATTTGGACCATCCAGAAACTTAACAAATGAAAGGCTCAGTGTGGACTGTATATAATGTTCCGAGAGACAACGTCCATATTGAGACTCCCTCTCCCTGGACAGAGGGTAGTGTCTTTAATCCTATATTAAGAAGTGCCTTTCAAGTTGGTTGTAGACTTTGACTCTTGTTTTCAGGTGGTACACCCTTATTTAGGCATTTGGTGTCCTGCATGGGCTTGCCTCGGAGGTGGTCCCATAATTCATAAAGGTCTTCCTTTCCTTTTCTTTTTTGAAGTGGATGTGCTGGAAATTTGGCAGTTTGGTAACAAGTGGATGTCAACCCAACACACATTCAAATCTCAATTTAGTGGAATGCACAGCCCAAAAATGAAGCTAGTCAGACCAAAATATATTTTTTAGACTTTATAATCAGTGCGGAGGGGAATCAATTTGTTACCACTACTTTTTTTAAGTCAACTGATCACAACTCTGTTATCCGGTTGGACATTTGCCACCACCTATCGTGATTGAAGTCAGTGCCCCATAGTCAATTTATGAGAATTATACGTCATTTGTACTATGGAGAGTGATTTTCTGGCACAAGCCAGAATCAGGAGAAAGAGGTTCATTGAGAAGGGTTATGAGGGCAACTCTTTCGATGAGACTATGTCGCAGGTGTGGACACTTGGACATCAGCTTCTAATTGATAAGACTGGTCCTGGTAGTACAGAGGGAAAAAAGGTTTCCTGGTCTTTTGCCACATCCTTTTCACAAAATTATGTGATCAAGAGGAAATTCAAGAAACATTGGCATACCTTAAGTTATTGCATTATTATTAGGTCCACTTTTACCAAAGAAACCACAGGTGGTATATAGGTGTCTTCCATTTTTTAAGACATTATTGCCCCCAATGTGATAGACAAGCCATTAAGACCTTTTTTTCATAATTTACCTGGATTTTTTCCATAAAAATTGTGCTGTCTGTAAGCTCAATTGATGACATATTAAAAAAAAATCTTTGTTTGCATCCACAGTGACTTCTAACATTTATACAATTAAAATTTATACAATTAAACCCTTAATTACATGTTCATATATCCATGTTGTTTACATGTTGCAATGCCCTTGTGGTCTTCAATTTGTGCGGAGAACCATGTGGGCACTCAATTTCTGTTTAGGGGAGCATTAGGGCAACATTAGATTACTATGCTTATGGCCTAAACATGGACTGGGATGTCAGTATGTTTATTACCAATGGTTAAGGCTTCATTTATTCCTGTCCTCCTCTCTTGTTTTGGTATATTAAGATAACCTTTTTGATTTAAAAAAAAATTGGAATGCATTTGGTTATATGATGCATTTATGTTATGTCATTTTTTAATTGTTGCTAATATGGGGGGTACATTTTATCTTTAACCACCTCAAGTCTGGAAACTTTCACCCTCTTCCAGTTCAGGCAAGTTTTCAGCTTTCAGCGCTGCCATACTTTGAATGACAATTACTCGGTCATGCGACACTGTACCCAAATTAATTTTATATTGTTTTTGAGACAGGCAGAGCTTTCTTTTTGGTGGTATTTAATCACTACTGGGTTTTTCATTTTTGCTATATATAAAGGGAAAAAAACTAACATTTAGAAAAAAAAGGTTTCTTAGTTTTTGTTTTAAAATGTTGCAAATAAATAATCTTTCTTCATCATTTTTTTCAGACAGATAGCGTTCTTTTGGTGGTAACTTGGTGCAGGCTTTACCAATCAGCTAAAACTGTAACAGAGTTACCTAGAGTATCATAAGGGCAGCCAGGAATGGATAGTACAAACCCCCAGGGGCTATGCTGCCTTAGTGTCTCTACTAGGTCCAAGTCTAGCTGCAGGACTTCAGTGTTCAGGGAGGTGAAGAATCGCTAAAGTCTTTGTAAATGCTATGAAACAGGGAGGAAAAATCTCTAAAAATGAAAAAAAAAAGTTATTTCTGCTGATGTGTTTGGGGCCTTTTCGGAGGTGCACTAATGGTGATGCTGAGTGACTTCCAGCTACTCCCAATTCAAGAATGTGAGGATTTGAGGTAGAGTTCTAGCAGACATAACTTAAACGAGGCTTAAAAGCAATGAAAAAGACAAGTAACTAGTGTGAGGCTGGGTTCACACTGGTGCGACACGACAGCCGTCCTACTTTGGATCCGACTTTGCCCTGCGACATGAAGCCGGCATGTGTCCGACTTTCAATGAACGGGGATCCGACTTGGATCCCCGCCAATGCCGGCACTGTGTTTGGTATGAATCTTTAGAGGGGAACTCCGCGCCAAATTTTAAATAAAAAACCGGCATGGGTTCCCCCTCCAAGAGCATACCAGGCCCTTGGGTCTGGTATGGACCTTGAGGGGAACCCCCTACGCCGAAAAAACGGCGTGGGGGGTCGCTCCCAATCCATACCAGACCCTTATCCGAGCACGCAGCCCGGCCGGACAGGAATGGGGGTGGGGACGAGCGAGCGCCCCCCCCCTCCTGAACCGTACCAGGCCGCATGCCCTCAACATGGGGGGTGGTGCCTTGGGGGAGGGGGCGCGCTGCGGCCCCCCCCACCCCAAAGCACCTTGTCCCCATGTTGATGAGGACAAGGGCCTCTTCCCGACAACCCTGGCCGTTGGTTGTCGGGGTCTGCGGGCGGGGACTTATCGGAATCCGGGAGCCCCCTTTAATAAGGGGGCCCCCAGATCCCGGCCCCCCACCCTATGTGAATGAGTATGGGGTACAGCGTAAAGCGGAGGAGCCTGGTCTTCAATCTTCTGCCTTCTGCCTTCTGCCCTCTTCTCCTGATGTTGACACGACGCTCTCTGGGGCTAGAATGCTCTCTGTGCGCTCTGCTCTGATTTATATAGGCGGTGACCCCGCCCCCTTAAGCCGTCACAGTCCCTGGGCATGCTGGGACTATGACGGCATAAGGGGGCGTGGTCACCGGTTGATGACCACGCCCCCTAAAACATCACAGTCCCAGCATGCCCAGGGACTGTGACGGCTTAAGGGGGCGGGGTCACCGCCTATATAAATCAGAGCAGAGCGCACAGAGAGCATTCTAGCCCCAGAGAGCGTCGTGTCAACATCAGGAGAAGAGGTCAGAAGGCAGAAGGCAGAAGATTGAAGACCAGGCTCCTCCGCTTTAGCAAAAGAGCGGCAAAAGAGCAGAAGAGAGCGGAGGAGCCCGGCAGAAGATCCGGAGAGCGTGGAGAAGAACCGGAGAGACCCCCGAAGTCGGAAGAAGACCCCCGGAGCTGTCTAATAAAATGCTTTAAAAATCTGTGTAGTGTTTTTTTTTTTAAATTGACACTTTTTTCCTAGGTGAATGGGTAGGGGTACGCTGTACCCCATACTCATTCACATAGGGTGGGGGGCCGGGATCTGGGGGCCCCCTTATTAAAGGGGGCTCCCGGATTCCGATAAGTCCCCGCCCGCAGACCCCGACAACCAACGGCCAGGGTTGTCGGGAAGAGGCCCTTGTCCTCATCAACATGGGGACAAGGTGCTTTGGGGTGGGGGGGCCGCAGCGCGCCCCCTCCCCCAAGGCACCACCCCCCATGTTGAGGGCATGCGGCCTGGTACGGTTCAGGAGGGGGGGGGCGCTCGCTCGTCCCCACCCCCATTCCTGTCCGGCCGGGCTGCGTGCTCGGATAAGGGTCTGGTATGGATTGGGGGCGACCCCCCACGCCGTTTTATTCGGCGTAGGGGGTTCCCTTCAAGGTCCATACCAGACCCAAGGGCCTGGTATGCCCTTGGAGGGGGAACCCATGCCGGATTTTTATTTAAAATTTGGCGCGGAGTTCCCCCTAAAGATTCATACCAAACAATGTCGGGGATCCAAGTCGGATCCCCGTTCATTGAAAGTCGGACACATGCCGGCTTCATGTCGCAGGGCAAAGTCGGATCCAAAGTAGGACGGCTGTCGTGTCGCACCAGTGTGAACCCAGCCTAAAGAGAGGTTCAGTGGATCTGAGCTACTAGGATAATCCAAAACAGGTGATGTGGCACTGATCAATTATATGCTGCTTAAGTTTGGTAATGTCTAAGGGCCTGATGGCAAACTGTGTAACTGAGGTCTAGCTGGTTTTTGTGATGTAGAGTGCTTGGTGGGTTGATAATGCTCTCACTATTCCTGTACTTCAGAGGTGGGTTCTGACTGCTGTGGGGCCATTCATGGATTGATGGCTTCAGCTTTGGAGAACCTGCTTTGTACTGCTACAGCCGCAGATGATGATCGGCGAACCTGTTCTGTCTGTGGATGAAGATGATGACCGACAGGCCAGCTTTGTAAGGCTGTGGATGAAGATGATGACCGGCAGGCCAGCTATGTAAGGCTGTGGATGCAGGTGAGTAGGCCACTCTGACCGGTGAGTGTAATGGGCTCAGCACAATCCCTGGACATCCACACCCTTCTCTCGTCTGGCACCAATCGCCCTATTTTTCCTAGGTAGACAGTAAAGACTACATGTTACCATGACCCATTTTTTTCCAGTAGCTGGCAGGTTTAGTGGCTTTGAAAGCAAAGCAGACAACGGTGATCTTGGTCAGAACAGAAGAGACAGTGATGGGGAAGAAGATGCCAAATTAAGTTTGCCTCAGCATGCAGGTCATATCCACAAGACGACCGAGGAACAAGACGACATAGAGGAAGCTCAGCAAGATGCAGGTCAGGAGGATGAAGCTCAAAGTTCGATTATTGGCTTTTGGAATGGGGGTGTCCCAATGATAAATAATGTTTTTTAATATAAATAATGTAATAACTGAAAATAATGAAGACATTAATTAAAAAATTAAAACCATCACATAATTTATAGAACAGAAATTTGTATGTTTTGGAAACACATTTCTCTTTCTTCTCATCAGGACATTTGAGGCAGTTTTCACTATCTGCAATAAAAAAACAATAAAGATATTTTTTTCTCTAAAATAAGTAGAAGGATAGAAAATGTGGAATTCAAAAGAAAAATCTCTCAAGTTAGACTTTTTTCTGTCAAATTGAATTATACATTGATTTCATAAATCACTCAGTGCCATTACTGGTTAGACGTCCTCACCAGAATTCCCAAATATTATGGCACTTTCAAATGGACATGTGCAATAAATTTTAGTCCAAATATAAATTCGGGCAAATTTATGGTTATTCTGAGATTTGGATGTATCTGAATCTCCGAATGAAATAGTAACGAATTTCGTGGAAACTCGTTTCTTTCAAATATAATTTCCTAAAGAATTCCAAATTTTCATTTTGGAATTTATTTAGTTTTGTTTTCTTTCATCTCGTTTATTCCTTTTCTAATGAATTCCAAATTTTAATAACGATTCAAATTCAGATTGGTCGAAAAATAATCGCCTGATTCAAATTCTGTGTGAAGAATAGCTGGTTGTTAAGGAGCGTTCTGAGAAGTTGGCTGTCGTGTTCTTTAACAACTAACGATTCATCAGCTGTCAGTGTTCTTCCCTACTGACAGATGAAAGTAAACAAAAGAATTCCGGTGTTAAAAAATGCAGAAAAAACAGCCTGGGGTCCACCCAATCCATACCACGCCTGGAGGGCCTGGTATGGATTTTAAGGGAAACCCCACACCAAATTGTTTTTTAAAAATGGTGTGGGGTCCCTCCCCCAAAAAAACCATACCAGACCCTTATCAGAGTATGCAGCCCGGCAGGCCAGCAAAGGGGGGGACGTGTGCGGCACGATTTGTCACTGGCTGTGGCCACTGGACACAGCCAATGATTGATCGGTGTACTGGCTTGCTGCCAGTACCATGTGACCAATCACAACAGGTCACAAGACAGTTGTAAACAATGGTTGGCTTCCTTTCCGGCCATCCATTGTGTACAATTGTGTTGCTAGCTGTGATTGATCAGTGTGATTATATGGTACAGACAGGGCCAATCACAGCACATCTGTACCATGTGATTAGCTGTGGCCAATCACAGCTAATCACAACAAAATAAACGGCATGAATTGATTTCATTCAGTAAAATGATTGCTTATAGCAATGAAATTCATTTATAAGCAATCATATTGTGTAAAAAAAAAAAATCCCGATCACTTCCTCAGAGTAGTATAATATTACTATGGAAACATTTTATTGCTCTGGGCACAGTGTGTTAAAAAAAGAAAACCATGTATTTAAAAATAAAAATTATTTTTTTTTTATACTGTCTCTGGTCAGTGTCTCTAATCATCGCCACACCAGTTATATGATAACGCTGTACTGCGCTGGTGACAGTATGTTTTAAAAAAAAGGGTGATTTATTTATTTTTTAATTTCTTCATTTTTCAAAAAATTCTTACAAAAATGACAACTTCAAAAAACTCACCATGCCTCTTACTAAATATGAGGAAGGAAGGGAAAGGGGAAGGGAAGAGGGTGGGAATTTAAATGAAAAGCAGGAAACCATACGTTTTCATCCCAATTGAATTATAAAAAACGACAGCAGGTTGGCCCAAAAAAAAAAAAATGAGTGAATAATAAAAAAAAAAAAAAAATATAATATATATATATATATATATATATATATATATATATATATATATATATATATTTTTTTTTTTTTTTTTTTTATTTATTATCTAGACAGTAAAAACAAACAGTCTCATATTTAATTACAACAATTGATAAATTAAAAAAAAAATACATATTAAAGACCATTGTCCTATAAATAGATCATAACACAAGAGTACATTACATATTGTAGGATAAGTATCGTCCTCCATGCTCTATGTGACTATCAAGCAGAGTGTTAATAAAAATTTCTACTGAACCAAAGTCACATAGACCATCTATATAAAAACACAAGATGCATCCAGATATGCCCGACATGTTTTGTGGGTAAAACCACTTCCATGGGGGCGGGTGCATCTAAATTTGTAGAGAAATATAGGTAAGCCAGTATAATAAAATGTGAACAGGAGAAATAATAATTAGACGATATGTAAGAGACAGTGGTAAACTATCCCCACATATACTCACATGAGAATGAAGACTAGCACCTGCGAGACCCAAACCCGGAGACTGCCTAAGATGTCCACACCGGGAACTGTGGTAGAATGGGCCCGCCAGGGAGTCAGGCACACACACATGGTCCCACATAGATTGAAGTGCAAAGGGGGATTTAGATGTTGAAAAACACCAATTGATAAATTGTTTGGGCTCCATTTCTGTGAAATTCAAAAATCAACTATAAGTACATACTATTGATAGAGAGTATCTTGATTTATAAAACAGGGGGGGGGGAAATATACAAAAGGAATGGCGCCCAACCCTAAGAGGACTAGGAACATGGATAAAGGAAAATTACCTATTGGCACAAAAGTAAAACCAAAATCCAGTAACAGGTACAAGGTGTGTGAGAGAGGTGCTGCCACACGGACAGACTAGCACCAAATATGGATGTTAAATGCACCCCAAACTACCCAGCAGGCCCTTCACCAGCATCACGTAGGCATGACAGAGTAGGAGACGTGCATGCACAAGAGCAGCTGAAAATCCCATCTGTGCTCACCTCCCCATAGGTCAGCCAGGATACCAAAGCACACATGCCTGTGCAGGGAGGTCTGAACGGGCATCGTGCATAGGGCATGGGGGCGTGGCGCCGAAGCATAGTGGGACAAGCCCACCCAATCACGCGCATACCTATATGAGACTGTTATTTACTGTCTAGATAATAAATGCATATATATTTTTATCATTGACTCAAATTTTGGCCACACTGAACATGCCTCTTTCAAAGTCCCAACCTGCTGTAGCCTCTTACTAATTACCTTGGACTGTCTATTTTCCAAAAAGGGGTCATATGGGGAATTTTTGTACTGTTCTGGCATTTTCGGTAAGTAATGATATAGGATGTCAGTACATAAGGACCGATCCATTTTCAGATATATATCGCATAGTTTGGGTTATTTTCACCGAAGAACATTTTTTTTATTTGCAAAATGTCATAACAGAAACAAAGAAAATCACGTTTTTTCTAAAAATTTCAAGCATTTTTTAAATTTATTTAGCAAAAAGTGAAATACCCAGTGGTGAATAAATACCACCAAAAGAAAGCTCTAGTTGTGCTAAATGATAAAAATGTAATTTGGCTACAGTGTTGCATGACCGTGCAATTGTCATTCAAAGTGTGAAAGTGCTGAAAGCTGAAAATTGGCCTGGCAGGGGGTAGAAGTGCCCAGTATTGAAGTGATTAACAAGGGGGCCCCCAGATCCCGACCCCACCCTATGTGAATGAGTAGGAGTACGTAGTACCCCTACTCATTAACCAAAAAATGTGTAAAAAGTAAATAAAAACACAGCAGTTTTTGACAAGTCCTTTATTATAAAACAAAAAATAAATGTCTCCTGAAGTAGACCCAACATCAATCATGATGGCCGCCATTTCCGCTGACCTAAAAAAAAAGTTCTGCATCCGACGAAGGTTCTCGTCGACTGCCAGTTCTTAAATAACTAAGATCCACCCTTGTGATGTCAACTGGTTAATGATGTCACAAGGGGCGGGGTCACCCAATGACATCATCGAGTGGACCCACTCCTTAATTATTTAAGAACTGTCAGACAGCAGAGCTGTCAGATGGCAGAAGCCTTCATCAGGTGCAGAGCTTTTTTTTCAGGGTCAGCGGTAGTGGTGGAAATTGTGATTGACGTTGGATCACGATTGACATCGGGGGGACATACATTTTTTGTTTTTTAATAAAGAACTTGTAAAAGCTGTTGTGGTGTTTGTATTTACTTTTGTCAGTTTTTGGTGAATGAGCAGGGGTATCCCTTCTTTTTCACATGTGGGGCCATGATCTGGGTCACCCCCTGCACCCCCACAACCACTGGGCCAGGGTTGTGGGGAAGAAGCCCTTGCCCTCATCAACATGGAGACAAGGTGCTTTGGGGGGAAGATCCCCTTCTGCCCTACAGCATTCCCCATGTTGAGCGCATTTGGCCTGATATGGTTTAGGAGGCTCGCCCACTCGTTCCTGGTCTGCTGGTCTGCATGCTTGAATAAGTATATGGTATGGATTTTAGGGGAACCCCATGCCATTTTTCATAAAAAATTTGGTGTGGGGTTCCCCTTAAAATCCATACCAGACCCGAAGGGTCTGCTGTTTTTTTTTGCATTTTTCATCTCTGGCATTCTTTTGTTTACATTCATCTGTCAGTGGGGAAGCCCGCTGACATCTGATGAGTTATCAGTTGTTAAGACTTCCCGGCCCACTCTTTAACAACCAGCTATTCTTCACAAAGAATTAAAATCGGTCAATCATTTTTGCGACTGAACCAAATTCAAATTGCTTCGAAAATTTGGAATTCATTAGAAAATTAATAAACAAAATGAAATTGAATTAAATGAAAACAATTCCAAAACATATCAATGAAACAAAATTAGTAACAGAACAAATCTATCTGAAAGAAACCAAAACAAATGTCATGGCCCTCTGATAGACTTTCTATAATGTACAATGAACAAACAAATACACAATCAAGCTTTGAGGTTTACAAAACATTGATATCTCATGGAGACACAAACATCTGACGCAAACTCTTGCTTCCAGAGTTCCCGAGGATATAATAACCTAGTGAGCGTTAGGGATGGGCCGAACACTCCCCTGTTCGGTTTGCATCCAGAACATGCGAACAGGCAAAAAATTTGTACGAACACCGTTAAAGTCTATGGGACAAGAACATGAAAAATCAAAAGTGCTCATTTTACAGGTTAATATGCAAGTTATTGTCATAAAGTGTTTGGAGACCTGGGTCCTGCCCCAGGGGACATGTATCAATGCAAAAAAGTTTTAAAAACAGCAGTTTTTTTGGGAGCAGTGATTTTAATAATGCTTAAATGAAACAATAAAAGTGAAATATTCCTTTAAATTTCGTACCTGGGGGGGTGTCTATAGTATGCCTGTAAAGTAGCGCATGTTTCCTGTGTTTATAACAGTCCGAGAGCAAAATTACATTTATAACCCCTTCCCGCCGACCGTACGCATATGTGCGTACTCGGCTTTCGGGGGTTAAAGCAAAACAAACTGAATTAAAGCAAAAAATGAAAACCTATGATGCCCATGTATTGTCCTTTAAATCAGAATATCTCCCAACATTATAGAAAAATGTCAAATACTTATCAGTGTATACTCAATGTTCTCCAAACCAAAAATAAAACAAAATTGATGAAAAAACAAAACTGTTTGGTTTGCGTGTGAGCAGCGAAAAAATTGAATTTGATATTTTACTCCACCTTGAGATATACCTATATATTTTTTTTTTTTTATTGATAGGGGTAACTGCACTTGGGTATTGTTTGTCTTTAGTTTTGTCCTAAGCTTTTGCTTACCTCATAAAAAGAAATCAGATTTGTTTGACAACTTTGATCTTTCATGAATCCATGTTGTCTACTGCCTAAAATATTATTTTCTAGCAAAAACTAATCTAAGAGGTCTTTTAATAAACTCTCCAGTAGGGATGAGCCGAACACCCCCCTGTTCGGTTCGCACCAGAACATGCGAACAGGAAAAAAGTTCGCTCGAACACGCGAACACCGTTAAAGCCTATGGGACACGAACATGAATAATCAAAAGTGCTAATTTTAAAGGCTTATATGCAAGTTATTGTCATAAAAAGTGTTTGGGGACCCGGGTCCTGCCCCAGGGGACATGGATCAATGCAAAAAAAAGTTTTAAAACGACCGTTTTTTCAGGAGCAGTGATTTTAATAATGCTTAAAGTCAAACAATAAAAGTGTAATATCCCTTTAAATTTCATAGCTGGGGGGTGTCTATAGTATGCCTGTAAAGGGGCGCATGTTTCCCGTGTTTAGAACAGTCTGACAGCAAAATGACATTTCGAAGGAAAAATTCCATTCAAAACTACCCGCGGCTATTGCATTGCCGACAATACACATAGAAGTTCATTGATAAAAACGGCATGGGAATTCAACACAGGGAAACCCCGAACCAAAATTTAAAAAAAAAATGACGTGGGAGTCCCCCTAAATTCCATACCAGGCCCTTCAGGTCTGGTATGGATATTAAGGGGAACCCCGGCCAAAATTTTTAAAAAAAATTACGTGGGGTTCCCCCTAAATTCCATACCAGACCCTTCAGGTCTGGTATGGATTTTAAGGGGAACGCTGCACCAAAAAAAAAAAAAAAATGGCGTGGGGTCCCCCCAAAAATCCATACCAGACCCTTATCCGAGCACGCAACCTGGCAGGCCGCAGGAAAAGAAGGGGGGATGAGAGTGCGCCCCCCCTGAACCATACCAGGCCACATGCCCTCAACATTGGGAGGGTGCTTTGGGGTAGCCCCCCAAAACACCTTGTCCCCATGTTGATGAGGACAAGGGCCTCATCCCCACAACCCTGGAAGGTGGTAGTGGGGGTCTGCGGGCGGGGGGCTTATCGGAATCTGGAAGCCCCCTTTAACAACCTTTTCCCCTGTGTGAAATGGTAAGGGGATACTTACCCCTACCATTTCACTAAAAAACTGTCAAAAATGTTAAAAATGACAAGAGACAGTTTTTGACAATTCCTTTATTTAAATGCTTCTTCTTTCTTCTATCTTCCTTCATCTTCTTCTTCCTCCGACATTCTCGTCCAGCATCTCCTCCACGGCGTCTTCTATCTTCTTCTCCTCGGGCCGCTCCGCACCCATGGCATGGGGGGAGGCTCCCGCTCTTCTCTTCATCTTCTTCTTCATCCTCTTCTCTTCTTTCTTCTTCTCTTCATTTTCTTCTCCGGGCCGCTCCGCACCCATGCTGGCATGGAGGGAGGCTCCCGCTGTGTGACGGAGTCTCCTCGTCTGATGGTTCTTAAATAATGGGGGGTGGGGCCACCCGCTGACTCCGCCCACCTCTGACGCATGGTGACTTGACGGGACTTCCCTGTGACGTCACGGGGAATGCCACAGGGAAGTCCCGTCATGTCCCGTGCGTCAGAGGGGGCGGGGTCACCGGGTGGCCCTGCCCCCCGTTATTTAAGAACCATCAGACGAGGAGATGCTGTCACACAGCGGGAGCCTCCCTCCATGCCAGCATGGATGCGGAGCGGCCCAGAGAAGAAAATGAAGAAGAGAAGAAGAGAAGAAGGAAGAAGAGAAGAGGATGAAGAAGAAGATGAAGAGAAGAGCGGGAGCCTCCCCCCATGCCATGGGTGCGGAGCGGCCCGAGGAGAAGAAGATAGAAGACGCCGTGGAGGAGATGCTGGACAAGAACGCCGGAGGAAGAACCAGAAGAAGATGAAGGAAGATAGAAGAAAGAAGAAGCATTTAAATAAAGGAATTGTCAAAAACTGTCTCTTGTCATTTTTAACATTTTTGACAGTTTTTTAGTGAAATGGTAGGGGTAAGTACCCCTTTACCATTTCACACGGGGGGGCGGGATCTTGGGGTTCCCTTGTTAAAGGGGGCTTCCAGATTTCGATAAGCCCCCCGCCCGCAGACTCCCACAACCACCGGCCAGGATTGTGGGGATGAGGCCCTTGTCCTCATCAACATGGGGACAAGGTGTTTTGGGGGGCTACCCCAAAGCACCCTCCCAATGTTGAGGGCATGTGGCCTGGTACGGTTCAGGAAGGGGGGGCGCACTCTCGTTCCCCCCTCTTTTCCTGCGGCCTGCCAGGTTGCGTGCTCGGATAAGGGTCTGGTATGGATTTTTAGGGGGAACCCCACATCATTTTTTTTTTAAATTTTGGTTCGGGGTTTCCCTGTGTTGAATTCCCATGCCGTTTTTATCAATGAACTTCTATGTGTATTGTCGGCAATGCAATAGCCGCGGGTAGTTTTAAATGGAATTTTTAATCGAAATGTCATTTTGCTGTCAGACTGTTCTAAACACGGGAAACATGCGCCCCTTTACAGGCATACTATAGACACCCCCCAGCTACGAAATTTAAAGGGATATTACACTTTTATTGTTTGACTTTAAGCATTATTAAAATCACTGCTCCTGAAAAAACGACCGTTTTTAAAACTTTTTTTTGCATTGATCCATGTCCCCTGGGGCAGGATCCGGGTCCCCAAGCACTTTTTATGACAATAACTTGCATATAAGCCTTTAAAATTAGCACTTTTGATTTCTCCCATAGACTTTTAAAGGGCGTTCTGCGGCATTCGAATTTGCCGCGAACTCCCCAAATTGTTCGCTGTTCGGCGAACTTGCGAACAGCTAATGTTCGAGTCGAACATGAGTTCGACTCGAACTCGAAGCTCATCCCTACTCTCCAGTATCTTCCCAACTACAGAAGGTACACTAACCAGTCTCTAGTTACTTGGTAAAGACTTTGTTCCCTTTTTAAACATAGGCACCACATTGGCCTGACGCCAATCCAGTGGTACTATTCCAGTCATTAAAGAGTCCCTAAAAATTAGATACAATGGCTTAGATATAACAGAGCTTAACTCTTTGAGGACCCTCGGGTGTATGCAATGTGGTCCAGGTGCTTTATTAATCTTTATTTTGTCTAATTGTTTCTGGACCATATTAATATCAAGCCATAGTGGATCATTTGGGGGTATGTCAATCTTATCCCCATTAAAGACTTGAGCCTAAGATCTACTAAAGGCCCTACATGCTTAGACTTACCCTTTAGAATATTAATCTATTTGAATAATTTTTGGAGGTTTGTCCCACTATCTTTTGCAATCTGTCGTTTGTATTGAATTTTTGCGGCCTTGATTTCCTTTTTACATACTCTGTTATATTCCTTGTATCTTTTAAATGATGATAGTGTTCCTTAAGGTTTTATTTTTAAAATGTGCTTTTCTTAGCTTTCTTTCTATAGCTATATTAATTTTGGGCATGAACCACATACGTTTTGTTTTTTGCCTTATTGCCCATGGGAATATATTTTGCAGTGTGTTCGCATACAGTCATTTTGAAGACTGAATATTTCTTGCAGTTACCATAACGTATCACCAAAGAACAACCCAAAATAAACTTTCCTGCTCTTGATATTCATAGTGATACCACATATGTGTATTTTAGTTGTTGTTTGTACCCGTAGTACAGTCCAGAAACAATAGTGCATATTTTGCTTGTTCTTATCCTACCTAAAACACGCTGACACTAACTGACATTGATGCTTAATTAAAAAAAATTTTTTAACCCTACCTAAAATACCCTGATCTTTGACTCTGACCTTGGTTTCTTAAAGTGATTGTAAACAATCACCTTGTAAAACAACCATTAAATATATACATTAAAGGCAAAACATTTGTGTATAGATATAAAAAAAACATTATAAATACCTTTTTCCCTTTTTTTTATAAGTGATCACATTCCCTCTGTTCTCAACTGCCTAAGAGCTGGGAGGAGGAAGAGCAGCAGCACACTGAGATTCCCAGTGAATGGCTGTGCAGCAAGGTCATACCAGGACAAAACTGATCATTGGAGGAGTGCGGGCTGAGAACTGACCATGGTGTGCTCTCCTGCTTAGTGTGGTCAGATTTTAATAGGAAAGCAAGGTTTCTAGCAGGAACACCAGCAATTTCCCACAAAGGAAGCAATACAAAGAGAACAGAAAACCTTCTCATACAAGTACATGGTACAGCAGCCACACATCAGGAATATGAAATATTGGGGTAACAAATGCTTTACCTTTGACTCTGACCATGACCTTTGACCCTAGACTTGACCTTAACTATAACCCTGCCACTGCAAGGAAAAAAAAGAATCAATTTATCTTTTTCTCCATTCAAGAGGAGAAGACAACACAGAACCAGGCTTTACAGTGACTGATTGTTAGACATGTGCACACTGAAATATTTTGTTTCGGAATTTAGTTTTCATCAGAAAAATACATTTATTTAGTTACTCTCAAAATTCGTTTTTATTTATTTAGTTTCGTTAAAAAATGCATTTGTCCGAAAATCAAAAATAATTAAGGTTGAATCTGTCATTGAAGGCTTATGGTGTTTGTCGAATGTTTTAAGAAGATTTGATGGAGCAGCTAAACAGTACGATGCCGCAATCGTACATTTCCGGTCCAATGTTCCGCCTACAAGCTATAGTAGAATGTTGTATGACACTAGTAATAATTATATTTATTAATTGTTATTACTAGTCAACCAACATTAGAATTCTTCTATAGCCTATGGTCGGAGCATCTGACCATAAATGTCCGCTAGCGGCGACTGCTTCGTCGAATCTTTTCTCTCTATGTCGAATAATCTTGGACTAATGGAGTTAGGTTAGGCACAGTCAACCTTTTTTGATATTGTCTCTATAATGTTGAATCTTTTCTCTCTATGTCAAATCTTTTATCTCTTTGTAGAACAATCTTGGACTAACAGAGTTAAGGTTAGGCACATTCGACCACAAGTTCGATGGACACAGATTACTATTGTCAGCGTCATGTCCAATCTCCTATCTATATCGAACTGTTGTCACAACGAAAATGAAAATCATGAATATCATGGATACTGACTGGTGACAGTATGTAAAAAATAAATACTTTTTTATTCAAATGTTTAAACATTTTTTTTCTGTTTTTTTTTTGTTCTTTTTTTTACAATGTGTTTTTACATCCAGCCATCAGAGCAGCTCAGTGTCACTATACTACTCTGGGGGGGGGGTGATCGGGGATTTTTTTTATTTGTTACTGCTTATACAATGAGATCTCTGTAATAAGCAATAGTTTTAGCTGATATGAGCTGATCTGGATAGGTTACCCATTCATGAACAGCTTGCTTTTAGTTGTGATCTGTGATGGGCTAAGCTAAATCACTTGGCGCAAGTAGCCAGGTACCATGTGATTGCTTTGGGCCAATCACAGATCACAACAGTGTTGTGGAAAAACCACTATACTCTAATGCCATGTACACACGACTGGACTGGTCCGACGGAACAAATTCGTCAGACAATCCGACCGTGTGTGGGCTTCATCGGACCTTCTTCGGACCATTTCTGTCGAAAATCAGACGGACTTTAGATTTGGAACATGTTTAAAATCTTTCCGACGGACTCGAGTCCAGTCGAAAAATCAGTTCGTCTGTATGCTAGTCCGACGGACAAAAAAGGACGCAAGGGCAGCTATTGGCTACTGGCTATGAACTTCCTTTTTCTAGTCCCTTCGTACATCATCATGTTCAAACGAACAGACTTTTGAACGGACTTTTGTCCGTTCGTGTGTGGGCAAGTCCGGTCATTCGAAAGTCTGTCGTAACTCGGTCGAAAGTCCGTCGGAAAGACCGCTGGACCTTTGATGCTTAAAGTCCTGTCATGTGTTCACGGCATTACGCTATTAAGCGCCCTTTCAGCCTTTTGGTATAATGCATCTTTAAACAACCCGTGTCTCCTGCATTTCCCCCAGTAAACAGACATAGTCACCTTCTCAGCTCCAGCGCTTGACCAACTGACCTGAATCTGGGAGCAATATTTATTTATATAACAAATAGAGCCTCATGGTTTCACAATCGACCAATCAAGCACAGTCATTCCTTCAAACAGGAGGGGTTATACAACAACCAACAAAAAATGACTAGGGGAGTCTTATGGGAGTCTTATGGGCATGTCTGGGCGGGGGCAGGGTGTATGATTTCCCGCCCCCTGTCTCTGAAAGCTATCATGGCTTGAAATCATGAACGCTGTCCCCGACCATAATAATTCAAAGACTCCTGTTTTTACCGTTGGCGTGAATCCTTATTCTGCGTTGTTCAGAGGACAACCCATACCTGGATTATACTACCGTCCCTGTGGGTGGGAAATTATCTTCAGGGGCACACCATGGCCTCCCCCAATGTGTTGATCAGGCACACAGGGGTGACACGAGCGTACATCCACTAAACTGATAACGTCTTTGCAGAGCGAACACATCCCCTCAGACGATCGTTCTGTGCATTGCACAGGGGCCCTTCGCTGACGGACATATCCCCACTCTGCAAACACTTCTCTGCATCCCCAAGGAGCTTTTCACTACCAAACGGATCTCAACCAGTGTCGGTCTGCCCCAGTCAGCTCTTTAGAGCGGGTTGCGGGAGAACTAACACTGAGAGACACTATAACAATACATATTAAATACATCCTCATAAAATTTACACAACAACAGTAAGCAAACTGTCATGCATTATTATTATTATACAGAATTTATATAGCATCAACAGTTTATGCAGCATTTTACAGAGGGGGGGCGGCAGTATGATTTTAAGGTGTGCCCAAAGACGGACAGGGTAGGAACTGACTGGATGTACTGGGACAGGGAGTTCCAGACGATGGGAGAGGTCCTGAGGGCAAGTGTGGGAGGAGGTAACAAGAGGGATAGAGAGCAGGAGGTCCTGGGAGGAGCAGAGAGGATGATGTAGGTGATATCTGCAGATGAGGTTGGTGATGTAGATGGGGGCGTTGTTGTGGATGGCCTTGTATGTTGTGGTTAGTAATTTGAATTTTATATGGTGGGGTAGGGTTAGCCAGTGAAACGACTGGCAGAGAGGAGCAGCAGTCACAGATCAGTTAGTGAGGTGTATGAGTCTAGCAGTGGCATTGATAATAGGCTGAAGGGGGATTGCCTGTGTAATGGTAGACCAGTGAGGAGGGAGTTGCAGTAGTCAAAGTGGGAAATAGCCAAGGAGTGAATGCGTTGTTTTGTGGTGTCATTAGTCAGGAAGGGGCGAATTCTGGAGATGTTGCGGAGGTTAAGGCAGCAGGATTTAGCCAGTGATTGGATGTGGAGGCTGAAGGAGAGGTCAGAGTCAAGGATTACACCCAGCACCCTGGCATGTGTGGAGGGACCAATGGTTATGCTGTGGATCTCAATGGTAAAGTCATGGGGAGGGGATCAGGGAGGAGGAAATATTACAAGCTCAGTTTTAGAAAGATTGAGTTTGAAGAAGTGGTGTGACGTCCATACTGATATGTCACTCAGTAGTTTTGTGATACGTGAGGAGATTGGAGGGTTAGTTGAGGACTTGAGAGATACAGTAGATCTGGGTGTCATCAGCATAGAGGTGAATGGAATGAAAAGCCATTCATGACAGGTTATTTACATTGGTATCATGTGATTGCTATGACCAATCATTGCGATCACATGATATCTGGTTACTTATTACCAGTAACTGTAATCTGCTGTGGAAACAGTGGTCACAGGAGGGGTGTGCTGCATGCTTCCAAACTTGGAGTAGACACAATGACGTACATGTATGGTATAAATACTGTGGCAAGGGGTTAAAGCGTCCCAGCTAGGAGAACACAGTTATTATTGCTAGTGGCTACAATAGCCACTAGCAACAATCACATGTAACATGTGACAGTCTGGTTGCACCCAAGCTGATCGATCAACTTGGGTACATTCAACCTGCACATACATGGTTTGAATCTTGGCCATTTCCTTCTGAAGCGGCAAAGATTTGAACCGTCTATGGCTGGCTTAAAAGGAGATCCCCTCCAAAGGGAGGAATTATCTCCTCTTAGCCAGTTGTCACCAGAACAGATGTCACCACAGGAAGGTTTGCCTTCACTTTTCACACCTGTGAAACATTTTGTATCAGAGATGATATTCACAAGGAGAAATGAAGGGTGATTGTTTTGATAGCTATCACTAAAAATAAAGTAAAACACAATAAAACAAACTAAACAAAAAAAAGCATATTAAACTTTACATGTACCTAATTTTTATCCTTAAGTTGGTCTTTAAATAGGGTATAACTATCGTTTTGGTAAAAACTTCAAAAGCCCTCTGGTGGACCATTGCCAAAACAATAGTCTCTAATACAGTCCATACTTTTTAACTGAGAATTAGGTTAAGGTATAAAATGTAGTGTAGTGATCACTTACCTGTGTGTACTGGTAAACAGTAAGTAATTGGGCCAGTACTTGAGTTGTAGGGACACCGGAGTCACCAATAAAACCAGCCACGTACCCATGTTTCCTACAAGAATAATTAGGAGCCTCTATATTTTTTCCAGACAGTATCTGAAGGGCATATTTTATGGACCTCTTTGGATCTCCACAAGTATTAAATATATGATAACCCAGAGTATATATAATATTTGCCAGAAGATCGAGTTCCTTATTAATCTCATTAACAGCAACGATCAGCGCCGAGATAACTCTGTATTCACCAATTTTAACACTGCAAATATATACATATACAAAATAATGACTGAAATGCCATCATGGACATCGCCCCTAGTCAATACTAACACACTTAAAGTTTTCAGCGATAACAATTATGAATACTAAGACTAAAATGTAACATTTAAGTGTCCTGTATCTATAAAGCAGTCACCACAGGCTACAGAGTCTCTTTCACTCAATAGGCCACCTATGGAGGAAGAATACTTAACTTTCTGGTGGACCATGTATCACAAAGCCACCTGTCACGTACCTGGTTGAGGCCGAGCTGATGGGAGGGCGTTCCCTCACCCCTCACACCTCATGTCCTGCTTTTCCTGAAGATGGTGACAGGATATAACAGGACATGGAGTGGCACGGGTGCCCGGTTGGAGATCCTGGACAAAAGGTACTTGCAGCAGCTGCCAAGCAGCAGGCATACTGGTGGACTGGCTGATGCAGATACATGGCAGCGGGTGCAGAACAGCAGGCAGACTGGTGGACTGGCAGATGCAGATACATGGCAGCGGGTGCAGAACAGCAGGCAGACTGGTGGACTGGCAGATGCAGATACACGGCAGCAGGTGCAGAACAGCAGGCAGACTGGTGGAATGGCAGAGGTGGATACACAGCAGCAAATGCAGAACAGCAGTCAGACTGGTGGACTGGCAGGTGCAAGTATATGGCAGAAGGTGCAGAACAGCAGACAGCAACCCAGCTGGTGAGCAGGCGGATGCAGGATCTTGAGTGGTCAGGCAGGCAGAAGTCGGTATCAGCCAAGCAGCAGAGGTACAGAATCAGATCCAAAGAAGAGTCAGGGCTAGGCCATGGTCAGTATCAAGCAAGCAGAGAAGGCATAGTCAGGTCACAAGCTAGGTCAGCAACAAAGTATCAGGAACGAGCAGAGTCAGACAGGCTGGGAACACACAGAATCAGGTCACAGGCGGTAGAAGCTGACGACCACTTAGCAATCCTCTGGTCTTTGGAACCACTTTAAATAGGCAGGTGAGCACCAAGTATTCTCACGCGCTAGTGGTCACATCTAGTTGTCACTTGAGAATTAATATGAGCATGTGTGTGAGTTAGGAAACCTCTAGTTGTCACTCAAAAATTATTATGAGCATGTGCACCTCTTAGTGCATGACTGTGCATACGATTTCCTTGACACCACTGCTTCCCTGCTCCTTAGTCATTGCATGTATTCCTAACTGCCAGGTGTGTAGAATAATCTTCTTTTATAAGTGGTGTTATGAGCAAAAATTAGCCTTTGGTGACAGGGTCACTTTAATCCTTTCAATGCCAAAACAACTTCTCCTTTTTTTTATTATTTGCACATACACAATATTATCAAAAGTATTGGGTCACCTGCATTTACACGCACATGAACTTTAAAGGCATCCCAGTCTTTGTCCGTAGGGTTCAATATTGAGTTGGTCCGTGCTTTTTGAAAACAGTGGGGTCATCCCCAAACTGTTCCCACAAAGTTGGAAGCATGAAATTGTCCAAAATGTCTTGGTATGCTGACGCCTTAAGAGTTCCCTTCACTGGATCTAAGGGGCCAAGCCCAACCCTTGAAAGACAACCCCCACACCATAATCCTCCCTCCACCAAATGATTTGGACTGGTGCACAAAACAAGGTTCATCAAGACATGGATTAGTGAGTTTGGGGTGGAGGAACTTGATTGATCTCAACCTGATAGAACACCTTTTGGAATGAATTAGAGTGGAGACAGTGAACCAGGCCTTCTCGTCCAACATCAGTGCCTGACCTCACAAATGCACTTCCTGAAGAATGGTCAAACATTCCCATAGACACACCCCTAAACCTTGTGGACAGCCTTCCCAGAAGAGTTGAAGCTGTTATGGCTGCAAAGGGTGGTACACACGACGGAAAATGTGTGATAGGACCTTGTTGTCTGAAATTCCGACCGTGTGTGGGCTCCATCACACATTTTCCATCTGATTTTCCGACACACAAAGTTTGAGAGCAGGCTATAAAATTTTCCGACAACAAAATCCGTTGTCGGAATTTCCGATCGTGTGTACACAAATCCGATGCACAAAGTGCCACGCATGCTCAGAATAAATAAAGAGATAAAAGCTATTGGCTACTGCCCCATTTATAGTCCCGACGTACGTGTTTTACATCACCGCGTTCAGAATGATCAGATTTTCCGACAACTTTGTGTGAACGTGTGTATGCAAGACAAGTTTGAGCCAACATCCGTCGGAAAAAATCCATGGATTTTGTTGTCGGAATGTCCGATCAATGTCCGACCATGTGTACGGGGCATAAGACTTGGATGCCATTAAAGTTCATGTGTGTGTGTGTAAAGGCAGGTGTCCCAATACTTTTGGCAATATAGTGTATGATTAAATGGATGTTTTTGGCCTGGTAGTTGGTAGGTCTAACTTTATATGCTGCATGATATTTGTGCAACTGTTTATCAAATCTATGATTTTATCTATACACTAAAACTAGTGAACTAGTTTCGCCACTACGATGGGTTTGCAGCTAGGGATGAGCCGAACACCCCCCTGTTCGGTTCGCACCAGAACATGCGAACAGGAAAAAAGTTCGTTCGAACACGCGAACACCGTTAAAGTCTATGGGGCACGAACATGAATAATCAAAAGGGCTAATTTTAAAGGCTAATATGCAAGTTATTGTCATAAAGTGTTTGGGGACCTGGGTCCTGCCCCAGGGGACATGGATCAATGCAAAAAAAAGTTTTAAAAACGGCCGTTTTTTCAGGAGCAGTTATTATATAATGCTTAAAGACAAACAATAAAAGTGTAATATCCCTTTAAATTTTGTAGCTGGGGGGTGTCTATAGTATGCCTGTAAAGGGGCGCATGTTTCCTGTGTTTAGAACAGTCTGACAGCAAAATGACATTTCGAAGGAAAAAAAGCCATTTAAAACTACCCGCGGCTATTGCATTGCCGACAATACACATAGAAGTTCATTGATAAAAACGGCATTGGAATTCCCCACAGGGCAACTCCGAACCAAAATTAAAAACAAAAAAAAATGACGTGGGAGTCCCCCTAAATTCCATACAAGGCCCTTCAGGTCTGGTATGAATATTAAGGGGAACCCCGGCCAAATTTTTTTAAAAAAATGACGTGGGGTTCCCCCTAAATTCCATACCAGACCCTTCAGGTCTGGTATGGATTTTAAGGGGAACCCCGCACCAAAAAAAAAAAAAAGGCGTGGGGTCCCCCCAAAAATCCATACCAGACCCTTATCCGAGCACGCAACATGGCAGGCCACAGGAAAAGAGTGGGGGACGAGAGTGCGCCCCCCCTCCTGAACCGTACCAGGCCACATGCCCTCAACATTGGGAGGGTGCTTTGGGGTAGCCTGGCCGGTGGTTGTGGGGGTCTGCGGACGGGGGGCTTATCGGAATCTGGAAGCCCCCATTTAACAAGGGGACCCCCAGATCCCGCCCCCCCCTGTGTGAAATGGTAAGGGGGTACTTACCCCTACCATTTCACTAAAAAACTGTCAAAAATGTTAAAAATTACAAGAGACAGTTTTTGACAATTCCTTTATTTAAATGCTTCTTCTTTCTTCTATCTTCCTTCATCTTCTTCTTCTTCTGGTTCTTCTGGCTCTTCTGGTTCGTCCTCCGGCATTCTCGTCCAGCATCTCCTCCGCGGCGTCTTCTCCTTCTTCTCTTCTTCCTTCTTCTCTTCTTCTCTTCTTCATTTTCTTCTCCGGGCCGCTCCGCACCCATGCTGGCATGGAGGGAGGCTCCCGCTGTGTGATGGCGTCTCTTCGTCTGATGGTTCTTAAATAACGGGGGGCGGGGCCACCCGGTGACCCCGCCCCCCTCCGACGCTTGGTGACTTGACGGGACTTCCCTGTGACATCACGGGGAAAGCCACAGGGAAGTCCCGTCATGTCCCGTGCGTCAGAGGGGGGCGGGGTCACCGGGTGGCCCCACCCCCGTTATTTAAGAACCGTCAGACGAAGAGACGCCGTCACACAGTGGGAGACTCCCTCCATGCCAGCATGGGTGCAGAGCGGCCCGGAGAAGAAAATGAAGAAGAGAAGAAGAAAAGAAGGAAGAAGAGAAGAAGAAAAAGATGAAGAGAAGAGCGGGAGCCTCCCCCCATGCCATGGGTGCGGAGCGGCCCGAGGAGAAGAAGATAGAAGACGCCTTGGAGGAGATGCTGGACAAGAACGCCGGAGGAAGAACCAGAAGATGAAGGAAGATAGAAGAAAGAAGAAGCATTTAAATAAAGGAATTGTCAAAAACTGTCTCTTGTCATTTTTAACATTTTTGACAGTTTTTTAATGAAATGGTAGGGGTAAGTACCCCCTTACCATTTCACACAGGGGGGGGCCGGGATCTGGGGGTCCCCTTGTTAAAGGGGGCTTCCAGATTCCGATAAGCCCCCCACCCGCAGACCCCCACAACCACCGGCCAGGGTTGTGGGGATGAGGCCCTTGTCCTCATCAACATGGGGACAAGGTGTTTTGGGGGGCTACCCCAAAGCACCCTCCCAATGTTGAGGGCATGTGGCCTGGTACGGTTCAGGAGGGGGGGGCGCACTCTTGTCCCCCACTCTTTTCCTGCGACCTGAATGGTCTGGTATGGAATTTAGGGGAAACCCCACGTCATTTTTTTTTTAAATTTTGGCCGGGGTTCCCCTTAATATCCATACCAGACCCGAAGGGCCTTGTATGGAATTTAGGGGGACTCCCACGTCATTTTTTTTTAAATTTGGTTCGGGGTTGCCCTGTGGGGAATTCCCATGCCGTTTTTATCAATGAACTTCTCTGTGTATTGTCGGCAATGCAATAGCCGCGGGTAGTTTTAAATGGCTTTTTTTCCTTCGAAATGTCATTTTGCTGTCAGTCTGTTCTAAACACGGGAAACATGCGCCCCTTTACAGGCATACTATAGACACCCCCAGCTACGAAATTTAAAGGGATATTACACTTTTATTGTTTGACTTTAAGCATTATTAAAATCACTGCTCCTGAAAAAACGGCCGTTTTTAAAACTTTTTTTTGCATTGATCCATGTCCCCTGGGGCAGGACCCAGGTCCCCAAACACTTTTTATGACAATAACTTGCATATAAGCCTTTAAAATTAGCACTTTTGGTTTCTCCCATAGACTTTTAAAGGGTGTTCCACGGCATTCGAATTTGCCGCGAACACCCCAAATTGTTCGCTGTTCGGCGAACTTGCGAACAGCCAATGTTCGAGTCGAACATGAGTTCGACTCGAACTCGAAGCTCATCCCTATTTGCAGCAAATCCTGCATGTTCATGGTTTGTGAACCCGGCAAAGCTGTAATCCTCCATACCAACCATAATGCACTGCTTGGCCTTAGAACTTAGGTTAGATCAGTGGTTCTCAACTCCTGTCCTCAGGGCCCACTAACAGGCCAGGTTTGCAAGATAACTGAAATACATCACAGGTGATATCATTTGCTGCTCAGTGATTGCAGTATTCTAGTCTCCATCTCCCCAAGGTAATACTTAAAATCTGGCCTGTTAGTGGGTCCTGAGGACTGGAGTTGAGAACCACTGGGTTAGATGGTTTAGAAGTGCTAATAAGAGGGCTTTTGGATAAGCCAGCCCCCTTTACTATAAAAGGGGAGGTTCCAGGCAGCCATATTGACAATGTGTTTTAGCTGTGAAATAGAAAGAATGGCAGCAGGTGCTCTGGACTGATGAGTCCAAAATGTGGAATATTTGGCTGTAGCAGGAGGTAGTTTATTGGGGGAAGGGCTGGGGAGCGGTAAAATAATGTGTGTCTGCCGGTGTTATGTCGAGAAGTGCCCCCCATCGAATAGTACCCGGGATGTACTGCGCATGCACCGTACGGAACAGTACAACAGCTGATTTGCCAATCAGCTGGACTGACGTAACCAGGGCACATGCGCCCATCATAGGAGGCATCTCTCGATGGGAGATACCATTTCACAGGCACAATTTAAACCACATTGTGCATCGCTGTTGCTGGAGGGCGGCTAGTGGCCGTGTTGAAGAGCTGGTCATATCTGTGTTGCAACCCCCCTTTCACACAGGCAAAACCGGCCGTTCAACACAGCAAAGCCGCCCTTGAACACAGAGAAAACCGGACCATCAGCACACTGTAAAGCTGTAGTGTACTGTATGTGACAACTACAGTCACCCTCCCGCGGTTTGTATAGATTTCAGTTGTGGCCGTGAAATGGTATCTCACATCGAGAGATGCCTCCTATGATGTGCGCTTGCGCCCTGGTCATGTCACTCCAGTTGATCTGCAAAATCAGCTGAAGTACGGCTCTGTCCTTTGCATGCGCAGTACATCCCGGGCACTATTCAATGGGGGGGGGAACTTCTCGACAGAACAGCGGCAACTGTGAAGCATGGTGGATGTCCCTTGTAAGATTGTTGCTGCATTTTTTGCAAATGGAGTTGGAGATTTGGTCAGAATCAATAGTGTCCTCAATGCTGAGAAATACAGGCAGATACTTATCCATCATGCCATAACATTAGGGAGGATTGTGATTGGCCCCAAATTTATTCTGCTGCAGGACAACAACGCCAAACATACAGCCAATGTCAAAAGGTTGGCCATAGACAGAATACATTTTTTTGCCCCCCCCCCCACAGAGCCCTGATCTCACCATCATGGAGTCTGTCTGGGATTACATGCGGAGACAGAAGGATGTGAGGCAGTCGACATCCACAGGAGATCTGTGATTAGTTCTCCAAGATGTTCGGAACAACCTACCTGCCGAGTTCCTTCAAAAACTGTGAGAAAAAAACTAGAAAAGCTACAAAAAATGTATGCTGTTTATTTACTAAAGCTGGAAAGTGCAAAATCAGGCTCACTTCTGCAAAAAACCAATGAGCTTCCAGGTTTTATTACCAAAGCTTAATTGAACAATCTGGGGTTAGAAGCTCATTGGTTTCTATGCAGAAGGGAGCCTGATTTTGCACTTTCCAGCTTTAGTAAATAAACCCCATTGTGTACTTAAAAGTGGGGTATGCCTGTACTGTATATATATATATATAGCTGGACTGGGACAAAAATTTGGCCCTGGACTTCCTCATGACTGGCCCATTTTAATTTTGAGTGTCCCCAACAGCGTCCCGCTTACATCAGAGTGTCCCCAACAGCGTCCCCCTTACATCAGAGTGTCCCCAACAGTGCCCCCCTTACATCAGAGTGTCCCCAACAGTATCCCCCTTACATCAGAGTGTCCCCAACAGCGTCCCCCTTACATCAGAGTGTCCCCAACAGCGTCCCCCTTACATCAGAGTGTCCCCAACAGCGTCCCCCTTACATCAGAGTGTCCCCAACAGCGTCCCCCTTACATCAGTGTGTCCCCAACAGCGTCCTCCTTACATCAGTGTCCCCAACAGCGCCCCCCTTACATCAGTGTCCCCAAAAGCGTCCCCCCTACATCAGTATGTAGATATTTGCCGGCACACCAAGGATCAGCACACGGTGGCGTCCAAACGGTTTAATTTATTGCATAATCACAACACAAAAGGTGCAACATTTCGGAGTCGCGCAGGACCCCTTCGTCAGGCATGTGAGGCACATGTCTGAAGAAGGGGTCCTGCGCGACTCCGAAATGTTGCACCTTTTGTGTTGTGATCATGCAATAAATTAAACCGTTTGGACGCCACCGTGTGCTGATCCTTGGTGTGGCGACAAATATCTACATTGTGACTTGAACCAGTATCCAGCTGGTTGTTGCTGCAGCACCCGACCTTTAAGAGCTTATACCAGGAACGTGTGCGATGGGAATATGAAACACCCCTTACATCAGTGTCCCCAACAGCACCCCCTTACATCAGAGTGTGCCCAACAGCGCCCCCCTTACATCAGAGTGTCCCCAACAGCGCCCCCTTACATCAGAGTGTCCTCAACAGCGTCCCCCCTACATCAGAGTGTCCCCAACAGCGTCCCCCTTACATCAGAGTGTCCCCAACAGCGTCCCCCTTACATCAGTGTCCCCAACAGCGTCCCCCTTACATCAGTGTCCCCAACAGCATCCCTCTTACATCAGTGTCCCCAACAGCGTCCCCCTTACATCAGTGTCCCCAACAGCACCCCCCTTACA
Source organism: Lithobates clamitans (assembly GCA_037952925.1). Lineage (NCBI taxonomy): Eukaryota > Metazoa > Chordata > Amphibia > Anura > Ranidae > Lithobates > Lithobates clamitans. Next base: position 1,057,651 of record JBBGZY010000588.1, on the reverse strand, counting down.
TCAGTGTCCCCAACAGCACCCCCCTTACATCAGAGTGTCCTCAACAGCATCCCCCTTACATCAGTGTCCCCAACAGCATCCCCCTTACATCAGTGTCCCCAACAGCACCCCCCTTACATCAGAGTGTCCCCAACAGCGCCCCCCTTACATCAGAGTGTACCAACAGTGTCCCCCTTACATCAGAGTGTCCTCAACAGCGTCCCCCTTACATCATAGTGTCCCAATCAGCAGCTCCCTTCACATCAGAGTGTTCCCAGCAGCGTCCCCCTTACATCAGAGTCCCCACCAGCAGCCCACTTCACATCACAGTCTCCACCAGCAGCCCACTTCACATCACAGTCCCCACCAGCAGCCCACTTCACACAACAGTCCCCATCAGAGAGCCCCCATAAGCAGCCCTTCACATCAGTGTCCTCCCTCTCCTCCCCCTCCCACATGTACTCGCTGTTTTGAAGGCAGCTTCTCGTTCCTCTCTCCAGTCATGTGATAACAAGTGATAGGGGAGAGAGGAAGGAAAGTCTGCCGTTGGTCTATCTCCCCCTGCAGGCTGGAGGGAGCATAACATCTAATGCTCTCTCCAGCATCATATGACGGAAGCTGCTCCTCCTGACAGGAGTGAAATTGCGATCACTCACTGTCAGAGAGGAGCGGCTCCAGGACCGTACTTGACTGGCCCACTGAGCCATCGGACCACCGGGAATCTCCCGGTAGTCCCGTTGGCCAGTATATATATATTCCATGCATACTAGATATGCATATGTATTTTAGAATAAACTAAATATATCCAGTGGAAAGAAGAAACTTCTTTTAATGGACCTTTGAGCACACCACGAGAAAAACACAAATCCTTTAAATTACATGAGCTGCATATGCTTTTAAGCTCTACATGTTGTTATGGGACAGTTTGTTTTTGGTCAGCAGCCTGGTGACAGCAAATTCTGGCAAAACATTCAGAAGCATATTCTGGCAATTTTGCTTGTGTAGCACCCTCTAGTGTGCAACTAGTATAGGTTCATTTATTTTGTTGACTTGTGGTAGTTGTGTGAGTCAGTGATTGGGTTGGGTTACTCCAGGTCAGGCTGGAGGGTTCTACAGGGCAGGTCTCTGGTGCCTCCCCCTGGTTCCAGAAGCTTGAAGAAGCTTCTAGAACCAGAATTACAGTACAGTTTTCTGCATAGCCCCAATCCCTAACAATGCAGTGTTCCATATTAACATATCCTTTCCCTACAGTTGCTCTGTACCCCCTTCTTTAATAGTAAGGGACTGACATATTGAATAGTCCCCCTTATTGGCCCTTCTAAGCCCCCACCCTGCTGAACAATGAAGGGGCAGAAGTAATGAGATCTTCCCTCTCCTCTAGGGTTGCCACCTTTTTTTCAAGTCAAACCCGAACACTTTAGCGGCACACAGCAATTTTTTTTAATAGTATTATTATTATTGTTATTATTTCAGATACTTATATAGCGCCATCAATTTACGCAGCGCTTTACATATACATTGTACATTCACATCAGTCCCTACCCTCAAGGAGCTTACAATCTAAGGTCCCTAACTCACATTCATACATACTAGGGACAATTTAGACAGGATCCAATTAACCTACCAGCATGTCTTTGGAGTGTGGGAGGAAACCGGAGTACCCGGAGGAAACCCACGCAGGCACAGGGAGAACATGCAAACTCCAGGCAGGTAGTGTCGTGGTTGGGATTCGAACCAGCGACCCTTCTTACTGCTAGGCGAGAGTGCTACCCACTAGACCACTGTGCCGCCCACTAGACCACTGTGCTGCTATTAAATAACATTTCTAATCATATGAAGTTAATAACAAGAGTCCCCAGAGTTCCCCTTTTACATCTGAATTCGCAGAGTTCCCTTTAACTGTAAGGGGGGACTCTGCAGACTCTGATGTAAGGGAGAACTTTGGGGACTCTAACATGAGGGATGCTCTGGGAACCCTGATTTAAGAGGGGGGAACACTGAGAACTCTGATGTATGGAGAGAACTCTGATGTAGGGGGGCACTGTGGCTTCTGGTGTAAATGGGAACTCTGATGTAAGGGGTGCTCTGAGAACCCTGATTTGCCTTAGTGTACTCACTCAGAGGCAGGAGAGAGAAGGAGGGAGACTTCAGTCACTGACAGGGATAGATGGTGAGCTCACTAAACCCTTGGCAGCCAGCACCTCTCATCCAGATGTATCTGGAAGCCATAGTCCATTCTGAATAATGTGTCTGGGTTTCAGGCAGTCTGAAACCTGGACGCATGATTCCAAACCTGAACTGTCCGGGTGAATCCCGGACAGGTGGCAACCCTACTCTCCTCACTCTGCCTTATGCTTCTATCTGCTAACGTTGGTCTTCCCCTTCCTTTATTGAGAACTCACACTGGCTTCATTTCCAAATACATTTCACTATTTATTTAACAATTCTAAAATCTCTGACAACATTGGTTTTGAATCTGCCTGGAGTGCAGCTATAAAGGTCCCGTCCAGAGATCTGTTACAATACGCATCCTGAATGGTTAAGGTTGTGTAATGCCGCGTACACACGAGCGGACTTTAAGACCAGACTGGTCTGACGGTCTATCCGACGGACTTTCGGCGGACCTTTGACGGACTTCCGACTGACTTTCCTAACTAACGGACTTGCCTACACACGATCACACCAAAGTCCGACAGATTCGTACGTGATGACGTAAGACTGGACTAAAAAAAGAAAGTTGATATCCAGTAGCCAATAGCTGCCCTAGCGGCGGTTTTAGTCTGTCGGACTAGCATACAGACGAGCGGATTTTTCAATCAGACTCGAGTCTGTCGGAAAGATTTGAAACATGTTTTATTTCTAGGTCCGTCTGACTTTTGGGGAAAAAAAGTCAGCTGGAGCCCACACACGATCGAATTGACTGACGGAGTCCGGTCCGCCGGACCAAGTCTGCCGGAAAGTCCACTTGTGTGTACGCGGCATAAGGCCCCCGTTCACACCCAATCCTACTTTGAAATCATGCAACTTCACTTGAAATTGTGTGATTTCAAAGCCACAATTCAGGTGCGACTTGGCTGACATCTGTCTGACTTCATGCACAGATGTCTATGCAAACTAAACTCGCCGAAAATAGTTCAGGAACCTTTTCTTTTTAACCAGTGCGGCACCGCAAAGTCGTTGATGCACCGATTTAAACAGTTCCATCCCCGACATTAGGGTGTGACTTGTCATGTATTTTGGACCCGTCAAATTGCGTAACAAGTCGCACCGGTGTGAACGGGGGCTAAGCGGTGTGTCTCAAAGTATATGTTTCAGAATGTATAGGCTTATAAATTCTATAGTGATGGATTATTAGTATGCCTTCTGTGTTATCAGTCTGTGTTGATTTGTAAAGCATGGACCTAATAGAATCAAGCAATGGCCTTACATTGGAAGTGACACTAAACTCAATTTTTGTCCTTTTTTACAAAATTAAACCAACTTTTTTCATCTTTTCTATGGGAATCAAAGAACCCCAGGTATAAATTAATTACCCTGATGCCCTTGTGAACAGGGAGGACTAACATTTCCAGATTTATATAAATACTTTTTAGCCACTGAGTTGGTTATGGCTGCATGGTGGCTGAATCCTGATATCTATAACTACTCTACCTGGCTCGAAGCGGCAGTAGTGGGCTCTATGGATGCTCTCAAGGTTCTCTTATTTAGGACTCCTTCAATGCTCATTACCATTCGAGCCTGGGAGGCTGGTCTTAGATGTGAGCACTATCCTAAAGCCGTGTTTTGACAGTTTTTTTGTGAAATGGTAGGGGTACTTTTGTATCTCCTTACCATTTCACACGGGGGGGGTGGGATCTGGGGGTCCCCTTGTTAAAGGGGGCTTCCAGATTCCGATAAGCCCGCCGCCCACAGACCCCCACAACCAGCAGGCAAGGGTTGTGGGGATGAGGCCCTTGTCCCCATCAACATGGGGACAAGGTGTTTTGGGGGCTACCCAAAAGCACCCTCCCAATGTTGAGGGCATGTGGCCTGGTACAGTTCAGGAGGGGGGGCACTCTCTCGTCCCCCCCTCTTTTCCTGCGGCCTGCCAGGTTGCGTGCTCGGATAAGGGTCTGGTATGGATTTTTGGGGGGACCCCACGCCATTTTTTTTTAAATTTTGGCGCGGGGTTCCCCTTAAAATCCATACCAGACCTGAAGGGTCTGGTATAGATTTTAAGGGGGGACCCCATGCCATTTTTTTTTTAAATTTTGGCCCGGGGTTCCCCTTAATATCCATACCAGACCTGAAGGGCCTGGTATGAAATTTAGGGGGACCCCCCACGTCATTTGTTTTTTTTTAATTTTGGTTCGGGGTTCCCCTGTGGGGAATTCCCATGCCGTCTTTATCAATGCACTTTTATGTGTATTGTCGGACCGGCAATTCATTAATAGCCGCATGTAGTTTTAAATGACTTTTTTTCCTTTGAAATGTCATTTTGCTGTCAGACTGTTCTAAACACGGAAAACATGCGCCCCTTTACAGGCATACTATAGACACCCCCCAGGTACGAAATTTAAAGGGATATTACGCTTTTATTGTTTCACTTTAAGCATTATTAAAATCACTGCTCCCAAAAAAATGGCCGTTTTTAAAACTTTTTTTTGCATTGGTCCTTGTCCCCTGGGGCAGGGCCCAGGTCCCCAAACACTCTTTTTGACAATAACTTGCATATAAGCCTTTAAAATTAGCACTTTTGATTATTCATGTTCGTGTCCCATAGACTTTAACAGTGTTCGCGTGTTCGAACAAATTTTTTGCCTGTTCGCAAGTTCTGGTGCGAACCGAACAGGGGGGGTGTTCGGCTCATCCCTACTCATGGGAGCAATTGTTTATAATATGCGTGTTCCCAAATGAGAAATGTATGGGGTTATCGGGACAGAATTCCCCTTTGGATTAATAATTGTTTTAGTGGATTTTGAAATTTTGGTGCAATGTGTATGATGTCTTGTGGTGTTTAGTTCTGTTTGTTAAGAAATTTAATAAAAAGATTTATAGAAAAAAAACTTTTTTTACTTCCATCGTTTAACCACTTCCCGCCCGGCCTATAGAAGAATGATAGCCAGGCAGTGGTTCAGTTATCCTGACTGGGCGTCATATGATGCCCTGCAAGATAACAGCCGCTGCGTGTCTGTGGGGGCGCACATCGTGGTGCTCAGTGGTGCGGTGTGTCAGTCTGACACGCCGCTAAACCGATCTCGGTAAAGAGCCTCTGGCGGAGGCTCTGTACCACGTGATCAGCCGTGCACAATCACGGCTGATCACAATGTAAATAAGAAGAGCCATTGATCGGCTTTTCCTCACTCGCGTCTGATAGACGCGAGTATAGGAGAGCCGATCGGTGGCTCTCCTGACAGGGGGGGTCTGTGCTGATTGTTTATCAGCACAGCCCCCCCTCGGATGCCCACTTCAGACCACCAGGGAAGCCGCCAGGACAACCAGGGAAGCACATAATATGTGGATGGCCAGGTACATCCCCCATGGCCATCCACATGTGCCAACATATGCACAATCAATGCCAATCAGTGCGCACAAATGGGCACTGACTGGAAGCATTATGAAAACAAAAAAATTCAGTGATGCCCAGCAATGCCACCCATCAGTGTCATCAGTGCCACCCATCAGTGTCATCAGTGCCACCTATCAGTGCCCATCCGTGCCCATCAGTGCCAACCTATCAGTGCTACTTATAAGTACCCATCAGTGCCACCCATAAGTACCCATCAGTGCCGCCTATGAGTGCCCATCAGTGCCACCTATCAGTGCCCATCATCAGTGCCCATCAGTGCCACCTCATCAGTGCCACCTCATTGGTGCCACCTCATCGGTGCCCATCAGTGCCGCCTTATCAGTGCCCGTCAGTGCAGCCATATCAGTGCTCATCACTGACGAAGAAAATGTACTTATTTGCAAAAAAATTTAACAGAAACAAAGAAAAACTTTTTTTTCAAAATTTCTGGTCCTTTTTTATTTGTTGCGCAAAAAATAAAAAACGCAGGGGTGATCTTATACCACCAAAAGAAAGCACTATTTGTGTGAACAAAATGATAAAAAATTTGTTTGGGTACAGTGTAGCATGACCGCGCAACTGTCATTCAAACTGCGACAGCGCTCAAAGGTGAAAATTGGTCTGGGCAGAAAGGGGGTATAAGTGCCCGGGATTGAAGTGGTTAAAAAATATCACAACTGTAATGGCACTTTTTTTAAGTCTATTACTATTATATTTTCAGGCTTTTGTTTTGTCCTGTGCATGCTCCCTATTCACCTCTAATGTTCCTTGCTGATACCAGTGTAGAACGAGCGGTTTCTACTGGTCACATGATCCTCTCTATGTGTACTACAATTCCCATAGAACTGGGTGTGTCTGCATGTAATATGTAGTTCATCTCAGGGGTGAACAGAAAAGGGTGGCTTCATTATGGGCCCATTCTTCCCTATGTGACCTTTTCTCATCTCTGTGACTCAGATTGGAGGGGATAGGGAAGCGTTATGGATCCATTCTTCCCTATGTGATCTTTTCTCATCTCTGCGACTCAGATTGGAGGGGATAGGGAAGCATTATGGGCCCATTCTTCCCTATGTGATCTTTTCTCCTCTCCGTGACTCATATTGGAGGGGATAGGGAAGCATTATGGACCCATTCTTCCCTATGTGATCTTTTCTCATCTCCGTGACTCATATTGGAGAGGAAAGGGAAGCATTATGGACCCATTCTTCCCTATGTGATCTTTTCTCATCTCTGTGACTCATATTGGAGGTGATAGGGAAGCATTATGCGCCCATTCTTCTCTATGTGATCTTTTCTCATCTCTGTGACTCAGATTGGAGGGGATAGGGAAGCATTATGTGCCCATTCTTCCCTATGTGACCTTTTCTCATCTCTATGACTCAGATTGGAGGGTATAGGGAAGCATTATGGGCCCATTCTTCCCTATGTGACCTTTTCTAATCTCTGTGACTCTGATTGGAGGAGATAGGGAAGCATCATGGACCCATTCTTCCCTATGTGTGTGCATTGTGCAGTGTAGAAGGAACAGTGAGATGGGTTTTATTATAACTCTGTATAATGGTTACAGATCAGCACCACATCCAATACAGAAAAATGAAAAAAATAGTGCTGCATAGAGAGGAACTGTCAGGACTGATGTTATCTATAACTATGCAGAGTGACAGTCTACTGGACTGCAAATACTCTGAGGGTTTATTCAGCTCTCACACTGCATAGCTATCTGTAAATGTAAAGGAGATTCTACAGAGCTGATAAAATTACATTCTAACACGTGCTGCCAGCATTACACAGACAAATTATGAAGACTTACTAGTCACATAAAGAATATAAGTAATTATCGAGCTCCTGGATGGCCGGCCTGATGACATTATGAGAAGAGATCAGTCCTCCAATAATGATGTCTCCTTCTTGGTAATATTCATATTCAAACTTAAACTTTACAGTTTCAAGTCTGCAATGAGATTCTGAGCTCCGGGTTACTAGAGTTCCATATTGAATTATCAGAAGAATCGTCATCATGTATAGGGCAGAATGTAGGGGAGACCAAATCATGGCATACACCAGATCTTCTCACACGGTGTGCTCACCAGCAGCTCTGCACATCACCAGCACTTTATATACATGTTCTGAGACTGATTTACATCGTATAGATCCTGCAGAACAAAGGAATAATGAAATTATTGTAAGAGCATACTAAAAATGAAAATCTATATTTTAGTGTGTCGGTCTGACTAATTTCATCGGTTTATTCTCAAACTTCACTTTAGTTGTCCTTTAAGGAACCCCCTCACCTCCAATAATACAATCCTTTTTCTGCAGCCCTACTCTGCAATGTGTGGCCATGAATGGCCCTGCATATGATCGCACTTTTGCAGTTTGCAATCTCTGCCACAAGCAGATCAAGCGTGGCAAACACACCAGTCGTTTGCATACCACATGCTTAACAAGGCATTTAACTTCCCACCACACAACCTGTTGGCAAGAGTACACCTCACCTTTCATGTATACCCATGCTATATTTCATGACTTCTCAGCAGCCTCCACTGACAGGGATGATGGTATAGCAAACGGTGTCACGGTTACTTGCAACACATCTGCCAGCAGCACACCACTAGCTGTAGAGTATAACAGGCAAATGTTTTTGCCCCAGCTGCTGCATCAAAAAAATAAAATACATCCCCTGTTACCGACATGCCCAGTGTTTAATTTCCATCTTGTCCAAATTGCTGGCTTTACAACTCCTGCCTAGGGATGAGCTTCGAGTTCGAGTCAAACTCGAAAATTAAAAAAAAAATGGTGTGGGGGGTCCCCCTAAATTCTATACCAGGCCCTTCAGGTCTGGTATGGATATTAAGGGGAACCCCCAGCCAAATTTTTTTTTTTTAAATGGCGTGGGGGTCCCCCTCAAAATCTATACCAGACCCTTCAGTTCTGGTATGGATTTTAAGGGGAACCCCGCACCAAAATTAAAAAAAAATGGCTCGGGTCCCCCCAAAAATCCATATCAGACCCTTATCGGAGCACGCAACCTGGCAGGCCGCAGGAAAAGAGGGGGGATGAGAGCGCCCCCCCTCCTGAACCGTACCAGGCCACATTCCCTCAACATTGGGAGAGTGCTTTGGGGTAGCCCCCCAAAACACCTTGTCCCCATGTTGATGGGGACAAGGGCCTCATCCCCACAACACTTGCCCGGTGGTTGTGGGGGTCTGCGGGCGGGGGGCTTATCAGAATCTGGAAGCCCCCTTTAACAAGTGGACCCCCAAATCCCGGCCCCCCAGTGTGAAATGGTAAGGGGGTACAAAAGTATCCCTACCATTTCACAAAAAACTGTCAAAAATGGTAAAAATGACAAGAGACAGTTTTTGACAATTCCTTTATTTAAAGTCTTCTTTTTTCCATCTTCTTTCTTCTATCTTCTTTCTTCTATCTTCCTTCGGATTCTTCCTCCATCTTCTTCTTCTTCTGGTTCTTTCTCCAGTGTTCTCGTTCAGCATCTTCCTCCGCGGCGTCTTTTCCCTTCTTCTTCTCGGGCCGCTCCGCACTCATGATGGGAGGCTCCCGCTGTGTGATGCTTCTCGTCTTCTGACAGTTCTTAAATAACAGAGGGCGTGGCCACCCGGTGATCCAGCCCCCCTCTAAAGCACGGGGACTTGACGGGGACTTCCCTGTGGCATTCCCTGTGATTTCAGAGGGGGGCGGGGTCACCCATTACGTAACGGTGTATTGTCGGACTGTTCTAAACAGGGAAACATGCGCCCCTTTACAGGCATACTATAGACACCCCCCAGGTACGAAATTTAAAATTTAAAGGAATATTACACTTTTATTGTTTCACTTTAAGCATTATTAAAATCACTGCTCCCGAAAAAACTGACGTTTTTAAAACTTTTTTTGCACTGATCCATGTCCCCTGGGGCAGGACCCAGGTCCCCAAACACTTTTTATGACAATAACTTGCATATTAGCACTTTTGATTATTCATGTTCGAGTCCCATAGATTTTAACGGTGTTCGCGTGTTCAAACAAATTTTTTGCCTGTTCGCATGTTCTGGTGCGAACCGAACATGGGGGTATTCGGCTCGTCCCTACTCCTGCCTTTCCTTCTGATGGATTCTGGACCTTAGGTGAATTTGCAGAATTTGCTGTACCACAATGGCAGGTTGCCAGTCGCTATTTCTTTTCATGTAAGGCCATTCCAACTCTGTACCATCACGTGGAAGGCAATGTTTTGCCATAATAGGTCAAGGCAGTCAGCAGCAAGGTCCACATGACGCGTGGTCCAGCAAGCATGGTCAGGGACAATATATTTGGTTCACAGCACACTGGGCTCAGAGGGCTCAGTGCTGCAGCTTATTTTGCCACCACATCTCTATACAGCTGGTGGTGATGATGCGAGATCAGTCAGCTCCACCCCCTACTCTTCCTCCTCCTTCTCCATGCCCTCCTCTGCTGGGTTGTCCTATGAGCCACCAGTACCGCTTAAGCGTTCAAGGGGCTATTCAATGAGTCATGCTAAAATATGCCATGTAGTGCTTCAGCTGGTCTATCTAGGGGACAGGAGCTACACTGGAGCAGAGATTATTTCAACTCTGCAGGGGCAGGCCCAGGGGTGGTGCACACCATGGCAGCTTGAGCCAGGAATGGTGGTATGCAATAATGGCACTAACCATCTGTCTGCCCTTCGACAGGGAAAGTTGACACATGTACCATGCAAGGCACATGTCCTCAATTTGGTGGTGCAGCATTTCTTAAACAGGTACCCAGGGTTTCAATACTTTCTATGGCAGGCTAGAAAAGTCTGTAGCCATTTCAGGTGGTCATACACAGCCAGCGTTCGGTTGGCTGAAATTTAGTGGGATTTCCACCTGCCTGTAAACGCCTGATTTGTGACATGCCCTTCAGGTGGAACTCAACTTTGACAATGCTGCAGCAGCTACACATGCAGCAGAGGACCATCAGTGAGTACCTATGTGAGTATGGCACAAGGACAGGCTCAGGGGAGCTTGTTTTTTTTTCCCCATGCCAATGGCTGCTGATAAAGGATGCATGCACTGTACTGTTACCATTTGAGGAGGCATCAAGTATCCCCATGACTAAGTCTGAGGGGTGGAGTAAAACACGTTGGGGTTGTCTGAGGGTGAGTCTGAGGTTGTCTCTCCCATAATCATCAAGGGACACCGTGGATGTGCGGCACCAGGGATCCTTCCTCTCTTCCTTCTAGTGAGGAGGCAACAAGGGTGATGAGCCATGACAATGCATGCATCAGTGACACTATCCCTCCTGCTGGAGCATACTCTATGTGGCATTACGGACAGGGCACTTGAGGCAGAACAGTGGGAGGAAAAGGAGGACTTCCTTTCCTCTCAAGTCCTGCTTTATGCAGACACCATTCTTGTAACGCTACAGAACGCACAAGAGGAGAGGGAGAAAGAGGAGAAGGAAGTGAATTCTGTCAGTTTTGAAGGCATTGAAGCAGAGGAAGACAAACGTCAAACTTTAAGAGATTTTTTTCAGTCCCCAGAAACCATGGGAGTAGCACCTGGCTGGAATTAGGCAGTTCCAGCTAGTGTAATCCTCAGTGACCCCGAGGACTCTGCTTCTCATTCCTCAGCAAACTTGCGGTGCATGGCCTCCGTTATTTTTCAAAGCCTGTGAAAGGACCCGAGAATTTGTGGCATCAAGGAGAAGGGTCATTATTGGTTAGCAACTCTTATGACCACCATTTCAAGGGGAAAGTCTTGGAACTTATCCTGCCACCGCAGAGGGAGCACAAGGTGAAATATCTTGAGGATTTTATGTAACACCTTCCCATATTCTGGTAGATTGCAATTTCATGTAAAAGCAAGTTTTGAGGCTTCTGTTGGTCAAAGGAGGAGCGGTCGAGAAGGAGGCTGCCAAAGTGATGCATTTAAAATCTTTTTTAGTCCTTGGAGCCCAGGCTGTCAGCTTCAACATCCCATCGGCAGTGTCTGCAATATATGCTGGAAGATAATCTAGGGGCAAAAACAGCCATGGAGAGCTTTCCAGTAGACATTCCACTGGGTTACTGGGTCATGAGAATAGACCACTGGCCATAACCTACCCAGTACGCAATTGAGCTACTGGGCTGTTCTGTATCCAGCATGCTTTCTAAACAGGCATTCAGTGCTTTGTATGGCCCGTCTAGAAAAGCACCGCTCAGCACCCTGGATATAGCATGCCCTCAGACGAAGTCAGGAAGTGACAAAATGCATTAGTTTTACCGGAAGTGATGTATGTGTGTCACGGACAGCCGAGGCATCAGGAAGTAGGATTGAACTGCTGTCTACACAGAGGTTCCCCTCACCATCACCAGCCACCTGGTGATTTTTGCACAGGCACTTTACATTGCTTGATTTCTAGTACGTATATTTTCTAAGGGGATTATTGGGATTCATTAAATGCTTATCAACAGTATTACGCTTTGTGGCCAATCTGTTTTTTCACATGGATCCTTGCATGATACAGCTATAAGTCTGGTGGGAGTTCTTTTAGAGCAGTGGACGGTTGGTGATAAGATCTAAGGCGCATTATTTCTGCATATGTGGTGAGTGCATCCCCAAAGGGGAGATCATCTCACATGGTGGAGTGTTTGGTGGAAGGTGTTTTCTTCACGATCAAAATTACCATATGGCACTACTGAACCGCACCGCAATACTCCATATATGAACAGTATATTGAAGCTTGCCATCTTTAAATACATGACAAGAGCGCTGCTGCAATATTTTAAGGGACTCTGTTACTTAGAGTGTTTTTTAGGCATTCAGTGCTAAAATATCTGCAAGACTGCCTAGGCTGCTTAGCTTTGTAGGTGTTGATTTTATCTTGAAGTATGTTTTTAGCATAGGTTTCATGGGCACAATTAACACCCAAGGACCAATTTATCTGCACCTGTTTGACAGGGGCATATAATTTAAAAAATGTTGGTCACTAATAAAGGAAAACTAAGTCCTGAGTATAAATTGGCTCCAGTTTCCAAGATACAGCTTCAGGCCAAAATTGCATCAAAATATTTCAACATTACGAGGGGGATGTGCGATTATGCACCATGGGGTCAGTGCGGGTGGAATGTTTGGATATTCCACTGTCCACTTCTTCTTTATTTAGATCCCTTATACAATTGGGGCAACCATGCAAAAGTAGCAATCGCTACTATGATTGGTGGGTGCCCTCCACACCATTGGGACTGCGAAAGGCATGGACTTTTTCTTCTTGTTTAGCCAATAACGCAGATAAGTTGCACATGTAATGCAACAATAATGAGGGGCCCAACTCTTGTCCTGATCCCCTATTTTGCCTCCAAAATACAGGTGGTATGCCTTTTTTACCACTGCTGTCATACTGCACCCTTGAGATGCAAATGTAACCTCATCACAAATGTAGCAGAAGTTATCTGCATTGTTTACACAGTTTGGAGGCATCTTGGTTTCTAAAGGAAAATATCACACAATTTTTTCTTGGAAATGTTAGGCAATGCACTTTCACAAGTCACCAGATGTAACTGTATGAGGCTTAGATCTGACCGAGACAAATGTACCTTGTAATAAAAGAACAATGAATTACAGTCAGGTAATAATCTTTAGTCTCACAGTGAAGATACATTTATATATCCATGTGGTGCCATTTTCATTCTTCTACCGTACTAAGTTACGAGGCATCATGACCATCAGACACCTCCCTCCCTTGTAGGCAAATATGCCCCTCTGATATTCCTACACCCTACATACCCCTTCTCTTTTCCTCCACCCTGAACTAATTTACTCACTTTTGGCCTTTACTACTTAACTTCCTCATAGTCTGTGCTGCCCTCCTGTTTAGTTTCTTCCGTAGTATGCAGAAGGCCACAAACCCCCCTCCGTTTTTCCTTTCTCTCTTTTCTTAGGGACTTGTGGGACAGAATGGTCCAGTTTAATCTCCATATTACCATTCTAAACTGTTTGGTATATCAACCTTCTCTGACTGAGACTTGACTTCTATATCGTACAAGGCCAAGACAACATACAAGGCCATCCACAACATCGCCCCAGCTACATCACCAACCTCATCTGCAGATATCACCCAAATCGTCCCCTCCGCTCCTCCCAGGACCTTCTGCTGTCTAGCTCCCTTGTTACCTCCTCCCATGCTCGCCTTCAGGACTTCTCCAGAGCCTCTCCCATCCTCTGGAACTCCCTGCCCCGGTATATCCGATCAGCCCCTAACCTGTGCACCTTTAGGAGAGCCCTGAAAATGCACTTATTCAGGGAAGCCTATCCCACACCCACCTAACAACTGTTTCTGAGCCAATCCCCCCCCCCCCTTTAAATCATTCACTGCATGTATTACCTTTTGTACCACCACCCCCTTCCTTTAGAATGTAAGCTCTACGAGCAGGGCAGTCCTGTCTCTTCTGTATCGAACTGTACTGTTCGATACAGAATTTTGAATAGAAAAGATTTGAATAGAATAACATAGAAAGAATATAGCCATCTTCTGAAATTTAAATTTTTCAATTTTGAAAAGAATAGAACAGAGTAAAATAGAATAGAATATAGCTGTCTTCTGAAATTAAAATTTAGAAATTCGAATTTTGAATAGAATAGAAAAGAAAGAATATAACTATCACCCAAAATTCTAATTTTTAATAGAAAATAAAAGAATAAAATAGAAAGAATATAGCCATCTTCTGAAATTTGAGTTTTACGTTTTGAATACAATAGAATAGAAAGTATATAGCCATCTTGTAAAATTCATTATTTCAACTAGAATAGAACAGAAAAAAATTATATAGCCAACTTCCAAAATGTTATTTTCAAATTTTTAATTTTAAATTTTGAATGGAATAGAATAGAATAGAAAGAATATAGCTGTCATCCAAAATTCAATTTCAAATATCAAAATTTGAATTGAAAAACATAGACTAAAATATAAAGAATATAGCTGTCTTCCAAAAATCTAAAGTCGAATAGATTAAAATGGAATGGAGTAGAATAAAATAGAAAGAATATAGCCATTTTCCAAAAATGGTATTTCAAATATAATAAAATATAAAAATAAATATCTGTCTTCGGAAATTCTAATTTTGAAATATGAATTTTGAATAAAAAAGAATAGAATAATATAGAAAGAATATAGCCATATTCCGAAATTCGAATTTTAAATTTACAATAGACTAGAATAAAATAGAAAGACTATAGTTTTTGTCCAAAATTAGAATTTTGAATTTCAAAACTTAAATAGAAGAGTAAAATTTCAAATAGAATAAAATAAAATAAAAAAATACAAAGCTAGCATTCAAAATTTGAATGGAAACAATATAGCCATCTTCTGAAATTAAAATATAGAAATTTGAGTTTCAAATTTTGAATAAAATAGAATAGAAAACTATATAGCCATCTTATAAAATCCATAATTTCATATAATATAATATAGAATAGAAAAAATATAAATCCAACTTTCAAAATTGCAGCTTCAAAATTTTAATTTCAAATTTTGTATAGAATAGAATAAAATAAAATAGAAAGAATATAACTGTCATCCAAAATTTTAATTTCAAATTTCAAAACTCGAATTTTGAATTAAATAGATACATTTTGAAATTTCAATATTAAAGTTAAAAACAGAATAGAATAGAATAGAATAGAATACAAAGAATATAGAAATCTTCCAAAATTCGAATTTCAAATAGAATAGAATAAAATAGAATATTTTATGGCTGACTTCCAAAAGAATTATTTTGAAATCAGAATTTAGGATTTTGAATATAATAGAATACAATAGAAAGAATATAGCCATTTTCCAAAATTAAGATTTTGAAATTCGAATTTTGAATAGTTCAGAATAGAACAGAATAGAAGAGAAAGCATATAGCCATCTTCCAAAATTCGATTGTAGTGAAAAAATATATAGCCAACTTCTGAAAATTGAATTTTGAAATTTGAATTTCAAATTTCAAATAGAATGGAATAAAATAGAAAGAATATAGCTGTCGTCTGAAATTTGAATCTTGAATAGAATAGAATAAAATAGAAAGGCTCTAGCCATCTTTTGGAGTTCAAAATTCTAATTTTGAATAGAATAGAATGAATATGGTCATATTTCAGGATTCAAATTTCAAATCAAAATAAATAGAATAGAATAAAATAGAAACAATATATATATTTTTTTTTTATCAAAGAAAAGTATATTAATTTTAATATATTCATGGTACATACGCATTATATCACATTGTTCCGAGTGTAGTATACAACATTGAATAAATTCTGTTTACAGTCGAATTTCTAACAGATATTGGCTGTAACATATATTTGACAATACGCAATAAAGACTTATACAATTATGCGGCCTCATGTTTTGTGCTCATGTCCTATATCATCAGCTATCCATATCTTAATGTTATTGAGCATACGATTTATATACTCAATCACGAGCAGGTGTCTGAGTCTTGTAGCCATCTGTCCCACATTTTTTCATATTTCATGGGGCATCCTCTGTTAGTGTATATAAATTTTTTGTACGGTAGAGTTTTGTTTATTTCTGCTCTCCATTTAGCAAATCCCGGGGGCGATCTCCTCATCCACTTCCTAGCTATTACTTTTCTCACTGAGAATTATAGGGTTTCTTGTAAAAAGATTCTAGTGTATTTGTCAGTGGACTCAGGCAGTATCCCAAGTAGGCACACCTTAGGATCTAGTGTAATTGGTGATCCCATATTATCATGTAAGAACTTTGGAGATTCCATATTACATTGCATTATGATTGATTATTGATTTTACCCTGAGGATATAAGTTCAGGAATGCTTATCTGCTTAGTGATTTAAAAAGATTTTTTTTGGTACATTTTAGAGAAACAGTCTTATGACAAGTATTACTTAATGACTGAATTATCCCATTCCAATATCACCCTGTCTGTCTATTCCTGTCTGATGTCTTCATCTTAGGAAACATCTGTCTATGGTTTTTATCTCTGTACACTGTTGCTGGGTATGAGAAGGCCAACAACGGCTAGAATTAGTTTTTTAGGAAGTTGTGGTTGGGCATCTCATGGTCAGCAGACGGTGACAGAAAGTAAGGAATCAATGACCTATTAGCTTGAACTATAGGGGTTAACATTAAGGTCACAAGATGAAGACATTACTAATATATGGAAAATCACAAGATTAAGAAATTACTAAATATGCTAATGTGTATCATTTTGATTGGCCCCCAAATGGGGCAGAGTCTTGTAGAGGCACAGCATAAAACAGCAAAGCATTCAATAAACTATTGTAATCATTCAGCATACCTGATGTGTGTATGTGTAATTGATTAACCGCCGGCGAGGACCTCCACTGAGCCATCTCAAGAGCCTAGGCCACAAGGAGAAGACGGGCGCCTAACAGTTTTGGTACCAGAAAGTGGTGGGGTGTGTTTGAACAGGTAAGACATTTTACTCCTTTTTACCTATTTTTGGTAACTGGTGTTGATGCTTGCCATGTTCAAATAACCTTGTATGTCCACCCACTTACATAACTGTGCCTTCGCAACGGACTAGGCTGGTCCCTTGGAGGGTTAAGAAGGGCTCGCAGGTTTTTTGGTTTTTTGTTTTTTTTAAAATAGTCTGACTAGGTTGGTCTGACTGTGTTAGGTAGATATATGTGTGTTTAAAACTCGGGAAGTATAGAATACGCCCGTAGTATAAGGAGTGGCTGAGTGGACGCCCAATTTTTGGGGAAAATATTGAAAAGTGCACTTATTATAACATGTTGATATAATGTAACTTTATTTGGCCACTGTATATATAAGATTTTGCTTGTTTTTCTTTTAGGTACCACCGTAAGTATTTAGAGTGTATAGAGAATTAGAGAATTAGAGATAAGTGTATGATATATATGTGTATGACAACTGAATGTAAAGTACTGTATTGATTTAGAGGATTTTTTTGTTAAAGCATTACACATATATATGCACTAAATGAACCACATAGGGCAAGAACCTGACTGTAGTGAGATAGCGCCCGCCTGCCCACATTGCACCTTTGGTTTACTGTTCCTTAGTGTTGACAGGACGTGGATCCTGCTCACCACTAGACCAACCGGGTTTTCATACCGACTTGGTGCAAGGGGGGTTTATCCTGCCACAAGAAGGGGTACTCTATACCGAGTACTAAGGGTTAACCTTCATAGCTATTTCAGCCCCACTGCCATAAGAGACCAAGGGACTTACTCCCAAGTCAGGGAACAGATTATAGCACAAACAGGTTGCTTTCATCTCTGTCCCTGTACTAGACACACACTACCAAGGTTATTGGATGGGGAATTCTGCGGCAACCCAGACCATGGCCAACCCATCCCCCTATGAGTATGTTAAAAACACACTACCGGGGTCACAGGTAGAACCGTTTTGGACACAGGTCAGAGAGAGGTGCCAACAATTGGGGATACATGACCCGGGGCCAGTAGGACCCTGTTCTGAAGACGAGTGGAAGGAAGTGAGCAAGGTGTGTCAGGTACACAAGCACTCCTACCCACCTGGGAAATGGGAAGACACCCAGTATATGAAAGATTGTTACAAAATATGGAATAAATGCTTAGCCAAATATAAAACAAAGTACGTAACTAAAGCCCCCACACCAAAACCTGTAAATTCACCCGCCCTATCTCAGCAACCCGAAGCACCCCCCCCTTATGTGATGGTTAAACAGGAGGATGGAACATTGGGTCCATGTCTTCAGCTGTATCCATCTTTGGATCCAGCAGTATTGGCTACCATGGTATATGGGGCAGCTGATCAGGCACAAGTTACACGATGGGAAAACGAAAGTAGGAACAGGGAAGAGGAAGTCCGGGCAGAAGGTATACGTAGGAGGGAAGAAGAGAGGATTAGGAGGTTGGATCCGAAGGAAAGGGAATTAGAAGAGAAGTTAAAAGAGCTTAAGAAGAGAAAGGAGGAATTAGAGGAGAAAATGTCTAGAAGGGAGGAAGAGCTAGAACATTACAAAAGAGAGCTAGATAAGAGGGAGGGTGAAATAAGAGAGTATTCTGCGATAACTAAGGAAGAAAGGGATGGAATGTCCCTGGAAAAGGGAAAAGAGGAAGGAGTCAGGAAGTTAAGCCCCAGGGAAAAGGAATGGGAGGAGAAACAGAAAGAATTTAATAAAAGACAGCAGGAAGAGGAAGAAAGGATACAAAGGAAAAGGGAAGATTTAGAGGCGTACGAGAAGAAACTAGAGAAAGAGGCAAGAAGGATTAAGGAAGCTAAGGAAAAGATAATTTCACAGCCATCCACCACACTCAGAAGCCAAACTAAACCGGCCATAAGCCAGAAACCCCCACAGGAGGAAAGGGAGAAGGGTGAATCCTCTACTGAGGAAAGAGAAATAGACATGGAACAGGAAACTCTAGGTGCCACCTTCAAAGCACCACTTATGCATATAGGGGAGACCATATTCCCCTACCCCTAGGCACACTGTCAAAAATAAAGGAGTTGTGCCCCAGCCCAAAGAAAAGCCCTAGAGAAGCTGGCGCTTTCCTTGCAAAATACAGTGCAGGGACGAGCCTGGATAAAGAAGATATAGCAGGGATTCTTAGTATAGTTGACCCTGACAGCCCAGAAGGGCATCCCGTAGATGCCTTATGGACAGCCCACATAGAAGAAAATAAAGATTGGGTGTCTTTTTGGAAAGGTATGGGGAATCATTGGTCTACTATATACAAGGGTTCATCTGCACTTCAGGAACTTGTCCTAGCAAAGCAGGGACCGAAGGAAAAGTTCTATGAATTTTGTACCCGGGTATATGGTCTGTGGAAAGCAGTAGATAACGCCAACCCCCAATTGTTCACCACCACCATTATGGCTGGTGGCGATACGAAGGTGACACAGTTGCTTAAATTCACTAATCCAAAGTGGGCAGAACAACCCCCAGATGAATTTATGAAAGATGCTAGGTCACGAGAAACATCAGGGGTATTTGAACAGAAGGGTGGCATTTTTCCCTCCCTGACACCAACCCAGACTCTGCCAACTGGTGGGACCCCGCCCACCCACATAATGACAATGCAACCTTATCCACCAATGCAATCTTATCCCCCAGACCAGGGTTACCCACCAGACCAGGGGTGCTTTAACTGTGGGGAACTAGGGCACTGGAAGTCCCAATGTCCCTACAGAATTAGAACAAACGCCCAGAGAGGAAGAGGTAGGAATCTTAACACCACCCCCCGTCGCCTTCAGGATATCAGGTATCCTCACCCACCACAACCCCAACCACCCCCACCACAACCCCAATACCAGCCTCAGCCTAACAGACCACCCCCACGCATTCCGATGCAGTGGCCATCCGCTCGGCGGACACCACAATAGGGATGCCAAGAGTATGTCCCGTCCCTCAGCCTTGTGTGTTACAATCCATCGTGGAAAAGTCTTCCGCAGGTACTATTGCGGGTAGACAATCACCTGATATGTCTACTTTTGGATTCAGGGGCTACATTCAGTAGTCTGAATGATGCCATATATGACACACCGCACTGCACTGAGGGAAACTCTATTGGTATAAATGGGACATCAGTTACCCACCCCATCACTCCACCATTGCCCGTGGCCACTCCAGAAGGGCAGGAACTGTGCACCCAGAGTTTTGCTGTCCTTGTGGATTGCCCAGTATCTTTAATGGGGAGGGACCTACTCTCAAAACTGAATATCACCATTAAATTTGACAGAGGGGGCTCCCTCACTGCCAGCTCACCGTTCTGTGATTTACATGCTCCAAAGAGACACACTTTCAGGGGACTCTTTGCATCATTGCCACCCACTCTAGAAACACATGCTATATGGGCAGACAACAAAGGGAGTGTGGGTTTTATTAACTGTACACCTTACACACCACAAATGCGTCCAGACGCTGTAGTACAATATCACAAGCAATACCCCCTGCCACTTGAAAAAATTGAAGGTATCACACCATTAATCAATGATTACATAGCAAAAGGGATTCTGAAACACATTATAAGCCCCTGGAATACACCAATCTACCCTGTGAAAAAGGCGAATGGGGAATGGAGGCTTGTACAGGACCTAAGGGCCGTCAACAAGCAGGTTATACCTCTGCCACCTTTGGTAGCAGATATTTCTTTCATCTTTTTTGAAAATACCTGC
Organism: Lithobates clamitans; assembly: GCA_037952925.1. Lineage (NCBI taxonomy): Eukaryota > Metazoa > Chordata > Amphibia > Anura > Ranidae > Lithobates > Lithobates clamitans. The sequence continues at coordinate 1,036,995 of JBBGZY010000588.1, read as the reverse complement.
TGATTCCCTTTGCTACACAGTAGTAGACCTGGCGAACGCATTCTTTAGCATCCCGATCGATAATGGGGTATTGCCCATGTTTTCATTCTCATGGGGGAGGGGAAAACAGTTGACCTGGTCAAGATTACCGCAGGGGTACGTGGACAGTCCCGCAGCCTTCTCCATGGTCCTTAATGAGACAATTAAGTCATGGACTGCTGAGCGCGGGTCGGTGCTAATACAGTATGTGGACGACTTGCTCCTGTGCAGTCGATCTGCTGAAGATTGTGCGGTCGATTCCACATCTCTGTTACATCACCTGGCCAGGTCTGGCCACCTAGCATCGCGGAAGAAGATACAATGGTGTCAAAGTCAGGTAGAATACCTGGGATGCATTCTGAAGGAGGGAACCAGGCTGGTATCCCCCAAACGTGCCGCAGCCCTGCAGGCTCTCAGTCCTCCAAGAGACAAAGCAACTTTGCTCTCATTCTTGGGCGCAATCGTATATTGCCGCCAATGGATCCCAGATTGTTCATATTATGATGGCATTCTGAGGGAGGCTACCTTGTCCACCGCCCCAAAGACAGTAGATTGGACAATAGAAAGGCTCTGTGCTTTTCAGGCCTTGTTACAAAGTCTGACTCAGGCCCCCGCCCTGGGATTGGTAGAATATGGCAAACCCTTTCAATTATACTGTGTGGTATCGGGAAATTCTTTTGCTGCGGTTTTGACACAGCAACATGGAACCGGGTACCGACCAGTCTCCTATCTCTCAAAAAAGTTGCCTACCCAAGTACAAGGGATGCCATCTTGTCTACAAAACCTTGCTGCTTGTGCTATGGCAGTTCAGGAGGCTAACAAATCAGTATTAGGCCATGAACTGACTCTCTACACTACTCATTCAGTAACTCACCTTCTGCAGAACATGAACACACAGCATATGACAGCACAAAGGCTTAGTGGGTATGAGATCACACTTCTGAATACTGATAACCTCACCCTCAAACACGCACCACCAAGTAATCCCACTGTCCGTCTTTTACATTCTTTGCTCAAGCTGCCACGAGACCCTGATCAGAAGCACAATTGTGTTGAACAGGTTGCAGCAATAACCAGCCCTCGCCCAGATCTCACTGACATTCCCCTACCAGGAGTACAGGACGTCTTCATAGACGGCAGTTGTTCTCGCCCCTCCGATGCAACATTCCTGACAGGATATGCCATTGTCCAACTACCTGATGTGGTGTTGGAAGCAAAAGCCTTACCACCCTCCTCGGCACAGGTAGCAGAATTGGAGGCACTCACAAGAGCTTGCATACTTTTCTCTGATGAGGAGGTAAACATCTACACAGATAGTAGGTACGCTTTTGGGGTCACGCATGACTATGGCGTAATCTGGGCGAATAGAGGATTTAAAGCCGCTGACAACAAACCAATCGCTAACTCTACGCAAATTAAAGCACTCCTGCAAGCGATTCTTCTCCCAAAGAGGATAGCGGTCATCAAGGTAAAGGCACATTCATCGGATAACAGCAGAGTTTCCAAAGGAAACGCTCTGGCAGACAGAGAAGCAAAAAAAGCCGCTGCCCTATACAGTGGTCAGCCAGCCCCCACAACAATGTTCTTCAAAGAACATTTTACATCACCCAACTTTAAAACCGTTGTGGCACAAATACAGGGATTAGCTACAGAGGAGGATGTTTCTTTTTGGGTCAAGGATGGCTTGACCAAGGACCAAGAAGGTCTTTGGTCAAAAGAGGGGAAGATATTGGGCATACCAGAATCAAGCAGTGTTCTCATACTTTCCTATCTCCATGGTCCAGGACATATAGGTACCACCGCCCTAACAAACATATACACAAAGTCTTTCTGTACAAACAACTTAAGTAAACAGGCAAAACTCCTCACCAGCAGTTGTCTGACCTGTGCACAAAACAATGTCCAAGGGAAAAATCATGGATTACATGGCCACCTGCCCCCACCCCTGGGTCCCCTAACAGATTTGCAAATAGACTTCACACACATGCCCAAACAAAAAGGCAATTTGAAATGCCTTTGCGTGATCGTATGCAAATGGTCAGGTTGGGTTGAAGGTATTCCGTGTACAGGTGAGACTGCTAAAATTGCTGCCAAATGCCTACTGAACCATTGGGTTTGCAGGTTCGGAATACCAACGGCCATATGGTCAGACAGAGGGCCTGCCTTCAGCTCCTCTGTTACACAGACTTTAGCTAAGCTACTAGGCTTACAGTGGAAACTGCACATCCCTTACCACCCACAAAGTGCAGGAGTAGTGGAAAGAATGAATAGGAACATTAAAGACAAGTTAAAAAAGGCTACGGGGGGCACCATGAAAGGATGGTTGGATTACCTTCCTTCTGTCCTATTCCAGATCAGGACAACACCACATGCTAGAACAAAACTCTCGCCCTTTGAGATTTTGATGGGAGTTCCTGCAAACATAGAGCTGCCCCTCTTAGATCAAAACACTGACATTAACATCTATTCTCAACAGGAAATGTACGTGAAAAATCTGGTAAGTATGCTACAGGATATGAACGAACAAGTCTCTGTCACCTTTTCTCCTCTTTCAACAGAACCTACTCATCCCTTCATCCCAGGAGACAAAGTACTGGTGAAACAACTGGCACACAAAAAGAAGGTTGGACCCATTTTCTCTGGACCTTGGAAAATAGAGAAGGTTTCCAGAACTGCTGTACTGACCAATCTAGGAAACACCTGGATCCACGCCAGCCGGTTAAAGAAGTGTCCACAGCAACCCCAGACCCCTGACCCTCCACCAGCATCCCAAGACTTCTCTCTTCAGGAACAGCGACCAGATTTGGAGGACATTCAAGAAGGCATAAAACAAATCTCTCTGGACGACGAGACGAATCCCCCACCAACAAGAAGAAACGAGTAACAGAACTTTGCACACAGTACCTGACAAAATGATTTCTACCTTTGTGTCAGGAAAGACATTAGGCCTCTGGACATGTCTGATTCTGATAGTATTCCTACCTACTTGGTTAATAGCGAATTGTGTGTACCATCCAGAAGGTTTAGGGCTATTAAAAGGGATATGTGGAAATGCCCAGACAGCCAAAGCACCTAGTATAAAATATAAAAGAAGTATGTCCCCCACTGAACCCCCTTCAGGTTTCACTGACAAGATGTTGTTGTTGAAGTTTAAGTACAGTTATGCACAAAAGTCTGGTTTTGAGAAATGTTGGATATGCAGCAAACTCCACCCCAGTACAGCCAGAATCCCATTGATGGCCATTCCCTTAAACATCACTCCTTTTTTGAATGGAACCCCCCCCATAGTTCTTGCCAATGTCATAAGAAAAAGTCCCAATAAGCCCCTCAGTTTTCAAATTGTGGGCAGGAGCCACGCTCCAGATTGGTGTTTCATACTGGGAAACATTTCCAGGGGAGCTGAGGTGTGCAAATGGTCAAAACTTAATGTCTCCATGGCTTCCCTTACCGATAACTCACTTTTTCGCACCTCAGATCCTGTGATAAATGCTACCATCTATGACCTTTTTAATTCTAGTTCCCACTCCACGGTCGCACAGTTACTAGCTCTGCTGATGGCATCTGGTCATTCAAAGGGTGCAAGGACCATTGTTAGTCAACGACCCTTGGCATTAGGTAACACAACCTACATCTGTTGTGGCAAGCTCTGTTACCCATGGATTCCTGAAGAACCCCAGGGATGGTGTTACCTTGCTAAAATAGTTCCTGTAATGGGAGTAGTTGGGGATAATGGGCAAGGACACCTACTTAAAGCTAGCACCCACCCAAGATACCCTCTAAAACATCTTGGAAAGAGAGAAATGTTCCTAGAAAAAGATATGACCTGGGCTTGGTTTCCTTCCTGGACAGGTTGGGGAATAGATTTGATGAAGAAACTAAATAACTACACCTCAATCATTGATGAGATCTTGGAAAAGGACTCTGATGACATCTCAAAATTAAACCTAGAAACCAGAGCAATTAGAAAACAACTAGGGTTACATGACCTGGCTATAGAAAGCATGAGTGCAGCCCTCACTGGCCTCTGTGAAATTACTGAGGACTATGAATGCTGCACTTGGATACACAACACGAGTATCGAGATCCCTGATTACTATGACATTATTACACAACACAGAAAAGAGGTAAACAAGCTACAACAGGATGCAAGGGATATTGGGAAAACATGGGACCCTTTCTCTACCGGGTTCAGTTTGGGAGGTCTCACTTCATGGTTTAAGAACACTGCAATGACAATTTTTACCATACTGCTTTTCATATTGTTCTTGTATGCATGCTTCATGTTACTCAAATGCCTCTGCAAAAAGGGTAGCGAAGCACATTCCGAAACCATGAAGCTGACTTCCATTTCCAGAGATCCCACGGTATGGTACGAGAACCAGGAAAATGAGGCTGGGGGATATGAATCCTTAAGGCGTGACGAAAAGGTAACCGAGGGATATGAATCCTTGAGGCGTGACGAAAAGGTAGAATGACCATTTCGATGATATCGAATGGTCAAAGGGAGGATTGTAAGGAGATTCCATATTACATTGCATTATGATTGATTATTGATTTTACCCTGAGGATATAAGTTCAGGAATGCTTATCTGCTTAGTGATTTAAAAAGATTTTTTTTGGTACATTTTAGAGAAACAGTCTTATGACAAGTATTACTTAATGACTGAATTATCCCATTCCAATATCACCCTGTCTGTCTATTCCTGTCTGATGTCTTCATCTTAGGAAACATCTGTCTATGGTTTTTATCTCTGTACACTGTTGCTGGGTATGAGAAGGCCAACAACGGCTAGAATTAGTTTTTTAGGAAGTTGTGGTTGGGCATCTCATGGTCAGCAGACGGTGACAGAAAGTAAGGAATCAATGACCTATTAGCTTGAACTATAGGGGTTAACATTAAGGTCACAAGATGAAGACATTACTAATATATGGAAAATCACAAGATTAAGAAATTACTAAATATGCTAATGTGTATCATTTTGATTGGCCCCCAAATGGGGCAGAGTCTTGTAGAGGCACAGCATAAAACAGCAAAGCATTCAATAAACTATTGTAATCATTCAGCATACCTGATGTGTGTATGTGTAATTGATTAACCGCCGGCGAGGACCTCCACTGAGCCATCTCAAGAGCCTAGGCCACAAGGAGAAGACGGGCGCCTAACAACTACCTGAGTCCAAAGACCCTGTATTTGAGGGCATGTCCACATTAGATGAATAAATGTACCCGACTCTTTCCCACACATTGTACAAAGGCTAGATTGAGTCTTCTTGTATCTAGCGACCCTAAGCGGGGTTAAATATGCATGGTGAAGTATAAAAATCTGTATTAGTCTATCCGATAATTTAGGCGAAACAGCTCTAGCAGATTCCATGCCCTCTTCCCATTCCTCATCCTCTAAAGGTCCTATTGCTCTTTCCCAATGAGGCTTAAGCCCATATGCTAGTTTAGGGGCTGTAGGGGTAAGGAGAATATTATAGAATGCCAAAATTAATTTTCGGGGGTCGTTATCCTTTACTATTGCCATAAGGGCATTAGGAGTGGGCTGAGGAAAAAGGGTCCGGAACTGTCTCTGCAGTGCATGTTTGACTTGTAGATATCTATATAGCATATAAGGAAGGAGGGAAAATTCCTCTGTAAGTTCACTAAAGGATTTGAGAGTACCATTTGAGATGAATTGATGTAGGTATAGGATCCCATAATTGATCCATAATTCTACATTAGGTAGTTGCATAAGTTCCGGTAGGTTCTTGTTAAACCATAACGGGGTATAATCATCGTACTGAGGAATTCCCAATTTCTTTAAAGCTATGGCCCATATTTTACTATAGTGGTATAGCATGGACTTGTTGTGGCTGTGTGGTTCTGTACTGCTGAATTCCACCACTATCGCATCTATGGAGTCCCTAGTTCTCTTAATTCGTTTGGGGCAAAGTAATTGGAGAAACCTATCTCTATCTGTCTTATCAATGTGATATAACTGGGACATCTGTGACGCTATATAATATAGGTTAAAATCTGGCAATGCAGTGCCTCCAAGATCTGTAGGGTTCTTGAGCATCTGCCAGGCCAATTTATGCCTATTTTTTCCCCACACAAATGGTTTAGGAAGAGCTTCAATTATTTTGAAGTATTTTAGGGGTATATAGATTGGGGTATGCCACATTATATATAGAATTTTGGGTAGGAGAATCATCTTGATTAAATTTATACGGCCCCAAACCCCTAGCGGGAGACGAGCCCATACCTTAATTTTGGATTTTATATAAGTGATTAACGGTTCTACATGTAATAGGATGTAGTCAGCTGGTATTCTAGAGACATAGATTCCTAAGTATTTTATGACAATAACCCGCTGCAGTGGTAAGTTGGCCTGTATCTCAGATGGGGGGAAACTATCTATAGACAAAATTTGGGATTTTTCCCAATTAATTTTCAAACCAGAGAATGTACCAAACTGCTCAATGGTTTGCAGTGCTTTCTTTAAGGAAGGGCCTGAATCTGCCAAGTATAGCAACGTATCATCTGCGTACATACTTATTTTCTCTGTAAGGGTGCCTGATTCTAATCCTCGTATTTCCGGATCTGCCCGAATGGATATAGCCAGTGGTTCCGCGGCCAAGGCATATAGAAGTGGGGACAGGGGACAACCCTGTCTCGTTCCTCTGCTGAGAGTGAACTGTTCGGAGGTCCAACCGTTAGCCACAACCTTGGCCGTGGGTGACTGGTACAGTAGTTGTACCCATGTAATAAATTTTGGGCCAAAGCCATATCCCTCAAGGCATCTCCACAAATACTCCCACTCTACCGAGTCAAACGCCTTAGCCGTGTCTAAAGTCACTATTACTCTTGAACCAACTTCCGCATGTTCGGCTTGAAAATTTATATATAATTTACGGAGATTAAAAGATTTATTGCGGCCTGGCATAAAGCCCGCCTGATCGGCATGAATTAGGGACAATATTACTTGGTTAAGTCGTAATGCCAGAACCTTAGCTAGGATTTTTATATCCACTTGGAGTAGAGATATGGGTCTGTAGGATTCTGGATAACCCAGATCCTTTCCTGGTTTAGGGAGGAGAATTATTGTGGCCTCTTTCATGGATGGGGCTAGTGTAAATGTTTCAAATAGGTGATTATATAACTTAAGTAACTTGGGTGTAATTACTTCACTGAACTGAGAGTAAAACTCGATGGGAAGCCCATCCAAGCCTGGGGATTTAGATCTGGCAAAACTCGCCACTGCAGCAGTTATTTCATCTATATCTAAGGGTGCCTCTAGTATTTCTACTTGTTCATTTTTTAATTGAGGAAGGGAAATTTTGTGGAAGAAATTTTCTCTCAAATCTACGGATCCTGTTGTTTTTGTCATGTACAGGTCTCTAAAAAAATCTCTGAATCTAGTTGTTATTGTACAGGGGTCCGTAATTACCATCTGGACCTCGTAGAGTAATGACTATTGGGGGTCTATCTTCGCTGTGTACTAAGTATGCTAGTAATTTACCCGCTTTTTCCCCATGTTCAAATAATTTTTGTTTGGTGAAGAATAGCTTTTGTCTGGCTTTAGAAAATTGGATTTGGTTTACTATCCTAGATTGTAGTTTTGTTCAGTGACATTTAATTCCTCTATTGCCTTATTAAATGTGTCAGCAGAGTCTTCCTTTATTTTCTTTATCAAGGTAGACAAAGTCGTACGTACGTATATCTTAAAGGAGTCCCAGATTGCTGAAAAAGAAGCTGTTTTATTGTCTGCAAAATAACGTCCCCAAAGGTTTTGGAGTTCGTCATCTTCTGGCAATAGAGACAACCAGAACGGATTAAGACTCCAAGGTTTTGTAGGTTTATCTATAGGGACACTCAGGGTAGTCCAGTATGGACTATGGTCAGATAGTAATCTAGGGCAAAAAGCAGCTTCAATGATGCGCGGCGACAAAGAACTCGACACCAGTACAAAATCAATGCGTGACATGGAGTTGTGGGTGCTGGAGAAACAGGAGTATGCCTTAGTTTTAGGATTCTTAAAACGCCAGGTGTCCACTAAGTGGAAAGCGGAAATCATCTTAGCAAATCTTGTCCTGTCCGTCTCCAGCCCCAAGGATTGCGCCACCTGAAGTCTGTCTAGAGCTGGGCACAAAGTGATATTAAAATCCCCCAACCACACTGCTTGTATATTGGGGAATCGTGACATAAAGGAGAAACCTTCTGCTATAATAGTTGTACAGAATGGGGGTGGGATATAAAAAGCCATAACAAGAAATGGTTCTCCATACAATTTAGCATGTAGAAATACATATTGGCCCTGTGGATCTGTACGCACCTCACACATTTCAAAGTGGACTGACTTTGCTATTAAAATTGAGACTCCTCGAGCATGATTTGTGTGAGTAGAGTGGTAGGCCCATCCCACCCATGGTCTACGTAAGGCCATCTGGAGTCTACCCTCTATATGTGTTTCTACCAGCACAATTATATCTGCTCTTTGTTTCTGTAAGAAGGCTAGGGCAGCCGATCGCTTAATCCTGTCACGAAGGCCCCTTACGTTCCACGTTAGGAACTTGATAGACGTCATTTTAGTATAAATGGTAAGTAAATTATCTCGGTTCTGTTTGGTGTTGTGTGGTTCCATAAGTGAGTATTCAAGACCCAGCACCCGCGCAACACCAGTACTAGCAATAAACATAGATATATAGGCAATTCCCATACAATATATTTATGTGTATACATTTTCTCTTTCCATACTTTCCCGAATGTACCATGGATTATCTTGCTTAACTGTAAAAACTTCCCCTCCCCCCTCCCTGCCCTGCACCCACCCCAACTTGTTCGGGCATCCTCCCTGAACTTTTGTAAATTACCGACTGGTGAATAACATTAAACAATGTATTAGCAATAGGGACATGAATAGACATATTTGACTTGATCGTCTATACAAAAATGGCATGTTCCCATATTCCATTTCCCTCCTGTCAACAGAACTGGAGGTTTGTAAATCCAGTGGTAATTGGAGCAAAATTCGCTGCGCTATGCTGGCAGTGTGCAGGACACACTCGTTTCCCTGTCTCGGCTTACATAAAATGAAAAACTAAACATCAAAAAACATAATAAGAAAAAGGAGGGTTTTTTGCATAGAATAAAGTTATAGTGCAGGAGTGTAGAATAGGTCAAATCCCCATCAGCAAGGGTTAAAATATTGAGACTTAGCTAGTCGACTCCTAAATGTCAGCAGTGGTATATGTTAAGCAGGGTTCCATAAATTCCGTTCATATGGCACCTGGAAATGAACCCCGATGGAAAAGTTAAAAGGTTCTCTGCCCAGTTGTTTGAGGCAAAGTCAGCTTAAATAAACTGCGAGTGACCCCCCAGCAATTAAATCAAAAACCAAGGCAGATTTGCCTTAACAATGCTGTACAAGGCCAGGATCTCACAGCTTTCCCATCATATTGTGGCAAAGATATATAATGGGGTTATGTCTCACCACATCACTCTGAGGTTTTCAGATCAATCCTCTCTGTTAGGTTCCATTCTTCTTTCCAGCCAGGATGTCACTTCCATCGGGTCGTCAAAGAATAGCACACGATCCCCACTTTCTACTCGCAAACGAGCAGGGTATAGCATGGAGTACTTTAGGTTGTGTGTGTGAAGCATCCGCTTTGCTTCCATGAAGCCCTGTCGCCGTTTCTGGATGTCTGCGGAAAAATCCGGAAAGATTGCCACTTTATTGTTTCCCACAGGAATATTACCCTTCACCCTGCCCATCCGAAGCGTGGCATCCCGGTCTTTGTAGTTCAACAGCTTAGCGATAAAGGTACGAGGGGGGCTCCTATAGGCGGGGGTCGGGCCGGCATGCGGTGTGCTCTCTCCACTGTTAGCATGGGAGAGAATGCCTCGCGGCCATATGTGGTAATAAGTAGCTGTTCCAGGTAAGTAGAGGGATCCTTACCCTCTGCTCCCTCCGGGAGACCGATTAAACGGATATTGCATCTCCTCATGCGATTTTCCATTTCATCCTGTTTTGCAATAAGTTGTGTGATCTGTCTTTGCATGCGTTCTGTTTTGGATTGTAATGGTGGGATGGCATCCTCAGCAGTGCTTATGCATGTTTCTGCATCTATGACTCTTTCCCTTAATTTTTGGAAGTCCTGCCTTATTAGGGAGATGTCTGTTTTAACCTCCTCAATTTGGGCTGTCAAAGAGGTGCGGCACAGCGTTATGGCCTCGAGCAGTCTGTCTGTGTCTTTTATACCTCATTCTCCTGCCTCCGCGCGGCGCCGCCATCTTCTTCCCGCTTTTCTCCTTCTTGGCGGCGGTATTGTGCCAGTTTAGACGCCGCTGCTTTGTTAGATTTCGGCGGAGACATGCTGCCAGGGACTCAGGGCACCTTTCCACACAAGTCTGGGAGAAATTGTTGGGTTTGGAGTCTCAGGATAAACGAGTGTTCAGGAGTATTCGCCGGAGCTCAGGGAAGAAACGTCCTACGCCATGCAGAATCAGGCCACGCCCCCCCAAATAGAAACAATATTTAACCGAATTCTGAAATTTGAATTTCAAATCAGTTTGAAAATAGCGAATATACGAAACAAATTCCAAAAACAAATGATTCTAACATAACAGATACTGTATGAAGAAATTAAATGGGGAATCTAATGAACAAATCCGAAATCAAACAAAACAAATGTTTCCGTTGTGCAGATCTCTACTAGCCCCTCCCCCATAAAGCTCAGATTGGGGGAGGGCTGCAGTGATGTCCTTCTGGAACTTCATTCCATCTCCACACAGGATCTCTGGAGCTCAGTCAGAGTGACTATCGGGGTCACCTTCCTTACTAAGGTCCTTCTCCTCCGATTGTTCAGTTTGGTCAGGTGATCAGCTCTGGGAAGTGTCCTGGTTGTGTCATTCTTCTTCCATGTGACAATTATGAAGGTCGCTGGGCTCTCGGGAACCTTCAGTGCTGCAGAAAAGTTTTGTACCCTTCACCGATCTGTGCCTTGAAATAATCCTGTCTCGAGGAGTGCGCATGCGCGGGACTTCCGGGAAGACGCTCTGAACGGGAGCTCCGTCGCAGCCGAGCCTTCCGCGGTCCCCAGACGCTGATCTCTCTAGCGGAACCTTCCCCATCGTACACCCACAGGTAGAGGAGGTCAGTGGGCACACATTCATATGCCTAACCGCTCGCATCGCTCTGCGGTTAGCAGGAAACTTACCTTCGGCCTGCCTGACCCCACCGCTCCTAAGATGGCGGCCGCGGCCCCTCCACATGATGACACAGGAGACGGAGACCTCATGGCAGACTTCCCTGAGGAGGAACAGCTCGCCACTACCACACTGGGATCTTCTGTGAGTAATACCCCCCCTAAAACGGCTCTTCCTAACAGCTCCACATCCCATCTCTGCAGGCTCATCCATCCCCTGCCATGCCACAGGCCGCAAACCTGAACTCTCCCCACCAATCAGACATGGCACAACTTCTGAATTGTTTTTCAGATATGCTGGCCACAGGCCTGGCCCAAAATGCAGCGCAGATTACCACGTCTATTAAGGCCGACTTACAGAGCTTGGGGGCCCGCATCGATTTAATTGAACAAGCCGTGGATCATACCGTTGCACGCACCAACCAGAACACTGACTGTATTCAATTGTTGCAGGAACAACTCGATTCAGCACTAGGGAAGATCGATGACTTGGAAAATCGCAATCGGAGAGGTAATTTCCGCATTCGCGGTATCCCTGAAGCTGTTACTAACATTCATGACACAGTGAAGCTCTTCTTGAAAGAACTTATCCCAGATATCTCTGACCACAAACTAGAGATTGACAGGGCCCACAGAGCGCTGCAGCCTCCCAGACAAGACGGGCTCCCGAGGGATATAGTGGTTAAGCCCCACTACTACGAAACCAAAGAAGAAGTTATGAAAAGATCTCGGAATTTGGACACCCTATCCTTCCAAGGAAACAAAATTCAAGTCTTCGCTGACATCTCCAAAACTACAATTTTAAAAAGGAGAGCCTTGAAACCTCTCCTTGAAATCCTCTCACAGAAATCAATTAAATATCGATGGACCTTCCCTTTCCGTCTCCAATTTCAATATAAGGAAAGATCGTACGGATTCTCCTCATTCCAAGAAGGTGAACACCTACTCCTGCGACTTGGACTCATCTCCCAAGAAGCTTCCCCCCAAGATCTCCCATCCAAGCCAAGCTCCTCGAAGAGACCCCCTTCAGGCAGCCCCATCACTCCTCTCTGGAACAAACAGCAACCCAAGCGCCACCGTGATGCCTTCCCTCCAAGATGAACTCCTCTTGCTATGGCCCTAAAAGGACTGTGTGACCTCCTTTTCTCCTCCAAGTTATTCCCTCTGAACGAGGGGAACGGGTGTACATTGTATGCACCCCTTCCGACCATATCTTCCCATCAGGGATAATGGTCGCACTTACCTGACCTTTTTTCACTCAATTCCTCAAAATAAAGGGGGGGGAAGATGATACCGGGATGTTTTATTCCCCTCCCCCCTTCCTCTCCCACCTTCCCTCCCCCTTCCTGATTACTGGAAAGATATCTCCTATGGTAGGAATTGTTTTGTTATTTTTTTCAGGTAGTGATTTACCCAGGTATCTCTTGGAGGTTGGGCATAACTCCTCATTTTGGTTTTCTTTCTTTTATATGAGAATATAGTTAAAACGTTTTTGAATTTCAGGTTCTTAAGGTTCCATATTTCCCCAATAGATGGGGAACCGGCGGCTCGGCTGGGCTAGCATCGCCACTCCTTCTGTCGTAACCAGGGGGAATTCTCCCACTGGTCACGTCAGACTAACAACCTCGGCTGAGGTTGTTCTTGTTTTTCTGAGATCCCACTGTTTTAGGGTCTCAGACTTGAACTGAACTTTTTAGTCCAGTTCCCTATTTTTCTGGGCTCATAAGCCTAGACCTTTTTGACGCTATTAGTATGTCTTATTTAATGATTCTCCCTTTTTTCCTTCATTTTCTCTTCACTCTCCTCTTTTCCCTTTTCTCTTCCTTAACCTCCTCTCTATTTCAGGAAGATGCACAGGAGACCAGCTTTATCCAGCCCACTCCGCTGCAACAACAGGATCTCTCTCCCAGACTCAGCGATGCATCTCTGGGGAACCGGGTAGGTGTGCACCTAACATACCAGGATCACTCCCATTGTGACTATGGCTGACCCACCTCCTCTACAGAGGCCACTTAAGGTGATTTCTCATAATACCCAAGGGCTCAATTCGCCTGTCAAGAGACGCAAAGCTTTCCAAAGCTACCATTCCAGGGGAGCAGATGTCGTGCTCCTACAGGAAACTCACTTTCCCGCGAACTATTCGCCTTCTTTTCTACACAACAAATACCCCACTTTTTTCCTTGCAAACGCTAGCGAGAAAAAAAGAGGAGTGGCCATACTAATCTCCAAACAGACCCCTTTTTCTCACACTTTAACAGTTAAAGATACTGACGGGAGATACATACTGGTCAAAGGTTTGATTGAAGGTAACCTCTACACTATCATCTCATATTATGCCCCCAACAAAGGCCAAGCTAAATTTTTTTCCTCCTTATTGGCTAATCTCTCTTCCCACTTTGAGGGTAGAGTGATTATGGGAGGGGACTCCAACATTACATTTGACCAGGTCCTAAATAAAGCAGCTCAGGGGATCCCTCGGCTCAAACAGCCCCCCAAACAGAGCCTCCAGATAGCCAGACTTTTTCACTCGGTAGGCTTAATTGATTCATGGAGGGAACTAAACCCATCATTAAGGGATTATACACACTACTCAGCTCCACACAAGACATATGCTAGAATCGACCACATTTTCTTGTCAAACCCTGATATACACTTAGCTAACCATGCCTCTATCCATGATGTTCCGTGGTCTGACCACTCCCTGGTACTCTTAGGAATATCCAACTCATTGTCCCCATCTGGCCCTCGCACATGGCGCCTTAACGAGAAAATCTTATCTAACCCTGTCCACTGTATTCTAATAGAAAAGGACATTAAAGAGTATTTCCTATTGAATGACACTGAGGACATCTCCCCTACTACTCTTTGGAACGCTCACAAAGCGGTAATTAGGGGGAAATTGATTCAATTATCGGCCAAATTAAAGCGAGAAAGGCAGATAGACATCATAAAGTTAGAGAAAGTATTCAAGAATCTTAGTAGATCCCACAAACAGAACCCCAATTCAAACAATCTCTCTAAACTTGATGCTATTAGACTATCTCTCAACTCAGCCCTTACCTCCAACGCAGAAAAGCATCTTCATTGGCTCAGCGGCAATTTCTATCTGCGAGCGAACAAATTTGGCCCCCAACTAGCAGCCAAACTTACCCCGAAACACAGGACATTTGCCCTACCCAAAATAAAAACACAATCCGGGTCGCACACCCAAAATCCAAGTAAAATCCTCAAATCATTCCAATCCTTTTATGCTAACCTGTACTCCGACGATTGCCCAATTTCTCAACAAAAATTGGATGCCTTTCTAGATCAAATCCCACTTCCTACAATTTCTGAATCTCACCGCTCTATCTTGGAATCTCCATTCCAAGAATCAGAAATCCGAGCAGTCATTAAAGGGATTAGAAAAGACTCTGCCCCAGGCCCTGACGGTTTCTCAAACCACTATTATAAAACTTTTATAGATGCTCTCTCTCCGTACCTGGTCCGCCTCTTCAACTCCTTAACCAAAGCCTCTCCGCTAGACCCTAATGCCAACTTGGCCTTTATCTCGGTCATACCTAAGCCAGGTAAAGACCCCAGCGAAGTTAGTAACTACAGACCTATTTCATTAATAAATAATGATCTAAAACTTATGACAAAGATATTATCCAATAGACTTGCCTCTTTCATAGGCACCTACATACATAAGGATCAGGTGGGGTTCATACCGGGGAGACAGGGACCGGACCAGATACGTAGAGCAATAAATGCAGTCTCCCTAATGAGATCGGGGTGGGACGGGGGACCTCCCCAGGGAGGCCTCCTCCTTTCCATAGATCTCCAAAAAGCATTTGACACAGTGGCTGGGCCCTATCTCTTCACCATTTTAAGCAAATGGGGTTTCGGCCCAAATTTTATTAATATTTTGAGAACCCTTTACTTCCAACCCAAGGCACAGGTGAGATTACAAGGACACCTATCAGATAATTTCTCTATACAGAAGGGGACGAGGCAGGGGTGCCCCCTCTCCCCTCTTCTTTTCGCGATGGCTATCGAATCTTTAGCCATCGCGATTAGACAACACCCTGACATCCATGGAGTTCGTTGTGGGCATAATAATCACAAATGCGCTTTATTTGCGGATGATGTCCTCTTGTTCGTCACATCTCCCTTAATCTCCATCCCTAATATTCTGCAACTTTTACAAGACTTCGAAGCAGCTTCCGGACTTAAGGTTAATGTCTCCAAATCAGTCGCTCTTAATGTTTCAATTTCTCAAGACATAGTTGACACCCTAAAAAGTAAATTCCCATTCGCATGGAACTCCGCATCCATCCCTTATCTCGGCATTAACCTTACGTCTGGCATTGACACACTTTATAAACACAATTTTCCCCCCATGTTCAAAAAACTCACAGATGACCTGACCCAATGGTCGCTATATAAGCTATCGTGGTTAGGTAAAGTAAACGCGGTCAAAATGACACTTCTACCTCGGTTATTATATCTCTTCCGTTCACTACCCATCCCAATACCCAAATCGCACATTCTAAGACTACAATCCGCAATAATACGCTTTATATGGGATAAAAAAGGCCACAGGTTCTCTAAAGAGGTACTTTTTAGACCCAGAAAAAAGGGAGGTTTAGGGGTTCCTAATCTTTGGTGGTATTACCAGGCAGCACAACTGAGCCAATTTTCAACTATTTATATGAAAGGACCCAAACCAGACTGGGTATACATGGAACGAGAGGCGGTCCCTGGATTCACTTTAGACTTCCTGCTTTGGAATATCCCCAAAAAACGTCCCCCTATATTAGCTCCTACATTATCTCACTCAATGAAACTCTGTGATTCCCTTCATAAGCTCAAACCCATTATCTCTACTTGGCATCCCCTGGCACATATCTTTAGGAATCAGAACTTCCCACCCGGACTAGATATCCGAGCCTTCAAATGGTGGCTTGACAAAGGCCTTTATAGAATTGGGCAATTCTTCAATTCCAATGGTCCCCTGACCCTAGCATACTGTATTTCCAAACTAGAAATGCCCTTGGCCGAAAAATTCAGATTCCTCCAACTGTCACATTTCTTAAATCAAATTTGGAAGAGCAATGAGAATCATCTTTTAGTAACGCCCTATGAACATTGGTGTGCTTCGGCCTCAGACACAAAGGGAGGTATCTCCCTCATCTATTCTTCCCTGGCGGAACCTACAGAGAAGGCAGCGTATATGATAAGCTGGGAGAGAGATCTTGATTTCAGTTGGGACCTGGATAAGTGGCATAATTATTTTGCCCGCTCATTCAAAGGTATGGTTAACACTTCCATAAATGAAGCAGGGTTGAAAATTCTTACACGCTGGTACTTGGTACCGTCTCGTCTAGCTAAATTCTTTCCACAAGTGTCACCTCTCTGCTTTAGAGGCTGCGGTCATGTGGGAACTATTTTACACATACTATGGGAATGCCCTAAAATCAGGATGTATTGGAACAAGATATTCTCCCTTATCCGCAGAACATGCGGTTGTACCCTGAAACAAGATCCAACTATTGCATTGCTTAATGGTCCCATCCCTAAAATTTCCAAATACACCCAAAAGCTGATCCATTTCATTCTAGTAGGGGCTAAAATGACCATAACCCGATCCTGGAAATCACCGAAAGTATCTTTTCGACTTGCCAAACAAAAAATCACTTGGATCATGCTGCAGGAAAAAATATCCAACACAATTCTAGATACCCTTGACAAATTCAAAATTATCTGGGAACCTTGGGCAAATCTAGTAGGGTATCCTCTGTATGTGTGAACGACAGTTCTAAGCGTGATTTACAGCCTGTGGATTTTTAACCTCTCTCTTGGAGAGGTCTCCTGTGCACCTCCTTCTCTTCACTCCTGATGATCAGCTACTCTTCGCATCCCCCCCTATCCCCTCTGTCTCCTCTAGCTTCTTTCTTTCTCTATCCCACTCCCCTACTTTCTCTCTCACTATGGTTATTCTGGTCCCTCAAGCTCTCGGTACAATGTATTATATGGGTTATTGACCTCAAGAAGACGCCCAGGGCGGATTCTCAATAATATTTATACCTTATTCCTCAACCATAACATACTCCGGTCCGGACCGATCAACCAGAGTTTAACCCACTCTGAGAGTTCGACTGACCGACAGGCTTTATTGTCCAAAGCAATGTGTGTATGACTATGTTATTAGCATGTCAATCGGTAGCATTATAGATACATGCTCACTTCAGTTTTTTTCTGGTCTATTATTTATTTATTTTTTTTTATCTCTTCTTCAGTCACTAAAGCTGTTTTGATATCCTGGACATTTTTCCACACATAGATAGTGAAATGGGCTCGGGGTTTCCCGGTTCACCGGAGCAGTTAGTTCCCAGAAGGGGCTCTGGTGCCGAGACTCCCAGAGCTCAAAACAATATATGTGTTTAGGGTACAAGTTGTTGACTATGCAAAACTTACTGTTGACATCATATATAACAGATGTACCGTTTTTATATCCTGTAACTGACGAGCGTTGTGCTCCTTTTCATCTATCTTGATTGATGTATTTTTTCAAGATTTCAATAAACTTTACTTTTAAAACTAAAAAAAAAAAAAAAAAAAAAAAAAAAAAAAAAAATAATCCTGTCTCTGAGCTTTGCATGCACTTCCTGTGACCTCATGGCCTTTGCTCTGATACAGAATAGATTGTCAGCTGTGATCCCTTTTATAGAGAGGTGTGCGCCTTTCCAAATCATTCGTTCCCCACAGGTGGACTCCAATCAAGGTGTAGAAACACCTCACCAACCATTCAGAATTGGGAGGCTCCTGAGATAAATCCCAAGTGTTGATGTAAAGGGTGTGAAGACTTTTGCCAATGTGAGATTTCAGTTTTTCCTTTTTCATACATTAGTAACATTTCTAATATTGTGATGTCACTTTGTCACTAAGGGATGCTGAGCGTAGATTAATGAGAAAACAATGAATGGAACATCTGTAGTATCATCTGGGGGCAACATAACAACCCTGAGAGAAGTGAAGGTGGATTTATGAATGATCAGTATGATGATCTGCACACAAATGATGAGAAAATGATCCATTCACCAGAAAAATTGTCCGTTTCATCCAAGACACGTTCATCTTATTTGTATTAATATTAAGATTTATTCCCAATATGTGACGTCTTCTAAGTTATAAAAGAAACATCCGATTTCAACATTTTGTGTCTCTATGTACAGAACTGTGCAAAAGTTTTAGGCAGGTGTGAAGAAATAATGTAAAGTACAAATGATTTCATATATACAGATTTATTTCTTTATTTTTATCCATTTATAAAATGCAGAGTGAGCGAGGAGAAGAAAAATCCAAATCTAATCAATATTTGAATATTCTTTGTCTCCAAAACCTCATCAGATCTTTTAGGTCCACTTATGCCGCGTACACACGACTGGACTTTCTGGGAAACTAGGTCCGACGTTCTTCCCGCCGGACTTCCGGCGGACTACCGCCGGACTTGCCTACACACGACCGGACTTTCCGGCAGACCACCGGTCTTCCTGACGGACTTTCGCCGGAGTTACGGCGGACTTTCAGAATGAACGGACTTGCCTACACATGGACAAGTCCATTCATTTTGAACGTGACTCTGGTACGACGGGACTAGAAAAGGAAGTCAATCTTGTCGCTTTTATTGGCAAGATTGGCACCTTGAGAGTCCCATCGCGGGGCATACCAGGCCCTTAGGTCTGGTATGGATTTTAAGGGGAACCCCCTACGCCGAAAAAATGGCGTGGGGTCCCCCCAAAGGTCCATACCAGACCCCAATCCGAGCACGCAGCCCGGCCGGTCAGAAAAGGGGGTGGGGACGAGCAAGCTCCCCCCCTCCTGAACCGTACCAGGCCACATGCCCTTAACATGGGGGGTGGGTGCTTTGGGGGAGGGGGCACCCTGCGGCCCCCCACCCCAAAGCACCTTGTCCCCATGATGATGAGGACAAGGGCCTCTTCCCAACAACCCTGGCCATTGGTTGTCGGGGTCTGCTGGAGGGGGGCTTATCGGAATCTGGGAGCCCCTTTTAATAAGAGGGCCCCAGATCCCGGCCCCCCACCCTATGTGAATGAGTATGGGGTACATGGTACCCCTACCCATTCACCTAGGGGAAAAAGTGTCAATAAAAAAAGACACTACACAGGTTTTTAAAGTAATTTATTAGACAGCTCCGGGGGGTCTTCTTCCGGCTTCGGAGGTCTTCTTCCGACTTCAGGGGTCTTCTTCCAACTTCGGGGTCTCTCCGGTTCTTCTCTGCTGTCTCCGGCCTCTTCTCCAATTGTTTGACATCTTCTCCACGCTCTCCGGGTCTTCTGCCAGGCTCCTCCGCTATTTTCTGCTCTTTT
Organism: Lithobates clamitans; assembly: GCA_037952925.1. Classification (NCBI taxonomy): domain Eukaryota; kingdom Metazoa; phylum Chordata; class Amphibia; order Anura; family Ranidae; genus Lithobates; species Lithobates clamitans. The sequence continues at coordinate 1,017,416 of JBBGZY010000588.1, read as the reverse complement.
GCCGCTCTTTTGCTAGTGGTGGCCCGGTCTTCTGCCTTCTTGTCTTCCTCCCTCTTCTCTTCTTGCGCTGTTGACACGACACTCTCTCTTGCGCGAATGCTGCCTGAGTGCTTTGATGTGACTTATATAGGCAGTGACCCCGCCCCCTTATGCCGTCACAGTCCCTGGGCATGCTGGGACTGTGATGGCATAAGGGAGCGGGGTAACCGGGTGATGTTGACCACGCCCCCCTAAAATGTCACAGTCCCAGCATGCCCAGAGACTGTGACGGCATAAGGGGCCGGGCCACCGCCTATATAAGTCACATTGGAGCGCTCAGAGAGCATTCCATCCAGACAGAGCATCGTGTCAACATCTCAAGAAGAGAAGAGGGAGGAAGACAAGAAGGCAGAAGGCAGAAGCCCGGGCCACCGCTAGCAAAAGAGCAGCAAAAGAGCAGAAGATAGCGGAGGACCCCGGCAGAAGACCCGGAGAGCGCGGAAAAGAGGTCAAACAACGGGAGAAGAAGCCGAAGACAGCGGAGAATAACCGGAGAGACCCCCGAAGTCAGAAGAAGACCCCCAAAGCCGGAAGAAGACCCCCGAAGCCGGAAGAAGACCCCCGAAGCCGGAAGAAGACCCCTGGAGCTGTCTAATAAATTACTTTAAAAACCTGTGCAGTGTGTTTTTTTATTGACACTTTTTCCCTAGGTGAATGGGTAGGGGTACCATGTACCCCATACTCATTCACATAGGGTGGGGGGCTGGGATCTGGGGGCCCCCTTATTAAAGGGGGCTCCTGGATTCCGATAAGCCCCCCACCCGCAGACCCTGACAACCAACGGCCAGGGTTGTCGGGAAGAGGCCCTTGTCCTCATCAACATGGGGACAAGGTGCTTTGGGGTGGGGGGGCCACAGGGTGCCCCCCTTCCCTAAAGCACCCACCCCTCCATGTTGAGGCCATGCGGCCCAGTACGGTTCAGGAGGGGGGGCGCTCGCTCGTCCCCACCCCCTTTCCTGACAGGCCTGGCTGCGTGCTCAGATCAGGGTCTGGTATGGATTTTGGGGGGGCCCCATGCTGTTTTTTCGGCGTAGGGGGTTCCCCTTAAAATCCATACCAGACCTAAGGGCCTGGTATGCCCCGCGCTCGCCGCAATAGGAAAATATTTTTTTCCAATTGCAGCGAGCACGAGATGCAGTACCTGCCCTCGCGTCGTATCTGGTCCGTCGGACCAGCCTACAGACGAACAGGCTTTCCGTCAGGAACTCCGGCGGAGAGATTTGAAACATGTTTCATTTCTAGGTCCATCTGACTTTTGGGAAAAAAAAGGCTGCGGGAGCCTACACACGATCGGATTGTCCGGCGGACTCTGGTCCACTGGACCAAGTCTGCTGTAAAGTCCGCTCGTGTGTACGCGGCATTATACACACCCAGTCTATGAAGGAGATCAGTAATCCGGGTCACATACACTGCAGCCGCGGAGCACAGCATGGGGTCCGGGGCATCCCCGATCACCAATTCAGGTGTGAATCGGATCTGACATTTCTGTCTGAATTTGCAATGAATCGGAACCGAAGACACACAGGACCCTTTTTATATGTGAAGCATGGCTGCCCCATTGAGAGCCGGTCACACTCTCCTGACATGTGAATCGGATGCGGAAAAACCCACATATGTGAGAACTCGGCCTAATAGTCAGCAAGCAATGAGTTCACATATTACATTTGTTTTTAAATTTGATTCTATTCAGATTCAATTTGAATAATTTGTTATTTCAGGAAAAAAAATGAATAATAAAAATGCCATAAAACTATTCCCTATTTTGTAGACACTATAACTTTTGCGCAAATCAATCAATATACACTTATTGCAATTTTTTTTACCAAAAATATGTAGAAGAATACGTATCAGCATAAACTGAGTAAAAAAATATTTTTTTTAGATATTTTTGGGGATATAATTTTTATAGCAAAAAATAAAAAATAATGCGTTTTTTTTCAAAATTGACGCTCTTTTTTTGTTTATAGCACAAAAAATAAAAACCAGAGGTGGAAAGCTCTTTTTGTGGGAAAAAAGGATGTCAATTTTGTTTGGGTGCAACGTCACACATTCGCGCAATTGTCAGTTAAAGCGGCGCAGTGCCGAATCGCAAAAAGTGCTCTGGTCGGAAAGGGGGAAAAATCTTCCGGGGCTGAAGTGGTTAAATGCCTATAGCAGGAGTGCACGCTGCACAGCGGGGGAGCCGATGCATGTGGCTGGCGGTCACGATGACTACCAGCCACTCACAGTCGCGGGCGCGAGAGCCAGAACAGGGACATGTGTGTGTGTAAACACACAAATCTCTGTTCTGTGAGAAGAGGAGAAACAGAACGTCTGCTCCTACTAGCTACAGACAACGATATGTCTCCTCCTCTAGTCAGTTCCATTTAGGGTTGCCACCTTTTCTTCAAGCCAAACCCAAACACTTTAGCGGTGCACGGCATAGCACCCCAACTGTATCGTGATTTTGCGATTGTCAAATCGCTGCAAAATCACGAAAAACAGAAGTGGTGGGATGCCTGTCACCCAAAAGAAGTTTTGCTTCACGACTGGGGTGCCATTATCCCCATCCCCTCCTATTACATATCTTCTTCCCCTACAAGCAAAAATCCTTCTCCCTCCAATACCCCCATGGCATCACACAGGGGGATCGGAGCGGCGGGCGTGCGGGGCAATTACATAGGAGGGGGGAAATTACAGAGGGGGACAATTACAGAGGAGGGGCAATTACAGCGGGGGACAATTACAGAGGAGGAGGGGGGCAATTACAGAGGAGGGGGGAATTACAGAGGGGGGGCAAATACAGAGGAGTCAAAACATAAGGGAGAGAGAGAGAGGCAACTGGCAGCTGCTGGTGCAGAAGTTTCTAACCACTTCAGACCTGGAGGATTTGGCTGCCAAATGACCAGGCCACTTTTTGCAATTCTACACTGCGGCGCTTTAACTGACAATTGCGCGGTCGTGCGACGTTGCTCCCAAACAAAATTTACGTCCTTTTTTTCCCACAAATAGAGCTTTCTTTTGGTGGTATTTGATCACCTCTGCGGTTTTTATTTTTTGTGCTATAAACAAAAATAAAGCGACAATTTTGAAAAAAAAGCAATATTTTTAACTTTTTGCTATAATAAATATCCCCAAAATATATATAAAAAAAATAATTTTTTCCTCAGTTTAGGCCGATATGTATTCTTCTACATATGTTTAGTAAAAAAAAATCGCAATAAACACTTATTGATTGGTTTGCGCAAAAGTTATAGTGTCTACAAAATAGGAAATAGTTTTATGGCATTTTTGTTAATATCTTTTTTTTATTAATATATATTTTTTTACTAGTAATGGCAGCGATCAGCATTTTTTTTGTGACTGGGACATTATGGCAGACACATCGGACACTTTTGATGCCATTTTGGGACCATTGTCATTTATACAGCGATCAGTGCTATAAAATGCATTGATTACTGTGTAAATGAAAAGAGAGCAAACAGAAAGATGGGCGCCACTTGAGTAAAACTGTATAATTTTAATAGCCAAATGCATTAAAACACTCACATTTCTTTATAGAGAAACACTCAAGTTTCTTTATAGAGGCATGGTAGCGTCCGACGAAATAGCAATCTCCGCTCAGGTCAGCAGTCTCGAGAAGTCCCTGTGATGCTGTGAAGCCGTGTGGAGATGGGCCGGAATCCTATCCACCAGGTAACTTCCGGCTCTTTAGGCAACGATCAGAACGAGGTCTGGAATGCAATCTACAGGGCTTGGATGGGTGCTGGAATGCAACGTGGAGCGGGATGACGTCACGGCCATGATGCTACGTGTTTCAGAGCATGCGCAGTGGTGAGATGGAGACACTGCGCGCTCCTTTGTCAAGCTAATCTGTATGGGCTGAAATCAGCCTTTTTATATGTCTCGGTAGTATCGCCACCTAGTGGGGATAATAGTAAGTACACTCCATACACCAATGGAGACTTACATTAATAGGGGAAAGAAATTATATATGTATCGAAAGGAAAAACATAAGTGATAAATAATAAAAATATATAAACATATAGATATACACGTTTGTAAATCCCTTAGCAATAATATATGATTAATAACAGTATTAAAAGTCAAGTTAATAATTAAGTAGAAAATGAATAAATAAATTCATTAAAAACATTTTAAACATAAACCATAAATAATCCAATCAGCCTAATTACAAAAGAGACCAAAATATATTAGAATTAGAATTAAAATTGGGATTAATTCTTAAAAGGTATTGAAATAATTAGGGAAAAAGGAATAATTAAGATTTTTTTGAATTTTTGAATAATAGATTTATACAGTGGGGACGGAAAGTATTCAGATTCCCTTAAATGTTCCACTCTTTGTTATATTGCAGCCATTTGCTAAAATCATTTAAGTTCATTTTTTTTCCTCATTAATGTACACACAGCACCCCATATTGTACACACAGCACCCCATATTGACAGAAAAACGCAGAATTGTTGACATTTTTGTTGATTTATTAAAAAAGAAAAACTGAAATATCACATGGTCCTCAGTATTCAAACTCTTTGCTGTGACACTCATATATTTAACTCAGGTGCTGTCCATTTCTTCTGATCATCCTTGAGATGGTTCTACACCTTCATTTGAGTCCAGCTGTGTTTGATTATACTGATTGGACTTGATTAGGAAAGCCACACACCTGTCTATATAAGACCTTACAGCTCACGACACTGGAACCGTTGCTAGCTGCTCTCCGTAAAAATCCTGATATTAAGGGGTGTATGGTAGGGAAAGAGGAACATAAATTGGCTGCATATGCCGACGACGTCCTCCTATACATCACAAACCCGAGGATCTCGATCCCTAACATATTAGCGATCATCAAGAAATACAGTGAGTTATCAAACTATAAGATCAATTTGGGAAAATCGGAGGCTCTGAGTGTCGGCATGAACAGGAGGGATGAGGCTTGGATCAGGGACACTTTTAACTTCCCAGTAAAGGACAATATTCAATACCTGGGGGTTAAGTTGACAAACTCTATGCAGAGGACGTATGCCCTGAATTTTCTGCCCTTGTTAGATGAAGTCCGATTAGAGACGAAGAGGATGAGTCACTGCCCCATCTCATGGATAGGGCGAATCAATGCAATAAAAATGGTGCTGGCCCCAAAGGTATTTTACAAGATGCAAATGTTGCCTATCCCATTACCTCAAATTTATTTTAAAAAGTTAACACAAATACTAAAGGGTTTCATTTGGAAAAATAAGAGACCAAGGGTAGCACACAAAGTATTATGTAAAGGGAAAGCCTACGGGGGACTGGCCCTCCCGGACTTTAAAAAATATCATTATGCAATAGCAATAGCACGAGCAGTCGACTGGGTTAAGGGAGAGACCACTAAAAGATGGGTCAACCTAGAAATAGGTTTAACCACTTCAGCCCCGGAAGGTTTTACCCCCTTCCTGACCAGAGCACTTTTTACAATTCGGCACTGCGTCGCTTTAACTGCTAATTGCGCGGTCATGCAATGCTGTACCCAAACGAAATTTGCGTCCTTTTCTTCCCACAAATAGAGCTTTCTTTTGATGGTATTTGATCACCTCTGCCGTTTTTATTTTTTGCGCTATACGCGGAAAAAGACCGAAAATTTTGAAAAAAAATGATATTTTCTACTTTTTGTTCTAAAAAAAATCCAATAAACTCAATTTTAGTCATACATTTAGGCCAAAATGTATTCGGCCACATGTCTTTGGTAAAAAAAATGTCAATAAGTGTATATTTATTGGTTTGCGCAAAAGTTATAGCGTCTACAAACTAGGGTACATTTTCTGGAATTTACACAGCCTTTAATTTATGACTGCCTATGTCGTTTCTTGAGGTGCTAAAATGGCAGGGCAGTACAAAACCCCCACAAATGACCCCATTTTGGAAAGTAGACACCCCAAGGAATTTGCTGAGAGGCATGTTGAGCCCATTGAATATTCATTTTTTTTGTCCCAAGTGATTGAATAATGACAAAAAAAAAAAAAAAAAAAAAAAATTACAAAAAGTTGTCACTAAATGATATATTGCTCACACAGGCCATGGGCATATGTGGAATTGCACCCCAAAATACATTTAGCTGCTTCTCCTGAGTACGGGGATACCACATGTGTGGGACTTTTTGGGAGCCTAGCCGCGTACGGGGCCCCGAAAACCAAGCACCGCCTTCAGGATTTCTAAGGGCGTACATTTTTGATTTTATTCCTCACTACCTATCACAGTTTTGAAGGCCATAAAATGCCCAGATGACATAAAACCCCCCCAAATGACCCCATTTTGGAAAGTAGACACCCCAAGCTATTTGCTTTGAGGCATGTTGAGTCCATGGAATGTTTTATATTTTGACACAAGTTGCGGGAAAGTGACAAATTTTTTTTTTTTTTTTTTTTTTTTGCACAAAGTTGTCACTAAATGATATATTGCTCACACAGGCCATGGGCATATGTGGAATTGCACCCCAAAATACATTTAGCTGCTTCTCCTGAGTACGGGGATACCACATGTGTGGGACTTTTTAGGAGCCTAGCCGCGTACGGGACCCCGAAAACCAAGCACCGCCTTCAGGATTTCTAAGGGCGTACATTTTTGATTTTACTCCTCACTGCCTATCACAGTTTCGGAGGCCATGGAATGCCCAGGTGGCACAAACCCCCCCCAAATGACCCCATTTTGGAAAGTAGACACCCCAAGCTATTTGCTGAGAGGCATGGTGAGTATTTTGCAGCTCTCATTTGTTTTTGAAAATAAAGAAAGACGAGAAAAAAATTTTTTTTTTTTCTTTTTTCAATTTTCAAAACTTTGTGACAAAAAGTGAGGTCTGCAAAATACTCACTATACCTCTCATCAAAAAGCTTGGGGTGTCTACTTTCCAAAATGGGGTCATTTGGGGGGGTTTTGTGCCACCTGGGCATTCCATGGCCTCCGAAACTGTGATAGGCAGTGAAGAGTGAAATCAAAAATTTACGGCCTTAGAAAGCCTGAAGGCGGTGCTTGGTTTTCGGGGTCCCGTACGTGGCTAGGCTCCCAAAAAGTCCCACACATGTGGTATCCCCGTACTCAGGAGAAGCAACAGAATGTATTTTGGGGTGTAATTTCACATATTCCCATGGCATGTTTGAGCAATATATCATTTAGTGACAACTTTGCGCAAAAAAAAATAAAAAAAATAAAAAATTGTCTCTTTCCCGCAACTTGTGTCACAATATAAATTATTCCATGGACTCAACATGACTCTCAGCAAATAGCTTGGGGTGTCTACTTTCCAAAATGGGGTCATTTGGGGGGGGTTTGAACTGTCCTGGCATTTTATGCACAACATCTAGAAGCTTATGTCACACATCACCCACTCTTCTAACCACTTGAAGACAAAGCCCTTTCTGACACTTATTGTTTACATAAAAAAATAATTTTTTTTTGCAAGAAAATTACTTTGAACCCCCAAACATTATATATTTTTTTTAAAGCAAATGCCCTACAGATTAAAATGGTGGGTGTTTCATTTTTTTTTTTCACACAGTATTTGCGCAGCGATTTTTCAAACGCATTTTTTGGGGAAAAAACACACTTTTTTACATTTTAATGCACTAAAACACACTATATTGCCAAAATGTTTGATGAGATAAAAAAGATGATCTTAGGCCGAGTACATGGATACCAAACATGACATGCTTTAAAATTGCGCACAAACGTGCAGTGGCGACAAACTAAATACATTTTTAAAAGCCTTTAAAAGCCTTTACAGGTTACCACTTTAGATTTACAGAGGAGGTCTACTGCTAAACTTACTGCCCTCGATCTGACCTTCGCGGCGATACCTCACATGCATGGTGCAATTGCTGTTTACATTTGACGCCAGACCAACGCTTGCGTTCACCTTAGCGCGAGAGCAGGGGGGACAGGGGTGCTTTTTTTTTTTTTTTTCTTTATTATTATTATTTTTTTATCTTATTTTTAAACTGTTCCTTTCATTTTTTTTTTTTTAAATCATTTTTATTGTTATCTCAGGGAATATAAATATCCCCTATGATAGCAATAGGTAGTGACAGGTACTCTTTTTTGCAAAAATTGGGGTCTATTAGACCCTAGATTTCTCCTCTGCCCTCAAAGCATCTGATCACACCAAGATCGGTGTGATAAAATGCTTTCCCAATTTCCCAATGGCGCTGTTTACATCCGGCGAAATCTACGTCATAAAATGCTCGTAGCTTCCGGTTTCTTAGGTCATAGAGATGTTTGGAGCCACTCTGGTCTCTGATCAGCTCTATGGTCAGCTGGCTGAATCACCGGCTGCATTTTCAGGTTCCCTGTTGAGACAGGAGAGCCAGAGAAAAACACGGAAGATGTTGGGGGGGGGGGGGGCATTCCCTCCCACTGCTTGTAAAAACAGTCTAGAGGCTAATTAGCCACTAGGATTGCTTTTACATGAAAGCCGACCGCTGGCTGAAAAGAATGATACCAAGATGATACCTAAAGCTGCAGGCATCATTCTGGTATAACCACTCAAAGTCGTGAATGGCGTACCTGAAGACAAAAAAATGGTTAACAATGGTTAACAATAAAGCACAGTAAAGTGTAAATAATTACACACCTGAAAAACAAACATGATAAAACATAATAACAATAACAATAACAATCAATAACAATAACAATAACAATCAATAACAATAACAATAACAATAAAACATTGCAGAATAGAATACAGTAAAAAAGAGCAGAACAATAGAGAGAGAGAATAGAGAGAGAGAGAACAATAAAACAACAACTATTTTTTTTATTTCATATATTTTTTTTTTTTTTACACTTTTTTTGTAACTAACTTTTATAACGGTAACCGGTTCCAGGTTCGGGTCTCTCAAAATGCGATGGCATCTTGGGAGACCCTGTGAAAGTGCGCCTAGTCTGTGCAATGCTGTACCCTACGCTAATAGTCAACTAGTGCATGGTAGCGTTCAAAACATTCACCAATGCAAAGACCAGGATTGTCAGGACAGGAGGGACAATAATAGCGGGTGTCACGTCTATATCCGCTCTTGCTGCAGACACAACATCTTTTTTTGGGGGGTTCGCTGGGTAGGGGTACTCGGGAGGACATAAAAATGCCTCTCATGCAGCCGACTGCATTTGGTTGGGGATGTGAATGGGGGAAGTACGGGCGCTGCAGAAGCGGTGGGTTCCCAATTAGGATTGGCGAATGCAGCAGGAAGGGCACTATGGGCACGACGGGCCTGTGTTTGTCTTTTTGGTGGCAGCGGGACACTACTTGTGCTTGCCACCTCACCAGCTTGAACTGCACTTATGGGACTCGCCACGTCACCACGTGTTACTGCAGTGCTGGTTTGACTACGACCGGGGTGTACTAGGCCGCTGGCGCTTGCCAGTTCACCAAAACGCTACCAAAAAAACTGTTAGCGATCGCAGGGATCAGGCCTGACTCTGCGAACGCTGCAGTTATGCGTTTAGTATTTTGTAAGTGACAGTGATCGATCGATACTGCACTTGGGTGGGCTGGGCCGGGCTGGGCGGAGGGGCAAAACGCAGGTGCTAGCAGGTATCTGGGCTGATCCCGCTAACACTGCGTTTTTGGGAACCCTAAACTGCTGGGGACACTAGTATAGATCTAATCGGATCAGATATTGATCCGATCAGATACTATACCACTAAGGGTGGTGTACAGTGCGTGCGTGGGTGTTAGCGGTACTGGCGCTAATCTGACGCTGCCTGGGGCTGGTGCTTGCCAGTTCACCAAAACGCTACCAAAAAAACTGTTAGCGATCGCAGGGATCAGGCCTGACTCTGCGAACGCTGCAGTTATGCGTTTAGTGTTTTGTAAGTGACAGTGATCGATCGATAGTGCACTTGGGTGGGCTGGGCTGGGCCGGGCGGAGGGGCAAAACGCAGGTGCTAGCAGGTATCTGGGCTGATCCCGCTAACACTGCGTTTTTGGGAACCCTAAACTGCTGGGGACGCTAGTATAGATTTGATCGGATCAGATATTGATCCGATCAGATACTATACCACTAAGGGAGGTATACGGTGCGTGCGTGGGTGTTAGCGGTACTGGCGCTAACCTGACGCTGCCTGGGGCTGGTGCTTGCCAGTTCACCAAAACGCTACCAAAAAAACTGTTAGCGATCGCAGGGATCAGGCCTGACTCTGCGAACGCTGCAGTTATGCGTTTAGTGTTTTGTAAGTGACAGTGATCGATCGATACTGCACTTGGGTGGGCTGGGCTGGGCGGAGGGGCAAAACGCAGGTGCTAGCGGGTATCTGGGCTGATCCTGCTAACACTGCGTTTTCGGGAACCCTAAACTGCTGGGGACGCTAGTATAGATTTGATCGGATCAGATATTGATCCGATCAGATACTATACCACTAAGGGAGGCATATGCTGCGTGCGTGGGTGTTCGCGGTACTGGCGCTAATTTGACGCTGCCTGGGGCGACGCATATCACCGCCGGGCGATCGGGGGGCTAAACCTTTATTCGGTAATAAACGGCGGGTGTCCTGACACTATAAAAAATAAACGAACTAACCAGCGTCAACCGTAACGGTTATACAGTGATCAGTGGTGAAAGGGTTAACTAGGGGGCAATCAAGGGGTTAAAACATTTATTAGGTAGTATAGGGGGGTCCCTGACGCTATAAAACACTGACGGCGAACCTAAATATTTACGTTCCTAACTACCGTCACCAGCGACACTAATACAGCGATCAGAAAAATGATCGCTTAGCGACACTGGTGACAGGGGGTGATCAAGGGGTTAAAACTTTATTAGGGGGGGTTAGGGGGGTATCCTAGACCTAAAGGGGGGTAATACTCACTGCCCTAACACTAACTGTCACAAACTGACACTATGCAGTAATCAGAAAAAAAAAAAAAAAAAAATACTGCTAATGTCAGTTTGTGACAGGGGGGGGGGGGGTGATTGGGGGGGGATCGGGGGGCGATCGGGGGGGGATCGGGGGTGTAAAGTATGCCTGGCATGTTCTACTGTGTGTGTGTGTGTGTTGTGCACTCACTTGTCATCTCCCCTCGGCGCTGGAACGGAAACTGCCAGACCGAGGAGAGATGACATCACATCCTCTGCCTGTGTGAAACGACACACAGGCAGAGGAGCATTTCCATTGGCTGGGAGCGATCGCGAGGGGGGGGCCACGATCGGATGGTCTCCCCCTCGCCTCCCGACGCTCCCAGTCAGATGCCGACCGCCGATGGCACCGGGGGGGGGTCCGATCGGACCCCCCGCCCGCGGGAGGCAGATCACGTACGGGTACGTGATTTTGCCTGCCCGTGCCGCTCTGCCGCAGTATATCTGCGTTAGGCGGTCGGCAAGTGGTTAAGTGGAGCACGTTTGAACACAATACTTTGGAATCCCCCAGGTTGTAGAACACTAGGTCCAAATACACACACTATTACACAGCACACCTTTAAAATTTGGGACTGGATGCACACTTCAAACGGGTGGGAATACAATTCACCATTGATTTTTTAAAAAAATAATGAGCTGTTTCCTCCAGGGATGGAGGAAGTGGGGGGTAATTGGATTATAAACAACAAGACACAAGTTAAACACATTATGAAGAAAGGGAAAATAGGCACGTATGAGCACGTAAACACATATAGAGAGTTAATGAGGCTTGACCGATGGCGGTATACACAACTATCGCACTTTATTAAAAGCCTCCCGGCTCCGATACGGGAGGAGAACAACCTTTTGCCAATAGAGAAGTTATTTAATAACAATAAGCTGAAAGGTTACATTTCGGCCATATATAAAATACTACTGAGTGCGGAGGATTTGGAAATGCCCCCATTCGTTGAGAAATGGGAGAAAGACCTTGGGGTATCATTAGATGAAAACGCAAAGGGCAACATACTAAAAGCCACACACAGTACGGCTTCGGACATAAAAACAATAGAGTCAAGCTATAAATGCCTATCCAGATGGTATTCAACACCCGTACAGATTAATAAATATCAACCAGATAGGTCCCCTAATTGCTGGAGGGGATGTGGGATGCCGGGATCCATGGCTCACATTTGGTGGAGCTGCCCAGTGGTCAAAAAATTCTGGGTAAAGGTAATCCAAATAATTAAAACGATCACGGGCAGATCAATACCATGTGACCCATGGATTTGTTTGTTCCACAGTGCAGAAGGAGGTAAGAGGGAGTACAATATGTCTTTAATCCCAGTATTTTTAAACTCCGCAAAAAGCGAAATCCCCAAGAATTGGCAAAATACAGAAGGTCCTAATGTCAGGGACTGGCTGCTTAAAATACAGGGACTGTACATTTTAGAGAAAGGGGAAATAGAGGGGCTCCTTAGAGATGATGCATCGAGGAGAGGTAGATGGGCAATGTGGTTGACCTTTAGGAATTCTCTTTCATATGCCGAATTAGTCTCGGAGTGAGCAGTCCCAAGGGGGTTTCCAGTAACCACTTCGGAGTAAGGGAAAAGGAAATCGAGATCTGCTGGGGGGGAAGGGTGGATGGGTTAGGGGTTTGGGGGGGTGGGTTGGGAGGGTCTACTGAGAGAGTACATTGAGATCATGGAATGTTTTTGCTAAATTTTATTACTGTATATGTTGTTGCCTCGGCGACTCTCTCAGGTTTTGTATGGTCTGTGGAAAATTTAAATAAAGATTTAAAAAAAAAAAAAAAAAAAAAAGACCTTACAGCTCACAGTGCATGTCAGAGCAAATGAGAATCATGAGGTCAAAGGAACTGCCTAAGAGCTCAGAGACAAAATTGTGGCAAGGCACAGATCTGGCCAAGGTTACAAAAAAATTTCTGCTGCATTTAAGGTTGCTAAGAGCACAGTGGCCTGCATAATCCTTAAATGGAAGACATTTGGGACGACCAGAACCCTTCCTAGAGCTGGCCGTCTGGCCAAACTGAGCTATCGGGGGAGAAGAGCCTTGGTGAGAGAGGTAAAGAAGAACCCAAAGATCACTGTGGCTGAGCTCCAGAGATGCAGTCGGGAGATGGGAGAAAGTTGTAGAAAGTCAACCATCACTGCAGCCCTCCACCAGTCGGGGCTCTATGGCAGAGTGGCCCGACGGAAGCCTCTCCTCAGTGCAAGACACATGAAAACCCGCATGGAGTTTGCTAAAAAAACACCTGAAGGACTCCAAGATGGTGAGGAATAAGATTCTCTGGTCTGATGAGACCAAGATAGAACTTTTTGGCCTTAATTCTAAGTGGTATGTGTGGAGAAAAACAGGCACTGCTCATCTCCTGTCCAATACAGTCCAACAGTGAAGCATGGAGGTGGCAGCATCATGCTTTGGGTGTGTTTTTCATCTGTAGGGACTGGACAACTGGTTGCAATCGAGGGAAAGATGAATGCGGCCAAGTACAGGGATTTCCTGGATGAAAACCTTCTCCAGAGTGCTCAGGACCTCAGACTGGGCCGAAGGTTTACTTTCCAACAACACAATGACCCTAAGCACACAGCTAAAATAACGAAGGAGTGGCTTCACAACAACTCCGTGACTGTTCTTGAATGGCCCAGCCAGAGCCCTGACCTAAACTCAATTGAGCATCATTGACCTAAAATGGCTGTCCACCAACGTTTACCATCCAACCTGACAGAACTGGAGAGGATCTGCAAGGAGGAATGGCAGAGGATCCCCAAATCCAGGTGTGAAAAACTTGTTACATCTTTCCCAAAAAGACTCATGGCTGTATCAGATCAAAAGAGTGCTTCTATTAAATACTGAGCAAAGGGTCTGAATACTTAGGACCATGTGATATTTCAGTTTTTCTTTTTTAATAAATCTGCACAAATGTCAACAATTCTGTGTTTTTCTGTCAATATGGGGTGCTGTGTGTACATTAATGAGGAAAAAAATGAACTTAAATAAATTTAAGCAAATGGCTGCAATATAACAAAGAGTGAAAAATTTAAGGGGGTCTGAATACTTTCCGTCCCCACTGTATATATATATATATATATATATATATATATATATATCATAATGGGGTAATATGTAGATGGGGAATCTGATATTGAAAAGCAATATAGACGTTTAGGTATACACATATACAGACATATGTATGCATGCATATGAGGCCATATACATATATGGCAAGGAAATAAAAAAAAAATGTAGGATGAATAAAAAATATGATAAGGAAATTGAGGGAAAAGGAGAGGGAAAGGGGGGGTGGGGTTTGTTATAAGAGGGAAGAAGAGAAAGGAAGAAGAAAAACAAAGAAACAGGGGTAGAGGGAGGAAAAGGGTGGACCCACCACCCCAGTAATCAAATGTGTGCTGGTGTCTGGTGGGTCCACATGTGATATAGTAAGTATTCCCTTCGTGAAAAAAAATATACCAATTTGGCCGAAGTGCAAAATGCTCATTACCAGATCATTTCAAGATTGTCTCAAGAGGGGAGACTTTGGTGTTTGCATTACTTTTTAGGTATATTGATTATTATTTGGTGATGATAGGGCCTCTCTTTTATGCTGAACTGATATTTTTACAGCAAGGCTTCTCTATAGAAAAGTGTGCTTTTGTTTCATGTGTGACTGACTGCATGGATCTGAGTTGATTTGTTATATACAAACACTCTATGGCCAACTTATCCATTGAAGACTTATGCCCTGTACACAGGGTCGGATTTTCAGATGGAAAAAGTGCGATCGGTTTGTGTTGTCAGAAATTCCGATCGTGTGTGGGCTCCATCAGACTTTTTCCATCGGAATTTCCGACACACAAAGTTTGAGAGCAGGATATAACATTTTCCGACAACAAAATCTGATCGGTTAAATTCCGATCGTTTGTACACAAATCCGACGCACAAAGTGCCATGCATGCTCAGAATAAATTAAGACACAAAAGCTATTGGCTACTGCCCTGTTTATAGTCCCGACGTACGTGTTTTACGTCACCGCGTTCAGAAGGATCAGATTTTCCGACAACTTTGTGCGACCGTGTGTATGCAGGACAAGTTTGGCCCAAACTCTGTAGGAAAAAATCCATGGATTTTGTTATCGCGATGTCCGATCAATGTCCGATCGTGTGTACAGGGCATTGTAAGTTGAGTGGATGCTGGATTGGGGGGTTCATGAAGAGATTATTTGAAGAACACAAAGGAGCAAACTCTTCCATATCACTGAAGAGGGGATTTATTGCACTTAGTATTGTGGGGGACTTGATCTTCACATGTTGCACATAATTTAACCACTTGCCACCCGCCCTATTACAAAATGACGGCGGCAAAGTGGTTTGATATTCCTGACCGGACGTCATATGACGTGATCAGGATTATCGACCTTCTGCGCGCCCATGGGGGCACGTATCGCGGCGATCGTTGTTGCGGGGTGTCAGTCTGACACCCCGCAACACCGATCTAGGTAAAGAGTCTCTGACGGAGACTCTTTACCACGTGATCAGCCGTGTCCAATCACGGCTGATCACAATGTAAATAGTAAGAGCCGGTAATCGGCTTTTCCTCACTCGCGTCTGACAGACGCAAGTAGAGGAGAGCCGATTGGCTGCTCTCCTGACAGGGGGGGGTCTGTGCTGATTGTTTATCAGCACAGCCCCCCCTTGGATCCTGCCCAGGACCACCAGGGAAGCCGCCCAGGACCACCAGGGAAGCCATCCACACTGGACCACCAGGTATGCACCTAGACCCTCAGGGAAATACCACTATGTGCCCAGGCAGCTGCCAATCTGTGCCCAGGCAGCTGCCAATCAGTGCTCACTCCAATTCCTACCACTGCCAGTGCCACCAGGGATGCCATGAGGCACTGATATCAGTCCCGCGTATCAGTGCCCATCAGTGCCACGTATCAGTGCCCATCAGTGCCCAGCAGTGTCGCCTATCAGTGCCAACCAGTGCCACCCAGTGCCACCCAGTGCCACCCAGGAGTGCCCATCAGTGCCGCCTATCAATGCCCATCAGTGCTGCATATCAGTGCCACCCATCAGTGCCGCCTACCAGTGCCCATCAGTGCCGCATATCAGTGCCCATCGTCAGTGCCTGTCAGTGCCCGCTCATTGGTGCCACCTCATCGGAGCCGCCGTATCAGTACCTGTCAGTGCCACCTTATCAGTGCCCATCAGTGAAAGAGAAAACTTACTTATTTACAATTTTTTTTAACAGAAACAAAAGCAAAACTTTTATTTTTTTCAAAATTTTCGGTCTTTTTTTATTTGTTTAGCAAAAAATAAAAAACGCAGAGGTGATCAAATACCACCAAAAGAAAGCTCTGTTTGTGGGAACAAAATGATAAAAATTTAGTTTAGGTACAGTGTAGCATGACCGCGCAATTGTCATTCAAACTGCAACAGCACTGAAAGATAAAAATTGGTCTGGGCAGGAAGGTGTCTAAGTGCCCTGTATTGAAGAGGTTAAGGAAATTTCATCATTTTGCACATTCTTTGGCACTTTTATTGTGGGATGAGTTTTTGAATGTTAAATCATTGGAGATCTTTGTATTCATCTTACACTGTTTGGCACTTTATTATTTGCACATTTAATATGTTTTGTGTAGGAGTGATTATATTTATTTGAGGAATATTGATCAATGCCTTTTCTTTGACACGTCTGACTAGAAGATCTTGGAGATGGCAGAAATATTCTAATATGGGACCCTTATGAGCAAGAGCATTTATTTTAAAACATATGAAGCTAACAAAATTTGAATGTTTAATGTCTTCTTCAGAAAAAAAACAATGATTGATCAATCAGCACCTGGAACCTGTTTTTAGCTTTGGAAGTTTTCATACATATACAATAGACATGTGCCCACTGAAATATTTTGTTTCGGAATTTCGTTTTCATCCGAAAAATATTTAGTTACTCCCGAAATTCATTTTTATGTATTTTGTTTTTTGTTAAAAATTGCATTAGTCCGAAAATCCAAATTAATTAAGGTCGAATCTGTCATTGAAGGCTTATGGTGCCTGTTGAATGTTCAAAGAAGATTCGACGGAGCAGCTAAACTTTACGTGAACATTTTCGGCCAAATTTTCCGCCTACAAGCTAGCTGTAGTAGAATTCTAATGTTGTATGACTAGTAATAATTATATTTATTAATTATTTTACTAGTCAACCAACATTAGAATTTATGGGCGGATGCATTTGACTGGAAATGTATGATTGCAGTGTTGTACAGTTTAGCTGCTCCGTCGAATCTTCTTAGAACTTTCGACAGACACCTTAAGCCAAAGCCAAAGTCGTTGTTCATGTTGAATGGTCTACTCTACCCCAACAGTCAGCCAACTTTCACATTTGTTTCTCAATCTCCAAGTGCAATGGCGGGTGCGCCATCTGACGTTGTGTCAGATATTGATATGGCATTATAATATAGAATCTATAATAATAAATCCCCCCCCAACACGGGCAGCCTCTGAGGCTATCACAACACTAGTATCACTATCAAGTTCACAACACTAACACAATAGCAGCAGATTATTATGAAAAAGTTAAGTTGAACTGTAGCTTGCTTCACTATTGTTCTGCTGCTGTCCTTTTGCTTAATTGCTAAATAATTCAGGTTCTCTGACAAATGGACCAGCTAAGATTGACACTGAAATGATTCAGTGTGTGTGTCTCTCTCTGCTAGCAAATCATAAGTGAAAGTAAGTTGGCTGTACGTGTGTACTTAGTTCTAGCTATTTTACTGCCCCTCCTCTTTGGTTACAACCAGCCAATAACATTCATCATCATCATTATTTTTATTTTACTTCCCCCACCCAATTCCAACAGCGATCTTTTCTCTCTATGTCAAATCTTTTCTCTCTATGTTGAATCTTTTCTCTCCATGTTGAATCTTTTCTCTCCATGTTGAATCTTTTCTCTCCATGTAGAATAATCTTGGACTAATAGAGTTAAGGTTATGCACAATCGACCACAGGTTCGATAGACACAGATTGTTATAGTCAGCGTCATGTCGAATCTTTTATACATATCGAACTGTTGTCGCAACGAAAACAAAAATAAAGCATTTGTTTATGTCGGATCTTTCGGTTTTCGTATTCTGCACTTTCGTTATCGTTTGTTAAAACCATTACGAAAATAACTGAAATTCGGACGAAAATGCATGCGGAAATGAATGCACATGTCTAACATACAAGGAGAAAGATTTTTTTATTAGATCCTATAAAGAAAATATCCTTTAAAATTAAGTCAACTTATCACTTATGATGTGAACTTCCTAAAAAACACATTCTCATCAACTATAACTAATATTTAAAAGGTTGTCAGCGGTGTTTAAACTCTAATCAAGAAGTGGAAAATGAGGGGTTCTGTTGAAATTAAACCACGGTCAGGTAGACCAACTAAAATTTCAGCCACAACTGCCAGGAAATTTGTTCAGGATGCAAAGAAAAACCCACAAATAATTTTAGGTGAAATACAGAACTCTCTGAAAACATGTGGTGTGGCTGTTTTAAGATGGACAATGGCACTTGAAGAAAGATGGGCTGCATGGTCGAGTCGCCAGAAGAAAGCCATTACTACGCAAACGCCACAAAGTATCTCACTTACAATACACCAAACAGCACAGAGACAAGCCTCAAACCTTCTGGCACAAAATCATTTGGAGTGATGAGATCAAAATTGAGCTTTTTGGCCACAACCATAAGTCAGTAAGGCCTATGATGAAAGGTACACCATTCCAACTGTGAAACACGAAGGTGGATCGCTGATGTTTTGGGGATGTGTGAGCTACAAAGGCACAGAAAATTTGGTCAAAATTGATGGCAAGATGAATGCAGTATGTTATCAAAAAATACTGGAGGAACATTTGCATTCATCAGCCAGGAAGTTGTGCATGGGACGTACTTGGACATTCCAACATGGCAATGATCCAAAACACAAGGCCAAGTCGACTTATCATTGGCTACAGCAGAAAAAAAAGGAAGGTTCTGGAGTGGCCATCTCAGTCTCCTGACCTCAATATCATTGAGCCACTCTGGGGAGATCTCAAACGTGCAGTTCATGCAAGACAGCCCAAGAATTTACAGGAACTGGAGGCTTTTTGCCAAGAGGAATGGGCAGCTTTACCATCTGAGAAGCTAAAGAGCCTCATCCACAAATACCACAAAAGACTTTATACTGTCATTGATGTTAAAGGGGCAATACATGATATTAAGAACTGGGGTATGTAAACTTTTGAACAGGGACATTTGGGTAGTTTCTGTTGCCATTGTGTTTTTAAAAGAGTGAGCACAGTTGATTGATAATAAATGGCTTCAGCCAAACACTAACCATGAGTGAAAGAAAAGTTTTTGTGTTATCATTCGTATTCTCTGAAAAATGACCAAGAAATCATAAATTCTGCCAGGGTATGTAAGCTTATGGCCACAACTATATATTTATTTCAGTGTTCATTCTCATACACTATCAAAATACTGAAATGAACAATAACAGAGATAATTCTATAACTTCTGGTAACCCAGTGTTCCTCCATACATATTAGTGAATAGCTGCTTTTATATTCAGGTCTGGTCTGAGCAGAATTATGTAACATTTTGGGAAAAATATACAGCCAAGAAGTCCAAAACTTGAGGCTATTATAGCAAAAACCTCCACTGCCACCATGTATTTCCCTCTGGTGCTCAGATAGGCCGGGATCATGGCAATCCAGACACTGCAGAACACCAGCATGCTGAAGGTGATGTATTTGGCCTCATTAAAACTGTCCGGTAATGTCCTGCCTAAAAAAGCAATAATGAAACTCACAGCGGCCAGAAGCCCCATATATCCCAGGACAGAGTAGAAGCCGATAACTGAACCCTCATTACACTGAATGATGACCTTCCCCTGATAAGAGTGAGTGTCCAGATCCTGAAAGGGGGGAGAAATAGACAACCAAGTGACACAGATTATGACTTGAACCAGTGAGATGACACAAATGATAGAATTTGGCAGTTTGGTTCCCATCCATTTCCTCCAGGGACTCACAGGTTTGGTGGCTTTAAAAGCAATACACACCATGATACTTTTGACAAGTAAAGAAGAGATGGCAAATGAGAAGATGACACCAAAAGAGGTTACACGCAGCATGCAGGTCACATCTACTGGATGGCCGAGGAACAAGAAGACACAGAGGAAGCTCAGCATGATGGAAACCAGGAGAAGATAGCTCAGGTTCAGGTTATTGGCTTTAACAATGGGGGTGTCCTGGTAATGTATAAATATCCCCAATATTAAACCAGTCAGAAGACAAAAGAGGATGGAGACGGCTGAAAATACTGCAACAATGGAATCATCAGTGTAGGAGAGAAATTCCACCATTTTTGGAATACACCGATCCTTCTTCTCATTTGGCCATTCATCATCAGGACATTTCATGCAGTTTTCACTGTCTGCAGGAGGAACAATAAAAACACAATGAGCATCAGGGTCAGAGCTTCTGAGAAAATGAGTTGTCTCACAGCTAGAAATTGGATTTCTATCAGTTCGTTGGGGGAGAGTAAAGGAAAGATGACTAACATATAATATTTCAATATTAAATGAATTAATTGAATATATAGAGATAGATAGATAGTTAGATACACTGGTGTAGCTACAGGGGGTAGCAATTGCAATCCTGCCCTTGCTCCAGGGACCTGTGTGGTCCCTCTGTCACATTGTGTTGTTTGGAAAAAGTAAACTCAGAGGGCCCGGGCCAGGTAGAGAATTGTAGTCTTTTTCTGCCTTTTCTGCCTAGTCTTGGATGCTCAGCTAAAATATTTGGTCCTTGGATCCATACTAGAGGAAGCTGTATACTGACAAAATCACCCAAGCTGGGTGCTGGACGGTTCCATCATAACTAGACATGTGCAACTTGTTTAGTTCTGAATTCATTTTTTTTTTAATTTTGACAAATTAGTTTATTCGGAAATATGCGAATTAACGAAAGCCTGCTTAACAAATTTTTCAGAATAAATAAATAAATTTGTATATTTATAAATCTGTGAATGTGTAAATTCTAAAATTCTGAAATACAGAAATTTGAAATTCGAAAATCTGAAAACATGAAAATTCAAAAATCTGAAATAATAACTAATTAATATTAACTTAACTATTTCTAACTATTAAATTATAGGTATTGGAATTTCCTTTTAAATTTGGCTGATAGTGACCATAATGAATACGGATTGAGACAAAGTTATGAATTATCTGAAATAACGAATGCCGCATCTAAACGAATGGAACATAAGTAATTAATAATTATAAATAACAACAATAATAATAAAATCTTTTTATTATTATTATTTATTTTTAATTTGTTACATTCCATTTGTTTAGCTATGGCATTCGTTATTTGGAATAATTTGTAACTTCGGATACATTTTTATTTGTTACGTTCACTAACAGGTAAATTTGAAAGGAAATTCCAATACCTATAATGTAATAGTTAGTTATTATTAGTTAGTTAGTTAGTTATTCTTTAGTATTTTCAGATTTTCTTTCTTATTTCCGAATTTTAGAATTTTAGAATTTACAAATTTACGAATTTTCGAATTTTCGAATTTATGAATTTACGAATTTATGAATTTTCAAATTTACGAATTTACAAATTTACGAATTTACAAATTTTACAAATTTACAAACTGTCATCATAACGAATGACCCGAAAAACAAAACAAAAAATGAATGAAACTGTAACGAAAACGAACAAATTTTTCGGCAGTGCACATGTCTAATCATAACTATGATTCCCATGATTCTTTGTGTTGGTGCACAGTCAAGGGATGTAGACAGGACTCCCGGCTGGAGTCCAGTGACACAGTGTGACAGGGCAGGTTGAGTTGAGAGCAAGGCCCGGAGTTAAGGCAGTGGGCAGAGGTGTGGGCAGCAGAGAGGGGGACTTCTATAACAATTAGCGGAGCTGACAGTCATAAGGTGAGCTGCCTGAGGACTGCAGAGGAAATTCATGGTGATTATTTAGCGACTGCCCAACAATGTTTTTTGTGTGTGTGTGTTGCATTGGGCTGCCAGTGCCTGTTGTATGTACACTACAGCACCACCTCTGGCTGCTTCACAGAGCCCTGAGAGACGAGGGAAATTTATTATGGATATCTGTACAGTTCTATGCTGGGGAAAGGGGGTTGGAAGGGAGTTGAGTCTGTACTAAGGGGGAGGACCAAGGATATGGGCTGGCAGGGGGGTCTGTACTGGGGGGGTCAGGGTCTGTACTGAGCAAGGGGGTCTATCCTTAGTGGAGAGGGATGTCTGCACTGAGGTAAGAATGTCTGTACTGAGGGGGTCTATGTTTAGTATTGAATGTCTATACTGAGGGGTGGGGTCTGTACTTAGTGGAGAGGGGGTTCTGTACTGAGGCAGGGGGGTCTATACTGAGGGGACTGTATAATTAGTGGTGAGGGGTGTCTGTATTGAGGGATGGGGGTCTGTAGTGAGGGGTGTCTATGCTTAGTGAAAAGAGGGGGATCTGTACTGAGGGAGGGGGTCTGTACTGAGGGAGGGGGTCTGTACTGAGGGAGGGGGTCTGTACTGAGGGGTGGGTCTATGCTTAGTAGAGAGGGGGGTCTTTACCGAGGGAGGGGGTTTTATACTTATTGGAATAGGGAGGTATTGAGCAAGGGGGTTCTACACTGAGGGGGAATCTATATTTAGTGGAGAGGGATGTCTGTACTGAGGGAGGGGGGTCTGTTGTGAGGGAGGCCTATGCTTAAAAGTGACAAGGATCTGTACTTTGGGAGGGGGGTCTGTACTGTGGGGGTCTATGCTTAGTAGAGAGGAGGATCTGGACTGAGGGAGAGGGTCTATACTTAGTGGAGAGGAGGTTC
Organism: Lithobates clamitans; assembly: GCA_037952925.1. Lineage (NCBI taxonomy): Eukaryota > Metazoa > Chordata > Amphibia > Anura > Ranidae > Lithobates > Lithobates clamitans. The sequence goes on along the minus strand of JBBGZY010000588.1, from coordinate 994,609 downwards.
TGAACAGAGGGGGGGTTTATTTTTAGTGGAAAGGGGGGATCCGTAGTGAGTAAAGGGGGTCTAAAATACTTAGTGGCAAGGGGGATCTGTACTGAAGGGGGGTTATAGTTAGTGGAGAAGGGGTCTGTACTGAGGGGGGTCTATGCTTAGTGGAGAGGGGGTCTGTACTGAGGGGGGTCTATGCTTAGTGGAGGGGGGGTCTGTACTGAGGGGGTCTATGCTTAGTTGAGGGGGCTGTAGTAGTTTGGGGGCCCCAAATCAACTTTTGCATTGGGACCCACAATCTTTAAGCTATGCCTCTGGACAGACAGACAGACAGATAGATAAGACAGTTGAACTCCGATATGTAGAGACTGCCCATTGGCAGGTGGTAAAATTAAAAGAAAAAAAAAAGTTGTTGGTGGCATAAAAACATGATAAAGAGCAAAAAGAAAAAAAAAATGAATGCACAAGAAATGTGTTATAGACAGGAAAGTTATAATCATGTTTTTCCTAAAATTCCCATTAACTAGAAACTCAAAATGACCCCTTTTTTGAAAGTAGATATTCTAAGATATTTAGTAAGATGCATGGTGAGGTTTTTGATGTTGTCATTTTTTCCCACAATTCTTTGCAAAATGAGGATTTTTTATTTTTTTTCCCACAAAATTGTCATTGTAATAGGTTATTTCTCTCACATGACATGTGTATACCACAAATGATGCCCCAAAATACATTCTGCTACTCCTCCTGAGTATAGCGATACCACATGTGTGGGACTGTTTCACAGCTTGGCCACATAGAGAGGCCCAACATGCAGGGAGCACCATCAGGTGTTCTAGGAGCATAAATTACACATTTAACTTGTTGACCTATTACACTTTTGAAGGCCCTGGAGCACCAGGACCATGACACGCGACACTGATGTGGCACTGATGACAGATGGCACTGATACATGGCACTGATGACACATGACACTCATGTGGCACTGATGACAGATGGCACTAATACGTGGCACTGATGGCATGTGACACTGATGTGGCACTGATGACAGATGGCACTAATACGTGGCACTGATGACACGTGACACTGATGTGGCACTGATGACAGATGCCACTAAAAGGTGGTACTGATGACACATGACACTGCTGACAGGTGGCACTAATATGTGGCACTGATGACAGATGGTACTAATACGTAGCACTTCTGACATGTGACACTGATGTGGCACTGATGACAGATGGCACTGATACGTGGCACTGATGACACATGACACCGATAACAGATGGCACGTGACACTGACAGGTGGCACTGATGACAGATGGCACTGACAGGTGGCACTGGGGACTGATGGCACTGACAGGTGGCACTGGGAACAGGTGGCACTGGGGACAGATGGCACTGATAGGTGGCACTGGGGACAGATGGCACTGACAGGTGGCATTTGGGACAGGTGGCACTGGGGGCAGATGGCACTGATAGATACTGTGGGCACTGTGTTTTGTGTTTGTGTGGCACTGTGTTAGTGTTCACTCACGCTGCAGCACAGGTCTCTCTCCCTCCTCACACACAGTCTCTGTGTGAGGAGGGAGAGCCGGCAATGAGAGATGATCTCATATGTTTACATTTGAGATCATCTACCATTGGACACGCAGATCGAGTGCTAAATGGACGCTGTGATTGGCCATTTAGCATGATCTGTGATTGACCGTGTCCAAGGGACATGGCCAACACAGATTTTGCCCACGGCGGTGCGCAGGAACAAGTAAACAGGAGGACCTCCCGGTAATTCAACGCCACGCTGTAGCCATCTTTTGGCTATATTATGGGTGCCTAGTTGTTAATGTGCCTGTAAAGTGGTGCATTTGTAGAATACACAGAACATGCTACAGCAAAACTGACATTTCTAAAGAAAAAAACAATCTGATTTAAAATGACTCACGGTTGCAATTGCCGCCACCTGGTTATTAAAAATGGCGTAGGGTCCTCCCCAAAATCCATACTAGACCCTTAACCAAGCATGCAGCCTGGCAAATCAGGAAAAGAGGGGTGACGAGCGAGCGCCCCCCCTCCTGAACCATACCAGGCCACATGCCCTCATTGTGGGGGGTGGGTGTGTTGGGCAGAGGGTCTCTGCACCCCCCCACCCCAAAGCACCTTGTTCCCATGTTGATGCGGACAAGGGTCTCTTCCTGACAACCCTGGGCCATTGTTTCATAGATAGTTCTGGTTTCTTTGTGTTCAAGGTATTGAGGTCTTGAGGAAGCTGTTTGTGAAACACGTCAACCTCCTGGCCAGCTTTACAAAGAAACAATATGTGAATTATACATGTACTAGCCTATCCAACAATCATATGATGTTTTTAAGAGCATTAATTCTATATTCTCTTTTATATGTAATTGTTTTTGTAATAAAATACCTTTTATGTGAACTTAAGGTGGTTTAGTCCCTCTCTGGTACCGTTAAAGTCCATAAGCCCTGGCTGTTTGTTTTTTACTAACCCTGGGCTGTGGTTGTCGGGGTCTGAGGGTGGGGGGTTTATCGAGAATCTGTAAGCCCCCTTTAACAAGAGGGCCCCAGATACTGGTCCCCTCCCCTATGTGAATGGGTATCGGGACAGCCTTTATAAGAGCTGTCAATACAAAGATAGAGCATACTGCGGGTAACCTCCCAGGAGGCAGAAGTGGTTTACATTTTTCCTATTTTTCGAGTAAAGTGGGCTTCGAGATTGCCTTTTTTTTTTTTAGATTTTATTTTTTAATAAAGTATTTGTCAATTGGATCCCTGATATGCATTCACATGGGGGGCGTGATCTGAGGCTTCCAGATTCCGATAAGCCCACCACCCGCAGACCCTGAAAACCGCAGCCCAGGGTTGTCGGGAAGAGGCCCTTGTCCCCATCAACATGGGGACAAGGTGCTTCCGGTTGCAGGGGGCGGAGCCCCCCTGCCCCTAAGCACCCACCCCTCAATGTTGAGGGCACGTTGCCTGGTATGGTTCAGGAGGGGGTGGGGGGCGCTCGCTCATCCCCTCCCCTTCCCTGACAGGCTGCATGCTCGGATAAGGGTCTGGTATGGATTTTGGGGGAAATCCAGGCCATTGTTTTTTTTATTCTGGCAAGGGGTTCCCCTTAAAATCCATACCAGACCCAAAGGGCCTAGTATGGACTGGGGGGAACCCCACGCCATTTTTTTCTTATTTTTTTTTACCAACACTTTTTTTAACGGCTTCCCGGCCCTGTTCCTTAACAACCAGCTTACACTGCACCCTGATTGGGCAAAGCTTTGCCCAATCAGAGCACAGAATGCACTGTGCAGCGCTCAATACATTGCAGGGTTTTCATCAGTGCAACCACCTGCCGAACACCCTGCAGATTCTGCAAACTCATGCTCAGGCCGAACTGTTTGCCCATCCCTAGTCTCTATATTATGGAGAATAGGATCAGGAAATGGCTTGAGTAGTTTAGCAAAAGAGAACTGGACAGAGCTGATAACACTAAAGGATAAGTTCACCTTCCGTAATATATTACATGTTCCATCAATATTTAGGGTATAACATGTTACTGTAGTGCAGGCCCTCCACCCCCCCTGATGCCCCATTGTGACAGCAAGTGGGGGAAGTTCTCTCCCCCTCTCCCTGTCACAATTCTAAAAAAGGCAGCCATGCGGGGCTCCATATGGCCCATATGCCCATATGGTGTACGATGATCCAAAAATCCCTGATCACCTCCGGAGTAGTACAGTGTCACTATGTTGACACTGAACTACACTGATGAAAATATGTAAAAAAAAAAAAAAAGATAAAAAAAGTAAAACAATAAATAAAATTGTTATTTTTTTATATATTTATTTATTTTTACATACTGTCACCAGTCAGTATCCCTGGTCACCACCACACCAGTCATATGATGATGCTGTAATGCACTGGTGACAGTATGTAACAAAGAAAAATTATTAAAAAAAACTACTTTTATTTAATGTCTTAATTTTTAAAAACAAATTGTGACACAAAATTACAACTTCAAAAAATGTACACGATTCTTACTAAATAACTTGGACTGTCTACTTTCCAAAAAAGGGGTAATTTGGGGGTATTTGTACTGTCCTGGCATGTAAGGGACTTAAGAAATGAGACTGTACTACTCTGGTGGGGGGGGGGGGGGGGGGCATCATGGCATCAGAGTTTTTTTTTTTTTTTTACATACTGTCATCAGAGTAGTTCACTGTCACCATAGTGAAAGCCGTAGAGATCACCTAATAACCCAGCTGCTCACAGTAGCCGGGTACTGAGCGCCGTCATCCACCATGTCCACCAGACACAGCAATTGTGGGATCGCACCAGTGCACACATGCATTGCAATGAACCAGTACAGTGTGGTTCCTGCCACCAGCTCGCAGGACATTTACTGTGAGCGGGTCAGCAAGTGATAAAGGAAATGTACAATGTTTCTTTGTTTTTCAATTGTTGTTTGTTTTTATTCCAATCAATAAATTTATTGCTGATCACCTACAACCATTCGAGAAACATAAGAAAATCTATTTTCCTCCGTGCATTGAATCTATACACAGTACAGACCACTGGAGGATACAACACTCTCTCTGAATTGGTCTAATCATGGGGAGGAGTAAATGTTGGAAAGGTTTCGTTCATCTTCTAGTCCTCCACTATCTATTGGAGGTGTCAGGGATGAGGGGGTCAGAGATATTGGGGTGTTGTATTCAGAATGGGGTTTATGTAATTACAGAGATTTGTAGGAAAGGGTGGGGTGAGGTGGGGATAGAAGAGGTCAGAGATGATGAAGTATTAGGGGAGGTGGAGGAAGAGGATGAAGAGTTTGTATTTATGAGAAGAGGGTGATGGAAACACAAATGGGTAGGACAAGGAAGTAAAGAAGGTAGTCTAGATGGAGGTAGTTAGGAAGGGTAGGATGGGCATGTTCAGGGAGGTGGGGGGGGGGTAATGTCTTTTAGGGAAGGGGTGGGGTGAGATGGGGATAGAAGAAGTCAGAGATGATGAAGTATTGGGGGAGGAGGAGGAAGAGGAGGAGGAGTCTTTGTTTATGAGAGGAGGGTGATGGGAACACAAGTGGGTAAGACAAGGAAGTAAAGAAGGGAGTTTAGATGAGGGTGGTAAGGAGGGTTTGGTGGACAGGTTCAGGGAGGGGGGAGGGTAATGTATTTTAGGAAAGGGGTGGGTGAAATGGAGATAGAAGAGGTCAGAGATTATGAAGTGTTGGGGAGGAGGAGGAAGAGAAGGAGAAGTCTGTATTTATGAGAAGAAGGTGAGGGGAACACAAGTGGGTAGGACAAAGAAGTAGAGAAGGGAGTCTAGATGAGGGTGGTCAGGAGTAGGGATGAGCTTCAAGTTCGAGTCGGGTCGAATCGAGTTCGCCGAACAGCGAACAATTTGGGGTGTTCGCAGCAAATTCGAAAGCCGCGGAACACCCTTTAAAAGTCTATGGAAGAAATCAAAAGTGCTAATTTTAAAGGCTTATATGCATGGTATTGTCATAAAAAGTGTTTGGGGACCCGGGTCCTGCCCCAGGGAACATGGATCAATGTAAAAAAAAGTTTTAAAAATGGCCGTTTTTTCGGGAGCAGTGATTTTAATAATGCTTAAAGTAAAACAATAAAAGTGTAATATACCTTTAAATTTCATACCTGGGGGGTGTCTATAGAATGCCTGTAAAGGGGCGCATGTTTCCTGTGTTTAGAACAATCTGACAGCAAAATGACATTTCAAAGGAAAAAAGTCATTTAAAACTACTCGCGGCTATTAATGAATTGTCGTTCTGACAATACACATAACAGTTCATTGATTAAAAATGGCATGGGATTTCCCCACAGGGGAACCCTGAACCAATTTTTTTTTTTAAAATGGCGTGGGGGTCCCCCTAAATTCCATACTAGGCCCTTCAGGTCTGGTATGGATATTAAGGGGAACCCCGCGCCAATTTTTTTTAAAAAAATGGCGTGGGGTCCCCCTAAAAATCCATACTAGACCCTTATCCGAGCACGCAACCTGGCAGGCCGCAGGAAAAGAGGGGGGACAAGAGAGCGCCCCCCCTCCTGAGCCATACAAGGCCACATGCCCTCAACATTGGGAGGGTGCTTTGGGGTCCCCGCAAATTTCAACAATAACTTACTAACAAATACAAACTCTACCGGAAATGTTGGAGATCTCTCCATCTGGACATGGGATGCACTCATAGCAGCATTTATGAATTGAAGATCCAAACTTTTTTCTACTTCCAGGTAAACAGGGATCTGAACATCGAGATACCGGAGGCTGAAATCACATATTATTATTATTATTTTTATTATTATTATTACTATTATGTAAAGGTTCATCATATCTCATGAGGTTATACAAACTAAGTGTTACAAATAGGAATGAGGTTCGGATTTGCCTCTACCATGGGTAAAATTCTGCAGGTCTGAGATACATTCAGGGAGACAATATTTTTGGGGGTTTTCATTTATTTGGGGTGTTTATTGATTTCTATTGTATGTTGATAGAGCATCTGTTTTAGGTTAACCACTTCCCGTAGCTTTATTGCTACAGTGCTCCCCTGCACTGGATCACATATACAGTATATATATATATATATATATATATATATATATATATATATATATATATATATATATACATACGCTATCCAGCATTTCCGGGTGGGGGGGTTGCACATGCATGCACGCACACCACCATGGCTGTACTGTCATTCACGGCACTACAAGCTGATCAGCGGGTCTCAGCTAATGATTTATGGTCGGAAACCGCTGATCGGCAGAGCAAAGGACAGAAGGGAGTCCTGTGTTGGTCAACAACACAGAGCTCTTTACTGACTGGGGTGGTGTGCCATTTTTTTTTCTCCATGTGAAAGCAGAAAGTAAAAATTGACACATCCCATAGTAAAAACAGAACAGAGTAAACACATTACACTTGTTAGGCACACAGTTAACCCTTTGATTGCCCCTAGATGTTAACCTGTTCCCAGCTAGTGTGATTAGCACACTGTATTGCACTGATCGCTGTATTAGTGTCACTGGTGATGTCAGTGTCAGATAGTCAGTTAGTCAGTTCCCACAAAGTGTCAGTTAGTTTTAGATTTTTCCGCCACACTATCACAGTCCCACTATAAGTCACTGATCATCGCCTGATCATTACTAGTGTAGAAATTCCAGTATATCCCATAGTTTGTAGGCGCTACAACTTTCATGCAAAGCAATTAATATACGCTTATTGGGATTGGACATGTAGCAGAATACATTTTGGCCTAAATTTATAAAGAATTTACATTTTAATTTTTTTTTTATTGGGTTTTGTTTTCAAAACGTGTGGTCTTTTTTATTTATATAACAACACATAAAACATGCAGTGGTGATCAAATACCACCAAAAGAAAGAAATTTGTTTGAAAAAAAATTATATAAATTTAATTTGTATAATGTTGCATGACCGCGCAATTGTCAGTTAAATTAGCACAGTGCCAATAGCAAAAAATGGCCTGGTCATGAAGGGAGGTAAAACCTTCCGGAGCTAAAGTGGTTAAACTAAATTTTTTGTGCACGCCTCCCCTTTATAAAATATAGGATTTTGGTTTCGGGGTGGCATTTTGGGAATTTCATTGTTTGTTTTCTCTATTATAAGGATTTAACTTTAGGGTGCTCAAAGCACAACATTTACTTAACTGGTTCCCGACTGGCACACGCCGATGTACATCAGCAGAATGCCTCGGCTGGGCAAATGGGTGTACCTTGTATGTCCCTTTAAATTAGCCGCCGTGCCATCGCACCGGCCGGGAGCTCAGTGAGTCGGGTCGCGGGTCCTGTGGACTCGATCGCCACGGGGATACCTGCGATCACCTCACGGAGAGGAAGAATGGGGAGATGCTAATGTAAACAAGCATCTCCCTGTTCTGCCTAGTGACAGTGTCACTGATCTCTGCTCCCTGTCATCGGGAGCAGAGATCAGTGACGTGTCACGCGTAGCCACGCCACCCCACAGTTAGAATCACTCCCCAGGACATACTTAACCCTTATACTACCCCCTAGTGGTTAACCCCTTCACTGCCAGTGTCATTTACACAGGAATCAGTGCATTTGTATGGCACTGTTTGCTGTATAAATGACAATGGTCCCAAAAATGTGTCAAAAATGTCCAATGTGTCCGCCATAATGTCGCAGTCATGATAAAAATCGCTGCTCGCCACCATTACTAGTATAAAAATGCCATAAAACTATCTTGTAAATGCTATACCTTTTGCGCAAACCAATCAATAAATGCTTATTGCAATTTTTTTTACCAAAATATTTAGAATAATAAATATCGGCCTAAACTGAGGAAAAAAAAGATTTTTTATTTATTTTTGGGGGATATTTATTATAGCAAAATGTAAAAAATAATGCATTTTTTTCAAAATTGTCGCTTTATTTTTGTTTATAGAGCAAAAAATAAAAACCACAGGGGTGATCAAATGCCACCAAAAGAAAGCTCTATTTGTGGGAAAAAAAAGACATCACTTTTGTTTGGGAGCCACGTTGCACGACCACGCAATTGTCAGTTAAAGTGACGCAGTGCCGATTCACAAAAAGTGCTCTGGTCTTTGGCCTTCAAAATGGCACGGGACTTAAGTGGTTAATACTGACCTGATCTGTACTTGGCCTGATCTGTACTTGGCCTGATCTGTTCTTGGCCTAATCCATACATGGCCTCATCTGTTCTTGGCCTGATCTGTACTTGGCCTGATCTGTACTTGGCCTAATCTGTACTTGGCCTGATCTGTTCTTGGCCTGATCTGTACTTGGTCTGATCTGTTCTTGGCCTGATCTGTTCTTGGCCTGATCTGTTCTTGGTCTGATCTGTACTTGGCCTGATCTGTTCTTGGCCTGATCTGTACTTGGTCTGATCTGTTCTTGGCCTGATCTGTACTTGGCCTGATCTGTTATTGGCCTGATCTGTTCTTGGCCTGATCTGTACTTGGCCTGATCTGTTCTTGGCCTGATCTGTACTTGGTCTGATCTGTACTTGGCCTGATCTGTACTTGGCCTGATCTGTACTTGGTCTGATCTGTACTTGCCCTGATCTATTCTTGGCCTGATCTGTATTGGCCTGATTTGTTCTTGGTCTAAACTGTACTTGGCCTGATCTGTACTTGCCTGATATGTTCTTGACCTGAGCTATACTTGGCCTGATCTGTTCTTGGCCTGATCTGTGCTTGGCCTGATCTGTACTTGGCTTGATCTGTTATTGGCCTGATCTGAGCTCCAAGAGAATTGGGACCTTAGCAGTGGGTAAAGGGGATGAGATGGAGCTTAAAAGATATCACCAGACTGATATGGCCGCTGGGGTGTATCCTGTAAAAATGCATTCGAGGGAATGTGTGGGCAATGAGAAGCTTACTCAAGTCTCCCTGGGGAACAAATGACTGTTCTTTATCTCTTAATTGTTTAGTGAAGGAGGGGGTGAACCAGTGCCTCAGCTGGTCTAGAATTACTGCTAAATAATAATCTTTATGTCAGGAAAACCCATTCCTGCTACCCATTTATGGTTTATAAGGGTGGCATAAGAACATCTCTCTTTACTGTCCATCCATACATAAGTTTCTAACATATGTTTTAGGGAGACAAAGAATGAAGCTGGATCTAGAATAGTTAAAGCTCTGAAGATATACATGACTTTTGGTAGCGGTAACATTTTGGTCATCAGTCCATGCATTCACTTGGTTTTATCAATTGGATGTAGGACAACAGGAGGATACCGCCTTTGGGCGCAGTGTGCTGCAAGCAGCAGTATAGGTCCCCGCGTCTGATGGTTGCTTGCTTGATTTGTATCTCCCTCCCCTCAAATAGCATTACTCTGGGACATCTGGGACATTACTATGGCTGCTCTGTGTCTCGTGATGTACTCCAAGAAAAGGATTTTACAGGTAAGCTGTTATAAAAATCCTATTTTTACTGTGTGGGGACATGCTTGGGAACGTGTGTAGGGACATGTGTGTAGGGACACTATTTTGGGGACATTGTGTGTTTACATTGAGTGGGGACACAGGGCCGGTGATCAGTGTGTAAAAAGCTGTAAAAAACAGCTCATACTCACTGATCACTGGCCGACTGCAGCGATCTGCTTTCCTCTCCTTACTGACAACTTCCGTGTGAGGAGAGAAGAGCCGATCGCCTAGCAATGGGCTCTCTATTTACAGCCCATGACGGCTGTGATTGGACACAGCCGTCATGTGGTCAGGAGGGCCAATCACAGAGCCCTCCCACCGATCGGAGATGCGCCGTGTCTGGGTGACACAAGCACATCGGGATCGCGCCAATGCGCGGGCATGATCCCCCTCCTTCTGAGGGACGTTCCTGAACATCCACTCAGAAGGAGGAAGCTCCCACCCAGCCGTATATGTGCAGTGGCCAGGTGGGAGGTGGTTAATTAGTTAAAAGAAAGCTAAAAAAAAAATCCCCATGAATCCTAATTATGAACCTCTTCAGCAAATTACATTTTACAAATGGATAACAATCAGGTAATTTCTTACTTTTCCTCTTTTCCAGAAGATGGGAAGACTCATATTGGAAAACTTTCCAGGAACAAAGTCTGGCCATGGAATTGAACAAATTGGAGTATATAAAAAAATGCCATTTTCCTTATAAATCCAGCTGCATAACAAAAGATCGCTATGAGATTCTTGGTTCCAATGAAAGATGGTAACTTCTCCGGATGGGTCCGTAAAAGACAAATTTCTCAAATAATTGTGCAGCTTTTTATAGAAGACAGAAATATGCATATTACCATAAAGTGTTATAGGAGTCCTAAAATGATAGTAAGCTTAAAAAATACAAAGTGGTTAGATTCAAGTGACTAGGCTGTCCTAATATTGAATAGGAATGAATGAATCCAGAGAATCACTTATTCTTCACTTTTGGATTTGTTGTGGAAATTTGTATTAATGTATGTTGTCAGATATCCCCCAGTGTCTGTTTTGCTGTAATACACTTATGTGAGGGTATTCGCCAATACAGAAGCTGGTGGAGGTGTGAAGGAATGTGATGTAGATAATAATAATAGTAATCTGAAAATGTCTATTTTCTTATGTGCATACATATTTTTCTCCTTACTCATTATATAAGTATACAGGTTTGCTCTGTTCCTATATTTTCTCAAGATGGCGGGTACCCCCTACATCCCACACATCAGAAGAACTAGGAACTGGAGATAAAACCAAAGACAGCCAAACCTCGTTATGAAAATTCTCCATCTTCTTTACTATCTTAACCAATGAGATGTACCTATTAGACTAACATAACAATGACGTATTTGTGTGTATAAAACATTAACACCGCCTTGAATAAATTAGAAGTGAAACAAGTAATAGCGCTTAGCGTGTCTCAGAGTGTTTACTTTTATATGCATGCATATCAACACTTTTCAAATTAGAGACAGCAGCAGATAACCTTGGGCTCGATTGGAGCTCTTAATCATTTCCATAACAGATGGTGCCGAAACCCGGGACCTCAGGCTACAGTCAAAGTTATACCGCGATAAGCATTTGGGCGTTAATTGATTGATGAGAGTGGGGTCTTTGCGCAGCCCTAACAGTACCGGTGAGTTTGATTTATATTCTTACCACTGTACGACTCTCTTATCTTTCGGTTGACGGCTGGATTCTGTCGGTATGCTGAGACTGTCTTAGAGGCAGGTATTTCCTCGTCTGAGGTTGTTTTAACGAACCTGCCAATGGGTTTCTGCTGACTGTATTTTTTGTTCACTGTCTGCCATTCTTTGGGCTGCGAAACTCAGCAGTCTAAGGGTGCTACATGTGTGAATGGGTAGTCTCATCTCCAGATGAGCTTTCGGCCTCTGGCATGAGATTGTTTCCCGTGTGGCAAACGTTATAGACGGGTTACTCTGGGTTCGACGAACCTTTGAGGGGTATTTCAGCTGCTGGCTTTGCAGCCTGAAGTGCTACATGTGTGAATGGGTAGTCTCATCTCCAGATGAGCTTTTGGCCTCTGAGATGAGATTGTTTCCCTTGTGGCAAACGTCTATAAACGGGTTTATTTTGCAGGGTGGTCTGCCCTTGTGGTTATTTTAGCCTGCTGAAATTTTGCAGTTCGAAGAGTGGCAGGTGTAATGTCCTGTCGTGATTGTATTTGTGGTTTACTGTTTGCTATACATGAGAGGGGGTGGGGACTGGTTAAGGTCGGGGGGGGCTGCCCGGGGGATCTGTTGGGTCGCGGGCCGTTGCTCCTCACTACCCCTGATGTGTTTGTTCTTGTTCTGAGATTAACCGTACATTAGTCTTATGAGCCCCCACCGAAGGAATTTGCTGATAAGAACGCTGAGAAAAATATTAACCCCTTGGTTGTACGAGAGAAAAGAAAGTGATATTGCAAAGAAGATGTTGAAATAGTTAACAAAGTTGAAAGAAGTGGCGAAAGTTATGTTGCTGAAGAAAACAGGGAAAAAAATCCTGTGTGATAAAGAAAATTGGATAAAGGAAGTTAAGAAAGATGGCGATTGTAATATGTATGTGTATCACAGAGCTGATGATATGTTGGAACTTGAAACAAAGGAGGGGAGGGACAGCACTGCCCTCCGTCTAACAACCACTCCTTTCTCACCACCCAAGCACAACCCACTGTGACAACTCAGCCCGGCGGCCATCTTAGTGCACCCATGCCTTCACTTTTTACCCAGTCCAGTGCACTTCCTGCCGGCGGCCATCTTGGTACACCCAGTAAGCTTAAACAGCCAGTACCCAGCCCTCCCTGTTTTAAACCAAGATGGTTCATACCACACACCTGTCTTCCCCAATACGGGAGCATAACATTCCCAGGCCGGATATGTTAATGATGAAGAAGCATCTGAGTGGGAAGCCCGACAGCAGGCAGCAAGGCCACCCACTGATTTAACCCCCAATCTGGCTCCAGACTCTCAGTTCCCAGAGGATCTCAAACACATGCTGGCAACCGTAAAGAACAGTGCCCCTTGCCAGCCCCTGCCCCAACAACAGTCTTGGTTACCAGAAGGGGCACCAGTGATGTATGTCGCTTTTACTCCATCACAAGCAGCGGCCTTAGTGACAAGTCTGCCTGACCCAGAGAAGCAGCCAATTCCCTTCTACCACAGGATAGTGCAGATACAAGAAACTTACTCAGCTGCCTGGAGAGACTTGATCAGCCTATGCCAAATCAAAGCAGGATATGTCTTTTGGCCAGTCATGAAGATGGCCTTCAATGATGCCTGCCTGACAAGTGCCACTTCCTACACCTCAGGCGTGGAGTTCTGTGCACAACTCCACGACTGGGCAAAGGAGAAGTTGACGGATCAGAAGACCACAATCCAAGATATTACCCAAGATAAAGGGGAGTCTGTGAAGAAGTATCATGCTAGACTCATAAAGGCACACACACACATGTTATCAACTGCTTTTGTTTCAGGGCTCAGAGAGGATATCAGAAAAGGCCTGATGGTGGCCCGCCCTGAATACCATTCAATGAAAATGTCTGATTTATTGTTGGTGACCAGAGGTATAGAAAATCAAAAAGGTAAAAAACCAACGCCCCTCATGGTAACCCATGACGAAGATCCCGCCTACACTAGTCCACCACCACTGCCCAATACCAGGGAAAGGATCACCTGTTACAACTGTGGGAAACGGGGTCACTTCAGAAAAGAATGCAGAGCCCCAAGATGTCCCAGACGAAAAACCTACCACTTTCCTCATTGACAGGGGTGCAGCCAAAAGTGTGTTGAGGGCGGTGAATCTGCCTAATAATTCTTTCCTTTCCACTATTGATGTTTCCTGCATAGGAATGGATGGGGTGCCCCGCTCCAGTCCACTTCCTGATTTGCTTGCCAGATTTGTGGTGTCCTCTACATGTCCCTTAAATCTGCTAGGAGCTGACGTGCTGTCCAGACTACAGGCTTCAATCATATTCACCCCTGAAGGGGGGGTGAAGTTACATACTCCCCTATCTTTAGAAGACTCATCTGCTTTGTGTTCTCAGCCTCTCCTGATGACACTTACTGAAGCAAAAACTTCAAGTTCAATACTGCAGGAAGTACTTGACAGAATCCCTGCGTGCCTATGGTCCACAGGACCGGAAGACAACGGTAACTTAAAGGTGCCACCAGTTTCAGTCAAGCTAAAAGAGGGCGCATCATTGCCCCGGAAACCACACAATAACCCCAAGAAGAGAATCCTAAAAAGAGAACCAGGTACCTACTGTGGATGCCTTTGACTGCAAAATACCTCACAGAGGTGGACCTTACAAACGTTTTCTTCAGTGTCCACCCTCACCCCTCCTGCTGGTACCTTTTTGCATTCATCCACGGAAAGAAACGGCAAACAGTTGTGCCACAAGGGGCACAGAACTTTCCAAGCCAGTTTGCAAAAGCTATGGCTATCATCCTTGACACATGACAAGAGGAACACCCGGAAGTGATTCTCTTCCAACATGTTGATGACCTTCTCCTTTGTGCAGCTGACTTACCCCCTGTTGAAGTCACCTCAGAAAGCCTGTTGTGCTATCTTGACAACCAGGGCTGCAGAGCCTCAAAGCCCAAATTGCAGTGGTGCTCAACACCTGTCATTTTCCTTGGATTAATTTCCTAGTGCAGAGCATGGATTCCAGAAGCCTTCCTACTGATGCTCTGCAATCAGACCCAAAACGCTCAAGCTCTTTGTATCCGAATGTTCTGGGACATGCTGCAGGTGTACTCACCCAATCACACGGCATCAGCCTACGCCCCGTAGGATATTATTCCTGTCGGCTGGATGCAGTAGCAGAGGAGGCCTATTGTGTCTGCGAGCTGGATTTGCTACACAAGCCTTGCTTGACAAAACTTTGAACTTGGTCCTCGGACACTGCCTCGTTCTGCTTGCTCCCCATTAGGGATGAGCTTCGTGTTCGAGTCGAACCCATGTTCGACTCGAACATCGGCTGTTCGACCGTCCGTCGAATTGCGAACGATATGGGCCGTTCGCGCCAAATTCGTGTGGCGCGTCACGGCCCATAATTCACTGCGGCATCGCAGTGCATTGCTGGCTGATGATTGGCCAAGCATGCACTATGACCCGCATGCTTGGCCAATCACAGCGCCGCCTGAACAGAGAGCCGTAATTGGCCAAAGCCAAGGAGGCTTTGGCCAATTATGGCTCAGGGGATTTAGTACACGCCCCACACTATATAAGGCCGCCTGCACGGCGGCCCTGTGTAGTGTGTGTTCCGGCGTTGAAAGAGATAGACAGAGAGACAGTGTTTGATTTGAGTTAGATAGATTAGGCAGAACAGTCAGTCAGTTAGCTGCACTTACAGTGTATTGTGTATATATATGCATCCCAGGTGTTGCATATATATATATACACTGTATTCAGTTTAGCTAGATCCGTTCCTGTTATCTTCTATCTAGACTATTTACATTCAGTGCAGTGTGTCCTGCTCACAGTGTTCAGCTAGATCCGTTCCTGCTATTTACATTCAGTACAGTGCTTCCTGCTCACAGTGTTCAGCTAGATCCGTTCCTGCTATTTACATTCAGTGCAGTGCGTGCTGCTCACAGTGTTCAGCTAGATCCGTTCCTGCTATTTACATTCAGTGCAGTGCGTGCTGCTCACAGTGTTCAGCTAGATCCGTTCCTGCTATTTACATTCAGTGCAGTGCGTCCTGCTCACAGTGTTCAGCTAGATCCGTTCCTGCTATTTACATTCAGTGCAGTGCGTCCTGCTCACAGTGTTCAGCTAGATCCGTTCCTGCTATTTACATTCAGTGCAGTGCGTGCTGCTCACAGTGTTCAGCTAGATCCGTTCCTGCTATTTACATTCAGTGCAGTGCGTCCTGCTCACAGTGTTCAGCTAGATCCGTTCCTGTTATCTTCCTACTGACAGGCAGGCTTGTCTGGTTACAGTATATAAAGCTACCTGAAGAAAATTACAGGTGTTCTTTTTGATCCTATTAGTACCACGGTCAGGCAGCTAGACTATTTACATTTAGTACAGTGTGTCCTGCTCACAGTGTTCAGCTAGATCCGTTCCTGTTATTTACATTCAGTGCAGTGCGTCCTGCTCACAGTGTTCAGCTAGATCCGTTCCTGCTATTTACATTCAGTGCAGTGCGTCCTGCTCACAGTGTTCAGCTAGATCCGTTCCTGCTATTTACATTCAGTGCAGTGCGTGCTGCTCACAGTGTTCAGCTAGATCCGTTCCTGCTATTTACATTCAGTGCAGTGCGTCCTGCTCACAGTGTTCAGCTAGATCCGTTCCTGTTATCTTCCTACTGACAGGCAGGCTTGTCTGGTTACAGTATATAAAGCTACCTGAAGAAAATTACAGGTGTTCTTTTTGATCCTATTAGTACCACGGTCAGGCAGCTAGACTATTTACATTTAGTACAGTGTGTCCTGCTCACAGTGTTCAGCTAGATCCGTTCCTGTTATTTACATTCAGTGCAGTGTGTCCTGCTCACAGTGTTCAGCTAGATCCGTTCCTGCTATTTACATTCAGTACAGTGCGTGCTGCTCACAGTGTTCAGCTAGATCCGTTCCTGCTATATACATTTAGTGCAGTACGTCCTGCTCACAGTGTTCAGCTAGATCCGTTCCTGTTATCTTCCTACTGACAGGCAGGCTTGTCTGGTTACAGTATATAAAGCTACCTGAAGAAAATTACAGGTGTTCTATCCCAGCTTAGTGCAGCTACAGGCCATTAGTATGTCTGGAAGGCCAAGAAGGAGAGGCAGACAGTCACAAGCCAATAAGAGAGGGCAAGCAGGCTCTGTGTCTAGTGCTGGTCGTGGAGACGGTGCATCCTCATCAGCACGTGGCCATGGGACACGCTTGGCCTTTTTTTCGGCAGCTGGCCGTGTTGAGCCGCAACATGCGGAAGACTTGGTCGAGTGGATGACCAAGCCGTCCTCATCCTCCTCATCCTCTCTCACCCATGCCCAGGGTGCTTTGTCTGGCAAAGCAGCGGCCTCTTCCCTCAGCTCAATGTCATCAGTGACTCCTTCCCTAGCCCCACCATGTCCTCCTGAGGATTCCCTCGAACTGTTTGACCACAGTGTTGGGTACATGCTCCAGGAGGATGCCCAGCGTTTGGAAGGCTCTGATGATGATACTGAGCTCAATGAAGGCAGTAACATGAGCACGGACAGAGGGGGTGCCCAAGAAGGACAGCAATCTGGCAGTCATGCTCCCCCTGCTGCAGCATACTGCCAGGTTTGCTCCAGTGATGAGGAGGGAGGGGATGATGAGGTCACTGACTCAACGTGGGTGCCTGATAGGAGAGAGGAGGAGGAGGAGGAGGAGGAGGAGGAGGAGGAGGAGGTGGCACATCACCAACTAGGCAGGATGCCCTCCAGGGGCCAGCCTAAGGGCAGCACATTGACTGCATCACACCCCAAAGCTCCACATGTGCAGGGCGCTGCAGTCTCTGCGCGTTATTCAAAAAGTTCTTTGGTGTGGGCCTTTTTTGAGACGAGTGCATCAGATCGCACCGCTGCTATTTGCAATATATGTCTCAAGCGTATCTCGCGTGGCCAAAACATCTCCCGCTTGGGTACCACATGCTTGACCAGACATATGTTGACCTGCCATGCAGTTCGTTGGCAAGCGTATCTAAAAGACCCACACCAAAGAACAAAGACGATCTCTCCTTGCTCCTCATCAGCTGAGATTTCCAACCCCACTAGACCTTCAGTCCTCTCTGCGACCTGCAGTGAGAGGAATGAAGGTGTAGAATTAGGTGTGTCACAGCCAAGTACTTATGGGCAATCTGCTTTTGGTACACCGACGTCAGATTGTACCAGGCAAATTTCCCTGCCCCAGCTGCTGCACCGCCGAAAGAAGTTTGCTCCCAGCCATCCACATGCCCAGCGGTTGAATGCTAGCTTGGCAAAATTGCTAGCACTTCAACTGCTGCCTTTTCAGTTGGTAGACTCTGCCCCCTTCCGTGAGTTTGTGGAATGTGCGGTTCCTCAGTGGCAGGTACCCAAACGCCACTTTTTCTCACGGAAGGCGATTCCGGCTCTCTACCGGCATGTGGAAGGCAATGTCCATGCCTCGCTGGACAGGGCGGTCAGCGGTAAGGTGCATATTACCGCTGACTCATGGTCCAGCAGGCATGGACAGGGACGTTACTTAAGTTTCACGGCGCATTGGGTGACTCTGCTGGCAGCTGGGAAGGATGCAGGACAAGGTGCAGTAGTGTTGGAGGTTGTTCCGCCACCACGCCTCCAAAATGCTGATTGTGACACACCTCTCTCCTCCACCCCCTCCTCTTCTTCTTCCTCCATGGCCTCTTCCTCGGAACCAGCGGTGCTCCGTAGGCGTTCAAGGGGCTACGCAAGTACGCAGGCCAAAAGATGCCATGCGGTGCTTGAGCTGGTGTGCTTGGGGGACAGGAGCCACACTGGGGCAGAGGTTCTGTCAGCTCTGCAGGGGCAGGTTCAGAGGTGGTTGACGCCACGCCAACTTAAGGCAGGAATGGTGGTTTGCGACAATGGCACCAACCTCCTCTCTGCCCTCCGACAGGGACAACTGACCCATGTGCCCTGTTTGGCTCACGTCCTTA
Source organism: Lithobates clamitans (assembly GCA_037952925.1). NCBI lineage: Eukaryota > Metazoa > Chordata > Amphibia > Anura > Ranidae > Lithobates > Lithobates clamitans. The sequence continues at coordinate 976,057 of JBBGZY010000588.1, read as the reverse complement.
ACTTGGTGGTGCAGCGGTTCTTGGGCAGGTACCCGGGCTTACAGGATGTCCTGAGGCAGGCCAGGAAAGTCTGTGTGCATTTCCGCCGGTCATATAATGCCAGTGCTCGGCTGACGGACCTCCAAAAGGAGTTTAACCTGCCCAAGAACCGCCTAATCTGTGACATGCCCACCAGGTGGAACTCGACGTTGGCCATGCTGCAGCGGCTGCACACGCAGCAGAGGGCCATCAATGAGTACCTGTGCGACTATGGCACCAGGACAGGGTCAGGGGACCTTGGTTTTTTTTCCCCACGCCAGTGGGCCATGATCAGGGATGCATGCACTGTCCTGTCACCATTCGAGGAGGCCACGAGGATGGTGAGCACTGACAGTGCATGCATCAGTGACACTGTCCCCCTTGTCCACCTGTTGGAGCACACGCTGCGTGGGATAATGGACAGGGCACTTGAGGCAGAACAGAGGCAGGAAGAGGAGGACTTCCTTAGCTCTCAAGGCCCCCTTTATCCAGACAGTGTTCCTGCGTGCCCGCCGATCACACAGGAAGAGGACGAGGAGGAGGAGGAGGAGGAGGAGGAAGATTGTGTCAGTATGGAGGTGGAGCCTGGCACTCAGCATCAGCAGTCTTTAAGGGATCAGTCCCAAGGAACACATGGACTTGTACGTGGCTGGGAGGAGGTGGCTGCGGACGTTGTTGTCCTTAGTGACCCAGAGGACTCCGGACCGAATGCCTCAGCAAACCTACGCTGCATGGCCTCCCTGATCCTGCAAAGCCTGCGTAAGGATCCTCGTATTCGTGGTATCAAGGAGAAGGACCAATACTGGCTGGCAACCCTCCTTGATCCACGTTACAAGGGTAAGGTTGCGGACCTTATCTTGCCATCGCAGAGGGAGCAGAGGATGAAACATCTTCGGGAGGCCTTGCAGAAAGGTCTGTGCAACGCGTTCCCAGAGACTGGGAGGTTACAAACTCCTGTTTCTGGACAACGTGTTGCTGAGGCTTCGGTCAGTCAAAGAAGGAGCGGTGGAGAAGGTGGCCGTCTGACCGATGCGTTCAGACAATTTTTTGGTCCGCAGCCCCAAGGTATGATCGGTTCCAGCAACCATCGCCAGCGTCTGTTTTACATGGTGCAGGAATACCTAGGGGCAAGATCAGACTTGGACACCTTTCCCACCGAAAATCCTCTGGGTTACTGGGTCTTGAGGATGGATCACTGGCCAGAGCTTGCACAGTATGCAATTGAGCTACTGGCCTGTCCTGCATCCAGCGTTCTTTCGGAACGCACATTCAGTGCTGCTGGAGGCGTGGTAACCGATCACAGGGTGCGTCTGTCCACCGACTCGGTCGATCGGCTGACCTTCATAAAAATGAATCAGTCTTGGATCACCACCAGCTACCAAGCACCTGATGCAGATGTAACCGAATAATTTTTTTTGAAATCTCAGATCCCTTCAAAGACTGCCTATGCTGATGCTGAGTGACTATCCCTGAGTAATTATCCTCTTCCTCCTCAATCATCACGCTGATAGCTTGTAAGAACATTTTTGGTTCTGGGCGCCACCACCAGTGCCTAAGGCACAATTTTTCAGCCCCTGTTTAACAGGGGCGTGTAATTACAATTTTTGATGTAATACTTTGCAGCAGGGCTCGTTCCTGCATTCCAACTAGAGTGTCTGTGAGGGGTTGCAGTGTTGTGGCACCAGCACCAGTGCCTAAGACCCAATTTTTCTGCCCCTGTCTAACAGGGGCGTGTAATTACAATTTTTGATGCAATACTTTGCAGCAGGGCTTGTTCCTGCATTCCAACTAGAGTGTCTGTGAGGGGTTGCAGTGTTGTGGCACCAGCACCAGTGCCTAAGACCCAATTTTTCAGCCCCTGTCTAACAGGGGCGTGTAATTACAATTTTTGATGCAATACTTTGCAGCAGGGCTTGTTCCTGCGTTTCAACTAGAGTGTCTGTGAGGGGTTGCAGTGTTGTGGCACCAGCACCAGTGCCTAAGACCCAATTTTTCAGCCCCTGTCTAACAGGGGCGTGTAATTACAATTTTTGATGCAATACTTTGCAGCTGGGCTTGTTCCTGCGTTTCAACTAGAGTGTCTGTGAGGGGTTGCAGTGTTGTGGCACCAGCACCAGTGCCTAAGGCCTAATTTTTCAGCTCCTGTTCAACAGGGGCATGTAATTACAATTCTTGATCTAATATTTCACAGCAGGGCCCTGTGAGGGCTTACAGTGTTTTGGCCACAGCAACACCTAAGGCCCAAATTTCTGCTGAGTATATAGGGCAGGACCCTACTTTCAAACATCTAACTTACAAACGACTCCTACTTGCAAACGGAAGGAGACAACAGGAAGTGAGATGAAATCTACCCCTAAGGAAGGGAAATTCTCTCCTGTAAGAGTTAATATGGGAAAACAATTTTTCCTTTCCACTGATGCTTTCCAATCCTTGTTCCACAAAAAAACCCAAATTTTCAAAAAACATTTTTCATTGGGACAAAAAAGTGAGGTGAAATCTTCTGAAGAGGAGGAAAGACGCAAAACAAATGTCACAGGGGTGATAACCCTTCCCTATGTTTTCCAAAAAGCTTAGAAAAGATTTTTTGGCTGGAGCTAAACACATTAAAAATGTTCAAAATTACAAACAGATTCTACTTAACAACAAACCTACAGTCCCTGTCTTGTTTGCACCGCCTGTATACTGCTGTTCAGAGTATATAGGGACCTTTCCTTATTTTAATTTGGGTGCGGGGTTCCCCTTAATATCCATACAAGACCCAAAGGGCCTGGTAATGGACTGGGGGGTACCCATGCCGTTTGTCTCACTGATTTTCATCCATATTGCCATGACCCGACATGACATTAAACCCGCAAGCAGTTTTAAATGAGATTTTTTCCTTTAAAAATGACATTTGGTGCAGGGACTGTTCTAAACATGGGAAACACGCGTCACTTTACAGGCATACTATAGACACCCCCCAGGTACGATATTTAAAGGAATATTTCACTTTTTTTTTTTTACTTTAAGCATCATTAAAATCACTGCTCCCGAAAAAACGGCCGTTTTTAAAAGTTTTTTTTGCATTGATACATGTCCCCTGGGGTAGGACCCGGGTCCCCAAACCCTTTTTAGGACAATACCATGCAAATTAGCCTTTAAAATGAGCACTTTTGATTTCGAACGTTCGAGTCCCATAGACGTCAATGGGGTTCTAACGTTCGTGCGAACTTGCGGTCCGTTCGCGGGTTCTGGTGCGAACCGAACCGGGGGGTGTTCGGCTCATCCCTACTCCCCATGACGTTGTTGCCATATTCAACCAAGATCCAGCCGAAACACTTGTCCACTACCAGACACTTGAGACTCCTGTGTTCCCTCCTACTGGACAGCATTACTCTATTAAGTTGTCAAACACTGAACCCTACCACCCTTCTTCCACTTCTCGAGGGGGGAAAGGAGGAGGAGGAGTAGAGTCTTGACTTGTCACCCCCGTGACCGCACAGGACACGTGGTCACCACTGAAAACACTGTTCTACAAGCTGAAGCCTTACCACCGGTGATGTCTGCACAGGAGGCAGAGCTGTAAGCACTCACTACAGCACATAAATGGGCAGAGGGAAAAAGAGCCAACATTCATATGGACTCAAGATATGCTTTCAGCATTGCCCATGATTATGGTGTTATCTAGGACAGAGGATTCCTGATGGCTGCAGGAACACCTGTAAAAACTTGATTGATGCCTTGCTTCTCACAACCCAAGTGACTATTATGAGTAAAAGCACACGACAATATGAACTCAAAGGAAGCTTAAGGCAATCATCTAGCCAATTCAGCTGCCAAACAGACAGCTGGGGGTCCACGGGAAGTGGACAGCAGGGTGGTAGAAGAAGACCACCCCGTGCTTACCTTACAGACTTTCCCAATGGACAGAGTTTATCTAAAAGAACTACAGGAAACAACAAGTCCGGATAAGAAGGAAAGCTGGAAACGGAGAGGAGCAACTCTCAGAAATGGACTATTCGAGTGCAACAAGAAGCCTTGTCTACTCAGGAGTATGTACCCAGCTGTGGTGCAATGGGCACATGGAGCTGCCCACTTGACAAAGACTTTTATGAACTCTCTTATCAACAAGTGTTGCACCAAGAGTTACTCCACTGACCGACAGCTTCTGCAGATCATGCATTATCTGCACCAATGTAACCCAGGATGCACAGAAGAAGCACAGAAGAAGCACCTGGCAAAAGCCCTATACCCCATTCCAGAGGATGCAAATTGATCATTCTCAAGTGCCAAGAAGTGACAGATTTGAAAACGCCCTAGTGGAAGTGGTCACGACTGCCAGGACCACAGCTAAGAAAATACTGAGTGAGATAGTATGTAGATTTGGGGTCCCAGAGGTGATATTGAGAGATCAGGGACCAGCCCTAACAACAACCCTTACTAAAGAGATTTGGGCAGCACTGGGGGTTCAGTTGGCACTACACATCCCATACCACCCTCAAAGTAGCGGGAAGGTAGAAAGGATGAATGGGACACTAAAAACAGGATGTTAAAGATGGCCCAAGAGACTAACATGAGTTGGCCAGACAGTTAGCCCATTGCCCTGTTCAGTGTCAGACACACCCCCAGGGGAAACATGCCCTATCTCCTTATGAAATTTTGTTTGGTTCAGCTCCCAGACTTGGTTGTTACTTTCTACAACAGTTACAGTTACAGTCTGATGTGTTGACTAATTATTTAACCACATTATCACGAGAATTAACCTGAATGCATGTCCAGGTGTTTTCTTCCATTCCAGATCCTGAATTAGATACAGGAACACACCAACTACTGTCTGGAGATCCTTGAGCCAAGTTATGATGGTCCATTCCAAGTTTTGGTGACCACAGCCACCTCAGTCAAGTTGGCCAGGAAGAATACCTGAATGCACGCTTATCACTGCAGGAGAGAGTGTTTTCGGGTACTGCATATCCTTTTTCTGTTTGATCTAGGGGGGAGGGGCCCAGGAGGTGGCCATCACAAAAATGATAACATAATTACGTTTTGGTGTAACTCTTCAGGTACACATGTGACCACCTTTACCTTAGATTACTGTGACATAGTACCTTGTCCGTTTGACCCTTCATGGTGATGCCATTGGTACAGTGATATCCCTGACAGTAAGGACATATATGTATGCCACACAGACAGTTACTGGGGACAGAGTTGTGGTTTCTGTGGGGGCCAGTGGGTTGGAACACAGGACCAGACTGGGCGACCACAGAGTGCATTAGACAAAAAAAGATGAAATAGAAAGCCCCATATCCTAACCAAAGATACCCCTGATACATACACTGACCCAGCACATAGTCAGAGGAGGAAGCGAGCAGCTCTCTCCGGAAGCTTTGATCCTCATGTATACATACATGTCATAGGGGTTACAAGGGGGGTCCCTGATGAATTTAAAGCCAGGGATCAGGTAAAAGCTGGTTTTGAGTCTTTGATCCCCATAACAACTGTCAGCAAGAATGTAGATTGGATTAACTACATGTCATGGTTATGCAATAGAGTTTGTCGATCAGCATACCTGTCTCCATGTGTTCACCTCTAGAGACCAGCTGACCCTCACCTGACAGCTTTTGTAACCTCCCCTCTAAGCATGGCCCCATCCCAGGCCCTATCAGGGAACCCTATATTAACCTGTGCACTGCAAGCCAGCAGTGCTGATCAACCACTGTGTGTTAGCCTCTGTGTGTACTTGCTGTGTTTCCTACATCTGATTCCTGTTACCGACTTTGGCCTGTTCCCGACCATCCCTGTTTGCCTGTGACCCTGATGTTCCAGCCAGCTGCCTCCTTCCTCTTCTCCTGTAGTCTACGGTGAGCGTGAGCTGTGAGACCCTGGGGGCCGCGACCTGGAGCCAGACTGCAGCGCAGTCCATCCTCACCACTAGAGGCTCTGGTGAACACCTGCTGGCTCTTAGACTCCGCGCCCTGGGGAATCTATGCTCTAGCTCCCAGTGGGATCTGTGTCAGTGATCCAGTAGACCTGCTTCCTGAACCTCCCAGGGTACAATCCGCAGCAGTCAGTGCTAGGGTCCATTACCTTGCAGTGCACTCCTGATCCCAACGGTGTACATCTGTCACCCAGCCTCTAGGTGACCTGACACTACACATATTATAACCAACAGAGATTTGTAAATTACTCTAAAGATGCCCTCCAGGGAATTGCTGACCAGTTAGCCCCCACTTCCTACATGACATTCCAGGACCGGATGGCCTTAGACATGGTGCTAGCTGGGAAAGGAGGTGTTTTGTAAAATCATAGGAAAAAACGGGAACCTGTTGTACATACATTCCTGATAATACTGACCCAAATGGTAAGGTTACTTTAACTATAAAGAAATTAGAAGATCTGTCACTGGAGTTGAAGAAGAATTCAGGTATCACAGACCCATGGGACCAATATTTTAGCTGGATGAGTGGGTGGCAGAAGGTGCTCGTCCAGATACGGGTAACGGTATTAATAATCCTGGTCCTTTTAGCCCTGATTGTATGCTGTATTCTACCTTTGTAAAAAGTTAATGAACAAGGCTGTAGACAATAGCACACCTACATTTCTCCACCAAGAAGAAGAGGACCTCCTTATGATGGAAGATGACAAACCCTTCACTCCTCTACAGTCACTCCCTGTCCATAATCTCACAGTCCTATAGGGTTTTAGGGATAGATAGCGCCTGACTGCACCTCTCCAGCTGTATCGAGGAGGGAAGTGAACAGTTACTGCCCAATTCTATATACAGCCTAAAAGAGTTGCTGAGGAGAAGGGCCAGGCCAAAATGGGACCTTCAGATATTAGGGACAGAAAAGAGAAAATAGTCATTTTAGGGGGGATTGTGAAGGAATGTGATGTAGATAATAATAATAGTAATCTGAAAATGTCTATTTTCTTATGTGCATACATATTTTTCTCCTTACTCATTATATAAGTATACAGGTTTGCTCTGTTCCTATATTTTCTCAAGATGGCGGGTACCCCCTACATCCCACACATCAGAAGAACGCGGAACTGGAGATAAAACCAAAGACAGCCAAACCTCGTTATGAAAATTCTCCATCTTCTTTACTATCTTAACCAATGAGATGTACCTATTAGACTAACATAGCAATGACGTATTTGTGTGTATAAAACATTAACACCGCCTTGAATAAATTAGAAGTGAAACAAGTAATAGCGCTGAGCGTGTCTCAGAGTGTTTACTTTTATATGCATGCATATCAACACTTTTCAAATTAGAGACAGCAGCAGATAACCTTGGGCTCGATTGGAGCTCTTAATCATTTCCATAACAGAGGGTTGGATGCGGAAACCTTCCCGTGGACATGGCGGATCTGTTTTAAGGATGTTTGTTTATGCCTCAGCAAGGAACTGGCCACTCCATGGTGATCACATTTAAACTCTTAAGTAAGCAGATCTGCGTACTTGGGAACCATAGCATAACCATACAAAATTATGGCCACTGGGCCATAATGTAGTATGGCTCGCATCATTGGTAGCCATGGGAGTGTGCACAAGGTTGTGTTCGGAACCATGTGCTCGCCGCATGGTTTTGCACACCACCGTCTGCACACGTCACTACTGCATTTCTATTTGAATATATACATGTGTGTGATTGGTTCTTTTGAATAAATACAACTGTCTGATTGGCTGATTCTGAATCCAGCAGCCTCTTTTGTTATCCATGTGTTTAGTATAAATAAAAGCAGCTTGGCTACCTTGTTCAGGATGATACTGAGCTCGAGGTGCTACCAGCATCTGTTAGTGTTACTTGGAGAGATAAATGAGTGTGCTTTCCCGGCATTATATAAAAGAAAGAAAGAAAGAAAGAAATGTTATGCTTATAGGGAGAAGCTTAAATTCCCTTCCCTGACAGATTCTCCTGCAATGTTTACATGTACAGTAAGTCCCCTACTTACAAAGGAGTTCTGTTCCGGGAGTTCGATCGTGAGTTCAACTCGTTGGTAAGTCCATCAAAAATCAACACCTGCAGACAATGGCTGTCAGCACTGATCAGTGTGTTCTGTGGGGGGGGGGGGGGGGGGGCAATGTCAGAACACAAAGGCACATCATGGGAGATCACTGCACTAACATTGCTTGTGCTACTAGTGTGGCGGGTATGACGTATATAGAGTGTGAAGGGTATGACAGAGGGCAGTATGTACAGGAGAGGAGTGTGGAGGGTATGACAGAGGGCAGTATGTACAGGAGAGGAGTGTGGAGGGGATGACAGAGGGCAGTATGTACAGGAGAGGAGTGTGGAGATTATGAAAGAGGGCAGTATGTACAGGAGAGGAGTGTGGAGGGTATGACAGAGGACAGTATGTACAGGAGAGGAGTGTGGAGGGTATGACAGAGGGCAGTATGTACAGGAGAGGAGTGTGGAGGGTAGGACAGAGGGCAGTATGTACAGGAGAGGAGTGTGGAGGGTATGACAGAGGACAGTATGTACAGGAGAGGAGTGTGGAGGGTATGACAGAGGACAGTATGTACAGGAGAGGAGTGTGGAGGGTATGATGGGGACAGTATGTACAGGAGAGGAGTGTGGAGGGTGTGACAGAGGGCAGTATGTACAGGAGAGGAGTGTGGAGGGTGTCTGTCGAAAGTTCTAAGAAGATTCGACGGAGCAGCTAAACTGTACGACGCTGCAATCATACATTTCCAGTCAAATGCATCCGCCCATAGGCTATAGAAAAATTCTAATGTTGGTTGACTAGTAAAATAATTAATAAATATAATTATTACTAGTCATACAACATTAGAATTCTACTACAGCTAGTTTGTAGGCGGAAAATTCGACCGGAAATGTACACGTACAGTTTAGCTGCCCTGTCGGATCTTCTTTAAACATTCGACAGACACCATAAGCCTTCAATGACAGATTCGACCTTAATTAATTTGGATTTTTGGACGAATGCAATTTTTATCGAAAAACGAAATAAATAATAACGAATTTCGGGAGTAACTAAATAAATTTACTTTTTGGATATAAACAAAATTCTGAAACAAAATATTTCAGTGTGCACATGTTTACTTTTTTTTCGATTTCTGTAGATATGACAGCTGTGTTCCAAAAAACAGATTACATTGGTTTAAAGAACTCATAGCACTGCCCAATGTTGACATTACTTTATATAATAATATATAAGGTAGGTAGCAATGGACAAATGGAGCCAACCAAGGACACTCTGCTGCTATGACCTCATTGCAAAGGTTAAGTGCTCATTAAGTCCAGGAGAGAGGAGAAAGCTTTCTACTCACCTGATCTCTGCTCCACTGGCAAATGGAACTCCCCCATGATCCAATGGTGGATTGTTCCTGGCATCTTCACATCCACAGCAGATCTTTGGTGCATGCACTGGTATTGATGACATCAGAAATCAAGACCGCTAGAGCACAGAATTGCAGTAGCTGCAGGGGTCGGTCTTGAGCGAGGAGGATCAGAGGATAAGTTAAGAATATCTTGTTGAATTCTCTCTTTGACTAAAAAAAAGGAGCACTTAACCCTTGTGGTGTGGGCTTTAAAGAGACACACTCTTGCTAAAACACTTAGATGAAGTGCATGTGCGGATTCTAAGAGGGCAGACATGCACTGTTAGAGCTCCGCTCTGTGAGAGAGAAAAGCTGTTGTCTTTACCAAACCCACAGGCAACAAACTCATTTATTCTCTCCCGCTAGCTCCCGGGATACCGGAGCTCCGTTTGGACAAAACAGTGGTGCTAGGAGGAAGCCTCAATATGGCAAAGAATACCTCCATTAAAGAGGCACAGATGAGGGCTGTGACAGGAGGGCCAGTGGAACCCAGAATCGCTAGGAAAGGTTGGGAAACCCTTGTTTCAGCTCCCCATGCACCTCTTATGTCTAAGTCACCCTGTGCCATCCTGGCACAGGGTGACTGAGAAAATATATCTTGGATTACTTAAAATGGGAAAGTAATATTTATCCACAATATCTCCCAGGTTATATGTAAAGACTATTCTTGGTTTGTTTGATTCAGAACTCAACATGTTAGTTGAGAGAGCTGATCACATTGGCCTCTGTACAATGTAGGAGGGACAGGCCGACTCCTGCTGGAGCTCCTGCTATTGTGAGAAGGTGTCCTGTGTTTATACTTATGATAATGTATAATCTACTGTGTGAAGCTCGGTGACAACAAGTCTGACCTGTTGTGAAATCCTGATTAATCATAACAATGCTCAGGAGGGCATGGAGTCACATCGGCTGCTTTAAGGGATTAGTTAATTAGCTCAAGTTAATTCTGTTTTTGGTTACAGGTGTATATTAGAGTAATATGAGCAGGAGGAGGGACCTCCTCTTCTACTGTATATAAGACTTGTATTTTGGTTCTAATAAGCAGTCCATGTTTAGCAACTAAACAAGTATCGCCTTGTTTTGTGCTTGTGAGCCGGTTGAATATCTTATATGTATATTCAGACAGATCGGAGTGTGGGACGTTTTGTTACAAGGGCCTTAGCGAAAATGGCGCCGCCCCCCTCATCCTCATTTACCTCAGCAGCGCGCTCACATAAGCAGAAACTGCTACAGCCAGACTCTCCAGGTGACACAGAATACTTTTCTCACAAGGCTCTTCTCAAGACTCCTCTGCTCCCCCAGCTCTTTTGAAACAATTTGAAAGAATGCTTCCTAAAGCATTGAAGCAGACATCTGAACACATTACTAACAGTCTGACTAAAGAAATAAGGGAGCTGGGCCACCGTACAGCAGCATTAGAGCTCAAAATGGATGAAATAGAAAATACTGCTCAGGATGTTATGACTGAACTGGAAAACATTAAAGAAGAAAACTTAATACTACAAAGCAGATAGGAAGATTATGAGAACAGAGCCAGACGTTCCAATCTGTGCATCAGGGGCATTCCTGAAACAATAGCCGATGTGCATTCTACAGTTACCGCATTATTTCAAAAACTCCAACCGGCTATACCAATTGAACGCCTTGAAATGGACAGAGTCCACCGTTCCCTCACGCGTTATAATAGCAAAGTTCCATTATTATCGCACAAAAGAACAATTTTTGGCCGCAGCTCAGAATAAAAACGCCCTGACCTTTCAGGGTCACAATTATCAGCTTTTTGCTGACCTGTCTCAATTAACCATAACAAAGGGCGTGCAATGAAAACTCAATTAGTAGAGCTGCAACGACACAGCATCACTTATCAATGGGGTTTGCCTTCTCCATTTGTTTTTGTTTACCAGGGCTCCAAATACACCTGCAGATCTTTGGAAGAACTTCAAGAGACACTGCAAGACCTTCACCTGGTGGAAGCCGCACCCACTACCAATGCTTCACGTAGAAGATCAGCCTCTTCTTCTTCTCCACACAACTTTTCCCAACCCTTGGGGAAAAACGAGAACCAGCATTCCCATAAGAGAGGTCGATTCGCCTCTCCTCCTCTGGATTAAGAAGATTCTATGGACTGACAGGCAAATTATTCAATTGAACACTCCTCCAATCTCCTAATTTGAGAGCTGTTTCTGAGAGTCTATTACATGGCCTAATAAGGCTTATTCCTGAATTATTATGCTATGTTATGCATCCTAAATCTCAGTAGTTTTCTATTATTGGTCTCTTCTGAACCTTATTGCCCTCATAAGTAGTTTTCATTCAACATTTTGGTTGGCTAGATATGCTATTAGTGGGAATATTTCATACTATCCAAATGATGGAACATAGCAGGTTGCATTTGGTACTGGAGACTGGATATCAAAATTCCCTATCCTTCCCGACCTCATTTATCCTTCTAGCCTTATGTTATCTTCATAATTACTAACAGTTACTTATACCCCTTTAAAATATAATATTGCTATCACTTGGTCGTTAGACCAAATGTAATTTAGTATTTACATTCACCTATCTCAAAGGTCACCTCTCCGCATTCCCTTTATCCCATTATTGGGATTTTAATTGTTAAAGTAAACCTACTCATGTCAGGGTTGTTATAGCTCTGAATGCTTAATGCTACCCTTTCGAGATTCACAATTCCCTCCCTATCCCCTACCCTTGTCCTTCCCTCCTCCTAACCACCTCTCCTTCCTAAACAAGTTGATCTCATGCTGGACGATATCATCTGCATATATTATTCTTTTTTCTCCTTAGGAATTTCCGGAGCAATTTTTACAACATTCAGCTGATGCCTTGCCGTCTATACAATTAAACATCTCAATGATGTTTCTTTAAAAATACTTTTCTCCCACACACGTGTAGTGCTGGTATTTTTGCCTTCTAATGCCATGTAATGCTAAACAATGGACAATGCTATAAATTGGTATTTGGCTCCCTCCAGTGGTATACTTGTGAAAAGACTTTGTTTATTTTTCGTTTGAGGAGCATAAGGAAAGCCTTACAGGAAGTGACTTAATTGTTTTACCTTGTGGAAGGTCTCACCTACCTACAATGCTCACTCACCTACCCATGAAGACTGAGTGACTGAACTGCATGCTGGGTAGGATATAAAAGGCCCAGCGTGGCCATTTTCTTTCTCTTGTTCCTGGGACACGTGGCCTGCCTGCAGGGAGCTGTGGGTGTGTGTGTCCCACAGAGCCGCGGCATGTTTGGTGCGAAACAGGCTTGAAGCCATTGGAGAAGTTTATCCCACAGTGTGTTGGAGCAACAATGTGGTCGGATCGGGAAGGATCCAGAACACCTGACGGAACCAAGTGAGGGTCCCGTTCATCTTGCGGAGCAGCACATCGTGACGGCATGGCCGGAGCAGAACTGAATTGACTGGAGCTGAGGCATCCAAATTTCCAAGCCTGGTGTGGTGAGAGGACTGCAGCCCAGAAGTTCTTTAATGCACTTAACACACTTAGACTAACCACACAGTTTTGCTGAGATCTGCAGTTCCACAGCAGGGGTCTCATTTAAGTGGACTGAGTTCAATTAGGCCTCAAGCCTGTGTTTCACTGAGAGTTGACTGACGGTCGAGAGATACCTATACCGAAGGCATCTACAAGTGTGTTGCATAGCAGGAACTGCTACCAATCACCATTTTATGTCACTTCATTACTGGTTAAACCCTTGGATTACAAACACTGCTGTATAATAGCCAGCGAAAAAAGAAGATCTGAGACTATACTTCTCACTGGGAGGGTTTGTGTTCAGTTGCCTGCAAGGGACTGCATTGTACCCCAGGGGGAGCTCTTGAGCAATTACTGTACTGTGTTTGATAGCCATGCATTGGTGTGCTTAGTACGGCCATGCTGGAAGTGGGAAGGTGCCCAGTGTCAAGGCATTGTCACCCTGAACACTAGTCCCACTTGGAGACACGCCTGCAGGGATCGTTTGAGGAATTTTTGAGTGTTAGCAAATTTACAAATATTCATGCACTGTCATATTAAGTTTGTATGTTGATACAGTTACTGTAATCACTATTTAGACCAGTTTCAGTAAAACTACATTCTGGCTAATTACAATTGGTGTGAAGTGTTGTTCATTCTTCTTCAGGTAAAACAGTGGATACCCAGGTAATGGTAAAGGTACATTATTGGTATACTGTTATAGTGGGATTGTCCTTTGTTGTTTAGCTTCACACCAACACTGTTTCACAACTGTGTCAAACGGGTTGAGCCAATTCATTTAGGGGTAAGATAGCAGAGCACAGGCCCAATCAAATCTCAGCAGCTCCTTCGGGGGTCAGTGCTACACACGGGTGCTCTGTGTGCTCCTTTGTGCCTACCTCGATCTCCCACCCATAATATGTGGGTGTTCGAAGATGGACCCTTATCTCCTGATAGGGAATCATATTCCTTATCAAGGGCAATTTTTGAATATTATCAAATGTTTTTTTCCAAAAAATGTATTATCTAACCTTGTTTGTTTTCGATTTTCTCTTTACTTCAGACTCTCCTGGGTCCGCTTCACTCTTCTCCTCCTTCATGTCCACTCGGGTTGATTCATCCAGCCAGAAGTACGCGATAATTGGTAAGTATCAATCATTTCCTAGATCAACTACCATGGCACCCTGAATGTTCAGGGTATCAATATACTGCAGAAGCGATCTAAAGGGTTCCGTTCTTTTTACGCTCGGAAAAAAACATATAGGGGGTTATTTACTAAAGGCAAATCCACTTTGCACTACAAGTGCACTTGAAAATGCCCTGAAAGTGCACTTGGAAGTACAGTCGCTGTAAATCTGGGGGGGACATGCAAGGAAAATAAAAAACAGCATTTTTTTTTTCAAAATATTTTTTATTGACAAATTAACATATATTGACACATGAACATATAGTGCAATCATATAAGTGCCATGAAATACATCCTCAGAATCACTTGAAGTTGTGGAGTACAATTTGTGTAGAGGCACACGGTGACTTTTTATTTTAATGATATTAATAAACTATGATGTTGAAGCAAAACACAATTAAGAAGCCTATGCTTAAGAAGTTATAACATACAGAAATCTTAACATAGGATTAGATACTTTGGCTCTATCAGAAAGGGTACAGAACAAGCATGATTTTGTGATTGTAAATTCGTCCATTTAATCTTTCTAATGAGAATCAAAGGATCACACAGTTTATAGAAGCGGGGTAATTTTTCCTCTATACTAGCCATAATCTGTTCATATTTAAAAGCCTCATCTACTTTTTTAATGACCTCACTAATATTCGGTGATGTGACGGATTTCCATTTCTTAGTTACTATCAGCCTAGCTGCCATCAGGATCTGAATTACCATTGGTCTAAGCTTTGATGGATATAGATCTACATGGATGCTTAGTATGGCCATTTCAACGTTGCCTGATTTTATGAAACCTGTAGTTTTGGATATTAAGCGAAATACTGCTCCCCAGAAACTCCTAAGGTTAGGACAGTCATATCAAATCATATGTAATAATGTGCCTACTTTACCACACCTGCGCCAGCACTCATTGGAACTGTTTTTAGAGAATTTTGCAGTAATGAAGGGAGTGTAATACCATCTGAGGAGTAGTTTTTGAGAAGTTTCCCAATATGTTGTGGATCTCGTGTAGCAGAGATTGTGTTTGATTGCTTTTGTCCATTGTTCCTCTAAAAAGTATGTGGCCATATCATTCTCCCATTTTTGATGGTATTTTAGTGAAGGTTTTTTTCTGTTGTAGCAAGTTATAGAATAAGGTGATCCCTTTTGTAGTGTTATTTACTTCATTTCAAAAAGACCAGGCTCCATGTGGTACCTTAATGGATGTTAGTGGTTGTGTTCGTAAAAATGTTGCAATCCTCACATACATGTAGTGATCTGATTTAGGTAGTGAGTACTTCTGGATTAGCGTGTCAAAGGGAATAATCTTCCCAAGATTTAAAAGGTCTGTGACTAGGGTGATTCCTTTTTTTTTCCAAGTGATTGTTATGAGGTCCCTTATGTGGGTTTGAATCGAACACAGGGGGGTGGTGTTCTCGGTCAGGTCTGGGGTGTGTTCCATAGAAATGCAAAATGTTTTCCATGTATCCATCACTAGTTGTATAATAGGATGGGTGGATTTAAAATGATTTAAAATGAGTATTGGAGAAGGAATTGGCTAGAAGTGTGGATCTTAAGGAGTTAGGCAATACCCAGCGTGAGTGTAGCCAAAACTTTGTTTGGTCTAATAAGCTGGCTATGAAATAGTCTTGTAATATGGGAAGCCCCATTCCACTGGCTTTTTTCTGCTTTGGTAGAGAAGACTGGGAGCATCTCGGTTTTTTATCTGCCCACACAATCTTATGTAGTTGAGATTGTATCATTTTAAAAAAATGATGCTAGTATAAAGATTGGGAGGGCTCTAAAGTAGTATAGAATTTTTGGTAGAATCAACATTTTGTATGCAGCCGGTCTTCCCGACCAGGACAGATAAAAGGTACTTAGTCTGTTTAGTTCAGGCTGGATGGAGGAAATGAGGGGTAAGAAATACACTTTAAATAATTTTGAACTAGGAGTTGTCAATTGTATGCCTAGATATTGGATGGATTGGTCCGTCCATGGATATGGGTATTTTGAGGAAAGATTCTCTTTAAGATTTCCATCTACGTTTATGGCAAGTATATTAGATTTGGTTGCATTTACTTTGTAGTATAAAATTTGGTTGAAATGATTTAATATGTCATGTACAGCTGAAAGAGAGGTTTTTGGTTCTGAAAGGGACAGGATCACATCACCTGCAAATAAAGAAATGGAATGCACTTGTTGTGTGACGGAGATGCCGGATATGTCCTGGTGGGATCTAATTTTTTCTGCCAGGGGCTCCATTAGAAGGCCGAATATCAAGGGGGATAATAGACTTGTGCACAACGGAAAATTTTGTTTTATTTCGTTGTCATTCGTAAAATACATAATTTTGTTCTGTCATATTCGTTATGTTACGTTAATTCGTTTTCGGATAATTCGTTATTTCTGTAGAGTGTCGATATTGGTTATACTGAATCTCGAATCATATCGAATTCATTCGTTATATCCACTATAATTTCTTTCGTATTAGTTGAAATTCGATATTTATGTATGTTTATTGATTCGTGATAATGATTCGTAATAATGATGCGTAGTTTGGAAAGTCGTTTGTTTATTGAATCTATTAACACACACAATGACAATATCTCTTCTCCTCTACTCCAATACAATACAACACCCTTCTCACTCAGTTCTCAGGAATGCACTTTGCCACTAATCCAACCTCCAGCACAAAATTTATCAGTTGATTGGACTATAATATTTACTTTGAGTTGACCTTTTGTTTCATTAGATCTTTAACGAATTACCGAATCATGTCAAATTCATTTGTTATATCCGCTAAAATTTCTTTCTTATTAGTTGAAGTTCATTAAGATGCAAAATTTGGCCAAATTTCGATTTGTTACGAAATGAGTTGCACATGTCTAGGGGATAATGGGCACCCTTGCCTTGTCCCATTGGTGATGGTGAAGCTGTCATAAAACATGCCTTCTGCGAAGACCATTGCGGAGGGACTAGTGTATAGTGCTAAGATACCTGAGCAAATTGTACTTGTTAGAAATTGCATAATACGTGTCATAAATATCCCCAATGAATTCTATCAAAGGCCTTCTCTGCATCTAATGATAGGGACCCTAGATGATTCTGCATTGTGAAGAAGGTTAATGATTCTGCGTGTGGCGTCCGCTGCCTGACGACCCGGAACAAAACAACCTGGTCTTGTTTTACTAGGGTGGGCAGGAACCGGACCAGTCTATTTGCTATAATCTTGGCATATATCTTCAAATCAACATTTAATAATGATATGGGTCTGAAATTCTGTGGAGTGTCAGGTGTCTTACCAGGTTTGGGTAAAGTTACAATTGTGGCCATTAGCATTTCTGGAGGAAAAGAAGCTTTGGAAGCAGCAGTCTCATATACTTTTAGTAAATGTGGGCTTGGAATAGAGCAGAACATGCGGTAATATTCAGATGAGAATCCATCTGGGCCTGGGAATTTGTTATTAGGGAGAGACATAATTGTTTTTTGAAGTTCATCTGTAGAGATTGGTTTGTTGAGGGATATTAGTTGATCCATTTCTAGTTTGGGCATGGAGATTGAATCCAGGAATTCCTGGATCTTCTCAGGAGAGGGTTGTGGTGTCATCTTTTAAATTATAGAGATTATTGTAATAGTCTCTAAATGCGTTAGCAATTTCTTTTGGGTTAAAGAGTTTAGTTCCTGTAGATGGATGGAAAATAAACAGTATTTTTTGTTTAACAGTTTTCTCTTTTACCTGGTTAGCTAAAAGCTTACCTGCTTTATTACCTTGACAGTAGAAGTGTGCTTTCCATTTCCGTGTAGTATGATTGTGTTGAGAAATGAGAAGCAACCTGAGCTCATGCCTAGTTTTATCCAGCTGAGAGCTAATTTTAGGGTCAAGTGCTTTCTTATTTGCCAATTCCAAATTTTCTCTTTGAGAAAATAGATCATTTAACTGCTGGTTCCGCTGCTTCTTAGTTATACTGCTTAATTTCATGAGGATTCCTTTCATGTACGCTTTATAGCAGTTCCATGTCGTGATGGAATCCATCACTGATGGGGCGTTAGTCATAAAAAATTTACAAATCTCTTTAGTAATTTTGAGTTTATGGTCTGGGTGTTCAAATAGAAAAACATTGTTCTTCCATCTATTCACTCTTGTTTCGGTGCAGGATCACTCCACCTCCATGGAGACAGGAGCGTGGTCTGACCACAAGATGCTATGTATGGTAGACACACTAACATTTTGCAGAAGCAATTTGTCAACCAAAAAGAGATCAATTCTCGAGTATATGTGATGCATACTTGAGAAGTAGGAGTAGTCCCGCTCACTTGAGTGTTGGCTTCACCACACCTCATACAAGTTTTCTGTGGACATGTGCGAGAGGGTAGCTCTGTAGATTTTGTGTCCCAGCCGATACGTCTAAGGATTTGTTGGGTATGGCATTGAAATCGTCACATAGTATGGCATGACCCTTGCGCACTTCACGTACCAATTTCCAAACATTATTTAAAAAGGATATTTGTTTCACATTTGGTAGATACACGTTTACTATGGTGTAGATTGTATTATTTACCTTGCACACGAGTATGATATATCTACCAATTTTTTCTATTTCTGTATGAATATGTTTGAACGATACAGTGTCTTTGATGAGAATAACCACCCCTCTTTTCTTCTTAGGAGCATTGGAATAGAATGTTGTTGGGAAGCGTTTGTTTTGAAATTTTGGGGGGTTTTGAGAAGAAAAGTGAGTTTCTTGAAGACATAAAAAATCACTTTGTAGATGTCTCGCTTCCTTCCATAACATGCTTCTTTTCTGTGGGCTATTCAGCCCCTAATGTTGAATGAAGAGATTTTAAACCCCATGTTATCGACTATGTATTGTAGGAATCACTGGATGACGTAGAGATCTTCAAACAGTGTAGTTGTGTAGTCTCTCGCAAAAGAGTCTTTAATTAGGTTGCACTAACAGTGAGCCAGAGTCCAGAGTGCTGCAATGTAAATTTAAAAGTGTAATGCACCAGAGATTAAAACAAAACTCGTAAACTCAGATGTAAACAAAAAATTGAGTAAAAAAGGAAACGATTCAACCGAATCTGTAGGGATATTCTCCCGTAACTTTCAAGGGGACGAAAAAAGAACTAGGTATTGGACCACGGGTCCACCGGAGCTAAAGTCATGTAGTAGTGATACTGTGTAACCTGAGCCTTCAATCATTTGTGTCGGGTGGCCAGGTAGGTGATTGAGGATGAGGTGAGGAGGATGCTGTTGGATGATCTTCATCTGTTTCCAGGATATTCCACTCTCTCAGGAGCTGTATACCTTTTTCCACCGAGTTGAAGTTGAAAGTAAAAGGCTTTCCCCTCTTTTGTGATGAGAATTTTCGCTGGATATGCCCACCTGTAGGTGATTTTGTGGTTTCTCAGAGGTTTGGTGATAGTGGTCATATTCCTCAGTCTTTACATTGTATAAGCTGATAAATCTGGATAGAAGGAAAGGCCTTGGTTCAGGTTGGTGCGTTGTCAGGGTTTCTCATGAGCTGGAGGAATTGGTAGATGATCTGGCAAGTGTCTTGATTTTGGTAGCCTGTGGATCCTATCTATAGACAAATCTGTCAAGGAAGCATCAGGTAGTGTTTACTAGAGAATATTCTATAAGTAGGCTTGCAATTCGGGTGGTTTGACTGACTCGGGTATCCCACAGATTTTAATGCTGTTTCTTCTTGAACGATCTTCGAGGTCGGCCATTTTAGCCTTCATCTTTTGTATTTCATCTTCCCTCTCATTGTGGGCATCAATTACTTCATTAATGGTGCCAGACAATTCTCCCATCTTGTGTTCTATATGGGAAACCCTGGTATCAACAGCCTTTATTTCTGCCTTGAAGTGGTTTGTAAGGGATAGGATGTCCGCATGTATAGTACTGCGTAGCGATATTAGCATATCTTTCAGTGTTGTATCTATCACAGTCTGGTTTTTAGTGGGGAATTCTAAGATGGAGTCCTGGAGTTCCCTGGTGTCATTGAGGGATGTGTCTATCTCCTCCTCCTCCATGTCCTTTCTTTGTATATGCTGTTGTTTCGCCTTAACAGGGCTAGAGGAGGATGGCTGAGATTTACTATTTAGCCCCTTTTGTGAGTTGTGTGGCTGGTAAGAATGGTGCTGTATTATGTTGCTGTGACTAGAGAGCCTGCCATGCTCTCTGTCTCTGCTTACCAGTGCCATCTTGGTTCTGCACACAGCGGGCCTGCTGGAGAAAGTCCGTCATTTTGCTAATCTGCCAGGCACCTTTCCTCTTTCTAGGCATGTCCCCAAGGGGTGCCCGACCCTCTAGGAACAAAAACCACTGCAATCCGAGGCTCAGGCGTTGAGATATTAGCTCCGGTGTGTCCGTGGATGACGGAGCTCTCTCACATCGCGGCCACACTCCTCGGTCGCCGGCCATGCCCCAAAAAACAGCATTTTAGCTTGCACATGATTAGATAATAAAATCAGCAGAGTTTCCCCTCTTTTCAGATCTTCCCCTCAGATCTACAGAGACTGCAGTTGCAGTGCACTTGTAGTGCAAAGTGGATTTGCCTTTAGTAAATCAACCCCATAGTGTATTTACAAGAAACACACTTTACAGTGAATTCCACTCCTAAATTTATGAGCTCCTTTTACCTGCAAGTATTTACGGCCTCGGCTACTACCAAACAGCGTGGAAGGCTCATAGCTTTCCACCGCTCCACCCCTTTCACTCTTAAAATGGAAATCAAAGACCCTGAAGGGTGATATTAAGATCCCTTTCACACAAAGCCGCCCATAGCGTCGGCGTTAAACGCCGCTATTTTTAGTGGCGTTTTACCGTCGGATTTGCGGCACATTTCGGCCGCTAGCGGGGCGCTTTTACCCCCCGCTAGCAGCCGAGAAAGGGTTAAAATTGCCTGCAATGCGCCGCAATAATGGCGTTTTGCCGGCGGTATCGCAGCACTGCCCCATTGATTTCAATGGGGAGCTGTGGAGGAGCGGTAAACACACCGCTCCTTCACAGCTCCAAAGAAGCTGCTGGCAGGACTTTTCCTGACGCCCTGCCAGCGCACCGCTCCAGTGTGAAAGCCCTACCCCGAAGCCCAACTAAGATGTCTTTCTCTCAGCTTCTCTCCAATCACAACTTAGTAGACACATGAAGAGAATGCAATCCGACTAAGAGAAGATATACCTACTACTCACATCCACACCAAACATTTACTTGCATTGATCATATCTTTCTAACTACAGGGATGAAATACTCAAATCAGACATAAACCCTATCACGTGGTCCGATCACAACTCTTCACCTATTCCTAAAGCTCAGGATCCTACTTGGTACCTCCCAGATGCAATACTAAAACACCCATCCCATTGCCTTATTATTGAGCAAGCCCTGAAGGACTATCTAACACACAATACCACCCCTGACATCTCCCCACTAACGCTCTGGGAAGCACATAAACCAGTAATGCATGGAATTTTCCAGAGACAATCTGCAATGTTCAAACGTGAACGCAGAAACCTCACTCGCAAGCTGGCGTATGAGTTCAACACCTCCTTTGCATCCTTTCAGGATAATTCCACCCAAGTCGCAAAAACTCAATTAGAAAAGGCCCGCCTGGAATATGCTTTATTCCTCACAGAATCAGCTGAAAAGTCTCTAAACCGATCTAGACAGGCCTTTTATATGAAATCGAATAAATCAGGTACATTTCTGGCAAGAGCACTCAAATCATTAACCACTTCAATACAGGGCATTTTCACCCCCTTTCTGCCCAGGCCAATTTTTAGTTTTCAGCGCAGTCGCAATTTGAATGACAATTGCGCGGTCATGCAACACTGTACCCAAATGAAATTATTTTGGTGGTATTTGATTACCTCTGCGGTTCTTACTTTTTGCGCTATAAACAAAAGAAGAGCGATACATTTGAAAAAAAACACAGTATTTTTTAATTTTCGCTATAGCATTTTTATTTATTTATTTTTTTTACTAGTAATCTTGCCTGTGGGCATGTGAAACCCACAGGCATCCTCTTCCGGGATACGGTGCTGCTGATCGACCAGCATGCACCGCCCGTTCTATCCCCGATCTCGCACATGCGCAGTAAACAGAAATCGTAACGCCGTCAACAGCTCAGGTTGCCATCACAACGGGCGGCGTCGTAGGAAGTCCCGTCCCGTTGTGATAGCAACGGAGATAATCAAGACATCACGTCAGTTCAAATCCAGTCAGATTTCGCGGCGGCTCTACGCACTGACTCCTGGGATGAATGACACGAGACCCCAGGAGGCAATGCGGCTATCAGAGGAAATGACGTGAATACCCGCAAAATCCCCGCCCACAGCCGCAGGGACCGAACACAGGCCGGGCCACTTATCCTAAGGTAGGAAAAAAAATAAAGGTCCATATAGCACTCGGTGCTATATTTAGAAGCCATGGAGCGAAAGTTTAAAAAATGAGTGAAGATCCGCTTTAAAGAGCTAAAAAGAAATAAGAGATCAGGCCCCGATGGATACTAGGCCTTATATTATCAAACATTCGCAGAAACTCTATCCCCTATCTTGGCTGATGCCTTTAATGTTTTTTTGGATGGGCACTCCTTCAGACAGGAATCACTGACAGCAACCATCTGTACGATCCCTAAGCCTCATTCCGATGACACCTCTTGTGCAAATTATCGCCCCATTTCCCTTCTAAACCTTGCTATAAAAATTTTTGCAAAAATTTTACCAACTCGTCTTAATAGAATTATAGGCACTCTTGTGCATCGTGATCAAGTAGGCTTTATGCCTACACGCCAAGCAAGTGACAATGTACGTCGGGCAGTTCTTTTAGCACATATTGCTAAAAAGTGTTGCATCCCTTCCTGCTTTCTTTCACTTGATGTTAAGAAAGCCTTTTATTCTGTTTCCTGGCCTTATTTACAATACTCCCTACAGAAATGGGGCTTTGGCCCACAATTTATGAGATGGATTGCAGCACTATATGATGAACCTCGAGCATACATAAAATATGCGGATTACAAATCTGACACCTTCCATATAGAAAAAAGGCATCAGGGATGCCCACTTTCCCCTCTTTTATTAACCCTTTTAATAGAACCGTTTGCTCAACTAATCAGATCAGACCTAACGATAACCGGAATAGAATTAGGAGGATATCAACACATATTTTATCTGTTTGCTGATGACGTCTTGCTATTCCTATCATCTCCACGAGTCTCAGGCCCCAATCTCTTACCCATTCTCAACAAGTTTACTGCCTTCCCAGACCTCATAATAAATCCTAAGAAATGTTTGGTATTAAATATATTTCTCTCCCATATGGAAATGGATTCAGCAAAAATTGCACTTCCTTTTACCCGGGCAGAGAATTTTAGGATTCACCTTACAGCCTCTACTTCAGATCTCTTCTCAGCCAATTACCCACCAACTTTGTGCAAGGTGGCAAACATGTTGAAGCAATGGT
Source organism: Lithobates clamitans (assembly GCA_037952925.1). NCBI lineage: Eukaryota > Metazoa > Chordata > Amphibia > Anura > Ranidae > Lithobates > Lithobates clamitans. The sequence continues at coordinate 952,596 of JBBGZY010000588.1, read as the reverse complement.
CTCACCTTCCATTATCATGATTGGGAAGAATTAATGCAATAAAAATGACAATTCTGCCCAAATTACTGTATTTATTTAGAGTTCTACCGATTCCAATCCCGGCCTATTATTTAAGACTTATACAGAAAAGGGCTACGTCATTTGTTTGGGACCCCTCCAAACCACGTATACCCTTGCAAACACTATATCTCCCCAAAACAAGTGGAGGTCTAGGCTTTCCCAACTTCGCAACCTACTATAAAGCAGAGCATATTGATAGTCTATCTAAATACCACCCAATGCATGAAATTCCTTTATGGGTAACGATTGAAGCAGCGGAATGTGATCCTTTATCTATCTCTAATTTAGTCTGGCTTCACCACAAAAACCGCCCTAACATATGTAATCCCATCCCCTAACACTTTATTTCCCTTTGGGATAGACTTAAATGTAAGCACTATTTACAATCCCCACACAATCCTCTCCTCTCTTTCCTCAAAAACCCCGATTTTTATCCTGCATGGGTCTCTCCCTCATCTTTCAAAGTATGGATGTCCTTGGATGTCTTGAGGTTAGACAAATTTGTCACTTCCACATCTTTTATCCCATTCCGGACTCTGCGAAACCTGTGGTCTACCGCAAACTGAATTATTCCGATACCTCCAAATTAAAAACTTCTTCACACCAAATACTAACACAGGCACTCTCCTGACCCGATTCTCAGACTTTGAAACTATATGTAAGGAAAACCCCCATACTAGAGGATTAAAGGGGTTGTAAAGGTAAAAATGTTTTCACCTTAATGCATTCTATGCATTAAGGTGAAAAAACTTTTGACAATACCGCCGCCCCCAGCCCCCCCGTTTTACTTACCTGACGCCTCGAATCTTCGCTGCTCATTCTCGTCATCTCCATTGCAGCTCAGCCTGGTCGCTGATTGGCTGCAGTGGATGGATTGAAAGCAGTGCAGCCATTGGCTCACGCTGCTGTCAATCACATCCGATGACGCGGCGCACTGGGGGGCGGGGCCGAGTGATACAGCGAGCGGCTATAGCCGCCGGCTGTATCACGGGAGCGCGCCCGCAAGCACTCACCACCATGCGAGGGAGCTCGCATTAAGGTGGTTAATGCTTGCGGGGAGGAGCTGAAACAGCCGCCGAGGGACCCCAGAAGACCAGGTTCGGGGCCACTCTGTGCAGAACAAGCTGCATAGTGAAGGTAAGTATAACATGTTTGTTATTTTTAAAAAAAAAAAATTACCTTTACAACCCCTTTAATTTCTTCCCTATTTTCCCAACTTCTTATCAATCCCGAATCAGACAAAGCATCCTTTACCCAGAAATGGGAGGTGGACTTTGGACATTCCCTTGACACTGCTGACTGGTCTAAGATCTGGCTCGTGACTAAATCATCCTCCCCTAACATTATAGCGCTGGAAGCCAATTATAAAGTGTTGACCCGCTGGTACCTTGTTCCATCCAGAGTGGCTAAATACGTGCCTACTTGCTCTGCTCCTTGTTTTTGGGGCTGTTCGGAGTTGGGCACCCACCTACATATTTGGTGGACTTGCTCAATAGCTCCACCTTTTGGAGGGAAATTTTTGAATTTGCCTCCAGAATGTTCAAATTGAAGCTACAACTTAACCTAACCATTGCTTTACTTAATTTGAAACCGGAGTGCTTAACGCACACCCAATTCAAACCTTTTAGTCAGCTCCTTACAGCTACAAAGCAAACGATAGCAAAAGCATGGAAATCCCCTTCATTGGCGGTAGCTGAGACGAAATACAGGATGCACAATTCCATGATTCACGCTAAAATGGCAGCTATAGAACGAGATCAAATCACCAAATTTGAAAAATGATTGCACCCATGGGTAAAATACCACTTACCATCAACCTTTGATGAAAATGTTCTCTTGCCATGGTAGATGATTTTTGAATGACCATATTATATCTCATGATGGCTTTTAAATTGACTCGGTGGACTCCCTTTTCTTCTCTTCCCTGCTCTCTTTCTCTCTAGTTTTATATTTTTTTGCCCCCCCCCCCATCCATTTTTATAATTTTGAAGCTCTTGATCTTTCAGAACTTTCTTCCTCAGCTTACCTATACTAACGTCAGTTGGTTTAGTTGGACATTCTAATATAGGTTGTGTTCTCTTATGGCTCTTTACCAACACTCCTGATTACATTTTTGGTTATCTATTGCATGTTTTGTATGTCTACAAATCTGTATTATAACGAGCTTCATTCCTTTTGTCATAATATGTTTAATGAACAAATATGTTATACCTTTTTGTGAACTCAATAAAACCATTTGACAAGGATAAACACTTAGTTTCTTTGCACTTTTTTAATTTGATTTTTTAATGTAAATTGTTGACAGGGTTAAAGAGAACCTTAAGTTTGCTCCACCTTTTTCTCTGCCCCCGCTTACCTCCTGTTGTTCAAGGCATAATTCAGATACTCACCCAGTCACCGGATCCAGAGGATGTCCCGTCGGGATCCTTCTGTCTGCCTTAGGTAACGCACTGCCATCTTAATTGTGATGTCATTGAGAGGCCCTCTGGCTATTCTGGATTCTGCCCTCGGGGCATTGCGGTGATGTGCTGCTATGCCTGCCCCCCCCCCTACTTCTGAATGACTAAAGGCCTCCTAGGTAGGTAAATTATGTGAATTGAGGGACAGGGCTCCTCTCTTTTGTCCAAAAAAATGTAAATAAAAAAAATCCCCAATTAATGAAAAGGAGGGGAAGAGGGGTGGAGACGGGGGAAGTTCAGATAGAAGGTGAAGGTCCACTTTAACCAGAAATCTATATAAACATAATCATGCACAAATATATATATATCCCTCTTCCCTTATTAAAAAAAAACAAACAAACATTTATTTAATTTTACTTAAAAACTGTATAGAAAAAAATAGTGATTGCAATTTTCCTGATTGCCCTAGACCAGGGGTCTCCAAACTTTCTAAACATTGGGCCAGTTTACTGTCCTTCAGACTTTAGGGGGGCCAGACTGTGACCGGTGATAGTAGAAAATACCCCAGTGTCAGTAGGCGTAAACAATGCCCCAACTTTAGTGGGAGAATTACCACCCCATCATTGGTATCAGTGGAAGGAATAGTGCCCCATCATCGGTGCCATTGGGAGGAATGGTGCCCCATCATTGGTGTCAGTGGGAGCAATAATGCCTCATCATTAGTGTCAGTGGGAGGAATAATGCCCCACCGTTGGTGTCAGTGGGAGGAATCGTGCTCCATTGTTGGTATCAGTGGGAGGAATAGTGCCCCATCATTGGTATCAGTGGAAGGAATAGTGCCCCATCATTGGTATCAGTGGAAGGAATAGTGCCCCATCATTGGTATCAGTGGGAGGAATAGTGCCCCATCGTTGGTATCAGTGGGATGAATAGTGCCCCATCGTTGGTGTCAGTGGGGGTAATAGTGGACCATCATTGGTGTCAGTGGATGGAAGGGTGCTCATCATAGGTATCAGTGGGAAGAACTGTGCTTCATTGTTGGTGTCGGTGGCAAGAATTATGGCCCCATTCTTGGTGTCAGTGGGAGGAATTGTGCCCCATCCTTGGTATCAGTGGGATGAATAGTGCCCTATCATTGGTGTCAGCAGGGGGAATAGTGCCCCATTGTTGGTGTCAGTGGGGGGCAATAGTGGACCATCAATGGTGTCAGTGGGTGGAAGGGTGCCCATCATAGGTATCAGTGGGAAGAACTGTGCTTCATTGTTGGTGTCAGTAGGAGGAATTGTGCCCCAAGGGCCAGATAAAGGCAAGAAAAGGGTCGCATTTGGCCCCCAGGCAGCAAGTTGGAGATCACTGCTCTAGACAGTGGGAGGGAGGGTGGAGATAGCTGTCCATTCTCATAATTATATATAATATAGGATAGGGTCATAGTAATATAAACACTTTGGGTAGATTTAATAAAATTGAGGTGGGGAACTCAGGATCTGGTGCAACTGTGCATGGTAGCCATTCAGCTTCTAACTTCAGTTTGTTCAATGAAGCTTTGACATAAAAGCCTGGAAGCTGATTGGTTTCTGTGCAGAGCTGCACCATATTTTGCACCATGTTTTAGTAAATAACCCCCTTATCATCCAACTTACTCTGTGCTGGAATCTATTTTGTTCAGATGTATTTTTCTTCGTGTACATTTGGTGTAGAGCATGGGCCAGAGCATATACAGCCCTGTATGCATAGGACAATGCAGATGAAGGATATAAAAAAATCCAAGACAAATCTTTTACATCTGTACAAGGGCATAGAGAGGACGGAGTGCTGGTGTTAAAAACTTTATTTTTGTGTGTGTTTGGAGAAAAGCATTTATACAGAAGAATCCAAATATCCTCCAGTACTGGGTCAGTTAAGCAGTTGGAGAAGTTGAATTCATGGCCATAAATATTGAAGTCCGGGAAGTTTCTTTGTGGCCATAGAAATACAAAGCTGCAGTTGATTGGGTCAGTTCGAGGATAATATATATGAGACATTCCATTCCATGATGGTGGGAAAATAAATGTGATATTTTCTATAACGGAGTCTATATGAAGAACAAAATCAAAAAAGTAAAAAGGTATGGTTTCACATATTATCAGAACTTTAGCTGCTGATTCACTAACAATCCTCACTTGCTGAATATTTTTTTCAGCATCTGAAGTGATTGAAATAATATAATCTGTACAGATCCCATGTTGGCTCATCATCTTACTCAGCACTCGGGACTCCTCCTCACCGCTGCCATCTCCTGAAGTTATTATTCCAACCCAGTTCCACCCAAAATGCTGCAAAAATGTTATAATCGTTTTATAACGGACCCGATCATCTGGTGTCATACGGAACAAAGTTGGGTACGTTTTTTTATCACCCAGGAGAGGGTCAGTGACTCGATAAATGATCTGGATGATATATTGGGAAATATTTTTTTTTTAATCTTTAGATTTTTATTGAAGACTAAAGCACAATATAAGTACAAACAAAGCGCCAGGGGCACCAAAAGCATTAATTATCAAACCAGTATAATAGTACTACAGTCGTAAAGTGGTATGCTCGAACAGTATGAGCAAAAAAAAAAAAGGGGATAAAACTAAAAAGAAGAAAGAGAACACATTTTAAATAATGGTTATCAGGTTATTCAAATGCAATAAAATATTTATTGTAATGGATTACAAATTAGTCATAATGAGTTAAAGGGACCAAGTCAAAGGGGACAGTATTTAGTAATCTTGTGAGTAGTATGCAGTGTACACATGAGCGGAATGTCCGTGTCAGAGAGGATCTCGGTTCAGGACACTTGCTGGGCAGTCTGGAGTGCGCCGCGTCGCGCTGGCTCGCGCTGGCACGCGCCCGGGCACGCTCCCGTGTGGGCACGTGCGGCTGCGCGCCTGGGCGTGCCGCCGCGGTCACGGTGTTTGGCGCTGGTTGCCCTATTTAGGTTGCTGGGATGCTGTACTCGGTGCTGTCCGATCATCAGCTTCCTGTTCCCGTGCTTCCTGTTTCCTGTGTACTGTTTGATCTCTCTGTGACCCGGCTTGTTTACTGGACTCTGCTCTGCTATCCGCCTGCATCTGACCCCTGGCCTGCCTCCGACTTTGAACCTGCCTGACCCCTCTGTACCGTGCCGACCGCCTGCTGCCAAACCTGCTTGTGACCTGTACTTTGTATCTGCCTGCTCCTTTTGTACCGTGCTGACTGCCTGTTGCCAACCTTGCTTGTGTTCGGATCTGCCTGCTCCTGCTCTGCACCTGTAGCTGACCTACAGCCTACCTATCATCTCCTGCCAGCTTGCATCAGGACTTTGGGCCTCATCCCTGCTAACCACCCGCCAGGCTCTCATACCATTCTGTGCTCCCGTGCCTTCTGTGTGCTCTATCAGGGGCCAGGAACCAGATACGTACGGGAGGCCATCCTTTGCTATATTGGGTTCGTCAGTCTGATACGGGTAAGTCTGACAGTCCGACAAAAAAAGTCAGACGGAGTCGTTTCATCGTATAATCCGCTCGTGTGTAGGCCTCATCGGACCTTATCTTTTGAAAATTCTGACGGACCTAGAAAAAGAACATGTTCTAAATCTTTCCAACGGAACTCATTCCTATCGGGAAAACCACTTGTCTGTATCCGTCTGTATGCTGTTCCGACGGACCATAAACGACGCATGCTCTAAAGCAAGTAAGAGACGTAAGCTATTGGCTACTGGCTATTGAACTTCCTTTTTCTAGTCCCGTCGTACGTGCTGTACGTCACCACACTCTGGATGGTCGGACTTTGGTGTGATCGTGTGTACGCAAGACTGTTTCAGTGGAATTTCCGTTGGAACCCTGTCGGATAGACCGTCAGAGTTTAGTCCGACGGGAAAACCGGTCGTGTGTACGCGGCAGTATGCAAGTTCTGTGGTTAAAGGAATCTCTGCAGGATACTTAGGGGAAGCTGAGTTCTGCCTTAGAGGCCAGTCTTGCTGCGTTAAATTCTTGACGTACAGTCTGTATGGTTTAGCCACTTATGCCATTGTTTCCAGAAGGTAGCACATTTACCATTTTTGATGGCAAACATCAGCTCAAATTGAGGGTGTGTATTCAGTAGTTGGAGAAATACAGAACGATCCGGAGGAGCAGTTTGCTTCCATGCAAATATAATCATTCTCCTGACTGCTATGAAGCCGTGAACAAGAAAGGGGGTTTGCGTTAGTGCCCAAGATTTGTGATGGAGAAGGAGTGGTGCTGTAGCAGGTTTCCAGTCTATATTAATTGTGGAAACAGAAGATAGGAAGGAGAAGACATATTTCCAGAATGTGAGTACCATGGGGCATTCCCACCATATGTGCAGAAGAGCCCCAGGGTTACCGCATTCCCTCCAACAGAGTGATGATGAAGACGGGAACATTTTTGCCAGTCTGGTAGGGGTCAAGTACCATCTGTGAAGAATCTTAAGAGAATCTTGCCAGTGAGTGATGCATTTTGAGGATGTGATGAGCAGTTGAGAGGCTCTTTTCCACTGATGTGGTGAGAATTGTTGTGAGAGTTCAGTTTCCCAGATTTCCATAGAAGAAGTATTACTGTAGAAGAGATTGTGATTAATAGTCCGATAGAAGAATGCAATGCTTTGGGGCTTTGGGGTAGCAGTGGCAAAGAAAGATATAGTATCCATTGGAATGAGGTATCTGCCTTTCAGGAGAGTAGAGAGGATGGATTGGATTCCAAGATATTTGCAGAAGTCAGTCTTGGGTAATCCAAAGGATCGTTGCAAGTCTTGGAAAGTACGTGGTGCATTAGATTCAATTAAGCATCCCAGTGTGGAAATTCCAGCTGATAAACATTTGGAGAGGGATAGGTCTAGCGACATAGGTTCCAGGGAGGTGAGTGGAAGGTAAGAAATATCCGATGATTATGATTTCAGGAGCTGGGCAGATTCTGCCAGATGGATAAGGCTAATCTGATAGTTAAGTATGGCGACACTTGAGGTTGAAAACCCTGTAGCATTGCTCCGGGTGTGCCTTGCAGAGGAGTTCCCAACAGGGACCGCTCGAGGGAGCACCATACATGATTCGGTGAAGGGGCCCACCGGTATTTTAATTGGTCCAGGATCACCACTTGGTGATAAGCCTTATGCCCCGTACACACGGTCAGACTTTGTTCGGACATTCCGACAACAAAATCCTAGGATTTTTTCCGACAGATGTTGGCTCAAACTTGTCTTGCATACACACGGTCACACAAAGTTGTCGGAAAATCCGATCATTCTGAACGTGGTTACGTAAAACACGTACATCGGGACTATAAACGGGGCAGTGGCCAATAGCTTTCATCTCTTTATTTATTCTGAGCATGCGTGGCATTTTGTCCATCGGATTTGTGTACACACGATCGGAATTTCCGACAACGGATTTTGTTGTCGGAAAATTTTATATCCTGCTCTCAAACTTTGTGTGTCGGAAAATCCGATGGAAAATGTGTGATGGAGCCTACACACGGTCGGAATTTCCGACAACAAGGTCCTATTACACATTTTCCGTCGGAAAATCCTATCGTGTGTACGGGGCATTAAGGTTGGAACCTACAAATCTGCTTCTGATTTAGGTCTATAGAGGATTGAACATTTGAATCTAGGCTTCCTGCCATCCCAGAGGAAATGGTTAACAGTGGACTGAAGATTTTGCAGGTATGAGGAAAGAGGAAAAGAAAGAGGAATTGGTAATGCCCGGAAAAGGTAAAATTTAGTAGGAAGTAATGGCATTTTTACCACTGCAGCTCTTCCAGCCCATGATAGATGTATTGAGATGTAGTTAATAATTAGTTTCTTCAGAGAGAGGATTGCAGTATCATAATTTACTTGGTGTATAGAAGTGCTTGGGGAGGTGAGGTTGATGCCTAAGTACTTAATTGTGGAATGAGGGGCCCAGGAGAAACTGGAGGACTTAGAGATTGTTTTTTTAAGGATTTCCTTGAGAGTAATAGGTAACATATGGGACTTTGAGGTGTCCACTTTGTAAAAAGAGATCTGACTAAAATCTTTTATTACTGAGGCGAAGGACTGTAGTGACGTTAATGGGTCAGAGAGGGAAAGGACTACAGCATCTATATCTCCAATCTTCAATCCTGATATATATTGGTGTGAATGAATAGTCTGGGCAAGGGGTTCCATAATGAGCATGAAAATTATTGGGGAAAAGGGGCATCCCTGCCTAGTGCCATTAGTTATAGTGAAGGGATTAGAGAGGACACCTGAAGTGAGAACTCTAGCTGATGGATTTGAGTACAGTACTCTGATGGCGCCACCCATGTAGCAAGTCAGGCCAAAGGTGTTCAGCACCGCATATACCTAGCGCCAACAGACGTGGTCAAATGACTTCTCTGCATCCAATGAAAGAAGCAGAGAAGGCGTCTTAGTCTGCTCAGCCCATTGTAGAAGGTTTAGGATACGTCTTGTGCCGTCTGCTGTTTGAAGGCCCTTCACAAAACCCACCTGATCTGGATGGATCAGATGCGGAAGTATATTTTCAAGTCTGGAGGCGATTAACTTGGCATAAATTTTAATATCGAAATTCAGTATTGAGATAGGCCTATAATTAGCGGGAGAGGTGGGTGATTTGTCTGGTTTGGGTATGGTTACTATTAGGACTTTAAGATATTTTTTGGAGAAAGAGGCCTTATTAGCTGCTTGGTCATATAGCTGCTGTAAATGTGGGGTCAGGAGGTCAGAGAAGGTTTTTTGAATATTTGTTCCCAAACCCATCCGGACCTAGTGATTTGTGTATAGGTAGTTTGTGCATGGCCTTTCGGATTTCTGAGGCAGAGAATGGGGAGGAAAAGCTATCAAGTTGGCCTTGAGTTATCTTGGGGAGGTTTAAAGACATAAGAAATTGCTGGATGTGTGTATCTGTGGGGGCATTTGATGGGTTTTCAGAGCCTATGTTATACAGGGTGGAGTAGAATTCGGCATATTTGTTTGCAATGTGGGCAGGGTTTGTGATTCGATCATTATTTGAGTCGAGAAGATATGCAATACGATTTTTTGCAGCTTTCTTTTTAATTTGCCTCGTAAGGTGTGCACCTATTTTATTGCCCACTGCGTAGTAGTTTAATTCAAGGTGTTTTAGGAGGGGGTCGTGTTGGGAAATGAAAAGCTGGGAAAGTTGGTGGTGTAAGTCTCCGAGCTGTTTTGCAGAGCCTGTAGAGCTTATAGTGTCCTTCCTGCTGCTTTTGCCAATCCTGATTGGGAGCAAAGATTGCAATAAAAAAAAGTTGTTCTACCGAGTTAATGTTTTATTGATACCATTGTTTGCTTTTCAGGTACACCATTCAGCTGCAGCATGGATTTATTTATTTTGACAGCAACAGGGTTTGATCTCATGATACGTAAATCAGCGACTCCAGCGCTGTAGGAGGTGATTTCACCACCACAGTTAAAAAAAGAGACGTGCATGTATACCCATCATTAGAAGTGGGTGGATGCAGGCGGTACCCTAATGGTGGGCATACCACCGATTGATGAATATGAATGGAGGAATCTGTTAGGTTCTCTTTTTTCATCCACAGGCTGCATGAAAAAAAATATACAATATATGCCCAATAAGAACCAGTGACATACTAGTATGTCGCTGGACTTTGAATGGTTATACCAGAATGATGCCTGCAGGTTTAGGTATCATCTTTGGTATCATTCTTTTCAGATAGTGGTCAGCTTTCATGTAAAGCAATCCTAGCAGCGAATTAGCCACTAGACTACTTTTACAAGCAATGGAAGGGAATGTCACCCCTCCTGTCGTTTTCTTCCATGATTTTCTCGTGCTCTCCTGTCCACCGGGGAACCCGAGAATGCAACTGGTGGTTCCACCAGCTGACCACAGAGCTGATCGGAGAGCAGCTCCAATCATCTCTATGGCCTAAGAAGCTGGAAGCTACGAGCATTTCATGACTTCGGTTTCGCCGGATATAAACAGGGCCATTAGGCTTTAAGGGCTGAGGAGTGATCTAGAGTCTAATAGACACCAATTTTTTTCAAAAAAGAGTACCTGTCACTACATATTTCTATCATAGGGGATATTTAAATTCCCTGTGAGAACAATAAAAATGATAAAAAACAAATAAAAAATTAAAGGGACAGTGTAAAAAAAAAAAAAGCAAAATTAATAATTAAAAAAATTAAATTAAATTTAAAGCACCCCCGTCCCCCCCCAGGCACGCGTGCAAAGATAAATGCAAGTGTCAGGTCTCGTATTGTATGTAAATAGCCATTGCACCATGCATGTGAGGTAACACCGCGAATGTCAGATCAAGGGCAGTAATTCTAGCAGTAGACCTCCTCTGTAAATCTAAAGTGATAGCCTGTAAAGGCTTTTAAAGGCTTTTAAAAATGTATATAGTTTGTTACTGCTGCGTGGGTGTGCGTAATAATAAAGCATGCAATGTTTGGTCTCTATGTACTCGGCATAAGATCATCTTTAATATTTCATCAAACATTGGGGCAATATAGTGTGTTTTTGTGCATTAAATAAAAAAATGTGTTTTTTTCCCCAAAAAAATCACGTTTGAAAAATTTCAGCGCCAATGCTTTGTGAAAAAAAATTGCAACATCCACCAATTTAATCAGTAGGGCCTCTGGTTTAAAAAAAGATATATAATTTGGTTAGAAGAGTGGGTGATGTGTGGCATAAGCTTCTAATGTTGGGCATAAAATGAACCCCCCCCAAATGAAACCCTTTTTGGAAAGTAGACACCCCAAGCTATTTGCTGAGAGGCATGTGGTTCATCAATTTCCAAAATGAGGTAATTTGTTTTTTGTTTTTTTTTACTGCCCTGCCATTTTTTGCACCACAAGAAATGAGATAGGCAGTCATAAACTAAAAGCTGCGTAAATTCCAGAAAATGCACCCTAGTTTGTAGACGCTAAAACTTTTGCGCAAACCATACGCTTATTGACATTTTGTTTACCCAAGACATGTGGCTGAATACATTTTGGCCTAAATGTATGACTAAAATTGAGTTTATTGAATTTTTTTATAACATAAAGTAGAAAATATCATTTTTTTTTTCAATATTTTCGGGCTTTTTTCGTTTACATTGCAAAAATAAAAATCCCAGAGGTCATCAAATATCACCAAAAGAAAGCTCTATTAGTGGGAAAAAAGGACACAAATTTACTTTGGGTACAGCATCACATGACCGTGCGATTACCAGTTTAAGCAGCGCAAAGCCAATTTGCAAAAAGTGATCTGGTCATTAAGGGGGCAAATCCTTCCGGTCCTACACTTCTATGTACACTCAAACAGGAACAAACCAAAGAGTTTTATATAAAAAAAAAAAAAAAACACAATTTTATTTTATACAGTTTTAAAATATCAAAGAGATGCAGAACCAACACAGCTGCCTAAAATACATCACATTAACCAATGCACTAGTCCTCAGTGGGGGTCTACACGTTTTGCGGTTGTCCCACTTCTTCAGGACCTCTTGGATGTAGTGCAGCCAAAGACTTTTTAAAAAAAATAAAAGCAACTCCCAAAGGGGAACAGGGGAAAGTTCATGCAGTGTGATAAAATAGAGGTGTTGGTACAAAGATTAGCATGCCGGCCCATGGAAGAATGGCACTGCAGAGGCATAGATGGTGTATGGTCAATTTTGGTAAAGCAAAAGAGGGGGAGCTCCAAAAAGGAAGAAAGAGGTCCCCCTAAAATAAATCTGTTCCTCTAGGACTATTGATAAGTGATGTATAATAATACCAAAGTCAGCCAGATACCTGGATAGCAAAAGAAGGGGCCAAGAATCCCTAAGGACGGATGTCTAGGGCAGTGTTTCTCAACTCCAGTCCTCAAGGCGCCCCAACAGGTCATGTTTTCAGGCTTACCATTATTTTGCACAAGTGATTTGATCAGTTTCACTGCCTTAGTAATTACCACAGCTGTTTCATCTGAGGGAAATCCTGAAAACATGACCTGTTGGTGCGCCTTGAGGACTGGAGTTGAGAAACACTGGTCTAGGGTATATAGAATACAGTGCAATGCAAGGGTAGGAGGCCTAAGGACAGTGAGGTGGATCTTGTCAGAAAAACAGCCTGTTTCAGGCAGGAAAATGCAATTTTGGCATAGACCAATGAGTCACAAGATGGTATGTCACGCCCTCTGATGAAGCAATGACGAAACGTGTCAGAGCGTGACCACACAGCAACCTACGCCATCGTCTTCCCTTTTCACCTTACCCGGATACACTGCTGGATCGGTGAAAGGTAGACAGGAGTGAGCGTCCTCACACATATTGTTGTTATACGCTTTTTTATTTTCATTTTATTGTAAGTGTGCAATCTTAGAGAAACAATTAAATAAATACCCTTTTAGTACTGGGTTACGCTATGTGCATTTTTATCCTCTGCTTGTGATGAGCAACATCTAGATGGAGTGTATGCTGTGTGCTGGTAACATCTATTGAAAGATAAGTGCATAACCCAGTATTATCTGGTAAGTGGATTACCTAAGAGGATTCGAACACACGTGGTGTGGTGAAGGCAATCATCTTGAATTAAGATCTGAAACGATTTGTTTTTTTTGGACGGACTATCCTGTACTCACATCTGCTTATTTTCACCTTTAAAGTAGACTTTCTTCGTATATACCCCATTAAAGTGGATATATTAGCAATCCTAAAAAATATTTGATTTGTGTAGCGCTACTAATGTTATGGTATTTCTTGACTTTGACATATTTTTGGTATGGTCTGTCTCCCGACCTTCAAAGCAAAGAAAGCAGACATAGTGGGTTTGAGCTAACTGGATTGCTCTCTCATTCAATAAACTAAAACTAATAAGTAAAGTGGTGGGATTTGGTGGACTGTGAGGACAATGATCACTGGATAATTTCCTCAAGTTACAATGTTCTGTGTGTCTGAAATATTCACTTTTCTGTTATTCTGATCTGCACTCATCCTAGAAAAGCAAAACTACCAAACTTCAATGAAGACTGTACTGAGCCATCTATTAAACACCCCATCTTACATACATAACATATTGCAGTGATCACTTACCTGTGTATACTGATGCACACTAAGTAGTTGGGCCAGCGCTTGACTTGATTGAAAAGTACTGTCCCCAATAAAACCAGCCACTTCTCCATGTCCCTTACAGTAATAGTTAGGAGCTTCCTTTTCTCCAGACAATATCTGTAGGACATTTCCCAAAGTTTTCTTTGGATCAGAACAAGTACTAAACATATGATAGCCCAGAGTAATATTGGGCAGAAGATCGGGGTTCTTGTTAATCTCATTGACAGCAGTGATCATCGCCGGGATGCTTTTATATTCGTGAAGGTTAGGTCTGTGGGACATTGAGAGGTTTTCAAACTACACAGAGTAGTTGCTTCTGAGATTATAGTTTGGCCACTGCCTACAAAACTAACACTTTCATAGAAAACAATAATGATTTAAATGTAAAAGGCAATTGCAGACAAAATACATTACAAACAGTAACCTGCTGAGGAGATCTGGTAAACATGTCAATGTTGCTCAGTTTAGAAGGCTCTATTGTTCAGTGCCTCGGGGGTGCAAGAATGAACAAGAATGAGCAGTGGTAGAAGAGGGGTGCAGGGGGGAAGGGGTGAGCAGTATTGGAAGAGGGCTGAAAGAGGTGCAGAGGTGAGCAGTATTAGAAGAGGGGAGAAGAGGGGGAAGGGGTGAGCAGTATTAGAAGAGGGGTGAGAAGGGGTGAGCAGTGCTGGAAAAGGGGTGTAGATGGTGCAGAGAAGATCAGTATTGGAAGAGGGGTGCAGAGGGGGAAAGGGGGAGCAGTGCTGGAAGAGGGGTGTAGGTGGTAAAGAGGTGAGCAGTATTGGAAATGGAATACAGAGGGGGGAATGGGTGAGCTGTGCTGGAAGAGGGCTGCAAGAGTTTCAGAAGGAAGCAGTATTAGAAGAGGGATGCAGAGGGGGGAAGGGGTGAGCAGTACTGGAAGAGGGCTGCAGGAGGTTCAGAGGTGAGTAGAATTTGAAGAGGGGTGCCGAGGGGGGAAGGGGTGAGCCATATTGGAAGAGGGCTGCAAGAGGTGCAGAGGTAAGCAGTATTAGAAGAGGGAAGCAGAGAGGGGAAGGGGTGAGCAGTACTGGAAGAGGGCTGCAGGAGGTTCAGAGGTGAGTAGAATTTGAAGAGGGGTGCGGAGGGGGCAGGGGTAAGTGGTGCTGGAAGAGGCTAAAAGCAAAGCAAAATGTTGTAAATCTAAATTAAGCCGGAGTTTGCTAATGTTGTAAACTTGTTGTAAAACAGTCTTGAACAAATACACATCTTTGGTGTTGATTTACTAAAGGCTAATAGACTGTGCATTTTGCAAAGTGCAGTTGCCCTATGCAAGTGTAATTGCTCCAGAGCTCAGTAAATGAGGTACGGCTTCAGTTTGAAAAGAGTATCCAATCATGTGCAGGGAAAATTAAAAAAAACAGCATTTCAGCTTGCATATGATTGGATGATGGAAGTCAGCAGAGCTTCTGCTCATTTACTAAGTTCTGGAGCAAGTGTACTTGCAGAATACAACTGCACAGTCTTTTTGCCTTTAGCAAATCAGCCCTTAGGAGTCCGTTTTTTGACCTGAGGTTGAACTGGCAGACCCAAAACCTGTAAACAATCCATAATTCTTGCTATGATGGAAAAACATTCGTAACACGTGGCTGCACTAATATATTGGAACAAAATGGGGATGGGGATAAATAGGGAGTGATGAAAAGGTTTTATTAAGGGGATTTATGGGGATTACAACTCATAATTAAGGCAAATATTGTCACAAAAATGTGTAAAAGAAGAGAATGTGAAGTATGAAACCACTGATGGTATATCTCCATTTAAATCAATAACTTTATTGCATCACAAATTATGTCTCACATCCACACTCACCGTGTTAATAAAATGACAAGGTTGTTACTGGATCAACCCCAAAAAAACACAGCACCCCATAAAGCTCAGTTATTTATAGAATGTAGCAGCATATGTTGTAGTAATATAAATATAAAGAATTGAGAGAAACAAAAACTGACATCTGTCAT
The DNA here is from genome assembly GCA_037952925.1 of Lithobates clamitans. Taxonomy (NCBI): domain Eukaryota; kingdom Metazoa; phylum Chordata; class Amphibia; order Anura; family Ranidae; genus Lithobates; species Lithobates clamitans. The sequence continues at coordinate 937,101 of JBBGZY010000588.1, read as the reverse complement.
TGCTAATTTAGATAATACCTCTCCTAATGAAGCCCTGAGTAAGTAAGTAAGTAAGTAAGTAAGGTTATTTCTCCCCATTGAACTTTGAATGTGCTAATTACTTAAATTGGAACTGTAGCACCCTCTAGTGTGCTAGATGTAAATATAGTTGTTAGAGTAGGAAAATAGTTTGGCTTGGCTGGTAGACTGGGTTTATTCTAGGTCAGGGTTGAGTGACTCAGGGAGGCTGGATGACTCATTAGGCAGCATCTCTGGTGACTACCCCAGCTTGCTGGAACCTTGGAGAAGTTTCCAAAAGAAGCTGGGTGGGGTCTAGGAGGAGCTGTCTGGAGTATTCATGAGGGCCCCAGCCAATCCCAAGAAGGATTGGAAGGGGCAGGCACCTCATAAAATAGTCAGGGGTCAGGCCAGCAGGGGCAGTTGTGTTGGGTGGAAGATGGAGATGAAGTGCTGAGGAGGCTGTCGGTGGCTCTTGTGGGAGTTCCCCAGTCTGGGGGGTGACCTTGGGCCTGGGAGCTTGTTCAAAATGTTTTGCTTGCGTCTCTCTAGCAAGGTTACTCTGTGGTATAAGCAAGGAAGCTGAGATTTCTGCAGTGTGTAAATGTGCTTTTTACTATACAAAGATGCTGTACATACAAAACTATTACAATCTTAGGAATACAATACAAGACTGACAGATATCCATAACAAGCAAAATGCCTAGCAATTGAACAGCCTATGGTCTATAATAGTACAAATACACTTAAAGGTTACTTATCTTCTGTTACTGTATGTTCGTGATCTCCATTGGCAATGATTCTCCTGGAGCATCAGGCAAGTTTCTTCTATAATGAGTGGCGTCAAATGTTACAGCATGATGGTGTGTGTGTGTGTCTCCCTACTCACCCCTTTTATGTGTCAGGCTGTTTGCCATAGTTACCAAACAACAGAAAACATGCCTGTTTATTGTAGCTGTAGAAACAATGGACTGTTGAAAACTGTATCTATGTACCCATTGTCTAATCAAGCCAACACCTGACAGTAATCTAATAGTCATTCTTTCAGTTTGAGAGCTGAAAGAACTTCAGAAAAGTACATTTCTTACTTGTTTACTGTAGCTATAGAGACAATAGCCTGTTAATTAAACTGTCAATTAAATACAACAATGATTTTTACCCCCATTGTAAAAAACAGCATTTGTTTGAGAAATCTACTTAAGCCAAAAAGGCAATATCTAAATGATCAACCACTATTGTGTAATATTATGTCCCATGTATCGTAAGTCTGATTAATAAAAAAAAGTCATATTGTAACAAACACAACACAGCGCTCAGGTTCCTCTACAACACATGGAGGAATCCCTGCCTGGATGCATGGGAACAGGAGTGAGGACAACAGGAGCCAGCTAGCACATCCAGGAGATCTCCAGGAGAAGTCAGCTGAGTGGGCTGGTGAGTGTGCAGTCTGGGAGGACTGTTGGAAGTAGCCAGGAGGGCTAGCGAGAGAGGCAGCTGCAGCCAGATGGGCTGGTAGTGCCTGAAGAGGTGGTTCTGATATTAGTAGCCACAGGAATGTAGCGGGACACTGGACTTTTCTCTACACATCCAAAGAGGCCTGCGGTCCCTGCCTGTAAAGTTTTTTTTGTCAGATTCATCAGTGTTACAGCTGGATATATATATATATATATATATATAGCGGTATATAGGAAAGCTGTCCCTGAAGTGTTCTTCTGAAGTCAAGTGGGCATCCCATAATACCCTTACACGCCATCCAATTTATTAACTCTCAGTAAACATAAAAACAAAGTTGCTGGACTGTTTCCAGTCTCAAAGAGTGCCTGTGGAAATTTGGTGTGCCTGGCTATGCAGGTTAGGGGATCCCATTCTACTTGTGGCTCCTACATGGGGTGCCCCACAGAAATTTATACTAACACATAAAAATTGGTAAACAGACAGGATTTGTAATGCAGAAGAGATATGCTACATTAAAGTTACTTACCTGCCTGTCCACCCCTGTACAGTGAGCAGCGCACCCGCAGCTCACTGTACAAATTTGGCAATGCCAAAGCTAACTGAACTTCTGCATATGCATGGGAGTGATGACATCCCCACTAGGCCAATAAAAGCAATCAAGACCCAGAAGCCAGCCACTCAAAGATGTCAGTGGCCGCCATGGTGCATCACTGGAGGCAAGGTGAGTATAGTTCCACTTTAAGTGCATATAACACAGATGGGTTCCATTTAATTTATTGTTTTTGAAAAATGAATGCATTATTGGACTATTGAAATTTCCATGAATATTGCAACTGCTATTAACAAACATGCAACACATACTCATGCTCGTACACTATTATGCCAAAAGTATTGGGACACCTGCCTTTACACGCACCTGAAGTTTAATGGCATCCCAGTCTTAGATCGTAGGGTTCAATATTGAGTTGGCCCACCCTTTGGAGCTAAAAAAGCTTCAACTCTTCTGGGAAGGCTGTCCACAAGGTTTAGGAGTGTGTCTATGGGAATGTTTGACCATTCTTCCAGAAGCGCATTTGTTAGGTCAGGCACTGATGTTGGATGAGAAGGCCTGACTTGTGGTCTCCGCATTAATTCATCCTAAAGGTGTTCTGTCAGGTTGAGGTCAGGACTCTGTGCAGGCCAGTCAAGTTCCTCCATCCAAAATGCGCTCATCCATACTATATTACCAAAAGTATTGGGCCACCCCTCCAAATCATTTGGTGGAGGGGGGATTATGATGTGGGGTTGTTTTTCAGGGGTTGGGTTTGGCCGCTTAGTTCCAGTGAAGGTAATACTTAAGGCGTCAGCATACCAAGACATTTTGGACAATTTCATGTTCCCAACTTTGTGGGAACAGTTTGGGGATGGCCCCTTCCTGTTCCAACATGACTGTGCACCAGTGCACAAAGCAAGGTCCATAAAGACATGGCTGAGCAAGTTTGAAGTGGAGGAACTTGACTGGCCTGCACAGAGTCCTGAACTAAACCCGATAGAACATCTTTGGGATGAATTGCATTGGAGACTCTGAGCCAAGCCCTCTTGTCCAACATCAGTGCCTGACCTCACAAATGTGCTTCTGGAAGAATGGTCAAACATTTGTTGAAAGCCTTGCCAGAAGAGTTGAAGCTCTTATAGCTGCAAAGGGTGGGCCAACTCAATATTGAACCCTATGGACTAAGACTGGGATGACATTAAAGTTCATGTGTGTGTAAAGGCAGGTGTCCCAATACTTTTGGTAATATAATGTATATATGTATATATATATATATATATATATATATATATATATATATATATATATTGTGAAATATTGGTGCATAAAATAAACACAAGCACAATAATTTGGTGCTGTGATGGGTTTTTTTTTTCACATAAAAAAATTGTGTTTGAACAGACAATGGATCAGGGCCTATCTGTACTATTGTGCTTATCTGCATTGACAAACTCATTTGACTCCCTGAAAACAAATTACTCTCGAGATAATGCAATGAACAACATTTCTTGCATAGCATTCTGCATGCATGTATGCAAGCGGTATGCAGAGGACTCAAGAGCCAGTTCTGTCATTTGCTGGCAAGGATGCCAAAACACACACTCCACCACTCTCCTGGCCCTAGTGAGGCGGTACTGTTATTGAACACTCTTCTGTCTGTGTTCAATGAGCGGCTGGAAAAGGGCCTTAGAAGGTTTTCAATAAGTGACTGGAAAAGGGCTTTAGAAGGTGTTCACTGAGAGCAAATGCTTCATCCCCCACAAAAACGTATGGCATAGCAGGATCCCTGGTTCCCGGGAGTGGACTGTTGTCTGGTAGGGCCAGTCTCTTTTCTTGCAGCAGCTGTCCAAATGATAAATGTGCAAATATGCTAGAGTCTGAACTGCTACCGTAGGAGCCTATGTCGGCATAAGTAAAATGGTCATTTTCATCTGTCATGGCAAACAATACAAGTGAAAAATATTTTTTTTAAACTTCTGCCACTTGCTACTGGCTTAAGTATGCGGATATGTTTCCTATCTATCGTGCTCACACAGTTGGGAGAATTACAGCGCTGCCAGAACACATCCACTATCTTTGACCATTCTTCTGCTGTTGGTTTCCGAAAGACCACATGTTTCAGCACTTCCCAAATGACTGAACAGGTGTCCCAAATATTATAACTCACTGTAGTTTTGCCCACCATAAACTCAAAATGCAGACTTGACAGAGAATGTCCAGTTGCAAGGTATCTGAAAAAAAATATATATATGTTTTGCAGTGCAAACAATATGGCTCTGTGGTCTTATACATCCTACATGTATGCAAAAGAACAATTCTGGAGATAAGAAGGTAAGTTATGATCAAAGGACATCTGTAATCTGTGTATCTTTTTACTTATTGGAATTATTACTACTTTTTTTTTCATTTTGGATTTGCAGCACTCACAGCTGCTGGGAACCAGCATAGGATAATAATGAAGAAGACCCTCAGGAAGGATCTTCAGCACCAGGAGAGGAGACCCCAACTCCTGTTTCTCCAACTTCTGTGATTGAGGAGGAGACATTGAAGGAGGAACATTTCCACATATGCCAACATATAGGAGTGGAAGTGGCCCAAAGAGGTTGACAGCAAAAGAGAGTGACAAATAGTGTTGGGTAAGCAGTTTGGTCCGAGCATAAGTTTGGCCCGAACATCTCCTGTTCATGTGTTCGGCAAATACTCAAATTTGTGGGACGCTAGGCAGGATGTTCACCCGCCGAGCGCCCCACAATGCACTGCGTGCTGCACAGTGCATTCTAAGCCCTGATTGGCTGAAGCAATGCACCTGAACAGCGGTTTGGTGCAAGCCTTTGCCCAATCGAAGCACAGTTAAGGAGTGGGCCGGGAAGCATCCTTCACAACGGATGAGTTATCAGCTGTCAACGGGCTTTCCTGCTGACAGCTGAATGAAAAAAAATCATTGCCGGCAATACAAAAATGTAAAAAAAAAATGGTGTGGGGGTCCCCAATACATACCAGGCCCTTTGGGTGTGGTAAGGATTATGGATTTTAAGGGGAACCCCACACCATTTTTTTTAAATGATGTGGGGTCCCCCCAAAAATCTATACCAGACCCTTATCCTAAGCATGCAGCCTGACAGACCTGGAAAGGGGGGAGACGAGCGAATGCCCCCCTCCTGAATCATACCAGGCCACATGCCCTCAACATGGGGGGGTGCTTTGGGGTAGTGAGTGCTCTTCCCCCCAATTCCAAAGTACCTTTTCCTTATGTTTTTTTTTTTTAATGTGTTTATTAAAGTTTAAAGCATATAATCAAAGTCAGAACATTGAAAAACATAAAAACAAAATGGGTTACCAAAAGAAAAGGATGTACATATGGTAGACAATTGGAAGGCATGGAATACAAATCAATGCTTTCCAAAACATCTTAACCACTTCAATACCAGGCACTTCCCCCCCTTTCCTGCCCAGGACAATTTTCAGCTTTCAGCACTGTCGCACTTTGAATGACAATTGATCACCTCTGCCGTTTCTAATTTGTGCACTATAAACAAAAAAATATGGACAATTTAAAAAAACAACTGATGGGCACTGATAGGCGGCACTGATAGGTAGCACTGGTGGTACTGATAGGTGGCACTGGATAAGCAGCATTGATGAGGAGCTACTGACAGGCATTACTGATGGGCACTTTTTTGGGCACTGTTGTGGGAACTGATCGGCACTGACATCTGTTTATTATGGGGACAGGCTGACAGGTGTTGGGCACTGATTGGCAGCTGATGGGCACCTTTTGATGGGTGCTGTGCTGATAATCAATGTGCTTATTATCAGCACAGACCCCCCTCTGACAGGGAGAGCCACCGATCGGCTCTCCCTGTCAGCGTGAACCGAGGACAGCCATTTACCAGCACTTCCTGGTTCATGTGATGATCACCTGTGATTAGTCACAGCTGATCACATGGTAAGAAGTCTCTTTTACAGGCTTCATACGAGGATTGGAGTTGCGGTGTGTCATACTGACACACTGCACCTTCAATCGTCATGCTGCACGCCCCCACGGGCATGCGCCGTCTCTGTTATCCTGATCATGTAATATGACATCCGATCAGGATAACACAACCACTTTGCCGCCGTCATTCTGCTATATGGCGGGCGCCAAGTAGTTAATAAGCTTTTTCGCATGGTATGTGAAGAGAAAGCAGTGCAAGAATTGGACGACTCTCAATGAACGGAGTTATATTGAATACCCGTAGTCATAAACTACTACACATGAGATGATATGTACACAATACTAAGATTCTGAACCTTTTTCTAAACTAAGAAAATTAAACAAAATAAAGTAGACTAACTGAAATGCAATAAAAAGTGGGGGGGCAGATGAGGGAGATGGGGAATAGGGAATAATTAGTCCTCCATAGGGTAACAAGTCAAGTCTAGAGAGATGCAGGATAACTGTTTTGTAATACTGTTGAGTTGAGCTATGGATATCCTTAAGTCATGGTTTTTAATATGCCTGGGGTGTTTGACAAGCTGGGCTTGAGATACCATTCGATTTGAAGGATTCAATTAGTGTTTCTACTTCAGTTGGAGAGAAGGTGTGTTCAATAAAGGAGTTCCATCTTGAAAAAATCAAGTATCAAGTTTTTACTCGATAGAGAAGTTTTGTGAGATCTTTTTTCACAGCAGAAATTTTTGGTGGATATGGGAATGTCTACACTTTTAGTATATTTTTGCGGGCAGCTAGAAGGCATACAGTAAATGAGTCCATTGGGAGATATAAGGTTTGGGTTCGCCCGGTTGACATTGATCAGATTTGTAGTGACTGAAAAAAATACAATAGGCGTCTTAGCGATATAGCATCCAATGATACTAAAAATTTAATTTATTATTTGGTCCCAAAAGGCTGAGATTGGAGTGCATTGCCAAAAACATTGTAGTAGTGAAAGCTTAGGAATACTGCATTGCGAGCAACTCGCAGAGTTATGCCCTGTACACACGGTCAGACATTGATTGGACATTCCGACAACAAAATCCATGGATTTTTTCCGACGGATGTTGGCTCAAACTTGTCTTGCATACACATGGTCAGACAAAGTTGTCGGAAAATCCGATCGTTCTAAATGCGGTGACATAAAACACGTACGTCGGGACTATAAATGGGGCAGTAGCCAATAGCTTTCATCTCTTAATTTATTCTGAGCATGCGTGGCACTTTGTGTGTCAGATTTGTGTACACATGATTGGAATTTCCGACAGCGGATTTTGTTGTCGGAAAATTTTATAGCAAGCTCTCAAACTTTGTGTGTCGGAAATTCCTTTGGAAAATGTGTGATGGAGCCTACACACAGTCGGAATTTGCGACAACAAGGTCCAATCACACATTTTCTGTTGGAAAATCCGACTGCGTGTACAGGGCATTAGTGTTGTCATCTGAGAAGAAAGGGATAAAAACTCTGTCTATCAATTTGTATTGTGTCTCTCTCTACAGCTTGTTGGTTATGCACTTGCGGACTTTCCTATAGCCCTCCAGAATCATGTCTTCCAGATCCTCCTCAGAAAAGTCTTTATGCCATCCCTTAAAAAGAGTGTTAGTAGAGGTAGCGTGGACATCTTGGAGTAGTGATTTATAAATAACGGCTATGGAATAGGTGCCGTTGTCAATCAGTCTGTCCAACATGGATGTACGGAATCTTTTTAAGGTGTCGGAGCAGCAGGAGGTTATGAAAGGAATCCCCTAATGGTAGAAGAATAGGTGAGTGGAAGGGAGATGAAACTCATTAGCCAATTCACCGAAAGATTTAGGTTTCAACGTGGCCATATGAAACAAGGATGTTGCTTTTGTGAGGCCTTTCAAGTGCCAGAGGCCAAATACTTTATATTCAGATGCTTGTGGGAACATTGAATTACTATGGAATCCTAGGTAATGGGAAATGTAGGGGGACAGATTAAGCTTCTTCCTGATCGCTCGCCAGGCTATGACCATATCCCTAATTAAATTATTTTGTTGCAAGGTTTTAGGGAGAGATTTAGGGTTAGAATCCAGAATACCCTGTGGGTTGTAGGAAGAAACTAGAACCAGAAACTGGTTTCTAGATCAAAGTTAGCATAGATTGATGAGTTTGACAGCCAGTCCAAACCATACCGCAATAGACATGATAGAGTGTATATCCTAATATTTGGTAAATTGGTTCTGTGCTCACTCTTCGGAAGATACAGCTTTGTGAGTGCAATGTGAGGCTTTTTCTTGCACCATATGAAGGAGGTGATAGCTATATTATGGGGGTTATTTACGAAAGGCAAATACACTTTGCACTACAAGTGTACTGCAAGTGCAATGACTGTAAATCTGAGGGGTAGATCTGAAATGAGGGGAAGCTCTGCTGATTTTATCATCCATTCATGTGCAAGCTAAAATGCTGTTTTTTATTTTCCTTGCATGTACCCCTCGGATTTACAGTGACTGTACTTCCAAGTGCACTTGCACTGCATTTGTAGTGCAAAGTGGATTTTTCCTTTCATAAATAACCCTCTAAGTTTGTGTATATCCTGGTGTTTCAGGAGGAGGGGGATAGTTTGTAGGGGGTATAACAGGCGAGGGAAACTCACTATTTTAACAAGGTGGCATCTTCCGTACAGCCTCAAGTTCCGTTGTAATTTTATAGAATAATGGGGGAAAGTTAGGATGATATAGAGAAAAGGTTCTTTTCCTATTTTTATGCCTAGGTAGACAATATAGTGTTGGGCCAAAGGAAAAGGGGACATTGTATCCCACCTCGAAGAGACAGAGTGGGTGAGGGGCAAACCTTTGCTTTTGTCATAATTTACCAAAAGACCAGAGTATGTGCGCAACATATTTTGTAGAGTATTTAAATCAGCAAAGGGGTCCGAGGTAAAAATTAACATATCATGGGCGAAGAGTGACATGCGAAGCTCGTACAAGCCTATGCATATGCCATGAAGAGAGGCCAAACTTAACAAGAATCTTGATAGTGGTTTCAAAGACGCATCTAAATTGAGCAAAAAGATTGGCTAGAAAGGTGAGGTACTTGTCCTTTTTGTTTAGAAGTTTGACATAGGCAAGGGAACCAGTGGGCATATAGTTCCCCTCACTCCACATCTGATTATATAGGGACAATAAGTGAAGAAAATGCTATTGCTGATTGCCTTATAAAATTCCCATATACCCATCGGGGGGGGGGGGGGAGCTTTATTGTTGGCTAGGGCTTTAATTGTGGAGATTTTTTCCTCAGAGGAAATAGGGTTGTTTCGAGTTAAGAGACGTGAGAGATAGTTTTTCCAGAAAAGATTGAGCATTATGCTGATCACTTGGATCTTCTGAGTATAGGGAGGTGTTATTATATTATTATTATACAAGATTTATATATCACCGATAGTTTATGCAGTGCTTTACAACATGAGGGCAGAGAGTACAATTACAATGCAATTTAATACAGTAGGAATTAAATGAACTGTTCATTAGAGCTTACAATCTAAGAGGGAGGGTCAAGAGATACAAGAGGTAATAACTGTGGGGAGTGGGCTGATGGGGAAAATAAATGTACAGTTAGGTGGGGGCCAGATAGGCTTCTCTTAAGAGATGAGTTTTCAGGGATCGTCTGAAAGTGGACAGAGTAGGGCGTGAAATGAGGTGACAAGGTAGCTGGAGAGCAGGGGGTCTTGGGAGAAATTAAGAAAACAATTTGGGTGGTATTTTGAGACTAGGTTGAGACTAGGTTAGTGAAATAGCTGGGGGCCAAATTGTGGATGGCTTTGTAAATTATTGTTAGTATCTTGAACTTAATCTGTTAGGTGAGTGGAAGCTAGTGGAGGGATTGGCAGAGAGGGGTAGCAGACGCTAAATGTTTTTTTAAGGTGGATGAGCCTGGAAGCAGCATTCATGATGGACTGAAGGGGGGGATATCCTATTTAAAGGTAAGCAAATGAGGAGAGAGTTGCAGTAGTGAAGGGAGTAAATTAGAAGCTCTGTGGTAACATTGGTTAGGAAGGGGCGTATCTTGGAGAATTTTTTTGCGGAGGTTGAGGCTGCAAGCTTTGAACAATGTCTGTTAGTAAGTTGGTGATGCGTGAGGAGACAGATGGAGTGAGTATAGGGGGTAGAGAGATAGATTTGGGTGTTATCCGCATAGTAGTTGTATTGAAAGCCATGGGAGGTATACTAGTCCTTTAAAATGTTTGTGGAGAGTGGGTAAGTTGTCCTGCTCTGTCTTTGATAGCCACAATGAGTGTAGGTCTGTGGAGACCTTCGGTAAGCCTGGATAGTTATTTAACAGATTTGTTGCCAAATTTTTGCAATTTATCATCCAGATAAGACTGCTGGATTAGTTCTTGCTGTTTGGCCCAATGGTCGAAGCGATGTTTGGCTTCATGCTTCTAAATGGCAGGAAGGAGGGGAGGGGAACAGGATAGGTAATCAAGTCTGGCTAAAGAGTTGTGTGCAGGGGAGTAGAAAGAAAATTTCCTTGTCTGAAGGGTGGCTAAGGCGCCAAGGATCTAGCTGAGATCATATTAGAAGAGGAGATTCTGAGTCAGCGGGGATCTCCCCGGATTTGTGTCTAATATGTTTAAGGGATTTGTGATCTTCATCTGGGTGCATTACAGTGTTAAAATTACCGCTCACTATATAGAGAGGTAAAGGGTGCTGCATGATCCATCCGGGGAGTGTCTTGAAAAAAGTTTTATCAAGGAGAATTGAGGGCATATAGTTATCTAGATAATTTAGGATGGGAATTTCAAGCAAATAGAAACTTTGCGGCCTAACCCATCACGAACCATGGATTGCACTGTACATTGTAGATTTTTATGAATTAAAATGAGGACACTGGCCTTGCGACCTACTCCTAGGGAGCCAATCACTTCACCCACCCAGAGCTTTTGCAGTTGAAAAAAGAGCGATGTCAGCTCGGAGGCATTTGAGGTGACGAAGCATCTTAATGCGTTTTATAGTGGAGCGGAGACCTTTAATGTTCCAGGATAGTTTCTTCATGGAGGCCATAGTGAAGGGTGATGGGAAATAGATATGAGATAACTGACACCCCGAGAGATCCAGAACCCTGAGCTTGGGAAAGAAAGAATGTGACCTGTGGGGGGGTTTATAACATGGGGCAGGAAAAAAGAAATCACCAGATGAGAGAGAAATGGAGAAAATAGCCAGCAAAGAGACCAACAACCAATTATGCAGACAACAGCAAAAATACTTAGCTTCACTTTTTTCCACACAGTGGGTCACTAGGATAAAGATCCCTAGCCCGTATTCACCAGTAGATGGAGAAGAGATGTACCAGGAGCAAATAATACCAATGATCCTAAATGGACCTCATGCTCCGGCAAAGCAGCCTCTCCAGCGCTGTGAATTAGGGAGCAATAATTAATTAAAAAAACATAGAACAATAGTTCCAGATAATTTGCAACTGCAGTGGACAAAATGTTGTGAAATTTAACCAAAAAAGCAGGACTGTTCACCTTCACAAGTTCACCTAAACATAGTCACAGCATGATGTAAGGCCAATGACTCCAGTGGACAAGCAAACTTGAAATCAAAGAAAACTTAGGAAGAGACCTGGTCAAAGCTCGGGTGATTATCCTATGGCCATGTAAGGATCCATACTCAATTTTCCTGGATGCCTCCTTCAGGGGGCTGTGCTGGGCCTTGTGAGAAATGGATGCTTTTCTAGCTAGAGAAGTGTCGTCTCCAGGCTGTAAATTAGAAGAACTTACATACTGTCCCGCTTCTTGAGGTGTGTGAAATGTTAGGCAATCACCTTCTGCTGTTCTGCTGTTGTAAGATACAGGTTGGGCAGGTAGGCGAGTGTGAATTTAATCTGATTCTTAAACAGGGTAGAGCATATTCGAGAGATGGCCTTACACGTGTGAGACACCTCGGCCAAGTATTCAGCGAACAAGAGAAGATTTTGGCCTTCGACCTATAGAGTACATTGTTGTCTGAACCACTGTAGATTAAGCTGTTTATCCAAGTAATTAAGACACCAAACAATGACCAACCAATCCTATGTGCTTCACCAGGCAGTGTGTGTTAATCCCAAGGGCTGTGCGGATAGTGGAGGAGCAGAGAGTGGCCACAAAGGTGGTTTTTAAAGGTTCTGGCAGACCTATGAGGTGAAGGTTATTGCACCTGGATTGGCTTTCCAAGTCTTCCAACTTGTCCTGGGTGGCCTTTAATACATTATCATGTTAATAAATGGCTATTGAGGTTTGGGGAATTTCATCCTCAATAGAAGAAATTATTTGCTCTGCTGCCTGTATGCACTACAATTAAGTGCCAAGCTCTTTCCTTAGCAAAGCTATGCTCTGGAATACTGTAGCTTCTATTGTGAAGATATTATGGGGGTCAGGAGTGCAGCCACTGCCTCTGCTATTCAGACATATGCCGGTTCAGACAGAACAGGACAAGAAGATGTCGTCAGGGGACATGTTTTGGGTCTGGGAGGGAGGGGTGTCTTTCCCTCTGAGCGATCCTCTCTGGCCATGGCTCCCACCATGTTGCTGGCTACTGGTTCTTTAGCCCAATCAGGCTGGCTGTGCTGAGAGTATGAGTGGGCCTGGGATTGGTCTAAGAAGCAATCCATTGGCGTTCCCAATGGGAATAGAAGGCGGGTAGGCTGTGTGACAACTCCTGGGGTGGCTTTGTAAGTGGGTTTAGTGTTACCTCAGTGGGAGCTCCAGTGACTAACCTCAGCACCATGTAGTGCTGAAAACTTTTGTCCCCAACTTGATGGGGACCAGGGCTTCTTCCCCACAACCCTGGGTGGTGGCTGTGGGGGTCTGTGGGCAGAGAGCTTATTGGAATCTGGAAGCCATCTTTAACAAGGGGGCCCGAGATCCCAATCCCCTCCATGTGAATAATTATGGAGTACATTGTACCCCTACTGATTCACCAAAAAAGTGTCAAAAAGAAATAAAAACACACACAGTTTTTAACAATTCCTTTATTAAAAATAAGAAAATAATGTCCCCTGATGTAGATCCGTTGTCAATCTTGACGCCCGCTGGACCGCCGGACCCAAAAAAAAAAAAAAGCTCTGCCCGCGACAAAGGCTGCCGTCACCTGCCTTCTCCGCCGTCTGACAGTCCTTAAATAGGTAAGGTGCGACTCTACCCGACAACATCACCTGGTGGCACCGCCCCCATGTGACATCACCGACCGATGACATCCCCCTCTTTCCTAGCCTGCCAGTCTGCATGCTCGGATAAGGGTCTGGTATGGATTTTAGGGGGGGAATTATGGCATAGGGTTTCCCCTTAAAACCCATACAAGACCTAAAGGGCCTGGTATGGATGGGGGGAAGACCCCCACATTGTTTTTTTTTCACATTTTTTTTTTTCACAACCAGCGGGGTTTTGCTGAAATCTTGCAGCTGGGAAAATCAATTAAAATGTAATTTTATTTTCTTTAGAAGTGTTAGTTTTGCTGCAGCAGGTTCTATACACAGTACAGATGTGCCACTTTACAGGCATACTAAGGGGACCCCTCAGACACTATATTTAAAAGATTTTTTTCATTTTTGTTTTACTTTAAACATCACTAAAAAACAATCTTTAAAAAAATTGTTTCCATTGATACGTGTACCCCAGGGCTCCCAAACCCTTTTTATTGCCAATAACTTGCATATAAGCCATCAAAATGAAAACTTTTAGAGAATGTTTGGCCCAACTCTAGTGACAAATGATTTGGTCTCTTAAATGAGATGATGGGTGTGTTCAAACAACAAAACAAAAGTCACCTCCTAAACAGTTTTGCCATATATGGATGAGGTCCCAGAGGCAATAAAATTCCATATGCAAATTTCATTAATGCAAACACTTAAATCATTCCTCCCCAGGCCCCACACAACCAGAACTAAACCCCAAAAGACAACCCCCCCAAGGGCATTTATGACCCTTATTAACACCCACCAACATTTTACCAGCCTCCCATGCAGCCTGCTTACAGTCCTGCAAATCCTTACCCCTACAGACCACCTAGACAGCTGGACCCACTCCCATCTCCAATGCCATATACTGGACCACCTGCAGCTCGTTTTTCCTCTCCAGATGTAGCGAATAGGGGGCAACTTTACAATTATTCTCAAGGTCCATTTAGAGCTCAGGAAGAGCAGTTTTTAGACAGTGGATATTCTAAGTCCAGAAATCATCCTGAATGGTCCCAAGAGGATTTTACCTATCATAACCTCTGAGCATAAAAAATAAGTCTACGGATAAAAATGTTTGAACATTTAAAACGTACCTTTGTCCTATTTGTACCTTTAACCTCACAGCAGGTGGAATGCAGTCCCTGAAGGATGTGTTCTGTTGCTGACGTTGGCTGCTAAGTAAACCCAGCAATTTGTCGAAACTGTGGGAGAAAAAGAAATGGTTACTGATTAACCACTTGACATCTGCACTATAGCCCAATGAGGGCTACAGCATGGACCTGCTTTGCTGGGGAGGCCATCAATAGATGGCCTCCCCTTCGCACGCTCCCCGCGCGCTCCTGCAGGGCACGAGCAGCGCGTTCTGTGATCACCGAGTCACTGAGACTCGGGTGATCACAGATCTGAGTAAGGGGCCGATCCCTGCCCCTTACCACGTGATCAGCTGTCAGCCAATGACAGCTGATCATGTGATATAAACAAAACATCAGTAAACTTTTTTTTTTCTCCTCATGCTGACAGTGTGAAAGAAAAAAAATGTAGATCACCGTCTTTTGTGGAAGGGACATCGGTACGGAAGAGGAAGAGGCACATCTGCCTCATCTGTGCCCACCATTACCGTCTGCCAGTGCCACCTGCCACTGCCACCTGCCGGTGCCACCTGCCAGTGCCCATAGTGCCCACCAGTGCAAAAAAGTGCTACCTATCATTGCCCAAAATTGACACCTATCAATGCCCACTGGTGGTGCCAATCAGTGCCTTTATCATTGCCACCTAGCAGTGCTTCCTATCAGTGTCACCTACCAGTGCTGATCAGTGCCCATCATTGCCACCCATCAGTGCCCATCACTGCCACCTATCAGTGCCCATCACTGCCACCTATCAGTGCCACCCATCAGTGCCACCTATCAGTGCCACCCATCAGTGCCACTTCTCAGTGCCCACCAGTGCCACCTATCAATGCCCTTCAGTGCCGCCCTTCAGTGCCACCTATCAGTGTCACCTCTCAGTGCCCACCAGTGCCATCTATCAGGGCCCACCAGTGCCGCCTATCAGTGGCCATCAATGCAGCCCATCAGTGCCCATCGGTGCAGCCCATCGGTGCCCATCAGTGCAGTCAATCAGCGCAGCCCATCAGTGCCCATCAGTGCAGCCTCATCAGCGTACGTCAATGAAGGACATAAATTACCTGTTTGCAAAATTTTATAACAAAATATAAACAGGTTTTGTATTATTTTTTTTTAAATTCGGTCTTTTTTAACTTTTTTAACAAAAAATAAAAACCACCAAAAGAAAGCTCTATCTGTGGGGAAAAAATAAAAAACATTTCATTTGGGTACAGTGTTGTATGACCGCGCAATTGTCATTCAAAAAGTGAGAGCGCTGAAAGCTGAAAATTGGTCTGGGCAGGAGGGGGGTTTAAGTACCCAGTAAGCAAGTGGATGAAATCTACAAGACCATGTGACCTATGCAGGCACCTGCCAGTTAGGAATGCAGTGGTTTCAGTGTCCTTTTTTCCTATTCATGTACTCACCTTAGCGCAGACATCCTTGTGGACTTCAAAAATTTCTCGTCATGTGATCGCAGGTCATTGTAAAGCACCCAGAACTCCCCTCTCTGTTGTGTATCTGCAATGACTGGATGCACCCAATATCGTCTTTTCCTCCTCTTCATCAGCTTCTTCTTCAAGCGAGATGATAGCTGCTGCTGCAGCAAGAAAAATGAAATTGCAGCCATCGCTGCCCATATACTCCACACACAAAGGACATCAAAACTCAGGTTTTTTTTCCAATTGGCCCAAAAAAAAAAGGAGGAAAAAAAAGAGAAAACGCATCAAAAAAGTGTCAAAAACATGTGTGCAAAACGCTAAATGCACTGCAGAAATTGATCAAAAGCAAAGTGCATAGGGTGAACCAGGCCTTCTTACATGGGAACTATAGGAGGGACATTTTGGGTTGCCGTCCTCCCTTGGAGACTTCCAGTAAATATTGTGATTAAGTATTTTTGTGCTGTTATCTAGTACTCAAACGTAAGTTCATATAATGAAAATAATATTTTATGGTACAATGTTTTTATGTTTATTATCAGATGTATTGATTTATGTATATATTGCAGAGATCCTTTCAGACTTCTAACAGATGCCAACCCCCTGAGAAAGACTAAAATCTTTGAAATGCGTTGAGATTCTGAGTGTCATTGACATCTGTATACCTTATATTCTTTGTTTTCAAGCTGGTACAGTATACTATATATTGGTTCAGCCGTTCTACTGTTACATGTGACATTATAGCAATCTTAACATTTTCAAATTGCTTGAACTTGACTGGCCTCCAGTATGCCATTAGGTCATGTGTGTGTAAAGGCAGGCGTCCCAATACTTTTGGCAATATATTGTATTTTCGTTTTGTTATACTGCTTTAATTTCCTTTGGTAATGCAAAGTCCTATTCTCTTCTGTCTTTCCCTTTGTGGGTTTATCTACTACCTTCTACGTGGGATTGAAAAGAAGAATGGGCTATGAACACGGCTTATTCTCCACCATCTGAATATTATATAGCGAAAAATCATTTGGAGGGTTATTTCTTATCCTTCCAACTCAGGAACTATAATCTTGCCCCCCCACTCCAAAAAACACCTCATTCCCATGTTGATGGGGACAAGGGTCTCTTCCCCACAATCCTGGGCTATGGTTTTGGGGTCTGCGGCGGGAGGGGGGTACATATCAGAATCTGAAAGCCCCCTTTAACAAGGGGCCCCCAGATCTCAGCCCCCTATGGGAATGAGTATAGAGTAAGTGCAGCGCAATAAAATAAAGTCCATAAGTGTTGTATGGAATAAAATCCAACAGTGTGGAATGGAAACATCTCGTGAAGTAATGGATGGGTCTGCAGCACTGGATAATCAAGTGACAAATTCTCCACAATCAAGTAGATGTACTTACCGGATAAGGTGAATCTCTGAATCAACAGATGGTCAACTGTGCTTGTATCCACATAAGGGATAAAGATGGTCAGTCAACCCAGCAGCGATGCATGTAGTAATGAAAAAGGATCCAGGATCGGGATGAGAGACACAAAAACACAATCCAAGTGTACTCCATAACGATCGTTTATTTAAAAAAGTGATTGCACTGAATAGTAGGTAGCTGGTCATATATATATATAAAAGTAAGCCCCCAGGTGATGTCACTGACTTACAATGCACCAGTCCGTACGTAACAAGGGGGGCGGTAAGACCAGGTGACGTCACCAGGTGGCCCCACCCTTACCTATATAAGAACTGTCAGAAGAGGCATTTGACGATCAATGAGCGTGGAGTGATTTTTTTTTCTTTTTCGGGTTCTGGCAGTGTGGCAGGGTCATAATTGATGATAAATTTACATCAGGGGGCATTATTTTTTTTATTGTTTATTTTTTAATAAATGAATTGTCTCTGTGTTTTAATTACTTTTTGACACTTTTCTTGGTGAATGGGTAGGGGTACTATGTACCCCATACTTATTCACATGGGGGGGGATCTGGGGGCCCCTTTCTTAACCACTTCCTGCCCGGCCCATAGCAGATGACGGCCGGGCGGTGGTTCAGTTATCCTGACTGGGCGTCATATGACGTCCAGCAGGATAACATGCCACCGCGCGCCCGCGGAGGCGCTCATCGGGATGATCGGTGGAGTGGTGCGGTCTGACACACCGCTACACCGATCTTGGTAAAGAGCCTCTGGCGGAGGCTCTTTACTACATGATCAGCCGTGTCCAATCACGGCTGATCACGATGTCAATAGGGAGAGCCGTTGATCTGCTTTTCCTCACTCGCGTCTGATAGACGCGAGAAGAGGAGAGCTGATCGGCGGCTCTCCTAACGGGGGGCTCTGCACTGATTGTTTATCAGTGCAGCCCCCCTCAGATGATCACAATGGACCACCAGGGATCGCCACTAGGACCACCAGGGAAGGGGCAACATGTGGATGGCCAGGTATGTACCCCATGGCCATCCACATGTGCCCAATGTGCCCAGTCAGTTCCCAATCTGTGCCAATCATTGCCCACAAATGGGCACTGATTGGCACCATTATATTGCAGTGATGCCCAGCATTGCCACCCTTAGGGGCATCAGTGCCACCAATCAGTGTCATCAGTACCACCCACCAGTGTCCATCGGTGCCACCTGTCAGTGCCCATCCATGCCCATAGGTGCCCATCAGTGCTCATCCGTGCCACCTATCAGTGCCACCCATAAGTACCCATCAGTGCCACCCATAAGTACCCATCAATGCCACCTACGAGTGCCCATCAGTGCCGCCTATGAGTGCCCATCGGTGCCACCTATGAGTGCCCATCAGTGCTGCATACATGTGCCACCTATTAGTGGCCATCAGTGCCACCTATCAGTGCCGCCTATCAGCGCCCATCATCAGTGCCCATCAGTGCCACCTCATCAGTGCCACCTCATTGGTGCCACCTCATTGGTGCCCATCAGTGTCACCATATCAGTGCCTGTCAGTGCAGCCATATCAGTGCCCGTCATTGAAGAAGAAAACATACTTAATTACAAAAATTTTTAACAGAAACAGAAACAAGAAAAACTTGTTTTTTTTTCAAATTTTTTTTATTTGTTGCGCAAAAAATAAAAACCGCAGATGTGATCAAATACCACCAAAAGAAAGCTCTATTTGTGGGAACAAAATGATAAAAAAAATTGTTTGAGTACAGTGTAGCACGACCGCGCAATTGTCATTCAAATTGCGACAGCGCTGAAAGCTGAAAATTGGCCTCGGCGGGAAGGTGTCTAAGTGCCTGGTTCTGAAGTGGTTAAAGGAGGCTACTAGATTCCGATAAGCCCCCTTCCCCATGACCACCACAAAAGCAGTCCAGGGTTGTGGGGAAAAGACCCTTGTTGTCTCCATGGGGACAAGGTGAATTGTCCCCATGGAGACAACAAGGGTCTGGTATGGATTTAGAGGGGGACCCCACACCATTTTATTTTATTTTTTAATAACTGGGTGCCAGCAATTGCCACTGTGAGTCAATTTAAATGTGGCATGTAACATAGGGGGACTAAGGGGACCTCCCAGGCACTATACAGTTGTGCTCATAAGTTTACATACCCTGGCAGAATTTATGATTTCTTGGCCATTTTTCAGAGAAAATGAATGATAACACAGAACATTTTCTTTCACTCGTGGTTAGTGTTTGGCTGAAGCCATTTATTATCAGTCAACTGTGTTTACTCTTTTTAAATCATAAAACAGAAAGTACCCAAATGACCCTGATTAAAAGTTTACATACCCTGGTGATTTTGGCCTGATAACAAGTTGACACAAAGGGGTTTGAATGACTATTAAGACCCCATTCACACAGGGGCAACACGACTTGCAGGTCGCCTCACCGAGGCGACCTGCACACGACTGCCCGGGCGACTTGCAAAATGACTTCTGTATAGAAGTCTATGCAAGTCGCCCCCGAAGTCGTACAGGAACCTTTTTCTAAGTCGGAGCGACTTGCGTCGCTCCCCTTAGAACCGTTCCATAGCACAGAACGGGAGGCGACTTGTCAGGCGACTAGGTCGCCTGACAAGTCGTCCCTGTGTGAATGGGCTCTAAAGGTAACCATCCTCACCTGTGATCTGTTTGCTTGTAATTAGTGTGGTGTGTATAAAAGGTCAATGAGTTTCTGGACTCCTGACAGACCCTTGCATCATTCATTTAGTGCTGCTCTGACGTTTCTGAATTCTGAGTCATGGGGAAAGCAAAAGAATTGTCAAAGGATCTGTGGGAAAAGGCACTTACCTGCTATGTGAAATGGTTTTGCACAGAGCAGCCCAGATCCTCCTCTTCTTGGGTCCCTGGCTGGAGCTCTTGGCCCCTCCCTCTTGTTGAGTGCCCCCACAGCAAGCAGCTTCCTATGGGGTCACCCAAGCCGACCTGCAGCCTTAGACACGTAGCTGTGGTTTAGCCCCGCCACCTCTATCTCCCGATTGGCTAACTGAGTTTGATTGACAGCAGCAGGAGCCAATGGTGGCTGAGACACTCGTGGACGTCACTGGATAGAGATGGGGTTCAAGTAAGTAATAGGAGGGCTTAAAGAGGAGGCCCAGCCTGGGTTAAAAAATAAAGTCAGCAGCTATAAATACTGTAGCTGCTGACTTTTAATATATGGGCACTTACCTGTCCAGGGAGCCTGCAATGTCGGCACCCCAGTTGATCTTCGGATCAGCTCATGGTAAGGGAGATCATTCCCGGTAAGGGAACCCGGTAGTAAAGCCTTTTGGCTTTACAGCAGGTTCCCTACTGTGCATGTGCACAGCGCGCTGCGCTTTTTTTAATTGGCCCAGTGGCAGGGGAAGGAGGAGGGGGGCCAAACTTTCCAGAATATCAGGTCACGGCTCATCTTCGGAAGTGGGGAAGGGGACCAGTCAAAAACAAGTCCCCCCGTTTCCCGTTCCCCCTCCCCCCTGAAAGGTGGCTCTCTGGGGGACCACCCCACATCATTGGCTGAGACAGCAGCGGAAGCCATTGACTGTCAATCACAGCCAGTGAGCTCTGTGTGTGAATGGACCTGCGTTAATGAGCCTGCTTGGGTGCCCCCATTGCAAGCTGTTTACTCTTGGTGCCCTCGGCAGGAGGGAGGGGTGAGGAGCTCCAGCGGGGGACCCGAGAAATGGATGATCTGGGCTGCTCTGTGCAAAACCATTACACCGAGCAGGTGTAACATATTTGTTATTTATTAACAAAAATCCTTTATTATCATCACTTTAACTGCTTAAGGACCCCCAACATACATATACTGCAGCAGGGTGCCCCTTAAGCGCAAAATCACGTACCAGTATGCAATTTCCTTTTTAGGCTCTGAGGTGCGAGCGCACGCCACCGGAGTCCCGCTCCTGCTGTGATTGGACACAGAGGGAGCCACTTAGTGGGTCCGCCGATAGTTCACAGGAGAGGCAGAATGACAGTCTGCCTATGTAAACCAGGCAGACTGCCGTTCTGCCAGAGGGGAAAATGGAGATCTTGTGTTTCTGCTAAGCAGAAATACAGATCCCTGTTTTCCTTTAGTCAAAGCCAGGGCTTTTTTTTTCGGGTAATAGGTGCAGGAACTCCCCTCTACCAAGTCACCTCTTGTCTCCACCCCCTACCCACCTCTAAGCACCGCCCCTTGTTTCCACCTCATGTCCATTTCCCAGTACCACCTCTTTTAGAGAAAAGAGAACCAAGTGATTTGTGGTGCTAAGTAATCTGTATGGAAATTGGTAATTATAGTAAGAAAAGCAGAAAAATGAATTTCATGCAGCCAGCAACAATAGCCCTCCCAAAGAAAAAATAGACCCCCCCCCCTGCAATAATAGACACCCCCAACAATAACAGATCACCCCAGCAACAATAGACCGATTGCAGCAAAATACTGCCTCGCAACAACAGACCCACCCCAGGAACAATAGACTAAACGAGCAACAATGGATCTCCCAGCAGACAGCATTAATAGAACCTCCAGCAGTCAGCAACAAAAGACCCCCTCCTCAACAGTAGATCACACTCAGTAACATTTGACCCCTCCTCAACAGTAGATCGCTCCCAGTAACAATTGACCTAGTAGCAACATAAGACCCCCCAGCAGCAATAGACCCCTCCCTCAACAGTAGTTCCCTCAGAAACAATAGATCCACTGACAGCCAGCATTAATAGACCCTCCAGCAGCCAGCAGCAATAGACCCCTCCCTCAAAAGTAGATTGCTCTAAAAAACTATTGACCCACTAGCAATTAGGCCCCTCCCCCAGCAACAATAGACCCCTCCCTCAACAATAGACACACCCCCCTCCAGCAACAATAGATGCCCTGGGAGCCAGCATTAATAGACCCTCCATCAGCCAGCAACAATAGACCCCTCCTCAACAGTAGATCGCTCCCAGTAACAATTGACCTAGTAGCAACATAAGATCCCCCCAGCAACAATAAATCCCCCAGCAGAGGGCATCAATGGACCCTTCAGCACAACCCACTACCCCTTGCCATTAGATACATTCAGTGCTGAAGGTGCCGGAACTGCGTTCCCCCGCATTCCCAGTGAAAAAAAGTCCTGGTCAAAGCACTTCCCTCACAGTTAGAAAGCACTCATAGGAAACACATTTAACCATTTGGTTGCCCCTGATGTTAATCCCTTCCCTGCCAGTGTCATTTATACATGCATTTTTTTAGCATTGAGAACTGTATTAGTGTCACAGGTTCCCAAAAAAGTGTCACTTGCAATGTCGCAGTCTGGCCGTCGATCACTGCCATTACTAGTAAAAAAAAAATATATGTTTATGGGAGCTGAACATGAGAAAACAAAAGTTCCCATTTTGAAGGCTTATATTATTATTATTATTATTATTATACAGGTTTTATATAGCGCCAACAGTTTGCGCAGCGCTTTACAAGATGAGGGCAGACAGTGCAGTTACAATACAATACAATACAGGAGGGATCAGAGGGCCCTGATCATTAGAGCTTACAATCTAGGAGGGAGGGTCAAGTGGAAACAAAAGGTAATAACTGTGGGGGATGATCTGATGGAGAAAGTAAAAGTACAGTTGTTAGGTGAGGGCCGGATAGGCTTCTCTGAAGATAAGGGGTTTCAGGGATTGTCTAAAAGCAAGCAGAGTAGGAGATAGTCGGACAGATTGGGGTAGGGAGTTCCAGAGGATGGGAGAGGCTCGGGAAAAAGTCCTGGAGGCGAGCATGGGAGGAGGTGACGAGAGAACTAGAGAGCAGGAGGTCTTGGGAGGAACGAAGGGAACAAGCAGGTTGGTGTTTTGAGACTAGGTTAGTGATGTAGCTGGGGGCCGAGTTGTGGATGGCTTTGTAAGTTGTTATTAGAATTTTGAATTGAATTAGTTGGGGGAGCAGGAAGCCAGTGGAGGGATTGAGAGAGAGAGGGGTAGCAGACACTGGGCGGTTGGTAAGGTGGATGAGCCTGGCAGCAGAATTCATGATAGACTAATAGGGGGGATAGCCTGTGTAAAGGTAATCCCGTGAGGAGGGAGTTGCAGTAGTCGAGGCGAGAGATGACCAGGTAATGAAATATGAGTTGTGTGGTATCATTGGTTAGGAAGGGGCGTATTTTGGAGATTTTGCAGAGGTTGAGATGGCAAGATTTGGAAAGTGTTTGAATGTGGGGCCGAAAGGATAGTTCAGAGTCAAGGGTTACACCTAGAACCTTGGCATGTGGGGACGAGCTGATAGTAGTGCTATTGATTTTGACAGAGTGATCTGGGGCAAATGCATGTGGGGGAGGAAAAATCATGAGTTCAGTTTTGGATAGATTGAGTGTGAACTTATAATGGCATCCTAGTCTTAGTCCGTAGGGTTCAATATTGAGTTGGCCCACCCTTTGCAGCTATAACAGCTTCAACTCTTCTGGGAAGGCCGTCCACAAGATTTAGGAGTGTGTCTATGGGAATGTCTGACTATTCTTCCAGAAGCGCATTTGTGAGGCCAGTCACTGATGATGTACGAGAAGGCCTGGCTCACAGTCTCTGCTCTAATTCATTCCAAAGGACTCTGTGCAGGTCAGTCAAGTTCCTCCACTCCAAACGCGCTCATCCATGTCTTTATGGACCTTGCTTTGTGCACTGGTCCAAATCATTTGAAGGAGGGGGGGATTATGGTGTGGGGTTGTTTTTCAGGGGTTGGGCTCGGCCCCTTAGTTCCGGTGAAGGGGACTCTTAAGGGATCAGCATACCAAGACATTTTGGACAATTTCATGCTCCCAACTTTGTGGAAACAGTTTGGGGATGTCCCCTTCCTGTTCCAACATGACTGTGCACCAGTGCACAAAGTAAGGTCCATAAAGACCTGGATGAGCGAGTTTGGGGTGGCCTGCACAGAGGCTTAACCTCAACCCGATAGAACACCTTTGAGAAGAATTAGAGTGGAGACTGCGAGCCAGGCCTTCTCATCCACATCAGTACCTGACCTCACAAATGCTCTTCTGGAAGAATGGTCAAACATTCCCATAGACACACTCCTAAACCTTGTGGATAGCCTTCACAGAAGAGTTGAAGCTGTTATAGCTGCAAAGGGTGGGCCAACTCAATATTGAACCCTACGGACTAAGACTGGGATGTCATTAAAGTTCATGTGTGTGTAAAGGCAGGCGTCCCAATACTTTGACAATATAGTGTAGCTGAGAGAATCACCTGCAGCATTTACAGTATCTGTTGAATGTCAGATTCCCTGATTTATACGCATACCCCCAAGTTTTCACTTGACCGACTAACTGCTGGGATGGATGGGCAGGAAGTTGAGTGAGGGCAAAATGGCCTTGGAGGACCACAGCGATGTCACACGTTACTTCCGCCCTCCGGCCTTAAAGGGACATTTTTTTTTTTTTTTTTATTATTATTATTGCTTTTAAGTGTAAATGTGAAATCTGAGGTCTTTTTGACCCCAGATCTCATATTAAAGAGGTTCTGACCTGCTTATTTCTATTACAAAGAATGTTTACATTCCTTGTAATAGGAATAAAAGTGTATAAGAAATATATGTATGAGAAATATATGTATGAGAAATATATGTATGAGAAAAAAATAGCTTTTTTGAAAAAAAAATTGGGGATATAGTGCCTTGCAAAAGTATTCACCCCCCTTGGCATTTTTCTTGTTTTGTTGCCTCACAACCTGGAATTAACATGGATTGTTTAAGGATTTGCATCATTTAATTTACAGAACATGCCCACAACTTTGAAGATTTTTTTTTTATTGTGAAGAAAACAACAAATAGGACAAAATTACAGAAAAAGTAAATGTGCATAACTATTCACCCCTCTAAAGTCAATACTTTGTAGAGCCACCTTTTGCGGCTATCACAGCTCCAAGTCGCTTTGGATAAGTCTCTATGAACTTCCCACATCTTACCACTGGGATTTTTGCCCATTCCTCCTTGCAAAACTGCTCCAGCTCCTTCAAGTCAGATGGTTTGCACTTGTGAACAGCAATCTTTAAGACAGACCACATATTTTCTATTGGATTGAGGTCTGGGCTTTGACTAGGCCATTCCAACACATTTACATGTTTCCCCTTAAACCACTCAAGTGTTGCTTTAGCAGTGTGTTTGGGGTCATTGTCCTGCTGGAAGGTGAACCTCCGTCCTAGCCTCAAATCACACACAGAGTGGTAAAGGTTTTGCTCAAGAATATCCCTGTATTTAGCACCATCCATCTTTCCCTCAACCCTGACCAGTTTCCCAGTCCTGACTGCTGAAAAACATCCACACAGCATGATGCTGCCACCACCATGTTTCACAGTGGGGAAGGTGTTCTTTGGGTGATGTGATGTGTTGGGTTTGCACCAGACATAGCGTTTTCTTTCATGGCAAAAAAGTTCAATTTTAGTCTCATCAAACCATCAGAGCACCTTCCTCCATACATTTTGGGAGTCTCCCACATGCGTTTTCACAAACTCAAAACGTGCCATTTTGTTTTTTGCTGAAAGTAATGGCTTTCTTCTGGCCACTCTGCCATAAAGCCCAACTCTATGGAGCGTACGGCTTATTGTCGTCCTATGTACAGATACTCCAGTCTCTGCTGTGGAACTCTGCAGCTCCTCCAGGGTTACCTTAGGTCTCTGTGCTCCTCTCTGATTAATGCCCTCCTTGCCCGGTCCGTGAGTTTTGGTGTGTGGCCGTCTCTTGGCAGGTTTGCTGTTGTGCCGTGTTCTTTCCATTTGGTTATGATAGATTTGATGGTGCTCCTAGGGATCATCAAAGATTTGGATATTATTTATAACCTAACCCTGACTTGTACTTCTCAACAACATTGTCCCTCACTTGTTTGGAGAGTTCCTTGGTCTTCATGGCAGTGTTTGGTTAGTGGTGCCTCTTGCTTGGGTGTTGCAGCCTCTGGGGCCTTTCAGAAAGGTGTGTATATGTAATGATAGATCATGTGACACTTAGATTGCCCACAGGTGGACATCATTTCACTAATTATGTGACTTCTGAAGGTAATTGGTGGCACCAGAGCTTTTTATGGGCTTCATAACAAAGGGGGTGAATACATACGCACATGCCAATTATCAGTTTATTTTTTCTGAAAAATAGTTTTATGTATATATTTTTCGAATTTGACTTCACCAACTTAGACTATCGTGTTCTGATCCATCACATATAATTCAGATTAAAAAAAACATTGAACTAAAGGCTGTAATGTAACAAAATAGGTAAAAAGCCAAGGGGGTGAACACTTTTGCAAGGCACTGTATTTATTATAGCAAAAAGTACACAATATTGTGTTTTTTTCAAAATAATCGCTCTTTCTTTGTTTATAGCGAAAAAAATAAAAACCGCAGAGATTATCAAATACCACCAACAGAAAGCTCTATTTGTGGGAAAAAAAGGACATCAATTTTATTTGTATACAGTGTCGCACGACCGAGCAATTGTCAGTTAAATCGATGCAATGCCGTATCGCAAAAAAGGACCCGGTCACTGAGCAGCCAAATCTTCCGGGGCTGAAGTGGTTAATATGTGACAGCACACCTCCCTCCCTCCTGGCAGAAACAGAACCATCTAGATTTTCAGCCTGCAGGAGCCGTCAATAGGTACATGACATCTATCGGCAAATCCCAGCATGGCCTGACGATAGAGTTGCCACCTCATCCCTTTAAACCCGAACACATATTAATTACACAGGTTCTGTGGCTGATTAAGATGGTAATTAAACTCACTTGTTGTTTTATCTGCATTTAATTAGCCTCAGAACCTGTGTAATTCATATGTGTTCGGGTTTAAAGGGATGAGGTGGCAACCCTACCTGACGACAAAGCACCATAGAAGCCCCATATACAGGTGATGCTCGAAAAATTAGAATATTGTGCAAAAGTTCATTTATTTCACTAATGCAACCTAAAAGGTGAAACTAATATATGAGATAGACTCATTACATGCAAAGCAAGATAGTTCAAGCCGTGATTTGTCATAATTGTGATGATTACGGCTTACAGCTCATAAAAAAAACCCAAATCCACAATCTCAGAAAATTAGAATATTGTGAAAAGGTGCAATATTCTAGGGGTCAAAGTGTCCCACTCTGATCAGATAATTAAACCATAACACCTGCAAAGGGTTCCTGAGCCATTAAATGGTCTCTTAGTCTGGTTCAGTAGGAATCACAGTCATGGGAAAGACTGCCGACCTGACAGATAATCACACACATAGGTTGGACTTGATGGACTTGTGTCTTTTTTTTCAACCTCACCTACTATGTAACTATGTAACTATGACAGTTGTGCAGAAAACCATCATTGACACCCTCCACAGCTTGAACTATCTTGCTTTGCATGTGATGAGTCTATCTCATATATTGGTTTCACCTTTTAAGTTGTGAAATAAATGAACTTTTGCACGATATTCTAATTTTTCGAGTATCACCTGTATTGATATTATATCAGTGAAACAAAGCCTGGCAATAATGAGAAAAGATATAAAACATCAATAGAAACATTTGTACATTTTCATAAAATGTTACAGCGCAAATAAAGACAAGCCGTTATATTTTCTCTTTGTTGAGTTATACAGAGAGAGCAAAGATGAGACTTACAGTTCACAAATAGTAGAAGGTTCAGGTGGAAGAAACAAATCAATACTGATGTCGTTCACATTTTCCACATAGTTGTTATAAAAGTGAGCAGAGACTAATCCTCCGATAATGACATCTCCCTCCCGGTAATATTCATACTCAAACATTGGCTTTGTCATATGAAGTCTACAAGAAGAGCTCTGGGTCAATGAGACTCCATAGTATGTGATGGGAAGGAGAAGTATCAGCAGATAACAGACACAGAATAGAGGAGAACATTTCATGGCACACAGCAGATCCTCTCAGTCACCGGCAGATCTGCCCAGGAGGAGACACAATCACCAGAACTTTATACACATCGACTGACACCGATTTACACTACAGAACAAAGAACCGAAGAATAGTAACTTCAGTCTGAAAAATATGAAATCCATATCTGACAGTGTAACTAATAAAAAGTGTAAAGTTGGTTTATTCTTATATTTCTTATTCAGCACACTTTCAGTAATTCATAATTATATTTATTCATTTTCAAGATATACTTAAATATACCCTAAAATATATACTGTGCATATATATATATATATATATATATATATATATATATATATATATATATATATATATATATGTAGCGGGTATTTCAGCCAAAGACTTACATTAACACAGATGACTGCATGTACACAGGCTTTCCAGCCTGAAAGAGGGGAGAGAGCTGGCTGTCATATCTGTATGGGCTTTTTCACCCCCCCCCCCCTTAGGGTTGCCACCTGTCCTGGATTCACCCGGACAGTCCGGGTTTTGAATCATGTGTCCGGGTTTCAACCCAGACACATTATTCAGACTGGGCTGTGGCTCTCCAAGTAGCTGAGATAGTTACACAAAACTTTTCTCCCGTCTGGAAGCTGCAGGCCACTGTCTGGGGGCAGGTCCAGCAATTCTGGGGGAGGGGGGTGTGATGATGTCAGCAAGAGCATTTTGGCCACACCCACTGTTCCAGGTGTCCCAGGTCTTCTATAATTCTATAGTGTATACTACAGGGAAAAAAATGTGCCTCTAAAGTGTTCGGGTCTGGCTTGAAGAAAAGGTGTCAACTCTGCCCCCCCTCCTTCTTCCTGTTTTCACTAACTGAGTTAATGTTATGTGAGTTGACACACACACAGAGCTGTGCATTCAGTAACCTCTCTTGTGCCTCTATTGGCAGGAAGAAGAAATCCAATTAAAGGCACGGTTACAGCAGCCAATGGGGGAGACTGTACTGAACTGGAGTAAGAGCTGCAATGGATTCGGGGACATGTAGTTCCCTCACAAAACTGCCCCATAGACTGGTATACAGGGAGAAATACAAACCCCAGAGGGGTTTGCAAAACAGAGGGCTGGCTAAAGACTCCATTTTGTGTCCAGAAGAGATTCTCAGTTGATGAGGCAGTGAGAGAGACACAGACGTGATCTGAGGGGCTGCTGTTACCCACAGAGGGGATCCATCCTGCCATAGTTCCAGAGGTCGTGTGCTGATTATGCCATGGTTCCAGGAGTCAGACGGTGATGGACATCCCACCTAAGAGGGATCCTAGCTATATCTCCAGGTGTTCCTGAGGGTGTGGGCTGATCCGGTTACAAGGTGGTCAATCATGCCTTTTGGGGAACTGGACACTTGATCCTTTGGTTGCAGGATGGGTGAGCGGGCATTTTCCCATCTTTAAGGACACGGTAGCCAAGTAACATTGCCTCACCAGTGCCCACATTTGTAGGAACACTTGCACCCTGCTGAACAGTCACTACATTCTACTTTGCCTATCAGGATACTGCTAGCATCCCACTTTTCCTATCAGGATACTTTCAAGTACCCCTTTGTTTATCTTGCTCAACTGGACACCAAGTGCACCAACGCCAGACTAGCTGAAGATCTTAGATATCAACATTGTGAGGAGGACCCTTTCTGTTACTCCTTCAGTATTAGTAATTTAGAGATTCCACTGACTACCTTTAAAAGGGAATGCTCACGTTAATTATTAAAGTGATAAATTGCATTTGTGGTCTATTGCCTCCAGGACTTTTTTTCTCAAACAATAAGTTCTGGAACTCAACCACGAACTTCCAAAACCGCTCCCCTACACACACCCTCCAAATAACATCAAATAGTGGGCGTGGTCAGTCAAATTTCACGAACAGTAGGAGGGTCTTAAAGGTCATTAAATACCAGGATTGCATTACACACAGAGTGCAGAGCTGTCACTTGTGTTTACAAGTGATAGTGGTGGGCAGGGAGCAGAGGGTCTGACCCAGAGGTGGTGGAACTTGGTTCCACCAATTTCCCCCTGAAAAAAAGCCCTGATTGCCTCACATTTAACTGCCTGGGTCTGTAAATTCAGGATTTGAGGGAAACAGACTGACCATTGTTAGTCAGGTCAGTTCCCCTTTTTGCCTGAGGACATAGGCCACTCTAGACCTATGTAAGTTGTTTGACTGTTATTTTGAAGTCTGCATTTTGGGTTTGATTAACTCTATTAAAGACCACAGTTTGCCATTCTTGACTATTGAGTTACCAGATCACTGTTTGTTTCATTGTGGAAAGTCTCCCAGTAAACAAACTTCCTGTTCACTACAGGCATACCCCACTTTTAAGTACACAATGGGGTTTATTTACCAAAGCTATAAAGTGCGAAATCAGGCTCACTTCTGCATAGAAACCAATGAGCTTCCATGTTTTATTACCAAAGCTTAATTGAACAAACTGGGGTTAGAAGCCCATTGGTTTCTATGCAGACGTGAGCCTGATTTTGCACTTTCCAGCTTTAGTAAATAAACCTCATTGTGTACTTAAAAGTGGGGTATGCCTGTACATTTGTGTCTGCAGATACACTGTTTACTAGGTGTGCCAGAGGGGCTGACACAGTGAGGCCCGGAATGGAAAAGAAAGAAAGAAAAGTAGTGCAGGGCCGGGCATGACAGTGTGTTAAGGGGAGTCAACGTAGGGGTTAATAGGAGAAGTGCTAAGAGGGGAGGTGACAGTGAGGAAAGTCCGAGGGGGAGTGGTGTTATTTAAGGAGGAGGCGGTACCGGGCTGCGGAACAGAAAGTTGGGGAGAGAGAAAGGAGGATGCAGTTTTATCTCACTGCTTCTCTAACATGGCTAACATTGATTTGCTGTTGACACGGTTGAGAGCAGCTGCAGCGAGCAGGGGACCAGAGTGGCTGCACAGCCAGGTTGCGGCATTGATTGAGGAACAGGCAAGTGGATCCACGGAGGGAGGTGAGGTATCCCCACGTGCGCAGAGGTCTAGGCCTCCGGCGCGTTTTTCCCCAGGGCCTTCCCCCCGAGCGGTGCGGCATCCCAGGAGACCTCTGGGGGACCTGTCCGCTCGCCCAGCGAAAAGGAGTCAACTTGCCGCCGCAGCGGGGCCCGGGTGGAGTCCTCGCTGCCGGCCGAGCTCGGTGGGTGGGGCCATGGGCCGTTATGGTGCCACTTCCCCGCCCGCAGGGACAAGATGGTGGTGGAAGGCTGGGACAGGCTGGTCGGGGCCCAACACGGGAAGGCCCGCGTGGAACTGTGCCAGTGGGCGGAGCTTTGGGGACAAGGCGGGCCTTGCAGCAGCGGGGCTCCACGGCCTCCAGGACCTCTTCGCCTGGGGGGGCTATCACCCGGACCTGGATGAAAGGTCGGAGGGTGAGCTGTCAGTGTCGGTAGAGGAGGAGCCTCAGCGATGCGAGCCAGTGAGGGAATCAAGAGCGGCGGCTGTGGGGATTGCTCCCGGTCAGCTTGGTAAGTCAGCTAAGTTTTCTAATGTTTCTCTGACTGATGCATTGTGTGATGTGTTGGGGGTGGGGGAGGGGGGTGCTACGACGGCAGGGGTTATACCGCTGTAGAAAGCAGTGGTGGGGGCTGGCCCACAAGTGTCAGGCGGTGCGCCCGCCAGTTCTGGGACAGAGGCGCAGCTGCGGGATTTGTTGGGGGGGATTGTGGGATTTGGTTGGTCGTTTTGCGGGGGGGCAGGGATAGTTCCCTCAGGTGGCTCCTTGGGTGCAGTTGGGTAGCATAGCTGCAGTGGATGGTGGGGGGTCAACTGTGGCCGTGGGTGCAGGGGCTGCTACGTCCCCTGCAGTGGCTTCTGCCGGGCTCTCGGGAGCCCATTTGAAGCAGTAGGTACGGGATAAGATTTGCAAGGGTGAGTATGTGGAGATCTTCTCGTTATTGGCCTTGAAAAAATTTAACTTAGATAGGGTTAAGCCTGATGACTTCAAGAAAGAGGATGAGGATAAGAGGAGGTACAGATTGATTCCACGGATGTTTGTTAATTGTCTGCAGGTGTTCGCCATTATGGCGAGTGTCATTGGTGAGAAGAACCCCGAACATTGTTCTGCGTTGTTCTGTTATATAGATGCCATTGGTGAGGCGCACAGGGTGTACGGGTGATCTGCCTGGCTACAGTATGACAAACAGTTTAGACAGAGCAGGGCAATCTGGCCGTCTCTTTGCTGGGATCATAAAGACATCAGCCTCTGAATGCGGCTCATGTCGTTGGCGAGCGCCGTAAATCAGTTTCTTCATTGGGGCTGGGGTACATCTTTCTCAGGACTGCCGCCCGGAAAGAAATGGGGGGTGTGTTGGCAGTACAACAAGAGCTCCTGCAAGTTCAGGGGGTCTTGCCATTTCAAGCATGAGTGTTCAGGATGTGGGGGTCCCATCCATTGTCCTGTTGCTTCAAGAAAGGTAAGCGTACCAGCAAGCGTGCTCACAAAAGAGACGACTCCGGTGAGTGGGGAGAAGATGCAGCCTTTAGTAAATAGATACCCGGATAGGGAAGCGGCTAGGCTGCTTGGCTCTGGGTTTATGGACCGTTTTAGGATTCCGTGTTCGTTGTCGGTAGTTCCGCCGGTGGCACGGAATTTGAAATCAGCCTTGCAGCATCCAGGGGTGGTTGGGAAAAAATTGGCCAAGGAGGTGGCGCTAGGTTGCATGGGGGGCCATTCGTGTTTAAGCCTTTTCCGGAACTGGTGGTATCTCCATTGGGGTTGGTGCCTAAGAAGGAACCAAACAAGTTCCTCCTTATTCACCACTTACCTTTCCCAAAAGGGGCTTTGGTCAACAATTTCATAGACCCCGATGCGTGCACTGTGTCTTATATTTCATTTGACGCAGCTGTCAGATGGGTTAGGTGCTTATGGCAAAATCGGACATAGAATCCGCGTTCCGCTTGCTTCCAGTTCATCTGGATAGCTTTCGGCTGCTGAGCTGCTGCTGGTAGGAGGAGTTTTACGTGGATCGGTGTCTGCCCATGGGCTGCTCCATTTCTTGAGATGTTTAGTTCCTTCTTGGAGTGGGTGGTTAGAGACGTGTCAGGCCTTGATTCGGTCATCCATTATTTGGATGATTTTCTGTGCGTAGGGCCGCCTTCCTCCAGTGTGTGTGCAATTCTACTCTCTACGTTGCAGCACATCGCAGGTTCTGAATGCCGTTGGCAGCCGACAAAACAGAAGGCCTGGCGACGGAGCTTAGCTTTTTAGGCATTGTAATTGACTCGGTGGCAATGGAGTGTCGTCTGCCGGCGGACAAGTTGGAGGCACTACAGAAGGAGATTCGGGAGATCCAGGGACTGCGCAAGGTACAGGACTTTGCAGTCATTGCTGGGTAAGTTCAATTTCACCTGTTGGATTATTCCAATAGGTAGGGTTTTTTGCAGACGGCTGTCGGCAGCTACAGCAGGGGTTCAGGCCCTGACCCATTTTATAGTGCTTACTAGGGAACATCGGGAGGATTTGAAGGTTTGGTATCAGTTTTTGGCCTTATATATCGGCTGATCGGTGTGGATGTCCGGCCTGGTGAGTAATTTTGATATGGAATTGGTCCCAGACACGGAAGGGTCAATGGGCTATGGGGCTTAGTGCGTGGAACCTCGGCCTCGGTCCTTGGTGGAAGGGGGGTCCTTCATAACCTGGTGCTACTGTAACTTTTCCGGTGGTTCTGGCTATGGAGTTGTGGAGTGAATCATGTAGGAACCTGAAGCTGAGGTTGAATTGTGACAACATGGGTGTGGTTCAAGTGGTCAACCGCATGTTTGCGTTGCTTGCAGTTGAACATTTTTCCCTATGCTGTTCATCTCCTGAGCATCGAAAACACTCTGGCTGACTCCTTGTCTCGTTCAGTGGGACAGGTTCAGAGAGCTGGCTCCGGCCATGGAGGAGGAAGCAGTTCCTTGCCGGTTTTGGATATGGGAGCTGGCCTTGGAGTCGCCGCGGGATGGATCCAGCAGTCAGTGAGTGAGTCCACATGGGCGGCTTATGCAAAGGTATGGATGGAATGTTTGGGTTTGGTGCAGGAGTCTGGGGTCAGCATGGAAGTGTCGGAGGTAAGGTTGTCGGTTTTGTACTTTGTTTGCAGGAACATGGAACACAGGGGGTCGGTGTCTGCCATTGAGCGTAAGCTGGCGGGTTTGTCATTTTTCTTTAAGCTGGGAGGATTGGATGAAGGATTTCTGGGTTAGACAGTCAGTAAAAGGATACCATTAGGTCCACAAGAAAAAGGATGCATGGCGCCCAGTCACTTTTTCCAATCTGCTGGCCAATTTGTGATACCTTGGGGTTTGTGTGTACCTCGAGTTACGAGAGCTTGCTCTTTAAAGCGGCTTTTTCCTTGGCGTTTTATGGGGCATTTCACATTGAGGAATTGGCGGTTCACGGCGGCTGGCGGGTGGGCTTCTGTAACAAGACGTGCGGGTGGGGGACGACAGGGTGCGTTTGCAGCTGCACAGGTCAAAAACTGACCAAAGGGGAAGATGGGGGAAAGTGCTGCTGTTTGCACTGCTGGGCTCCAGGGTATGCCCTGTGGAAGCGGTAAGGGAGTTTTTAGGGGTTAGACCAGCTGGGGTAGGGCCGTTCTAACTGCACGAGGATGGGTCTTAATTGTCAAAGTTCCAGTTCATGTCAGTGTTCCAGAAATGCCTCAGGGAGGCAGGGTTGGATTGCGCCGAATACGTTTCACACTCTTTCCGCATCAGTACAACTACTGAAGCTGTCAGATGTGGGTTGGATGAGGCGGCGGTGAGGAGGATTGGTAGGTGGGAATCGAGGAGATTCCGTACTTACATATGCCCTCATGTGGTGGTGGATTGATAATAAAAAATAAAAAAACTGCTGTTGTGTTGGGGTTTTATAGCGTTGGTGCTACCTTTGTTTTATCCGTCTTTTCGTTTCAGATGGAGTGTCTATACGCCTCGTCTGGCTTCTTGATCACTCGTATATCTGTTGGGGGGCCAGGAGGGCAGACATCAGACTGGATGGCAGACAGTTTGGTGTCTCTAGGAGGGAGGTGTGTATTCGCTGGCTAGGGGTACCCAGGACGATGTGGAGTAGGGTTGTATCGGAAGTAGAACGTTATACGCGGCTGGATAGATCGGACGTTTGGGTTCTGCATGCAGGTGGTAATGATTTGGGGGTCCGAACAATCAGGGAGCTGATCTCGGACGTCAAGTCAGATTTTTTGAAGCTTTGGTCTGACATTGTTGCGCGGACTATGTGGCACATGGCAAGGTCCGTGGCGAGGATAAACAAGGCCTGCATAAGACTAAACAAGGTGGTAGTGAGGTTTGTTTCTCAGAATGGGGGCATGGTCATTGGGCATGTGGAGTTAGAAACTAATGTGGGCATGTATTTGAGGAGTGATGGAGTACACCTCTCGGCAGTGGGGATTGATCTCTGGGCACTGGGTCTGAAAAATGGGATCCAGCGGGCCCTGCAGATGTGGAGGGGCCCTTAAGGTTAAGGTGTTATCCTTGCGGGCTGTGGCTGTATTTTGTTGGTCTTTTATGGTGGAAGTAAACATATGTGATGGAAAGGGGTGGGGGGTTCATCGGTAGTATGTGCCCCTCCAGTGTATTCCAGCAGAAAGGTTAGCTGGAATACTGTAATGGTTGCACTGCGGGAAGGGGGATGTCTCCGAGCAGGTTATACGGCTGGAAGGCTATCACGCTTAATAAGGTCATGCAGTGTATTGGTGGAATATGTGTTGGAGTTCGGGGATGCCGTCAAAGACCAACAGACTGGGATTAAACAAGTTGTTACGGATGTTATATTTTGTTATATTTTGATATTGGAGTTATTTACTGTATATTACATAATCTTTCTTCACAAATCTTAACCCCTTCCCACCGAGCGTACGCAGATATGAGGCCTCGGCTTTCGGGGTAATACCAGGATGATGCCCGCAGCTGCAGTTTTTTAGAGCAGACGGTCGGCTTTCCAGGGTTGACAAACGATGCGGCTCCTCCAGGATAACAACCGCATCAGTTATTATCCTGGAGGAGTGGGAGGGGACATCCCCTTCCACCACTCTTACCGGGCCTCCCATCCCACCGGGTGACCCCATCCTCGATCCGCCACTTCCGGCGGCTAGAGACAGACTGGCACGAAGCCGGAAATGGCTTCTCTCTGTAAACACGGACGTGACGTCATAACGTCACTTCAAATTTACTCGACTGCCAATGGCGCCGGTTTTTTAAAAATATACAGTATTCAAAATCGCTGTTTTCAGCGATCTGAATACTTTGAAGTGCAAAGGAGGGATTTGGGGTCCCTCGATAAAGAGTACCTGTCACCACTTATTACTGTCACAAGGGATGTTTACATTCCTTGTGACAGCAATAACAGTGATCCAAAAAAAAAAAAAAAAACACAATGTAAAAAAATAAAAATAAATGAAATAAAAAAAAAAAAATTTAAAGCGCCCTCGTCCCTGTGAGCTTGCGCAACAAAGAAAGCGCATACGGAAGTCGCGCCCGCATAATGTAAACGATGTTCAAATCACACATGTGAGGTATTGACGCGATCGTCAGAGGGAGAGCAATAATTCTAGCACTAGACCCACTCTGTAACTTTAACCTGATAACCGTTTTTTTTTTTTTTTTAAATGTCGCCTATGGAGATTTTTGGGTACCGTAGTTTGTCGCCATTCCACGAGTCTGCACAATTATAAAGCGTGACAAGTTTGGTATCTATTTACTCGGCGTAACATCATCTTTCACATTATACAAAAAAATTGGGCAAACTTTACTGTTTTGGTTTTTTTTAATTCATGAAAGTGTCTTTTTCCCCCATATACATTTCCTAATAACAATTACATTATTTTGTAATCTTGCAATCTGAATATTAAATATAGTATATGCTGAATATCCAGCAAAAGAAACGTTATAACTTTTATTCCTCAGCATTGCTGATCCTGGAAAGCAGTTCTTTAGTGAAGTATTATTAGACATCTTCTTCAGGGAACAGCCGGAGTTTGTTCTATTGGATGAAAGTTTCTGTACAATCTCTCAGGGGATGGAATCTGAATTTACTATTCTTCCCCTGATCACTGAAGTCACATTTAGAATGTTGTATTTCTGGTGTCTAATACAGAAAATTTTTTTAACATCGCTATTGTGTTGGATTCCCCTGATAGGTGATATTCTGGAGGCTGGTTACCATATGATGAGAGTATTTCCAACATTGCAGCTGACTAGTAAAGCCGGTTGCTAATAATATTATTTATAATACAGATTTTTTTTTATGACTAGCATTCTATAAATAACTAATAGGATTGTACAGTGATGGTCAATGTGTACATTACAGCCCTAGTTTTCTATTGGTGTTGAAAATCCAGTTATTGCTGCTTTTATGCCCTTTACCCCCATAATACATAATACAGATCACCACACTTCAGATAAATCCAAAGAAAAAATAAAATAAAGGATGTGATCAGAATTCTGTGCAGCAAAATTTTGTGTTATTATTTATTTATGTAGCGCTGGTAGATTTTTAATCTACCGCTGATAGGTAAATCTTGTGGGTTACTTGTTAGGTGAAGTTAGATTTGCCTCTGTTCCAGCTTGGCTGAGTTGCGTGTAGTTCCACATTGTGCCAATGGGTGTCGTTGTCACCATGGGTCGGTGTTGGAAAGGCAACGTGTTGAAGCGTATGGGTGCTCCTCTGTCCCGGAGACAACTCGGTGGAGGTGGTCCTCCGAGTTGCATTCTGGGAGAGGGTATTTATGGGACAGACGCCATGTTTAGGGGTTAGTTTTCAGCCACCTGCTGGCCCTCCTGGCCGACAGGTATGCGTTAAGAGTACCACCTCGTGGTCCTCCGTTCCGGAGGCCCACGTCGCTGCGGCGTGTGGGTTTGCCCAGAAGCCTGTCTGGGGCCTACCACAGCGGCAGAGGAATGGTCCTGAGCTGTCTGTCCTACGGGAAGAAGCTGGTGACTCGGTTGGAGGACGTATCCTGAAGTAATCTTACTGCATAGTACTGCCGGGTTGGCCTAAAGGTTCAAGTACTGTGTCTGACATTCATAGTAAACCAATACATCCTGTGGCAGAGGATCGTACGGGTTTCATTCCAAACAAGTCTGTGGCAGAGACTTTTGTTCGTGCTACGTACTGGCTGCTAGGCAAGTGAGAGAGGTCTATCCAGGCGAGCAAAGATTGAATCCCACAAGGGGAGACTATTCAACTACAAGGGTTCAATACCAAAGAATGTTCTAAAGAATACTAATAAAAGGTATTTGAGCTTCCCTGCAACTTTCCTTCTGCCTCTTTCCTGCTACTTCCTTTATTACTTGTTCATAAAAGCATTGGAAAACATACTCAAGTGTTTGGTGTCTACATCGTCCAGAGGTAAACTCAACGGGACCCTAGACCCGGTGCCGGTGAAACAGAGGTAGCGAGAGTGAAGATAACAGCCCGCTTTAAACCAGCAGCTCCGCCGAGAGTTATTGCTACATTTATTTTTAACGACTTAAAGACTAGCATCGTTTTGAGATTTTGGTGTTTACATGTTTAAAACAGTTTTTTTGCTAGAAAGTTACTTAGAACCCCAAAACATTATATATTGTTTTTTTCTAACACCCTAGAGAATAAAATGGCGGTCATTGCACACCGTATTTGAGCAGCGGTCTTACAAGCGCACTTTTTTTGGAAAAAATTTACTTTTTTGAATAAAAACATAAGACAACAGTAAAGTTAAAGTTAGCCCAATGTTTTTTTTTTATATTGTGAAAGATAATGTTACGCCGAGTAAATTGATACCCAACATGTCAAGCTTCAAAATTGCGCCCGCTCGTGGAATGGCGTCAAACTTTTACCCTCAAAAATCTCCATAGGCAACGTATAAAAAATTCTACAGGTTGCATGTTTTGAGCTACAGAGGAGGTCTAAGGCTAGAATTATTGCTCTCGCTCTAATGATTGCGGCGATACCTCACATGTGCGGTTTGACCACCGTTTTCATATGCGGGCGCTGCTCATATATGTGTTCGCTTCTGCGCGCAAGCTCGTCGGGACGGGGCGTTTTAACATTTTTTTTTTTTCTTATTTATTTTACTTGATTTTATTTATTTTTACACTTTTTTTTAAAAAAAAGTGTCACTTTTATTCCTATTACAAGGAATGTAAACATCCCTTGTAATAAAAAAGCATGACAGGACCTCTTAAATATGAAATTTGGGGTCAAAAAGACCTCAGATCTCATATTTACACTAAAATGCAATAAAAAAAAAATTGTCATTTAAAAAAATAAAAAAAAATAAATTGGCCCTTTAAGAGCTATGGGCGGAAGTAACGTTTTGACATTGCTTCTGCCCTGCAGTGTCATGGAGACGGGCGGGGGCCATCTTCCCCTCACTCATCTCCATGAACAGCCCTGAGAAGGACGCGATCGCCTCCGCCGCTGCCGACAGCTCCAGTAAGCGGCGGAGGGCACCGGATCTCAGCGGAAGGGGGGGTCCCTCTCCTGCCACCAATAAAAGTGATCTCACAGCGAATCCACTGCAGAGACCACTTTTATCTTGTAGCCGACCACCGGCCGAACACGGGGATACAGGGGTTATGGCAGCTAGCTGCTGCCATAACAACGATATCCGTCCCCAAACTAGGGACGTACATCGGCATGCGGTGGTCGGCAAGTGGTTAAAGAGGAGTAAATCTGCCTGGGCTTGGTTTGGTTTGGTTTGACATAATTGAAGTCTATGGGAGATGAATGTTGATACAAAATTCATATCAATTATAAAGCAGGAAGAAGGTCTTATCTTTTGGCTTTGAATGTAACAAATCCTTTAGATGACAGTCTTGTGGGACACCTTAAAGCTCTATGGAACGGTACAATTTTCAAGGACAGTCTCGGCAACTGAGTCTCCATTAATCCTCCAACCATACACTTATCCAGGCATGCACTCTAGGGGGCCAGGCAAAGGAGGACAGCGAGCACACATCCCCCACTTTCAGTACCAGACCAGGTCGCATACCTTTCATACATTGGGGGACCTTGAAGGAAGGGCAGCAAAGCCCCCCCCCCCCTTTCAAAGTACCATTTTCCTGACGTTGAGGAAAAGGGGCCACTACCCCACCTCCAGGGCCCCCAGAATGAATTGTAGAATATATGGTGATGACTGGTTGTAGAATCAGGACATGTACCAATGAAAAAAAAAAGAATCACAATGAATGGTGGCAGAGGGGGTGTGGCACTTTCAAGTCTTATCTTTTGGCTTTGAATATAACAAATCCTTTAGATGACAGTCTTGTGGGACACCTTAAAGCTCTATGGAACAGTACAATTTTCAAGGACAGTCTTGGCAACTGAGTCTCCATTAATCCTCCAGCCATACACTTATCCAGGCATGCACTCTAGGGGGCCAGGCAAAGGAGGACAGCGAGCACACATCCCCCACTTTCAGTACCAGACCAGGTCGCATACCTTTCATACATTGGGGGACCTTGAAGGAAGGGCAGCAAAGTCCCCCCCCCCCTTCAAAGTACCATTTTCCTGATGTTGAGGAAAAGGGGCCACTACCCCACCTCCAGGGCCCCCAGAATGAATTGGAGAATATATGGTGCTGACTGGTTGTAGAATCAGGACATGTACCAATGAAAAAAAAAAAAAGAATCACAATGGATGGTGGCAGAGGGGGTGTGGCACTTCCGAGTGCAGTAGAAGTGAACACATTGGTTCTACAGCCACTTTTTAATGAAAAAAATTCTATTATGTTCCCGGATACAGCTGTAGCCATGAGCCAGGCTGTTTATAAACTGTGTATGGACTGCAAACAGCTAAAGGAATTGTGTATTTATAATGTTGCCTGTCTACCATTCTATCTACCGTCACCTGTCCATGCGCTCTCAGTAGATATATAGAAGGGCAGAGCTATCTATGTTTACCCCAGACCCTGTGTATATATATCATAGTATCAGTCAGCAGTGAGTTCCAACGATTGGACATTACCACATCAGATTAGTAAAGTTGGGGTGGTCCAGTTTGCACTGAGGGCAATAGTCCTAGGGAGCCTTAATAGATATATTGAAGGCTTAGTATGAAATATACAAAGAAAAGAGAGCGCAAGACTGCCCTAGTGTGATAGTGTTTAATGTTAAAAATGTGAAGTCAAATGAAAAAAGGGTATGAACAAAAGTAACTAAGGAAATGATATATATCTTTAATTTAGGTTTACGTGAACCCAATGTTTAATATTTGAAATTTCATGATATTTACCTATATAAACCCTACTGTAAAACAATGAGCTTACTTTATAGATCCTTGTAAACTTACTTTATGTATCTTTATAACATTATATACTCAATAAACTTCTTTTGACAAGGAAAAAAGGGTATGAAAAAGGGTTACACTCACAAACATGGAACTGAATGTCGCATGTACAGCAAGGTAGATGTCTCCTTTCCTGGCCTGTATGAATGGGTTTGGCTCCCAAAAGTGAGTGATACGAATGGGGGACGTTATTGCAAAATCCGCTTCCTCATCGTGTCAGGCTGTGTTTGCTGCAGAACACGTGCACGGTCCAGCCGGCGCTGCGTGACGTCACTCGCGGCCATGAAGGAAGGACCAAGTGAGTGAAGTAACTCCTCCTAGCTAACAGAGCGGGAGCCAAGACAACATGTTTCGGAGGCGCGGCCTCCTTCTTCAGGTCAGTATGCCCTGAGTATATGAATTGTATTTCCCTCCACGATTCACTTATAATGGATTGTTTTGTGTGTAGCCAGCTCTGCTGAAGGTGCAGAAGGACCACTTAAGAGAGATTTAAAAAAAGTAGTCCCTTACAAGTTCCTGTGATGGGGGGGTCTGGGCAGTTCTGAAGGTCACATTGAACCATGATATATTCCTTTTCTCCAGGGGTTTCTCTAAGACCTGGGGAAGTCTTTGGGGGAGAGTGAGACTCTGCCAATGTAAAACCTTAATGGAAAGAAAACATTTGATCATCCAGGTACATTGTAGGAATGCTGGATATATAACTTTGTTTATAAGGTTATGAGGCAGTCTTATGCATCTAGAATTTTCTGGATACTTTTGATTCCCTTTGGTTGGCACTGAATAATTACTGCTGACTAAGCTCCCTGTAGAAAAGCTGGAGAAGACCTCAGAGGCATAACAGAAAAGATATGGCCTGGGAACTGCAGAATCTTGGTGATTCCCCATCATGTAATGAGTGTGTCTCATAGGAGAGTGTTGTTTTCAATATGTGTAAGTAGCTGTCACCAGGGGGTAAAAAAAACAGAAGAGGCCACCAACTAAGTGCAGGATATCAAAAGTGTCAACTCACAAGATGCATAAGGATAAGAGCATGTAATCCACCCAGTGTGGTTTGCTGTTGAACCTCTGTGTGTCTTCAGGAGCAGATTCCACTGTTGGGATCTGTTTACCATGTTTCCCCGAAAATAAGACCTACCCCGAAAATAAGACCTAGCGTTATTTTCCAGCAGGACTGGAGTATAAGCCCTACCCCGAAAAGAAGCCCTAGTTTAAAATGCTTGTAAAATCCTATAATCCACTCTATTATAGTAGAATATAATGTACAATGTGTGTGTTTCTGTAATATAATTGTGGGGAAGAGAGCTCCGGCGGGTCACAGAAGCGCAGAGCGGGGCTATAATGAAGGTATTTGGCACAATTATATTACAGAAACACACACATTGTACATTATATAATACTGTAATAGAGTGGATTATAGGATTTTACAAGCATTTTAACACGGTTCACACTGGGGATTCCTGTCAG
The DNA here is from genome assembly GCA_037952925.1 of Lithobates clamitans. NCBI lineage: Eukaryota > Metazoa > Chordata > Amphibia > Anura > Ranidae > Lithobates > Lithobates clamitans. Next base: position 894,397 of record JBBGZY010000588.1, on the reverse strand, counting down.
GCAGGGAGAGAGTGGGGGAGAGAAGACAGAACATTACATGGTAAGACCTACCCCAAAAATAAGCCCTACTGTGTCTTTTACTGACAAAATTAATATAAGACCCGGGCTAATTTTCAGGGGAAACACGGTAGGACACCAGAATGGAGAACTGGAAGTCCTGAAGCCACCCTGTTGCGCATGGACTATGCAAGACCGGTAGCAATGTCACACCTGGGAGGGCTTCAGCGTGGGGAGCATGGCTACAATTTTTGGACGGTAACTGCTCCTTTTTCAAACCTAGGGAGCCCTCTGCTTTTTATGCAAATATTACAGAGATGACTTCAGTCTCATTGAGGAGCTGCCTCAGATATCTTTGGACCTATAGACTTTTTACTTTAATCCTACACCACCACAGCACATTCACGCATATGATTATGCTGGTGCTTAGCTGTATCTCTACCTGCACCATTCTCGATCATTCTTTGAGCTGTCTCCAGGGGGTATGTAATACACCAAGCAGTGACCACTGCTTAACATATTTTCAAAAAGAGTGTTAGTTCATTTTTTTGGTCTAGGACAAAGCTTTTTTTACTGCCCTAAAAGGTACAACAATCCCTCACACTTGCACACTCTCAGCCCCTTCACACCTGTACGCTCGCAGCCCACCCTCACACCTGTATGCACTCAGCCCCCCTTACACCTGTACGCTCTCAGCCCCCCTCACACCTGTACGTACTCAGCCCCCTCACACCTGTACGCTCCCAGCACCACTCACATCTGTACGCACACATCCCCCCTCACAACTGTACGCTCCCAGCCCCCCTCACACCTGTACGCACTCAGCCCCTTCACACCTGTACGCATTCATCCCCCCTCACATCTGTACGCTCTCAGCCCCCCCTCACACCTGTACGCACTCAGCCCCCTCACACCTGTACGCTCTCATCCCCCTCACATCTGTACGCACTCATCCCCCCTCACAACTGTACGCTCCCAGCCCCCCTCACACCTATACGCACTCAGCCCCTTCACACCTGTATGCTCTCATCCCCCTCACATCTGTACACTCCCAGCCCCCTCACATCTGTACGCTCTCAGCCCCCTCACACCTGTACGCACTCAGCCCCCTCACACCTGTACGCTCTCAGACCCCTCACACTTATACGATCTCACCCCCCCACACCTGTATGCTATCAGCCCCCCCCTTACACCTGTACGCTCTCAGCCCCTCACACACCTGTACGCACTCATCCCCCTCACATCTGTACGCTCTCATCCCCCCCTCACACCTGTACGCTCTCATCCCCCCCTCACACCTGTACGCATTCATCCCCCCTCACATCTGTACACTCTCAGCCCCCCCTCACACCTGTATGCACTCAGCCTCCCTCATACCTGTATGCTCTCATCCCCCTCACATCTGTACGCTCCCAGCCCCCTCCCACCTGTACGCACTCAGCCCCTTCACACCTGTACGCATTCATCCCCCCTCACATCTGTACGCTCTCAGCCCCCCCCTTACACCTGTACGCTCTCAGCCCCTCACACACCTGTACGCACTCATCCCCCTCACATCTGTACGCTCCCAGCCCCCTCACACCTGTAGGCACTCAGCCCCCTCACACCTGTACGCTCTCAGACCCCTCACACTTATACGATCTCACCCCCCCACACCTGTACGCTCTCAGCCCCCTCACACCTGTATGCTCTCAGCCCCTCACACACCTGTACGCACTCATCCCCCTCCCATCTGTACGCTCTCAGCCCCCCTCACACCTGTATGCTCTCAGCCCCCCCTTACACCTATACGCTCTCAGCCCCTCACACACCTGTACGCACTCATCCCCCCTCACATCTGTAAGCTCTCAGCCCCCTCACACCCGTATGCTCTCAGCCCCCCTCACACTTGTACGCTCTCAGCCCCCCTCACACCTGTACGCTCTCAGCCCCCTCACACCTGTATGCTCTCAGCCCCCTCACAACTGTACGCTCTCAGCCCCCTCACACCTGTACGCTCTCAGCCCCCCTCACATCTGTACGCACTCATCCCCCCTCACAACTGTACGCTCCCAGCCCCCCTCACACCTGTACGCACTCAGCCCCTTCACACCTGTATGCTCTCATCCCCCTCACATCTGTACACTCCCAGCCCCCTCACATCTGTACGCTCTCAGCCCCCTCACACCTGTACGCACTCAGCCCCCTCACACCTGTACGCTCTCAGACCCCTCACACTTATACGATCTCACCCCCCCACACCTGTATGCTATCAGCCCCCCCCTTACACCTGTACGCTCTCAGCCCCTCACACACCTGTACGCACTCATCCCCCTCACATCTGTACGCTCTCATCCCCCCCTCACACCTGTACGCTCTCATCCCCCCCTCACACCTGTACGCATTCATCCCCCCTCACATCTGTACACTCTCAGCCCCCCCTCACACCTGTATGCACTCAGCCTCCCTCACACCTGTATGCTCTCATCCCCCTCACATCTGTACGCTCCCAGCCCCCTCCCACCTGTACGCACTCAGCCCCTTCACACCTGTACGCACTCAGCCCCTTCACACCTGTACGCATTCATCCCCCCTCACATCTGTACGCTCTCAGCCCCCCCCTTACACCTGTACGCTCTCAGCCCCTCACACACCTGTACGCACTCATCCCCCTCACATCTGTACGCTCCCAGCCCCCTCACACCTGTAGGCACTCAGCCCCCTCACACCTGTACGCTCTCAGACCCCTCACACTTATACGATCTCACCCCCCCACACCTGTACGCTCTCAGCCCCCTCACACCTGTATGCTCTCAGCCCCTCACACACCTGTACGCACTCATCCCCCTCACATCTGTACGCTCTCAGCCCCCCTCACACCTGTATGCTCTCAGCCCCCCCTTACACCTATACGCTCTCAGCCCCCCTCACACCTGTACGCTCTCAGCCCCTCACACACCTGTACGCACTCATCCCCCCTCACATCTGTAAGCTCTCAGCCCCCTCACACCTGTATGCACTCAGCCCCATCACAATTGTATGCTCGCAGTCCCCCTCACTCCTGCACGCTCTCAGCTCCAGCACACCTGAATGCTCTCAGCCCCCCTTACACCTGTACGCACTCAGCCCCCCTCACACCTGTAAACTCTCAGCCCCTCACACACCTGTACGCACTCATCCCCCCTCACATCTGTATGCTCTCAGCCCCCTCACACCTGTATGCACTCAGCCCCCTCACACCCGTATGCTCTCAGCCCCCCTCACACTTGTACGCTCTCAGCCCCCCTCACACCTGTACGCTCTCAGCCCCCTCACACCTGTATGCTCTCAGCCCCCTCACAACTGTACGCTCTCAGCCCCCTCACACCTGTACGCTCTCAGCCCCCCTCACATCTGTACGCACTCATCCCCCCTCACAACTGTACGCTCCCAGCCCCCCTCACACCTGTACGCACTCAGCCCCTTCACACCTGTATGCTCTCATCCCCCTCACATCTGTACACTCCCAGCCCCCTCACATCTGTACGCTCTCAGCCCCCTCACACCTGTACGCACTCAGCCCCCTCACACCTATACGCTCTCAGACCCCTCACACTTATACGATCTCACCCCCCCACACCTGTATGCTATCAGCCCCCCCCTTACACCTGTACGCTCTCAGCCCCTCACACACCTGTACGCACTCATCCCCCTCACATCTGTACGCTCTCATCCCCCCCTCACACCTGTACGCTCTCATCCCCCCCTCACACCTGTACGCATTCATCCCCCCTCACATCTGTACACTCTCAGCCCCCCCTCACACCTGTATGCACTCAGCCTCCCTCACACCTGTATGCTCTCATCCCCCTCACATCTGTACGCTCCCAGCCCCCTCCCACCTGTACGCACTCAGCCCCTTCACACCTGTACGCATTCATCCCCCCTCACATCTGTACGCTCTCAGCCCCCCCCTTACACCTGTACGCTCTCAGCCCCTCACACACCTGTACGCACTCATCCCCCTCACATCTGTACGCTCCCAGCCCCCTCACACCTGTAGGCACTCAGCCCCCTCACACCTGTACGCTCTCAGACCCCTCACACTTATACGATCTCACCCCCCCATACCTGTATGCTCTCAGCCCCCTCACACCTGTATGCTCTCAGCCCCTCACACACCTGTACGCACTCATCCCCCTCACATCTGTACGCTCTCAGCCCCCCTCACACCTGTATGCTCTCAGCCCCCCCTTACACCTATACGCTCTCAGCCCCCCTCACACCTGTACGCTCTCAGCCCCTCACACACCTGTACGCACTCATCCCCCCTCACATCTGTAAGCTCTCAGCCCCCTCACACCTGTATGCACTCAGCCCCATCACAATTGTATGCTCGCAGTCCCCCTCACTCCTGCACGCTCTCAGCTCCAGCACACCTGAATGCTCTCAGCCCCCCTTACACCTGTACGCACTCAGCCCCCCTCACACCTGTAAACTCTCAGCCCCTCACACACCTGTACGCACTCATCCCCCCTCACATCTGTATGCTCTCAGCCCCCTCACACCTGTATGCACTCAGCCCCCTCACACCCGTATGCTCTCAGCCCCCCTCACACTTGTACGCTCTCAGCCCCCGCTCACACCTGTACGCTCTCAGCCCCCTCACACCTGTATGCTCTCAGCCCCCTCACAACTGTACGCTCTCAGCCCCCTCACACCTGTACGCTCTCAGCCCCCCTCACACCTGTACGCTCTCAGCCCCCCTCACACATGTACGCTCTCAGCCCCCCTCACACTTGTACGCTCTCAGCCCCCCTCACACCTGTACGCTCTCAGCCCCCCTCACACCTGTACGCTCTCAGCCCCCCTCACACCTGTACGCTCTCAGCCCCCTCACACCTGTACGCTCTCAGCCCCCCCTCACATCTGTATAATCTCAGCCCCCCTCACACCTGTACGCTCTAAGTCCCCCATTTGAGCCCCTGAATATGGGGGAACTGTGTGTAAATATGGTTGCAGTTCCTAAAATTTGTACTTCCCCCTCACATCTGTACGCTCTCAGCCCCCCTCACACCTGTACGCTCTCAGCCCCCTTACACCTGTATGCACTCAGCCCCCCTCACATCTGTAAGCTCTCAGCCCCCTCACACCTGTACGCACTCAGCCCCATCACAATTGTATGCTCGCAGTCCCCCCCACACCTGAATGCTCTCAGCCCCCCTTACACCTGTACGCACTCAGCCCCATCACAATTGTATGCTCGCAGTCCCCCCCACACCTGAATGCTCTCAGCCCCCTCACACCTGTATGCACTCAGCCCCCTCACACCCGTACGCTCTCAGCCCCCTCACACCTGTATGCACTCATCCCCCCTCACACCTGTACGCTCTCAGCCCCCCTCACACCTGTACACTCTCAGCCCCCCTCACACCTGTACGCTCTCAGCCCCCCTCACACCTGTACGCTCTCAGCCCCCCTCACACCTGTACGCTCTCAGCCCCCTCACAGCTGTACGCTCTCAGCCCCCCTCACACCTGTACCCTCTCAGCCCCCCTCACACCTATACGCTCTCAGCCCCCTCACACCTGTACACTCTCAGCCCACCCTCACACCTGTATGCACTCAGCCCCCCTTACACCTGTATGCTCTCAGCCCCTCACACCTGTACGTACTCAGCCCCCCTCACACCTGTATGCACTCAGCCTCCCTCACACCTGTACGCTATCAGCCCCCCTCACACCTGTATGCTCTCAGCCCCCCTCACACCTGTACGCCATCAGCCCCCCTCACACCTGTATGCTCTCAGCCACCCCTCACATCTGTATGCTCTCAGCCCACCTCACACTTGTATGCTCTGAGTCCCCTCACACCTGTACGCTCTCAGCCCCCCTCACACCTGTACGCTCTCAGCCCCCTCACACCTGTACGCTCTCAGCCCCCCTCACACCTGTACGCTCTCAGCCCCCCCTTACACCTGTATGCACTCAGCCCCCCTCGCACCCGTACGCACTCATCCCCCCTCACAACTGTACGCTCCCAGCCCCCCCTCACACCTGTACGCACTCAGCCCCCTCACACCTGTACGCATTCATCCCCCTCACATCTGTACGCTCTCAGCCCCCCTCACACCTGTACGCACTCAGCCCCCTTACACCTGTATGCACTCAGCCCCCCTCACACCTGTACGCACTCATCCCCCTCACATCTGTACGCTCCCAGCCCCCTCACACCTGTACGCACTCATCCCCCCTCACATCTGTAAGCTCTCAGCCCCCTCACACCTGTACGCACTCAGCCCCATCACAATTGTATGCTCGCAGTCCCCCTCACTCCTGCACGCTCTCAGCTCCAGCACACCTGAATGCTCTCAGCCCCCCTTACACCTGTACGCACTCAGCCCCCCTCACACCTGTAAACTCTCAGCCCCTCACACACCTGTACGCACTCATCCCCCCTCACATCTGTATGCTCTCAGCCCCCTCACACCTGTATGCACTCAGCCCCCTCACACCCGTATGCTCTCAGCCCCCTCACACTTGTACGCTCCCAGCCCCCCTCACACCTGTACGCTCTCAGCCCCCTCACACCTGTATGCTCTCAGCCCCCTCACAACTGTACGCTCTCAGCCCCCTCACACCTGTACGCTCTCAGCCCCCCTCACACCTGTACGCTCTCAGCCCCCCTCACACCTGTACGCTCTCAGCCCCCCTCACACCTGTACGCTCTCAGCCCCCTCACACCTGGATGCTCTCAGCCCCCCTCACACCTGTACGCTCTCAGCCCCCCTCACACCTGTACGCTCTCAGCCCCCCTCACACCTGTACGCTCTCAGCCCCCTCACACCTGTACGCTCTCAGCCCCCCCTCACATCTGTACAATCTCAGCCCCCCTCACACCTGTACGCTCTAAGTCCCCCATTTGAGCCCCTGAATATGGGGGAACTGTGTGTAAATATGGTTGCAGTTCCTAAAATTTGTACTTCCCCCTCACATCTGTATGCTCTCAGCCCCCCTCACACCTGTACGCTCTCAGCCCCCTTACACCTGTATGCACTCAGCCCACCTCACAGCTGTAAGCTCTCAGCCCCCTCACACCTGTACGCACTCAGCCCCATCACAATTGTATGCTCGCAGTCCCCCCCCACACCTGAATGCTCTCAGCCCCCCTTACACCTGTACGCACTCAGCCCCATCACAATTGTATGCTCGCAGTCCCCCCCACACCTGAATGCTCTCAGCCCCCTCACACCTGTATGCACTCAGCCCCCTCACACCTGTATGCACTCAGCCCCCTCACACCTGTACGCTCTCAGCCCCCTCACACCTGTACGCACTCATCCCCCCTCACACCTGTACGCTCTCAGCCCCCCTCACACCTGTACACTCTCAGCCCCCCTCACACCTGTACGCTCTCAGCCCCCCTCACACCTGTACGCTCTCAGCCCCCCTCACACCTGTACGCTCTCAGCCCCCCTCACACCTGTACGCTCTCAGCCCCCCTCACACCTGTACGCTCTCAGCCCCCCTCACACCTGTACGCTCTCAGCCCCCCTCACACCTGTACGCTCTCAGCCCCCCTCACACCTGTACGCTCTCAACCCCCTCACACCTGTACGCTCTCAGCCCCCCTCACACCTGTAAACTCTCAGCCCCTCACACACCTGTACGCACTCATCCCCCCTCACATCTGTATGCTCTCAGCCCCCTCACACCTGTATGCACTCAGCCCCCTCACACCTGTACGCTCTCAGCCCCCCTCACACTTGTACGCTCTCAGCCCCCCTCACACCTGTATGCTCTCAGCCCCCTCACAACTGTACGCTCTCAGCCCCCTCTCACAACTGTACGCTCTCAGCCCCCTCACACCTGTATGCTCTCAGCCCCCCTCACACCTGTACGCTCTCAGTCCCCCATTTGAGCCCCTGAAAATGGGGGAACTGTGTGTAAATATGGTTGCAGTTCCTAAAATTTGTACTTATTATTTATGTTCAACCCATTTAATTAAAGCTGAAAGTCTGCACTTCAAATTCATTTGTATTATTTTGTTTTTATTTTATTCTGGTGACATACAGAGCCAAAAGTATGGAAATTGTGCCTGTGTCCAAATATATACAGTGCCTTGAAAAAATATGCATACCCCTTGAAATTTTTCTACATTTTGTCATGTTACAACCAAAAGCGGAAATGTATTTTATTGGGATTTTATATGATAGACCAGGAAAATGATAAATGTTTTTCAAAATTATTTTCCAAATCTCAGTTTAAATCTGTAGATATATATATAGAGTAATTAAGGGACTTCTAAGATGTCTGTGATCATGCTGCCCATGTACCCCCTGCGGAGCGCTCTGTGATGGCTGAATCCTTTGGACTCAGTTGATCACAGACCAGGGTAAAGGGTCAATCACAGCAGTCCTTTACCATGTGATCAGCTGTGTCCAATGACAGCTGATTACAATGTACACACAAGCCGGTAATCAATAACCAGCTTGTGTTAAAGGGACATCTACCCGCTATCTACCCAGATAAACAGGGCACTGATTAAATGTATCCTGATTATCAGTGCAGTCCCAACAGTGGCCACCAGTACTGCCTATCAGTGCCCATCAGTGCCACCTTTCAGTGCTCATTAGTGCCACCTATCAGTACCCATCAGTACCACCTGTCAGGGGTGCCAATCAGTGCCCATCAGTGCCTCCTCATCAGTGTCACCTATCAGTGCTGCCTAACAGTGCCACCTATCAGTGGTGCCAATCAGTGCCCATCAGTGCATCCTCATCAGTGTCACCTATCAGTGCTGCCAATCAGTGCCCATCAGTGCCACCGACCAGTGCCTATCAGTGTTCATCAGTGCTACCTTTCAGTGCCCAATAGTGCCACCTATCAAAGGGAGGAGCTGACATGCTGACTTGCTGCATGTACCATCTGCAGGACGGGTGATTGCTTTAGCCGGCCGGCTGATTTTTACGCTGCTTTGATTCTACTACACTGTAAGTGTTTTTTTAACTTTCGCGCATTTCTTACTGAGTTATCACGGTGGTGCGGTGGAGGAATTATTTACCTAATCATTTATTCATTCCACTTAGAACACCGGGATTTGAGCCTAAGGCCTTCTCACAACACTTTTTCATGGACTAATTTTTCACTTAATTAATGCCGTATTATTCAATCAGTGTTGGCTTAATATATTAAGTTTATTGTTATACACATTTTTTTGTTAACACTTTTTTTGTTAAAATGTTAAGGTTAATTCTATATTTAAACACTATTTACTCACCTTCGGATATCAGGGCTGCTACCTTTGTTATTATTTATGTTGTTGTGTGTATCTCACATAGAGCGGCTGCTTTTATTAGAATTTTGAAATCATTGATTTGAGATTTTTTGTTTGGTTCTTCACATCATTCATTTTCTGTGTTATGATTTGCAAGAAATCCTTTGTTTACTATTTTTTCCCCATTATAACCTATCAATGCCGCCTCATTAGTGCCACCTCATCAGTGCCCATCAGTGCAGCCTCATCAGTGCACATCAGTGAAGGAGAAAAATTACATGTTTGCTAACATTGTGAAAAGGTTTTTTTTTTTTTTCACAATTTTGTTTAGCAAACAATAAAAAAAACCCAAAAAAACAGCTGTGCTTAAAACCACCAAAAGAAAGCTCTATTTGTAAGGAAAAAAAACGATAAAAATGTCATATGGGTACAGTGTTGCATGACCGCACATTTGTCATTCAAAGTGCAACAGCGCTGAAAGCTGAAAATTGGCCTGGGTAAGAAGGGGGTAAAAGAGTTCAGTAAACAAGTGGTTAAAGGATTTATGTATTCTCTGTGTCACTCTTGAAGATATACCATGTGAAGAGGTCCCTTCTTTTGCTGGACACTTTTTTTTTTACATTAGGTACAGTTTAAAGGTTCCATCAGCATTTTCCCTGAATATCATGCAAACGTTCATTTATTTCACTAATGCAACTTAAAAGGTGATATATGAGATAGACTCATTACATGCAAAGCAAGCCGTGATTTGTCATAATTGTGATGATTATGGCTTACAGATCATGAAAACCCCAAATCTGCAATTTCAGAAAATATATATATATAATATTCTAGGCTCAAAGTGTCCCACTCTAATCAGCTAATTAAGCCATAACACCTGCAAAGGGTTCCTGGGCCTTTAAATGGTCTCTCAGTCTGGTTCAGTAGGAATCACAATCATGGGAAAGACTGCTGACCTGACAGTTGTGCAGAAAACCATCATTGACACTGTTGTGGACATTTTATAAAGATGTATTTAATATGTATTTTCACAGTGTCTCCCAGTGTTAGTTCTCCCGCAAACCTGCTCTAAAGAGCTGACTGGGGCAGACTGACGCTGGTTGAGATCCGTTAGGTAGTGGAAAACTTCCTGTTGTTTGGAGAGAGGTGTTTGCGGAGAGAGGATATGTCCGCCAGCGAGGGGCCCCTGTGCGATGCACAGAACGATTGTCTGGTGGGGATGTGTTCGCTCTGCAAACACATTGTCGGTTTAGAGGATGTGCGCTCGTGTCACCCCTGTATGCCCGATCAACATATTTATGGTGGCATGAGCATACACCTGCAGATAAGCTCCCATCAGCAGGAATTGTAGTCATCGTTCATTGGTTGTTGTAAAAATTCATTTATTCTGTGTTGACATTCACATCCTGTGTTGATACATCCTTATTTGGCCATTTCCTGTGTTGACATTCACATCCTGTGTTGATACATCCTTATTTGGTCATTTCCTGTGAGGTCACATCCTGTGTTGTTACATCCTTATTTTGTCATTTCCTGTGAGGTCACATTCTGTGTTGTTACATTCTTATTTAGTCATTTACTGTGAGGTCACAGTCTGTGTTGTTACATCCTTATTTGGTCATTTCCTGTGAGGTCACATCCTGTGTAGGAGGCGATTGGCTGTTGTAGGCAAGCCTTCCAGTTTGTGACTTCCTGTTTGTGTGTAAATAAAAGAAGCAGTAAACTGCTCGGCGGCAGTGATGCTGATGGAGCTGAGAATGTAAGCTATGGTAATGTCTGTTTACTTGGGGATATACGGGAAATAGAGCTATAGGTGAGATGCATTATATCATTAGATGAAATGTGTGCTTATTAGCACAGGGGATATGGTGTGCGCATAGCGTAAAGCCAAATTTCCCTGACAACATCTTCCATAAGGAGGGAAAGCCTCAAAAGCTAATTGCAAAAGAAGTTGGATGTTCCCAAAGTGCTGTATCACAGCACATTAATAGAAAGTTATGTGGAAGGGAAAAGTGTGGAAGAAAAAGGTGCACAAGCAGCAGGGATGACCGCAGCCTGGAGAGGATTGTCAAGAAAAGGCCATTCAAAAGTGTTGGGGACTTTCACAAGGAGAGGACTGAGGCTGGAGTCAGTGCATCAAGAGCCACCACACACAGACGGATCCTGGACATGGGCTTCAAATGTCGTATTCCTCTTGTCAAGCCACTCCTGAACAACAAACAACGTCAGAAGCGTCTTACCTGGGCTAAAGAAAAACAGACCTGGTCTGTTGCTCAGTGGTCCAAAGTCCTATTTTCTGATGAGAGCAAATTTTGCATCTCATTTGGAAACCAAGGACCCAGAGTATGGAGGAAGAATGGAGAGGCACACACTGCAAGATGCTTGAAGTCCAGTGTGAAGTTTCCACAGTCTGTGTTGATTTGGGGAGCTGGGCCGGACTGGCAATAAAAACCAGCCCTGGAAAAAAATTCATACCAGCCCCATAGCATTTTTATACCAGCCCAAAAGCAAACGTCATTATTTTCTTGTTCATGAAAGGGAAAACCATTTTAAAGCACATTTGAAGAGTGTATTATATATAGAGAAGACAGATATGAAATCACATAGGGCCTTATGTGTGTGTATATATATATATATATATATATACTGTATATATATATATATATATAAAAGCAAATTCCAGTTAAAAGTGCTAAATTGATTACAGTTTTGCATCATTTGCATACTTGTGATTAAATGTACATGGCACCATTAGGGTGAACATACATAATGACACATACCTAGGTGCAGCGCAAGTTTTTTCTTTTATGTTTACTGCACGGCTATGAATACGTGATCTGCGTTTGCAGCTGGGCATTTATATTTCAATCCAGTTGGTTCTCCTTTAAGGTATTGGATCATTGTGGCTCGCAAGATTTTTTCCTTTATTTATGGTACAAGAGATAGTCAGAGAATGCAGACATGATACAGGAGATGGTCAGAGACTGCAGACATGGTACAAGAGATGAATGCAGCCTCCTAAGTTCCCATGAATGCAGCCTCACTGTGCCAATCAAGATAGCCTCACTGTGCCCATCATTGCAGCCTCACTGTGCCCATCAAATGCAGCTTTACGGTGCCCATGAATGCAGCCTCAATGCCCATCAATTCAGCCTCACTGTGCTCATCAGTGCAGCCTCACTTTGCCCCTGATTGTAGCCGCACTGTGCCCATGAATGCAGCCTCATTTTGCCCACCCATGCAGCCTCACTGTGCCCACCCATGCAGCCTCACTGTGCCCGTGAATGCAGCCTCACTGTGCCCCTGAATACAGCCTCACTGTGACCATGAATGCAGCCTCTCTGTCCATCAAATGCAGCATTAAAGTGCCCGTGAATGCAGCCTCACTGTGCCCATCAATGCAGCCTCACTGTGCCTGTGAATGCAGCCTTACTGGCCTGTGATTGCAGCCTTACTGTGCCCGTGAATGCAGCCTCACTGTGCCCATGAATGCAGCCTCACTGTGCCCATCCATGCAGCCTCACTGTGCCCATAAATGCAGCCTCACTGTGCCTGTGAATGCAGCCTCACTGTGACCGTGAATGCAGCCTCACTGTGCCCATGAATGCATCCTCACTGTGAACATCAATGCAGCCTCATTATGTCCATCAATGCAGCCTCACTGTGCCAGTGAATGCAGCCTCACTGTCCATCAATGCAGCCTCACTGTGCCATCAATGCAGCCTCATTGTGCCCATCAATGCAGCCTCACTGTGCCCATCATTGCAGCCTCACTGTGCATATGAATGCAGCCTCACTGTGTCCATGAATGCAGCCTCACTGTGCCCATCATTGCAGTCTCACTGTGCCCATGAATGCAGCCTCACTGTGCATATAAATGCAGCCTCACTTTGCATACGAATGCAGCCTCACTGTGCCCATGAATGCAGCCTCACTGGGCCCATTATTGCAGCATCGCTGTGCCCATGAATGCAGCCTCACTGTGCCCATCAATGCAGCCTCACTGTGCCCATCATTGCAGCCTCACTGTGCAACTAAATGCAGCCTCACTGTGCATATGAATGCAGCCTCACTGTGCCTATTATTGCAGCATCACTGTGCCCATGAATGCAGCCTCACTGTGCCCATCATTGCAGCATCACTGTGCCCATCATTGCAGCCTCACCGTGCATATGAATGGAGCCTCACTGTGCATATGAATGCAGCCTCACTGTGCATATAAATGTAGCCTCACTGTGCCAGTGAATGCAGCCTCACTGTCCATGAATGCAGCCTCACTGTGCCCATCAATGCAGCCTCACTGTGCCATCAATGCAGCCTCATTGTGCCCATCAATGCAGCCTCATTGTGCATATGAATGCAGCCTCACTGTGCATATGAATGCAGCCTCACTGTGTCCATGAATGCAGCCTCACTGTGCCCATCATTGGAGTCTCACTGTGCCCATGAATGCAGCCTCACTGTACATATAAATGCAGTCTCACTTTGCATATGAATGCAGCCTCACTGTGCCCATCATTGCAGCCTCACTGTGCAACTAAATGCAGCCTCACTGTGCATATGAATGCAGCCTCACTCTGCCCATTATTGCAGCATCACTGTGCCCATGAATGCAGCCTCACTGTGCCCATCATTGCAGCATCACTGTGCGCATCATTGCAGCCTCACTGTGCAAATGAATGGAGCCTCACTGTACATATGAATGCAGCCTCACTGTGCATATGAATGTAGCCTCACTATGCATATGAATGCAGCTTCACTGTGCCCATCAATACATACTCACCATGGCATTGCCTGGATCACACACAGCAGGCATCTCCCGCTGTATGTCACAGAGCTGGCTGGGTCTGTGTTCGGCTGTGCTGTAGCAAGGTCCCACCCCCTAGATCGGCTCGTGTGATAGGTGAAACACTGATTCAATCAGTGTTCCATCTACTATCACACAAGCCGGTCTAGGGGAGGGGGACCTTGCTACAGCTGTGTGTGTGACATATAGTAGAGAGAGAACAAGGAAGGGGAGCGCTGCAGTCAGCCACAGCTCAAAGCGGCCCCAGAGCAGGTGGCCTACCGGGAAATTTCCTGGTATCCCGGTGGGCCAGTCTGACCCTGTTAGGGAGCCATGTCATCTGCTGGTGTTGATCCACTGTGCTTCATTAAGTCCAGGGTCAACGCAGCCGTCTACAAGGAGATTTTGGAGCACTTCATGCTTGCTTCTGCAGATGAGCTCTATGGGGATGCTGACTTCATTTTCCAGCAGTCCACACTGCCAAAAGCACCAAAAACCTGGTTCAATGCCGGTGGGATTACTGTGCTTGATTGGACAGCAAACTCGCCTGACCTGAACCCCATACAAAATCTATGGGGCATTGCCAAGAGAAAGATGAGAGACATGAGACCGAACAATGCAGAAGAGCTGAAGGCCGCTAATGAAGCATCTTGGTCTTTCATAACACCTCAGCAGTGCTAAAGGCTGATAGCTTCCATGCCATGCCGCATTGAGGCAGTAATTGCTGTAAAAGGGGCCCAAACCAAGTACTGAGTACATATGCATGCTTATACTTTTCAGAGGTCCGATATTGTTCTATGTACAATCCTTGTTTTATTGATTGCATATAATATTCTAATTTTCTGAGATTGTAGATTTGGGGTTTTCAGGAGCTGTAAGCCATAATCATCACAATTATGACAAATCACGGCTTGAACTATCTTGCTTTGCATGTAATGAGTCTCATATTTTAGTTTCACGTTTTAAGTTGCATTAGTGAAATAAATTAACTTTTGCACGATATTCTAATTTTTCGAGTATCACCTGTATGACACCGTTACCACACTATGAAATAATGACAAAAGAGACCTCTTGATGTGAACACTGTTTTTACTGATATCATTTTTTAATTAAGTATATCAGTAAAATACGAAAATGCATTTTGACCTTTTAACCACTTCAGCCCCGGAAGATTTGGCTGCCCAATGACTGGGCCATTTTTTGTGATACGGCATTGCGACGTTGTACCCAAAAATATTTTTTTTCACACAAATAGAGCTTTCTTTTGGTGGTATTTGATCACCTCTGAGTTTTTTATTTTTACGCTATAAATAAAAAAAGAGCGACAATTTAAAAAAAAAAAAACACAATATCTTTTACATTTTGCTATAGTAAATATCCCATTTTTTAAAAATAAAAACACATTTTTTGGCTCCCCTGGGCGAAGCTTCCCAAACCCCTTTGGGCCATAATAATTATCTAGCAGCCCCCCAAAGGATCAACAGTGACTTTAAAGTTAATTTTGTTTAAAATTTCTTGTGTTTAAAATAATTTGACCAGTGCAAATTTTGGCAAATTCAGGTAACACTAGTTGAGTCACATTGTCCTAATTTTATTCCTCTCAACATATACAGATTGTCCTCGTTTTAAAAATATACCTGTTTAACAACCACTCAGACTTACGACCAGCTCTCCCCACCCGAACGGCGCTCTATACATCATTGTATTGTACAGTACAGTAAAGAATTTTTTTTTTTTTTCGTTTTAAAATGTTTATTCGAAAAATTTAACAGTTGTACAAAAGAGAATAAAGCCCCAGAGAGGAGCTAGTGCAATATGAGGGGAAACTCCATCATAAATATAGAAGGCACAATACAAATAAAACAAGGGAATGAGAAAGGTTTGTTAAGTAAAACATTTCTAAAAGACTCTGCGAAAGGTCACCCCCATACGCCCCACACACCCCTAATGGGAGCCTGCTGTGCTAGGGGCAAATGGGCGGATGACCAGGTACTACATGGGCTGGGCAGGGCCGCTCCCCTAAACATGCTACAAAATAAAAAACACATTGGGAGTCACGTTGAATAGGATAATATGATGTGTAAGCAGCAGCCTACGGTGTTCCAGTGGAGATCATCATTAAGGATATAAGAAAAGTTTCCTCCTTGCCCAAATGATTTTGAAGTACTCTACAAAAGAACCATCTTGAAGTTTTAGCAAACTCCAAAATGCTTAGTAGGCTGGTTCAGTTTAAGTTTGAGCATAGGGTAGAGGATGAGGAGAGGGCAGGGAGCGGAAATGAAAGAGGAGAAGAGAGAGTGGGGATGAAGAGGGTTGGCAAAAGAATGAAAAAGGAGAGGGGGGGTAGAAACCTTCACAAAGGATAAAGGGCACGAGCTGTCAGAATGTATTGCTCATGCTTGAGAGAGTTTCTGTTCCTCAGGGTAATAGAGAGATTCCTATATATTTAGCCCAGGGTTCTCAAATAAGTCTAAATTTCTCTGAAGTGTCGAGTATGGCGTTGGAAATTTTTTCCTGAGACATGATCCAGGAGATTTTTTGTTTCATTAGGTGGAAGGAAACCAAAGGGGATTTCCATGCCTGGGCTATTGTAAGTTTGGTCCCTAGGAGGATAAAGTGGATAAGGATTGGGACAATTTAGGTACATCAGGAACTCTGTCGTTAAGGAGGGCAATTGTGGGATCCTGTTTCACCGCATATCCAGTGGATTTGCGGATGAGATAGAAGATTTTATTCCAGTACCCTCTAATTCATGGGCATTCCCAGAAGATATGGAGAAGAGAGCCTATGTGGCCACATCCTCTGAAGCAATATGGAGAGGACTGAGGGTAGCATTTGGTGAGACGAGTGGAACTAGATACCAGCGAGAAATAAATTTGAGGTCCGCCTCGACCAGGGAGCTATTGAGGATTCCCATAAAGGAGCGGGCAAAATTGGTGTGCCATTTGTCTAGGTCCCACTGAAACTGGAGATCTCGCTCCCAATTCAGCATGTAGGTCGCTTTCTCCAAGGGATCGGCTAGGGCTGAATAGATCAGGGAGATTCCCCCTCTTACGCTCAGGAACACCAAAGCTCACATTGAGTTCCAGAGAGCGGGTTCTCAGAACTTTTCCACACCTGGCGCAAAAAATGTAATAGTTGATTGTATCGGAATGTTTCCAAGGGCGGGATATCTAGCTTAGAAATGCAATAGCTAAGAGAGATAGGGCCGATACCATTGAAGTATTGCCTTATCCTGTAGAGGCCCTTATTAAGCCACCACCTAAAGGCCTTGATGTTGAGACCCGGGGGGGGAACAATATGTGAGAGAGGATGCCAGACCGATGACAGGGAGTTACGTTTGTGTAGGGAGTCACATAGGGTCATGGAATGTGAGAGTGTGGGGGAAAGAATTGGGGGTCAATTTTTCTGTGGGCTCCAGACTAGGAAATCTAGTCTGGTTGGGGGTTGCCTGTCTTTCTATGTCTACCCAGTCTGGTTTCAGTCCTTTGGAATAAATGACAGAGAATTGACAAAGTTGGGAAGCCTGATAGTACCACCATAGACTAGATAGTCCCAGTCCCCCCCCTTTTTCTGGATCTAAATAGCACCGTCTTGGGTAGATAATGTCCTTTACTGTCCCAGATGAAGCGTATAATCGCTGACTGCAGCTTATCTAGCAGACGTTTAGTTATGGGTATGGGGAGGGAGTGGAAGAGGTACAAAATTCTGGGCAGCAAGGTCATCTTGACTGCATTCACTCTCCCCAGCCAGGACATTTTATATAGGGACCATTGAGATAGGTCTTCCGATAGTTTCTTAAACATAGGAGGCTAATTGCAATGGTGTAGTTGTTCAATTTTAGAAGTGAGTTGAATGCCTAGGTAGGGGAGGGAGGATGGGCTCCAGGAAAAGGGGGAGTTTTTTTTTAATCTATCGACTAGGTCTTGGGGGATGTAAATGTTTAGACCTGTTGATTTGGTCATGTTAACCTGCAGACCTGAGATTGAACCAAAAGATTTTAGGAGTTTGAGGATATTGGGAGGGGAAATGAGGGGGGAGGTGACAAAAAGAAGAACATCATCGGCGAATAAGGTGCATTTGTGGGTCGATTGATCACAATTCACCCCGTGTATGTCCGGGTGTTGTCTGATGGCTAAAGCCAGAGTTTCTATTGGGATAGCGAAGAGGATGGGGGAAAGGGGATATCCTTGCCTAGTACCTTTGAGGATGGGGAATTGATCTGAGAGGTGACCTTGTAGTTTGATTTGGGCTTTAGGGGAAGAATTGAGAGCTTCCAGGGTTCTAGTAAATTCCGGTCCAAAACCCCATTTCTGTAAAATGGGGAAGAGGTAGGGTCAGGTGACTGTGTTGAAGGCCTTTGAAGATCTATGGAAAGGATATAACCCTCCTGGGATGGGCCTCCATCCCAGGAAGATTGCATACAGACGAGCGGTTTTCCCAATAGGAATTGGTTCCTTCAAAGATATTTAGAACATGTTCTATTTCTAGGTCGGTCAGAATTTTCAAAATTAAAAGTCCGATGAGGCATACACATAATCGGAATATATGATGCAAAGCTTCCATCTGACTTTTTCTGTCGATCATTCCGCTCGTGTGTACACGGCATTAGAGATTCTAATGATTCCTTCAAAGAAGAACGAATCAACAGCCAAAAGTTCAGTGAAAATCTTGTGACTTGTTATACGTAGATACTGCAAAAGTTTAGACACTTGTGACTAATACCCAGCCAGGGCCTTTTCCTCCCAATTCCCCGTACACACGGTCGGATTTGCCGACGGAAAATGTTCGATGTGAGCTTGTTGTCGGAATCTCCGACCATGTGTAGGCTCCATCGGACATTTTCCACCGGAATTTCCGTCACATAAAATTTGAGATCTGGATCTCAAATTTTCCAACAACAAAATCCATTGTCGTAAATTCCGATCGTGTGTACACAATTCCGACGCACAAAATTCCACGCATGCTCGGAATCAAGCAGAAGAGCCGACCTGGCTATTGAACTTAATTTTTCTCGGCTCGTTGTACGTGTTGTATGTCACCGCATTCTCGATTTCCGACAAGATTTGTGTAACCGTTTGTATGTAAGACAAGTTTGAGCCAACATCCGTCGGAAAAAATCCATGGATTTTGTTGTCAGAATGTCCGATCGTGTGTATGGAGCAAAAGACTTCAGATGTTGGTCTGGTCAGCAGGCATAATAAACTGTCCAGTCAGGAACATGATAGACGGTGCAGCTTGTGGACCCATACACAATTCAACTAGTATTGAGGCGATAATAGCTCAGAAGCTCCTGTCCAGGGCTGCTAATCCTCTAAGCCTTAACATTATCCATTAACATTTCCCACCAAAAAAAAAAGGCCCAATTTGTTCTAAAAAAAAAAAACAAGTTATAATTGACCTGGATACAGAAGTATTTTGATGATATGTACAGTTTTACTAACACATGTCAAAGTTACAAAATTGTACTTAGGCATTTAGATTTTTTTTACCCTTAGGCATGAAGGGATTAAATCTTACATTCTTGCGACACCCTCCCAAGTCACTGACCTGCCTATACCACCCACTGAAGTTATGAAATTTGATAACATGATAAGAGCTAAGCTTAGTGTCAGGAGGAGGAGCTTAATATTAGCTTGGATAGAAGACCCTATTTAGAGTCTGTGCATGGGACTGGAAGGGTTTTACAGAGACACAGGAATTATTTTGGAGACTGATGAAGGTGCATGCAGGTACTGTAAGACACAGCATTGTTGTTGCTTTATTGTCTTCAATCAGGTCAGGTAAACTTCACAGTGCAGTTTAACCCAAACTATGTATGTGCAGTTAACACAACTTTATACTATATGATTGTTGAAAAAGTATATCACAATTTTACTTTTCCATTAAATGTTTTTTGGAATTTCTCTCAGGTTTCACGATAATTATGTAACATTTGGGAAAAAATATGCACCCTAACAATCCACTGCTGGAGGCCATTATAGTAAACATCTCAACAGCCACCATGTATTTCCCTCTGGTGCTCAGATAGGCCGGGATCATGGCAATCCAGACACTGCAGAACACCAGCATGCTGAAGGTGATGTACTTGGCCTCATTAAAACTGTCCGGTAATGTCCTCACCATGAAAGCCAGAACAAAACTCACAGCTGCCAGGAACCCCATATAACCCAACATAGAGTAGAACCCAATAACTGATCCTTCATTACACTGAATGAGGATCTTCCCAGGATAGGAGTCCATGTCATACTCTTGGTATGGAGGAGACACTGACAGCCAAATGACACAGATCATAACTTGGACGGACGAGCAGATTATGACCACAGAATTAGAAAAGTTTCCTCCCACCCACTTCCTCCAGTAGCTGCCAGGTTTGGAGGCTTTGAAGGCAATGCAGACTGTGATAGTCTTGGCAAGAACACAAGAGACAGCGATGGAGAAGAAGACCCCAAATGACACTTGTCTCAGCATACAGGTTATATCCACAGGACGTCCGAGGAAGAAGAAGACACAGAGGAAGCTCAGCAAGATGGAGGTCAGGAGGATGAAGCTCACAGTCCGGTTATTGGCTTTCACAATTGGAGTGTCCCGGAATAAAATGAACAATGCCAGTATATAGAGAGTAACAGCCGAACATAATATAGAGATGACATAAAAAACTTTAGAGAGTGTGTCCATCTCGAATGAGAGATAGTCATATGTTTTAGGAATACATTTCACTTTTCTCTTATCTGGCCACTGGTCATCAGGACATTTGTGGCAGAGGTCACTATCTGTAAGAGAAAAAAACAGCATGTTACATATTTTTACTAATCAATAAACTAATAAAAATAATAAATAGAAAATATAACCCAACTCTTTAATAATGATCACCTGCTATATTGGAGATTTCCCCATCAGAACATGGCACACAGTGATAGCAGCAGGCGTGGATTCCTTCAATTGGACCTTTCCTGTATCCCATAGGACATGGCTCGTTGCACTGGGCTTGAGGAACCTAAAAGCAGGTTATTATTATTATTATTCTAGCACTGCAGAATGTTATATACCAGTGGAATGTAATCCATGTGTGCAGGGTGAACACAGGCCCCCAAGGGCAGGAGGTACACTGTGCCCTGTCACACTCTGCCCACATGGAGTAAGAAAATGCAAAGGCAAAATTCACATTCTTGCTGGCTGCCAAAGTGTGTAACAGGCTGGCAGCTTTGGGTGATTTTTATTTTTATTTACACACCTCGTGGAGGCCACATTGGCCGATGCCTAGTCTATAGATCTGACCGCTGCTGCTCACAGCCACTTAAGTGCCTGGGGGAGTGATTTGCAGTTTTGTGTGCTGCACCGCACTCCATAAAAAGTAAGGGCGGAGGGCGGGGCTGTGCAGAGCGTGGGAGAGCCAGCGTCACCGAGCTTGTGAGAACTGGAAGTTCCAGGCTGGACGTGGCGGGAATAGCGGACTCGGGAATACTTGGTCCTGCTGAGTAGCGTATTTGGTAAAATACTCCCTTTAGCATTGACTTTGTTTTTTGGCATTTGGCAAGAATCTGAGTTGAGTCCCATCTTCCATGCAAACCACAACAAAAACTATAGCTACTAGAACAAACTACTGGAGATACTTCTTTTTTTGGCAGGATATTTATCTGTAAAACTGGCTTGTCTTAAACATATCATAATGTGTGCTGCTTTAGGCACTGGTGTGATTATTACTGAGATATCTTCAAAAAGATGCATCTCAGTAGTTTTAGTAGCTATAGTCATCTGAGACTCTAACCACGCCCCCTTTAAGCCACGCCTAATATTTAGCGCAATTTAAACCATGCATACTTTTCGCCTTTCCACATTCACTTGGGGAGGTCTGAAATCGGGGGTCCATTTTTTGGTAAAGGCTGCTTTCAGATTCCACTAAGCCCTCCACCCTCAAACCTCCACAATCACTGGGCCAGGGCTGTGAGTAGGGCCTTTATCCTCCCCTGGCAGGGAATTGCTCTATGTTGAGGGCATGTGGCATTGGTATGGCTCTCCCCTTTCCCTGGTCTGCAAGGCTGCATACTCGAATAAGTGTATGGTATGATCTTTTTTTTTGGGGGGGGGGCATGTTTTTTTATTGCATGGGTTTCCACCTTAGATACATGCCTGAAGGCCCTGGTACGAATTTGGGGGAACCTCACACTGATTTTTTGTGTGGGTGTGCCCCATTAAAATCAAATGCAGACCCCCTCCCCCCCTATTGCTGTAGTAGTTAATATACATTGCATAGATGCACCACTTCATAGACAGGGTCAGAGCATCCCCTTTTGTTGATCTGGGTGGACTTAATATGACGTCCTCCCGGATCGTGCCTCACCTCATTGCCGGCATCATGTGATCACTGTGACCAATCACAGCAGATTACATGACAATTGTAAACAATGGATGGCTTCTTTTCATACAATTCCTATACAATTGTGTTGCTAGCTGTGATTTGTCACAGTAATCATATGGTATAGACAGGGCCAATCACAGCCCATCTGTACCATGTGATTAGCTGTGGCCAATCACAACTAATCACAACAAAAGACACTGAATGAATCAGTTTAACCAGTTCAGCTCCAGCACTTTCAACGCCCTTTCATGACCAGGCCATATTTTGCGATACAGCACTGCGTTGCTTTAACTGACAATTGCGCGGTCGTGCGACACTGTACCCAAAAAAAATTGATGTCCTTTTTGTCCCACAAATAGATTTCTTTTGGCAGTATTTGATCACCTCTACGGTTTTTATTTTTTGCGCTATAAACAAAAAAAGAGCGACAATTTTGAAAAAAAAAACAATATTTTTTTACTTTCTGCTATAAAACATATCCAAAAAGAAAATGTAAAAAATCTATTTTCTTCATCAATTTAGGCCAATATGTATTCTGCTTCATATTTTTGGTAAAAAAATCCCAATAAGTGTATATTGACTGGTTTTAGCAAAAGGAGAAATTCAAAAGGTTGCCTCACACCTAACAATTATATTGGCACCACATCCCTTTAGTAGCAAACTGTATAGGAAAAATGAAGGAATTGGACTTTAAAGGTGCAGTATATAACACATAGATTATATCAAAATTTTTATTTTATTTAGAAAAATTAATAAAAGACATATTGATTTAAAAATTCATCCACTATTACAGTACAGATTCAAGAGGTGCGACTGAAAGACTTGTTTCTCAACATGTTTCACCACGTCCCATGGCTTCCTCAGGAGAATAATACTTAGTACTAATAGTACTATTCTCCTGAGGAAGCCACGGGACGTGGTGAAACATGTTGAGAAACAAGTCTTTAAGTCGCACCTCTTGAAACTGTACTGTAATATTGGATGAATGTTTAAATCAATATGTCTTTTATTAATTTTTCTAAATAAAGTGACATTTTTGATATAATTTGTGTGTTATATACTGCACCTTTAAAGTCCCATTCCTTCATTTTTCCTATATGGTTTTAGCAAAAGTTATAGCATCTACAGACTATGGGATATACAGTGCCTTAAAAAAGTATTCATACCCCTTGAAATTTTCCACATTTTGTCATGTCCACAACTGCCACCTTGTGTTGGTCTATCACAGTGATGGCGAACCTTGGCACCCCAGATGTTTTGGAACTACATTTCCTATGATGCTCATGCACTCTGCAGTGTAGCCGAGCATCATGGGAAATGTAGTTCTGAAACATCTGGGGTGCCAAGGTTCGCCATCACTGGTCTATCAGATAAAATCCCAATAAAATACATTTCGATTTTTGGTTGTAACGTGACAAAATGTGGAAAATTTCAAGGGGTATGAATACTTTTTCAAGGCACTGTATACATAGTTTGTGGACTCATTAACTTTCCCACAGACTAAAAAGTATACACTAAATTGGGTTATTTTTACAAAAAAAGTAGCAGAATACATGTTGGCCTAAATTTATAAAGAAAGATTATTTATTTGCAAAATGTTATAACTAGAAACAAAGAAAAACATATTTTTATAGCAAAAAAAAAGTCAGACTTTTTTTGTTTATTTAGCAAAAAAAAAACCTGTTTTGATTTAATAGCACCAAAAGAAAGCTCTGTTTGTGTGGAAAAAATATGGCATCTGGGTACAATGTTGCATGACCGCGCAATTTTCGTTCAAAGTGCAACAGCGCTGAAAGCTGAAAATTGGCCTGGGCAGGAAGTGGGTGAAAGTGCCCGGTATTGAAGCAGTTAATGGAGGTTTGCATTTTTATTGTTTTACTTTAAACATCATTTAAATTAATAATCCCTGCCGAAAAGAATTTTTTGAACATTTTGTACAGGTCCCCATGGCAGTGCCCGGTCCCCCATGGCATTTTTTGACAATCCCTTAGCCTAGAAAATGGTTCCGAATTAGTTTTTAACATTCAGCTCCCATTGACTTCAATGGAGTAGAGGCTCTGTCTGAACTTTATTCATGTTCTCTGAACCCTGCATGAACACAACCCAGGTGTTTCTGGATATTAAATACATCAAGGAGATATAATGGAAGACTCTTACTTTGCCCCGTTTCCATTGGATGTTTACAGAAAGCTCTTCTGGTTTGCGTTTTCCTACTAAATTATTACTGATTTCAAAACATTTTGCGCTGACTTTAAACTCTCCCGGTGTAGGGTCATAATAGACCAGATTGGCAAAGTAAATCGCAGAAGGTAATTCTCCTCTCTTATTAAAGAAGACCTGCTCTCCGGTGGGGCCGGTATAATGAACTGTCCGGATGTATCTCCGTACCTTTTAAAAGAAAGAAAAACGCATTATTCCCATTTAATTTCCCCAAATTCACCACCTCAAAGAGCTGATAGGCGTTACAGGAGAGGCTGATTAAAGTGGTTCTAAAGGCTCCAGGGAGAATGCTTTCCATTCATTAAAGTAAAAAACCTTCTAGGTACAGCTCCCTCCTCAGCCCCCCTTATTCTTACTTGAGCGCCACCTCGATCCACCGAGAGCAGCGGCTCTCCCAGGTCTCTCTCTTCTCATTGGCTCATAAAGCAGTGGGAGCCATCGGCTCCGGCAGCTCTCAGTCACATACGTGGCACTTCCATGTGCTCTTTGTTGCAAAGGCTAGTCATAGGTGGG
Organism: Lithobates clamitans; assembly: GCA_037952925.1. Classification (NCBI taxonomy): domain Eukaryota; kingdom Metazoa; phylum Chordata; class Amphibia; order Anura; family Ranidae; genus Lithobates; species Lithobates clamitans. The sequence continues at coordinate 869,288 of JBBGZY010000588.1, read as the reverse complement.
GGCAGTGGCCATTTGTTCGTACTGATTTAAAGTGATACTAAAGTCTATTTTTTTGTGTTTCAAAATAACAAACATGTCATACTTACAGTACTTGCTCTGTGCAGTTGGTTTTGCACAGAGCAGCCCTGATCCTCCTTTTCTCAAGTCCCTCACCAGAGCTCCTGGCTCCTCTCTCCTGCCGAGTGCCCCAACAGCAAGCAGCTTGCTATGGGGGGCAGCCGAGCTGAAGCTCCCTGTGTCCATTCAGACACAGAGCTACCTCTAGGCCCTACCCCCCCTCACTATTCGTTGGCTCACTGACTTTGGCTACAAGGGCGAGTTCAGAGGGTGGTAATAATGGGGAGTACTCAGAATGGCCTAGGGGTGGGTAGTGGGGTCCCCCAGGGTTCTGTGCTGGGACCAATCCTGTTTAATTTGTTCATAAACGACCTGGAGGATGGGATAAACATCTCAATCTCTGTATTTGCGGACGATACTAAGCTAAGCAGGGCAATAACTTCTCCGCAGGACGTGGAAACCTTGCAAGAAGATCTGAACAAATGAATGGGGTGGGCGACTACATGGCAAATGAGGTTCAATGTAGAAAAATGTAAAATAATGCATTTGGGTGGCAAAAATATGAATGCAATCTATACACTGGGGGGAGAACCTCTGGGGAATCTAGGATGGAAAAGGACCTGGGGGTCCTAGTTGATGATAGGCTCAGCAATGGCATGCAATGCCAAGCTGCTGCTAATAAAGTAAACAGAACATTGGCATTAAAAAGGGGATCAACTCCAGAGATAAAACGATAATTCTCCCGCTCTACAAGACTCTGGTTATGAGGAAAGGTTGCGAGCACTGAACTTATTCTCTCTGGAGAAGAGACGCTTGAGAGGGGATATGATTTTAATTCACAAATACTGTACTGGTGACCCCACAATAGGGATAAAACTTTTTTGCGAATGGGAGTTTAACAAGACACGTGACCACACATTAAAATTAGAAGGAAAGAGGTTTAACCTTAAACTACGTAGAGGGTTCTTTACTGTAAGAGCAGCAAGGATGTGGAATTCCCTTCCACAGGCAGTGGTCACAGCGGGGAGCATTGATATTGTCAAGAAACGATTAGATAAGCACCTGAATGACCGCAACATATAGGGATATACAATGTAATACTGACACATAATCACACACATAGGTTGGACTTGATGGACTTCACCTACTATGTAACTATGATTGACAGCAGCGGGAGCCAATAAAAAAAATACATAAAAATAATTTCCTTTAGAATCACTTTAAAGCAGTAGTAAACCACAGTTGAAGAAAAAAAAATTCCCTGAAAGGCAATGTCATAAGGTGCTAGTATGCATTATGAGAGACTTACCTTAAAGCAAAGCCCTCCAGCGCCGCACTGTCACCACTGAGAGGGCTTCCATCTTCCTCTGGTCCTCCTTTTGGGTTCACAGCCTCTGGAATGGGCTCTAAAGGCCTGATATTGACATCCCTGGCTGCATGCACTTTGAATAACGTGTGTTGATGATGAAGAATGAAGAAATGCTCATTAACACTTCTATAGCATTTATGATGTGTTTATGACGTGTTTTTGCTCTGTTTTTAAATCGTTGAAGAAGCTTTAAGAATGCTCAATAAATACCCATAACAGTGTTGCTTTTCACGTGGTAAGTGATTAAAAGGGAAGTATGCAGAGGAAATGATCTGCTTTGTGGCGTGGTCTGGTTGTAGTGTGATAGAAGACATTTTTGTGAATTGGTTGCAGGATGTATTGGTATACAGTGGCATGAAAAAAGTATTCATACCCCTAGAAATTTTCCACATTTTGTCATGTTAAAATCAAAAATGTTAATGTATTTTATTGAGATTTTATGTGATAGACCAACACAAAGTGGCTCATAACTGTGAAGTGGAAGGAAAATGATAAATGATACAAATAAATATGTGAAAAGTGTGGGGGGCATTTGTATGGCGCCCCCCGGAGTCAATACTTTGTAGAACCTCCTTTCACTGCAATTACAGCTGCAAGTCTTTTTGGGGATGTCTCTACCAGCTTTGCACATCTAGAAAGGGACATTTCTGCCCATTCTTCTTTGCAAAATAGCTCAAGCTCTGTCAGATTGGATGGAGAGCGTCTGTGAACAGCAATTTTAAAGTCTTGCCACAGATTCTCAATTGGATTTAGTTCTGGACTGTGACTGGGCCATTCTAACACATGAATATGCTTTGATCTAAATCATTCCATTGTAGCTCTGGCTATATGTTTCGGGTCGTTGTCCTGCTGGAAGGTGAACCTCAGTCTCAAGTCTTTTGCAGACTGTAACAGGTTTTCTTCTAAGATTGCCCTGTATTTGGCTCCATCCATCTTCCCATCAACTCTGACCAGCTTCCCTGTCCCTGCTGAAGAAAAGCATCCCCACAACATGATGCTGCCACCACCATGTTTCACGGTGGGGATGGTTTGTTCAGGGTGATGTGCAGTGTTATTTTTCCGCCACACATAGCGTTTTGCTTTTAGGCCAAAAAGTTTAATTTTGGTCTCATCTGACCAGAGCACCTTCTTCCACATGTCTGCTGTGTCCCCCACATGGCTTCTTGCCAACTGCAAACAGGATTTCTTATGGTTTTCCTTCAACAATGTATTTCTTCTTGCCACTCTTACATAAAGGCCAGGTTTGTGGAGTGCACGACTAATGGCGCGTACACACGGGCGGACTTTCCGACTGACTTTTGACGGACTTCCGACGGACTTTTGAATGAACGGACTTGCCTACACACGATCACACCAAAGTCCGACGGATTCGTTTGGGATTCGACCGGACTCGAGTCCGACGGACAAATTTGAAACATGTTCCAAATCTAAGGTCCGTCAGATTTTTGACCAAAAACATCCGCTGCAGGTCTGATGGAGCCCACACACGGTCGGATTGTCCGCCGAACTCGGTCCGTCGGACCAGTCTGGTCGAAAAGTCCTCCCGTGTGTACACGGCATAATAGTTGTCCTGTGGACAGATTCTCCCACCTGAGCTGTGGATCTCTGCAGCTCCTCCAGAGTTACCATGGACCTCTTGGCTCTTCTCTGATGAATGTTCTCCTTGCCCAGCCGGTCAGTTTAGGTGGACGGCCATGTCTTAGTAGGTTTCCAGTTGTGTCATACTCTCCATTTTTGGATGATGGATTGAACAGAGCTCCGTGAGATGTTCAAAGCTTGGGATATTTTTTTATAACCTAACCCTACTTTATACTTCTCCACAACTTTATCCCTGACCTGTCTGGTGTGTTCCTTGGACTTTATGAGGCTGTTTGTTCACTAAGGTTCTCTAACAAACCTCTGAGGGCATCACAGAACAGCTGTATTTATACTGAGATTAAATTACACACAGCTGGACTCTATTTACTAATAATTAGCAAAAAATAAAAACCGCAGAGGTGATAAAATACCACCAAAAGAAAGCTCTGTTTGTGGGGGAAAAAAGGACGTTTTTGTTTGGGAGCCACGTCACACGACCGTGCAATTTTCAGTTAAAGCGACGCAGTGCCGAATTGCAAAAAGTGCTCTGGTCAGGAAGGGGGTAAATTCTTCCGGGACTGAAGTGGTTAAAGAAAAATAGAAAAAAAAAAACAGCAGACAAAATAGCAGGAAAGAATGGGAAGAAGTTAATTGGGGATTATTAGGGTGAGCTCAGTGTTAAAAATGGGTTTAATTGAAACAAGTTGTAATAAAAAAACTTGCTTTAACTTTTAAAGTTGCTTTTAATGACACCATATGCAGTTCCAAGGTCATCCTTTTGTTCTGCTTATGAATACGATAAAGAGAATACAATATAACAATATAGCTGCTACATTGTATTTGTCAATAACACTTCTGAGCAGAACTCAGAACATTGTTTTAAAGCTGAAACAACTGCTCTTTTAGAAAGCAAGTCCAGGCTGTGATTTTGACAATTGCAGCATGTGAGATGGTGTCACGTATTTGGTCGGTGGTCGAAGTGCTGAGAGGGCTTCCCTTGGGGCAGAGTGCAGGGCACCTCTGAACATGGTGACAGGGAGTGCTATGCCCAAAGAAGCATGGGTTGCCAGCTGTGACAGGCTGAATTGATGAGAATTCTGCTGGGTGGTGGCTGGACGAGCATGGCAGGAGTCCCTTAGACGTTCTAGATGAGTATCAGCCAGGGGTAAAGCAGCAAGCAAGGTCAGGAGCCAGGCCAGTAGTCATACACGGAATATCAGCCAGGGTTAAAGCAGCAAGCAGGGTCAGGAGCCAGGCCAGTAGTCATACACGGAATATCAGTCAGGGGTAAAGCAGCAAGCAGGGTCAGGAGCCAGGCCAGTAGTCATACACGGAATATCAGTCAGGGGTAAAGCAGCAAGCAGGGTCAGGAGCCAGGCCAGTAGTCATACACGGAATATCAGCCAGGGGTAAAGCAGTAAGCAGGGTCAGGAGCCAGGCCAGTAGTCATACACGGAATATCAGCCAGGGGTAAAGCAGCAAGCAGGGTCAGGATCCAGGCCATTAGTCATACACGGAATATCAGCCAGGGGTAAAGCAGCAAGCAGGGTCAGGAGTAAGCCGCGGTCATACACTTGTAATCAGGCAGCAGCGGAGTCCAGCAAGGAGAAGCCGGGTCGGTAACAGGAAATCCAATAATATGAGGAACAGGAACTCAGGAACACACGGGGGAGCTGAAGATCATCCAGCCAATAGTGGATCATGCTGCTGGCTTTAAATAGGCCACTGGGTGCCAGAGTCTGTCACGCATTGCGTGCGCCTTGGCATATGCACTCAATTGCACATTAAACTTTATAGCGTGGCCGCAGCGCAGGCGCATTTGCATTGGCACATGCCTAGGTGCCCACAATCTGCGATTCCGTTGGGCAGTAGCAGAAGTGCCAGTTCTTCTGTGAAGTGTTCTCTGACAGATGGAATGTGTTCAAGGCGTATACAGTGTATTTAGACAAGGGAAGATAATGCGCTAGAGAAAAACAGGTTTGTAAGAAAGCAGCAGCATACAGTGCGATAACAGAAAAAGTCCAATAAATTTAAAAAAGCTGCGCTAGAGTATCAATGAGTATGTCCATAAAAAATGACATGGAAATAAGGGAATCCAAATAAACTGCTTAAGGCCTTGATATCACCACAGTGTGCACACACAGAAAGGAAGAGTGCCCGACCACTGTAGCTGTAGATTCTGCTTACCAGACGGCAAGCTTGAAAGACGGATGGCTATAACCCAGCCTAGGCCTTTTAGCTTGTTGATGACCACAAACGGACGGTGAATCAGATGGTGCAGATCGCTCCCTCTATCCCGCTTGAGTGTCTGTTATTTCAAATGGATGCTCAAGGAAAAAGAAAGCTGGTCAAAGTGTAATATTGTCTAAAGACCATTTATTAAAACAAGTATTGCACTTATAAATTGAAAAAGATATTTATTCCCACGCTACCCATAGGAAAAAGGAAAGCAAATGGAAAAGCTGCACGCACCGAATCAGGGTCAACCAAACCCGGATGGACAATAATGTAAAGATAGAGGGAGGTGCTGAGCTAATCCATTACATGAAGCGAAAATCAGTAAAATTAAGTATAAATCAGGTTAAAAACCACTATAAAGAACCATATGTACTGTAGCTGGAAAAATGAAATGTAAAGTGCAAGAATGGGCATTCGCTCACAGGGTCACTATATGGTAATTAGTGAGAATGAATGTCCTAAAAACACCTAAATAATGTCATAAAAAATATATATGGAAATTCCCATACTATAAGTAAGGGAAAAAATGGCCATTGACACGATATGTAATAGTCAATGTGACATCATATTTAAAGTGCAGCATGCAAACATCTAGAAAGTAATCACCAAAACTGTGTGACATATGAAACACTCCAATCACTATGTGTAAAATATATACAAATCTCTGCAATAAACTGAAAATTAAAGTGCCAGAAGTGTGACAGTATATAAATCAATAAATGTGGCTAAATACAATAAAGATGCGACAAAGTTCATATGTGCAAATAGCAATGTGCAAAAATTCTAATGCAGATGGGAGCTGGGTGAAAAAATAAATAAAACTACAAATCAAACAATACAAAACAGTTCATATGTGCAAGATCGTAAAAGAAGTGATGATAGAGTCAAAATGACAATATTCCTTTAAACAAAATAGAAAAGTTCCACTGTGCAGTGCTCAAACTGAAACAGAATAGTGACTCCTCTTCGTGTACCAATCACACAATAGTGAGCAGTGGCCTCTTACCTTACGGTAATGAGGTAATGGCATTTGATGTAAGTCGATAAGGGCTACCTCTCGTTGAAGTCCTGAGCCACGGTCTGATCCCTACAGGGTATGGTCCCTCAGTGGGTGTGGGGGAGGTAAGACAAAGGATGATACCCAATAGTGTAATATTGTTTGAAGACTAGTATTCTTTATTCCAAAAAAACAACTTCAGGGTACTCACATACATAACAATAAAAACCGGCATTGAATCCAACGAGCGGCAAGCTCGTATGTCCACGTCAGAGCAGAGCGCCTATCCTGTCCCGTGGCACTGGCAAGGAAGGGGTTAACACTAGGGGGCGATCAAGGGGTTCAGTGTTTCCTAGGGAGGTGTTTCTAACTGCAGGGGGAAGGGGACTGATTGGAGGAGGAGAGAGATCGCTGTTCCTGATCACTAGGAACAGCAGATCTGTCTCTCCTCCCCTGTCAGAACAGGGATCTGTCTGTTGTCATTGACAGATCCCCATTCTGGCTCTCTGATGAGCGATTGCGGGTGGCTGGAGGGTGGCCATAGCCACACGCATCGACTTCGGCATCATGCCCCTATAGCTTCTTAAAGCGGCCTACGTACAATGACGGAGATTCACGCAACAGTGCCAGTAAAACTGCGGCAGCTGGTTGGCAAGTAGTTAAGGGCGCAGGGGCACTGCCCCCTTAACCATGCATCCGGCCTCCTAATCTACATGCGGGGCGGTGGACACATGGATTCCAATGGGTTTTTTTTTTTTAAAAGCAGGTGATTATAGCCTGAGTCTAATAGGCTTTAAAAAGGATGGGCTCGGGGTGCAGAGCACTGTGCCCCGAGCCCATCCAGTTGTGTGACAATAGCAAATTAATATTCCCTATTGTCACATAGATTCTCCTCCCGGCCAATCAGGAAGTGGGAAAGACCCATTTTCTGATTGGCCAAAAGGATCCTGTTGGCCCAGAAGGAGGAGGGAGGAGACGTTCGGCCGCCATAAGGAGATGCCAGGAGGGAAACGCTGCCCACGCCATAGATGGGGTAAGTGCGGGGCCGACCGACAGATCGGGGGAGTGGCTGTGGGTGCATTGTTTGCTGCCCCCCCCCCCAAAAAAAAAAAACAACACCAGCGACCACTGGTAATTGGTGATAAAGCTTCAGTGGAGACACCTTTTTCCCATGACAACTTACAGGAGCGAATTTCCCTTTCTAGGGGGAGATTTCCTCTCACTTTCTGTTGTCTCCCTCTTTTTGAAAGTAGGAGTTGTTTGTAAGTTAGATGTTTGTCACCCGGGGACCACCTACACATATACAGTAAAACCTTGGTTTGTGAGTAACTTGGTTTGAGAGCGTTTTGCAAGACAAGCAAAATATTTTAACAAATTTTGCCTTGATATGCAAGCGATGTCTTGATATAAGAGTAGTGTCAAGTCACAAATGGAGTATAAAAAAGAAGAGAGGAGCCTCTAAGTGTAGCAATATGGTTACATTTAATGAAGGTACAACATTTAGCAACGTATTGCTACACTTCTCTTTTAAACCCTGTAAAAAAAATGCTTTGATATACAAGTGCTTTGGATTACAAGCATGTTTCTGGAACAAATTATGCTCGCAAACCAAGGTTTTACTGTATCAGGAAATAAACTTACATTTTTTCTTAATCCATATTTTTTAGATTTATTTTTGCTCAGTTTCATATTATTCAATGCATATGCCAGCATGTATACTGCAGTATAGATGAAATAAAACTTTGCATTATGCTTGTCAGTAAAGTGATATGCGATTGATTCTGTCCTAGTGCAGGTCACATTATGGGGAAATCCTAATATTCGAAATAAATAATTTTTTCTCTGGTTAGAAGTAGAACAATGAAACTTCCTAAGCCAAATATCCTCCAGCAATGGATCAGCTGGGCGTTTGGATGGACATGCATTATCCATATAAACATCTAATCCAGGAATGTAGCGAGCAGGATATGCAGGTATTATGCTGCAGTTAAATAATTCTCTTAGGCTGAGGTCTGAATATCCAATGACATTCCATGAATCATTGAGGATTAACGTGATATTCTCTTTGAGAGCTTTCAGTTCCTTGCAAAAATGAATGTATTCAAATAAAAAACGGCCACACACAACAATGACATCCGTAGTTGACTTCCCAATAACCATTGTCTTCTGCCTGTTAATGTCCACATTGTTGGTCAGGTAGATGACAAATTCTATACAGATCCCATGTCTAGTCATTTCTTTTCTCAGCTCCCTCAGTTCCGTTTCTCCGGTGCCGTCACTGGTTGTGATGATACCAACCCAATTCCATCCAAACAATCTCAGTAATCTTATAACCACCTCATACCAAACCAAGCTGGTCTGGACGGTGCGGTAAAAGTTTGGAAACTTCTCTCTGTCGCTCAGGAGAGGGTCGGTGACTCGGTGACTGATCTGAAGAAACAAAATATAGGAGGCTTATGTGTTATTTCCATATGTCAGATATTTTCTGTTGGGCCATTGATGAAAAAGTAAAGGGCATGATTGTTTATCAAAGCGTGGAGCACAGGTTTCAGGTGGCATGGTAGGTCATGGAGCTTAGAATATTCAGCAGTGGAGGGAGAGGGGTTACTATGTGCGAGCGAGCTCGCTATAAAGAGGGAAAGTTCCCAGTGGCCTCATTCACATTGTACTTAGCTGTGATAAAGAAAGCATAGGGGTATCTGCTGATAAAGTTCATAGGGACAGAATAGTGTATGCCGGTTACACACGGTTGGAATTTCCATCAGAAAAAGTCAGAGGGGAGCTTTTCATTGTATATTCTGACCGTGTGTATGCCCCATCGGACTTTTTCAGTCGAAAATTCAGACGGACTTAGATAGAGAACATGTTCAATATCTTTCAGACGGAACAAATTACTATAGAAAAAAACGCAAGTCTGTATACTGTTCCGAAGAGGTTAGCAGAAGGAGCCCAAAGGGTGGCGCACTGGCTATTGAACTTGCTTTTTCTAGTGCCGTTGTACGTGTTGTACGTCACCGTGTTCTTGACAGTCGGAATTTGGTGTGGCCGTGTGTATGCAAGACAGCTTGAGCGGAATTCTGTCAGAATTTGGTCGGAAAAACCTTCAGAGCTTATTCCAACGGCAAAACCGGTTGTGTGTACATGGCATTATTGAACGTGCTGTTTCGAACCAAAACAAATTGCACATGTCTAGTAACCACCCTGATCAATGACGGCAGAAGAAGGAGATCATAATAGATTAGTGCAGAGGGGGCTGGGGGTGGGGAGGGTGCTATGAGCTAGTCCACATTAAAAAAAAAAATGATAAAGGTTAACTTAGCTTTTAAAAAAAAGCAAGTTTTACTGTACAAAATAAGGTCAGTTGGCATGGACCATAGGGTGAGTACATGGATTGAAAACTGGCTACAAGGGCGTGTTCAGAGGGTGGTGATAAATGGGGAGTACTCGGAATGGTCATGGGTGGATAATGGAGTTACTCAGGGTTCTGTGCTGGGACCAATCCTATTTATTTTTCATAAACAACCTGGAGGATGGGATAAATAGTTCAATCTCTGTATTTGCGGACAATACTAAGCTAAGCAGGGCAATAACTTCTTCGCAGCATGTGGAAACCTTGCAAAAAGATCTGAACAAATTAATGGGGTGGACAACTACATGGCAAATTATTATTATTATTATACAGGATTTATATAGCGCCAACAGTTTGCGCAGCGCTTTACAAGATCGGGGAAGACAGTACAATTACAATACAATTCAATACAGGAGGGATCAGAGGGCCCTGCTCATTAGAGCTTACAATCTAGAAGGAAGGGTCAAGTGGAACAAAGGGGAGTAGCTGTGGGAGATGATCAGATGGACAAAATGAAAAAAAAAAACAGTTGTTAGGTGTGGGTAGGATAGGCTCCTCTGAAGAGGAGGGTTTTCAGGGATGGTCTAAAAGCTAATAGAGTAGGACTGACAGATTGGGGTAAGGAGTTCCATAGGCTTGGAGAGGCTCTGGAAAAGTCCTGGAGACGAGCATGGGAGGAGGTGATGAGAGAGCTAGAGAGCAGGAGGTCTTGAGAAGAATGAAGAGAACGATTAGGTTGGTATTTTGAGACTAGGTCAGTGATGTAGCTGGGGGCTGAGTTGTGGATTGCTTTGTAGGTAGTTGTTAGTATTTTGAATTTAATTTGTTGGGTGAGCGGAAGCCAGTGGAGGGATTGACAGAGAGGAGTAGCAGAGACAGAGCGGTTGGTAAGGTGGATGAGTCTGGCAGCAGCATTCATGATGGACTGAAGGGGGGATAGAGTATGCCGAGGTAGGCCAATGAGGAGGGAGTTGCAGTAATCGAGGCGAGAGATGACCAGGGAGTGAATTAAGAGCTTTGTTGTGTCATTAGTTAGAAAGGGGCATATTTTGAAGATGTTCGGGAGGTAGAGGCAGCAATATTTGGACAGTGATTGGACATGGGGCTTAAAGGAGAGTTCAGAGTCCAGGACTACTCCTAGGACCTTGGCATGTGGGATGGGCTGATAGTTGTGCCATCAATTTTGACCGAGAGATCAGGGGAAGAGGCACGTGGGGGAGGAAAAATGATAAGTTCGGTTTTGGATAGATTAAGTTTGAGGAAGTGGTGTGACATCCAGACTGATATATATGATAGTAAAATAGTGATACGCGAGGAGACTGAAGGAGTGAGTTGAGGGGTAGAGAAATAGATTTGAGTGTTGTCAGTGTAGAGATGGTATTGGAAGCCATGGGAGGCTATAAGCTGACCCAGGGAGGAGGTGTAGATTGAAAATAGGAGAGGTCCAAGAACAGAACCTTGGGGGACCCCAACAGAGAAAGGAAGAGGAGAGGAGGCAGTAGAATTGTAGGTAACGCTAAAGGTGCGGTTAAATAAGTAGGTAGAAAACAAGCGAAGTGTATAGTCACGGAGACCAAAAGCATGGAGTTTTTTGAGGAGAAGGGGTGGTTTACCGTATCAAAGGCAGCAGGTCCAGGAGTAGGAGTACAGAATAGTGTCCCTTAGTTTTGGCCGTTAGTAGATCGTATGTTAGTTTTAGGAGAGCAGTTTCTGTGGAATGTTGAGGACAAAATTCAGACTGAAGGAGATCAAGAAGGCTTTCTATCAGCAAGATGGATGCTCAGTCCATTGTAGGCTAGTCATTCAAGGAGTTTGCAAAAAAAAGGGGAGCAAGGAGATGGGGGGTAGGTTGTTGAGATTGAATGGGTCCAGTGAGGGCTTTTTAAGTATGGGGTTCAAAAAGGTTCAATGTAGAAAAATGTAAAATAATGCATTTGGGTTGCAAAAATATGAATGTAATCTATACACTGGGGGGAGAACTTCTGGGGGAATCCAGGATGGAAAAGGACCTGGGGGTCCTAGTAGATAATAGGCTCAGCAATGGCATGCAATGCCAAGCTGCTGCTAACAAAGCAAACAGAATATTGGCATGAATTAAAAAGGGGATCAACTCCAGAGATAAAACGATAATTCTCCCACTCTACAAGACTCTGGTCCGGCCGCACCTGGAGTATGCTGTCCAGTTCTGGGCACCAGTCCTCAGGAAGGATGTACTGGAAATGGAGCGAGTACAAAGAAGGGCAACAAAGCTAATAAAGGGTCTGAAGGATATTAGTTATGAGGAAAGGTTGTGAGCACTGAACGTATTCTCTCTGGAGAAGAGACGCTTGTGAGGGGATATGATTTCAATATACAAATACTGTACTGGTGACCCCACAATAGTTATAAAACTTTTTCGCGGAAGGGAGTTTAACAAGATACGTGGCCACTCATTAAAATTAGAAGAAAAGAGGTTTATCCTTAAACTACATAGAGGGTTCTTTACTGTAAGAGCGGCAAGAATGTGGAATTCCCTTCCACTGGCAGTTGTCTCAGCGCGGGGCATCAATAGTTTCAAAAAACTATTAGATAAGAACCTGAACGACCACAACATACAGGGATATATAATGTAATACTGACACATAATCACACACATAGGTTGGACTTGATGGACTTGTGTCTTTTTTCAACCTCACCTACTATGTAACTATGTAACTATGATCCCGTCTCCCCCACGTGAATGAGTATGGGGTACTACACATTTCCCCCGAAAAAAGTGAGTAAAAACACAAGCACAGCTTTTGACAAGTCCCTTATAAAAAAAAAAAAAAGCGCAAATTTGAATGAAAAAAAAAAAAAACCCGCCCCCCCTACAATGCAACTTGTCCCATCCAAGATTTTTTTTCTTTCAGCAGATGTCAGGAGGTGGGTGTCATTCATCTTTATTGATGTGGATTTCCCTACTTCGCTGGGTACTAAGTACCCTTTGCTCATTCATATGGAGAGGGCCGGTATTTGGGGGTCACCTTATTGCTGAAAAGGGTCTTCCACTTGTCTTCACCCTTGATGGCCTGCCAAGATGCATGCATTGATAAGGATCTGGTATTGATTTTTTGTGGAGGATGCAAAACTTTTTTTCTTGTTTTTGTGCAAGGGGTTCCCCCTTAAAACTCATACAAGACCTAAAGGGAATTTGAGTAGACTATGTCTTTTTTTGTGAGGAGTCCCCCTTAACATCCATACCAGACCTTCATCTAGGAGAGGGTCTGTTATAGATGAAGGACATCCCAACCAGGTTATTTTGTCTGGGATACCACATATAAATTTACAGTATATTAGATTAACACCTAGGATATACATCTGATATCGTTGAAGAGGATCCCCGGCCTTTTGTTTACAAACAGAAGTAAAGTGGCCAAAGCCGTAATTTGCCAGCAATTTAAACTGCATTTATTTCTTTGTAAATGTCAGTGTTGTTTGTAGTAGGTTGTGTACTTTTTTAGAGATGTGCCACTTCACAGGCAGTCAGAGTATCCCCCAGTAGACATGTGCAATTATTTTAGTTCCAAATTAGTTTTTTTAACGAATTTTGACAAATTTGTTAATTCGGAAATATCCAAATTAATGAAAACTCGTTTAACTCGAATATTTTTCTGAATATTCGTAAATTCGAATATTTGAATATTCAAAAATTCAAAAATTTGTAGATTCAAAAATACGGAAATTCAAAATTCGAAAATCTGAAAATCCGAAAATGTGAAAATCTGAAATAATATCTAGCTAATAATAACCTAACTATTACTAACTATTAAATGATAGGTATTTGAATTTTCTTCAAATCTGGCTGTTATTGAATGTAACGAATATGAATTTATCCAAAGTTACAAATTATTCAAAATAACAAATGCCGCATCTAAACGAGTGGAACGTAACAAATTAATAATAATAAATAACAATAATGATAATAAAAAAGTGTATTATTATTATTATGTATTATAATTTTGTTCCATTTCATTAGTTTAGATACGGCATTTGTTATTTTGGATAATTTGTAACTATGGACTTTGGATAAATTCATAATCGTTATGTTCACTAACAGCCACATTTGAAGGAAATTCCAATACCTATCATTTATTAGTTAGTAATAGTTAGGTTATTATTAGTTAGTTCGTATTCGTTACGTTCAGCCAAATTTGAAGGAAATTCCAATACCTATAATTTAATAGTTAGTTATTATTAGTTAGTTCATTGTTCTTTTGAATTTTCGGATTTTCGAATTTTCAAATTTCTAAGTTTACAAATTTTCAAATTTACGAATTTACAAATTTTCAAAATTACAAATTTACGAATTGCGATCATAACGAACGACCCGAGAATCAAAAAAACAAAACAAATTGAATAAAAACGAAAATTAACGATTTTTTTCGCCGGTGCACATGTTTATCCCCTAGGTATGTTATTGATATGAATATTCAATTTTTAATGTTGCCTTATTGAAATTGCTGCTCCCCACCAAATAGAATTTAGGGGATCCCACAGACTCAAAGGGTGTGGAACAGAATTGGGGAGACCCCATACTTTTTGTGTGGGGTTCCCCCATGACATCCATACCAGATCCTTGTCAAGGTACGTGATTTCTCTTCTCCGGCTCTGGGGCGCACGGTCACCTGTGATTGTTCGCTGGAGAGGCAGAACGTTGATCTGCCTATGTAAACAAGGCAGATCATCGTTCTGTCACAGAGGAAGAGAGAGATCTTGTGTTTCTGCTAATCAGGAACACAGATCTCTCTCTTCCTCCAGTCAGTCCATCCCCCACACAGTTAGAATGCACTCCTTAGGAGCACACTTAACCCTTTGATTGCTCCTGATGTTAACACCTTCCCTGCCATTGTCATTTATACAGTGCCAGTGCATTTTTTTTCGTTCTGATCACTGTATTGGTGTCACTGGTCCCCAAAAAAGTGTAACTTAGTGTCAGATTTCTCAGTCGCAATGTCGCAGTCCTGCGAAAAAGTGCTGATCACCGCCAATACTTGTAAAAAAACAATAAAAATAAACAAATAAATAAAAAGTCCATAAATCTATCCCATAGTTTGCAGACGCATTAACTTTTGCGCAAACCAATCAATATATGCTTTTTGGGATTTTTTTTCCAAACATATGTAGCAGCACACATATTTGGTTAAATCAGGGGTCTCCAAACTTTCTAAACAAAGGGCCAGTTTATGGTTCTTCAGACTTTAGGAGGGCCGGACTGTGGCTAGTGTGAGTGGAAATTTTCCTGGCATCAGTGGAAGTAAACATCGCCACATTTGGTATCGGGGGAGGAATAGTGTTCCATCGTTGGTATCACTGGGAGGAATAGTGCCTCATTCTTGGTGTCAGTGGGAGAAATGGTGCCCATTTGTTGGTGTCAGATGGCAGACTAGAGTCACATATCAGTGGGAGGAATAGTGCCCCAAGGGCCGGATAATGGCAAGAAAAGGGCCGCATCCAGCCCCAGGGCCGCAGTTTGGAGATCCTGGCCTAAATTGTTGAAGCAATTCGATTTTTTTAGTTTTTTTATTGGATATGTTTTATGGCAGAAAGTAAAAGATATATTTATTTTTTTCAAAATTGTC
Organism: Lithobates clamitans; assembly: GCA_037952925.1. Classification (NCBI taxonomy): domain Eukaryota; kingdom Metazoa; phylum Chordata; class Amphibia; order Anura; family Ranidae; genus Lithobates; species Lithobates clamitans. The sequence continues at coordinate 854,100 of JBBGZY010000588.1, read as the reverse complement.
AGCCTTTTTTTTTTTTATATAGCGCAAAAAATAAAAACCGCAGAGGTGATCAAATACCACCAAAAAAAGCTCTATTTTTGGGAAAAAAAGGACATCAATTTTATTTGGGTACAGCTTCGCATGACCGCGCAATTGTCAGTTAACCCCCTTAATGACCAGGCCATTTTTTGCGATACGACACTGCGTCATTTTAACTGACAATTGCGCGCTCGTGAGACGTTGTACCCAAACAAAATTGACGTCCTATTTTTCCCACAAATAGAGCTTTCTTTTGGAGGTATTTGATCATCTCTGCAGTTTTTATTTTTTGCGCTATAAGCTTTTAAAGAGCGAAAATTTTGAAAACAAAACAATATTTTTTACTTTTTGCTATAATAAATATCTCCCCCCAAAAAAGTGTGCGTTTACATTTGTATGTAGTGGATATGGGGCTCCAAATGTTTGGAAGTGTAACTTTATTATTTTATACTTTTTTTTCAACAAACTTTATTTTTTGTGACAGGCTTTCATTAATGAAACATCAGGGATCATTAGACCCCTGATGTCTCACCTGCCCTCTATTGAAGGTATTGGAGAGCAGATCGGGCAGACCCAGAACAGAGTCAGACCCAGAAAGTTACATACTACACTTCATTCCTGCATTAATAATATGTAGGGGAAAGCAGTGTTCCTGCTTGGGGATTGTTGCACTATTTTATGTCACACTGTATTTGTGCAGCAGTCTTTCAAACACATTTAAAAAAAAAAATACACTTTAATGAATTTTAATGGATAACTATGACGGGAGTCACTTTGGGTGGGGGGCTTGTGGAACACAGCTTACTTTGGAGACCTCTGGAAACTCCTTGTCCACAGCTCCCCTGGCCCCTCCTATGTGTAAATCACTCTGTGTTTGGTATTAGGGGCACAGGGTGACCGAGATCCCCAGTCTGATTTGTGCTAGTCGGACTCGATGTACAGCCTCTCCAGACGTGAACATAAATCCCCCCCCCAAAAAAAAGATCGAGCTTCGAGGGTCATAGCTCAGCAACCTAGGGTCACAGAGACCCCAAATTTGAGGGGGGGGGGGTAGGTAGATACCCCACCACTGGTCAAAATGTGGAGCTTCTACATCCTATGGTTCTGGAAATTTGGGGCTCCTTGTGAAGCCTGTCAGAAGCTACATACAGAGCAGCCAGTTTAAATACAAGCTGACACACTCTGTTTGCAGCAGACTGTGACAATAAGCTCACAGTGTCTCTCCTCACCATTGGGACAATTTGTCCAATAAAAATGCTGCAGTGGAGGCTGGCCTCTCACTGTAGTGTTATAGAAGGGGGTGTGTCTAAAAGACAAATGCTCCTATCCAGCCCAGCTCTCTTAACTACAAGGAAAAAACATGGGTTTATGGGTATAAGATTTACCCAAAATCCCATGTTTTTCTCACACAGTTAAGAGGGAGAATGAGAATCTTCTGCTGTTGAAAATGTACTTTTTTAATCAAGCTAAATCATATTTCATTATTCTATATGTTATAACATAACAATTTATTATTTATCTATTTACTGTGAAATTACTGGTTGGAAGTTATAACTTCAGACAGTAAGACCCCTTTCACACTGGAGCGTTTTGCAGGCGCTATAGCATTAAAAATAGCACCTGCAAACCGCCCTAAAACAGCTGCTCCATTCACTTCTGTGTGACAGCCCTAGGGCTGTCACACTGGAGCGGTGCGCTCGCAGGGCGTCAGAAAAAGTCCTGCCAGCAGCTTCTTTGGAGCGGTGAACTCACCACTCCTCCACCGCTGCTGCCTATTGAAATCAATGGGTCAGCGCTACGATACCGCCAGCAAAACGCTGCTCCGGCGGCATTTTGCGGGCGGATTTAACCCCTTTTCGGCTGCTAGCGGGGGGTTAAAACTGCCCCTCTAGCGGCCGAATAGCGCAGCTAAAACGACGGCAAAGCAGTGCTGAAAATAGCGCCACTTTACCGCTGACGCCGGTGGCGGCACAGTGTAAAAGGGGTCTTATTTGTCCGTTAAGCCACCTGCTTGAGTACAGATTTTGAAAACATAGTAAATTACCTTAAAAACTATACATAATAATTAATTGTATATGACTTACTTATGGTAATTAACCCCTTGCCACCCAGGCCAATTCTGGTACTTCTCTCCTACATGTAAAAATCATTATTTTTTTGCTGAAAAATTACTCAGAACATTATATATTGGTTTAGCAGACACCCTAGGTAATACAATGGTGGTAGTTGCAACTTTTTACGTCACACGGTATTTGCACAGCAATGTTTCAAACGCATTTTTAGAAATAAACTGTTACATGAATAAAAAAAAACACTAAAGTTAGCCTAATTTTTTGTATAATGTGAAAGATGATGTTATGCCGAGTAAATAGATACTGAACATGTTAGGCTTCATGTACACGGGACGTTGTTCAACCTCCCCTGAAAGATTCAACTTGACAGCCAGAAACCGGCATCTAAAAACGGCTGTTTAGCCGTGTTTACATGTCGCGTTTAGTCACGTTTAGCCACGTTTGCATCTAGAAGCGTTAAAAAAAAAGGGTTTGTTCTTTTTTCAAAATAGCTAAAAATAAAAAATGCCTGTAAACAAAATGCGGCTAAATGCGAGTTGTCGCGTTTAGTCGCATTTAGCTGCGTTTAACCACGTTTGGCATTTGAAATGCCTCTAAACACAGCTTCTGAACGCATTTTTTTGGGTTCCTAAAAAAAAACCTCTAAACACAACAGCCTAGAAACTACTATAAACGAACCAGTGTACATGTACTGATGTGATAACATAGAGGAGGGTTCAGGAGCAGTTGAAAAAAATGCCCAACTGCTCCTAAATGTCCGTTTACCAGCAGCATTGTACATGAGCCCTTATGCTTTAAAATTGTGCACACTGGCGGAATGGCGCCAAACTTCAGTACTTATAAATCTCCATAGACGACGCTTTAATTATTTTTACAGGTTACATGTTTAGAGTTACAGAGGAGGTCTAGCGCTAGAATTATTTCTCTTGCTCTAACGATCGCAGGAAATGTAACCTGTGTGTATCTGGCTCTGATACCAGCCACTGACATCACCGCACGTCCCTGATACCTAGCTACCCCCAGCGTCAGATTGGTCCCGGGCTTCGCCGATTGGTCAGATAAGCCCGGGAAGGATTGGGAAGTGGTGGGAGGGTGCAACCCTACTGCCGCTTCTAAAAGTGATCCTGAGGCAATTCCACCTGCATGGGCCACTTTTATCTGAAAGAGAACAAGCTATAGTAAAAAAATAAATAAATAACTAGCTGCCGCCATAACCCCGGTATTTAATGTAAAAAAATTACATAATTTTACTATAGGCCAGGGATGGACTGGCCATCGGGTCTACCGGGAGTTTCCCGGTGGGCCGATTGCTCAGTGGGCCAGTTTCAGCAGCCGCCTATTGCATCGGAGGTCCGCAGCGATCTACCCGTCAATCACCGACAGCTGGCGCCTGACGGGTAGATCAAGATTTAGCCAGCATGCAGAGTAGCGCAGGAAGTGTCTGTGATAGGTTCTCTCTCATGTCACACTGCTCCCCGGCGGCCCCTCCTCTCTTCTCGTCCATCCCAGATGATGTCACAAGCAAATGGGGATGGACGAGAAGAGAGGAGGGGCCGCCGGGGAGCAGCGTGACATGAGAGAGAACCTATCACAGACACTTCCTGCGCTACTCTGCATGCTGGCTAGTAAACAATGTGCCCCATAATGTGCCCTGATGTGCCCCTTAATGTGCCATGTGCCCTAATGTGCCCCAAGCCCTGATGTGCCCTAATGTGCTATGTGCCCTGATGTGCCCCGATGTTCCCTGATGTGCCCCCATGTGCTATGTGCCCTGATGTGCCCTAATGTGCCCCATGCTCTAATGTGCTATGTACCCTGATGTGCCCCGATGTTCCCTGATGTGTTGTGCCCTGGGCTGGTCTGGATGAAGTCCAGGGCCACACTTTTGTTCCAGTCCAGCCCTGCTATAGGCTGGTCGGCAAGTGGATATTCAGCTCATCCTTCTTCATAGAAAAATAATGTCCATGTCATTTTCAGAAGAGGCAACCTACCTGTGTGTGCTGGTAAACATTCAAGAGCTCAGCCACGGCAAGAGTCGTCGGGAAAATGGTATCACCCACAAAACCAGCGACTTCAGGGCTTTCCATGCCAAAGTAGTTTGGAGCTTTTCTCTTATGACCGGCGAGTATCATGATAGTGGAAGCTATCGCTTTAAGATTGTACCCACAAGTGTCAAACAAATGATAGCCCAGAGTAATGTTGGGAAGGAGATGGGGATCCTTGTTGATGTCATCAATGGCAAAGAAAAATGCCATCAAGTATTCATATTCTGCTAGATCCAATCTGTGAAGGGTTTAAACATTTACTTTCTCTGAACTGCAAAAACAGCACCAAATCCCTAAAACACTTTTTTATTCTTACTTTTTTTATTCTTATTTGCAGATCAGACATTTTTTCACCACCAGGTCTCCTACCCTGTCCCTAGACAAACCATCGGACTTCGAAATGCTATGCACCAAGGTTCTCTACCAGCCCCAATTAATCTCCACAATATATAAAATTTTACACCCCTGAAGGGTGGACAGTCACCATTACATGAGGAAATGGTCTCAGATACTTCAACATGACATCTCCTTGTTAAATTGGGAAAGTATCTGGGAGTCCACCTCCAACATTTCCCACTGTGTGACCCATAAGGAATCCGCGTATAAAATCCTACTATTTTGGTACAGAACCCCAGAACGCTTACATGCTTATAATCCGACTGCGGTTTTCATTTTTTGCGCTATAAACAAAAAAATAGCGACAATTGTGAAAAAAACACAATATCTTTTACTTTTTGCTATAATAAATACCCCAGATTTCCCCTCAGTTTAGGCAGATATGTATTCTTCAACATATTTTTGGTAAAAAAAATCGCAATAACCGTATATTGATTGGTTTTTGCAAAACCTATAGCGTCTACAAAATAGGGGATAGATTTATGGCATTTTTATTATTATTATTTTTTTTTATTAGTAATGGCGGCGATCTGCGATTTTTTATTTGGACTGCAACATTAGGGTGGACACATCGGACACTTTTGACACATTTTTGGGACCATTGTTATTTATACAGCGATCAGAGCTATAAAAATGCACTGATTACTGTATAAATGTCACTGGCAGGGAAGGGGTTAACACTAGGGGGCAATCAAGGGGTTAGTTGTGTTCCCTCAGTTTGTTCTAACTGTATGGGGAGGGGACTGACAAGGAGGAGAGAGAGATCAGTGTTCATACATTGTATGAACACACAATCAGACTCCTCTCCCCTGAGAGAACAGGGATCTGTGTGTTTATACACAGATCCCAGTTCTCGCTCTGTCATGAGCGATTGCGGGTGCCCGGCAGTCATCGCGCCAGCCAGGCACTCGCATCAGTAGCGAGCCACGGGTGTGCATGCGTGCCTCCAGTGTCGCGCCCCCCTTAGTGGCCAAAAGGCAAAGCGACGCAAGGTAACGTCGTTTCGCCCACCCGTGCCAAGTCTAGCCTATTTTTTTTATTTAAATACGAGGCAAAAAAAGGAAGTTCTGGACAGCCGCACTCCGGAATATAGCCTTTATTGGTAAAAAGTCCAACAGATACAAGCCAGAGCAAAAAATGGGACAAACGAACTGACGCGTTTCTCACATAACAGTGCTTAGTCATAGCTTGTATTATTCCTATCCTATTTTTTTTATTTAGGCAGGAAGAGGTAGGGCGGCCATTGCCATGTGGTGACAGGTCAGGTAGGCCATGGAGACAGAACGGCGGCCCGTGAGTGTGTGAGTACTTGCTTTTGCTTGGGGAACTGGGTGCAGACAAGTCATGACAAGTCATGATTACATGCTGCATATTTTCTGCCTATCTGGGGGCATGTACATCTGTAAAGTAGATACACCTCTGGGTGATTAGCAGTTCACTTTAAAAGTGTTATTAACTGCTTGTAGGCAGGAACAGCATAATATACGTGCTTGCAAATGCAATCCTTAATGGCATGTTTTTAAAGTACATGTTTGAAAGACATGAGCGTGGGTGCATTTTAGGGAGTTGTATCTCCAATATAGTGCATATGTGCTTGGTATCCTTCAGGTCTAAAGTATAGGACCAACTGCAGTTGAGCAGGTGCTTGCTTACAAACGTGCTAAAGTGCCCAGTTGCTAAAATGCACAGATGCTGAAATGCACAGTTGCTGAAACGCACAGTTGCTAAAATGCACAGATGCTGAAACACACAGTCGCTAAAAACACACAGATACTGAAAGGCTCAGTTGCTAAAACGCACAATCGCTAATACGCACAGATTGTGAAACGCACAGTTGCTAAAACGTACAGATGCTGAAACAAACAGTTGCTGGAGCACGCAGTTGCTGAAACACATGGTTGCTGAAGATAACTGTTAACATGTTTGCATAAAGATACATGATCATGAGTGTTCAAAATGCATGTTTATACATGTTTGTGTAAAATAAAAAATACATGTTTATTGTTGATCACATAAAAATGCGTGATCACATAAGGTGACAGGATCGCTTAAGGATACATGGTCACATAAAGATGCATGTTTATGTTTGTATAGATATACATTGTTTTTCATAGTCGCATAAAAATGCTTGATCACATAAAGATGCTTAGTCGCATAAAGATGCTTGATCACACAAGGATGTTTGATCGCACAAGGATGCTTGATGGCATAAAATGCTTGATTGCACAAGGGTGCTTGATCACACAGAGAGGCCCGATCGCACAATGATGCTTGATCGCATAAAGATGCTTGATCACACAAGGGTGCTTGATCGCACAAGGATGCTTTATCACACAAGGGTGCTTGATCGCACAGGGGAGCTTGGACGCACACAGAGGCTTGATCGTGCAGAAAAGCTTGATCGCATAAAGATGCTTGATCACATAAAAATGCTGGATCGCATAAGGATGCATGATCTCCTAAAGTTGCATGATCGCCTAAAGATGCATGGTTGCAATAGATGTTTACTGAAATATACATGATTCCTCATGATCGCATAGGAATACATGTCTGCATAGATACGTGTTGCAGAATGTTGCATAACACGTTTCATAAATGCATGCTTGCTTTGCAAAGATGCTTGTTCCATGGCACACATGCTACATGAATGCATGTGTACAACACACACTTTTCATATTTTGCCTAAAAGCATATTTGTATGGACTCATGCTAAAACCATGAACGCATGCTTCCATAGAGGCATATTGCTTTAACACATGCTGCATACATTAAAGCTGTATACGTATGTACTTGTTCTGTCTGGAACTATTTACCTATGTGTTTATTTGCATAGGACTGCAGAAGTGCCTGAGGGCAGAAGCCTACAAAGCATAAGGCCTCCTTATGAAGGGGTGCCCCCATTCAATCAAGGTGGGGGGGAGACTTCTGTGGTTTTCAGGGGCTTGGCAGGAAGAGATCCTTAACAGATGGGTCATCTCTAGGCTACTCCCCAAAGACCCAATGAAAAGAAGGTCTTTATTTCTGGCGCTAGACCGATGTCTCAGAGAATCATAGAGACCCCCTCAGAAGAACAGGGTATGTGGTTTTATTCAAATCTCTTCACTGTACCAAAACCGACTGGAGATGCCTTTTTTTAGATCTCAAAGATCTGAATCACTTCCTAAACATCCGCTCTTTCCGCATGGAGTCAATCCGGTCAGTCGCATCCACCCTACGGGGAGAAGTTCTAGCATCAATAGACATCAAAGATGCATATCTACATCTGTCAATTTTCCCGCTCATCAAAGTTTCTGCGTTTTACGATGGAACAGCGCCACTTTCAGTTCGTGGCCTTTCCCTTCGGGTTAGCCACCGCTCCCTGAGTATTTCCGAAAGTTTTGGCCCCAGTACTAGCAAGACTAAGGGGCCAGGGTATAGCAGTAATGGCGTACCTAGATGACCTGCTGCTGGTAGATAAGTCAGTAGCACTGTTAAACCACAGGGTGTCCAGAACAGTCAAGTATCTGGAACACCTGGGTTGGATTCTCAACATAAAGAGAAATCATCCTTACAACCAGTAAAGAGACTAGATTATTTGGGCTCGGTCATAGATACAGCCCAGGAAATAGTGTTTTTGCCCCAGGCAAAAGTCAGCGCTATAAGAGAGCTGGTCCAGGTGGTCAGGACAAGGAAGAGTTCTTCCATTTGCCTTTGCATGAGGTTGCTAGGGAAGATGGTGGCTTCATTCAAAGCAGTCCCCTACACCCAGTTTTATTCAAGACTGTTGCAATACAGTATTCTGTCTGCTTGGCTCCGGTAAGTGGCCCCTCTCCCGCCACCGATAAAAGTGACCTCGCGGCGAATCCGCCACAGGGACCACTTTTATTGGAAAGCGGGGATAACAACGATATCCTCCTTCAAAGTTTGCACGTACATCGGCGTGCAGCAGTCCGGAAGTGGTTAACAGGGGTGTGTAATTACAATTTTTGATGCAATACTTTGCAGCAGGGCTCGTTCCTGCGCTCCAACTAGAGAATCTGTGAGGAGTTGCAGTGTTGTGGGACCAGGCCCAATTTTTCTGCCCCTGATCAACAGGGACATGTAATTACAATTCTTGATCTAATATTTCACAGCAGGGCCCGTTTCTGTGCCCACCAAGAGTAACTGTGAGGACTTACAGTGTTGTGGCACCAGCACCACCACCACCAAAGGCCCAATTTTTCAGCCCCGGTTCAACAGGGGCATGTAATTACAATTCTTGATCTAAAATTTCACAGCAGGGCCCTGTGAGGGCTTACAGTGTTGAGGCCACAACAACACCTAAGGCCCAAATTTCTGCTGACTATATAGGGCAGGACCCTACTTTCAAACATCCAACTTACAAACGCCTCCTACTTGCAAACGGAAGAAGACAACAGGAAGTGAGATGAAATCTACTCCTAGGAAGGAAAATTCTCTCCTGTAAGAATTAATATGGGAAAAACCTCTCCTTTCCACTGATGCTTTATCACCAATCCTTGTTTCACTAAAAACCCCAAATTGTCAAAAAAAAATTGTAATTGGGACAGAAAGTGAGGTGAAATCTTCTGAAGAGGAGCACAGACAGCAAAACAAATGTCACAGGGGTGATAACCCTTCCCCATGTTTTCCAAAAAGCTTAAAAATAGAGTTTTAAAAATGTACCAGTTCAAAATTACAAACAGATTCTACTTAACAACAAACCTACAGTCCCTGTCTTGTTTGCACCGCCTGTATACTGCTGTTCAGAGTATTTAGGGTCTGGTGGCCCCACACCTTTCCTTTTTTAATTTGGGTGTGGGGTTCCCCTTAATATCCATACAAGACCCAAAGGGCCTGGTAATGGACTGGAGGGGGGGGTACCCATGCCGTTTGTCTCACTGATATTCATCCATATTACGGGGACCGGACATTACATTAAAGCCGTATGCATTTTTAAATTACTTTTATTCCTTTAAAAATGTCATTTTGTGCAGGGACTGTTTTAAGCACGGGAAACTCGTGCCACTTTATAAGCATACTATAGACACCCCCCAGGTAGATAATTAAAGGAATATTTCACTTTTTTTTTCACTTTAAGTATCATTAAAATCACTGCTCCCGAAAAAACGGCCGTTTTTAAAACTTTTTTTTGCATTGATACATATCCCCTGGGGTAGGACCCGGGTCCCCAAACCCTTTTTAGGACAATACCATGCAAATTAGCCTTTAAAATTAGCACTTTTGATTTCAAACGTTTGCGTACCATGGGGTTCTAAAGTTTGTGCAAATTTTCGGACCGTTCGCAGGTTCTGGTGCGAACCGAACCGAACCGGGGGGTGTTTGGCTCATCCCTAATGAGGATCCGTCATCTGCTGAACACTAGTGCAGTACATGAGGATCCATCATCTGCTGAACACTAGTACAGTACATGAGGATCCATCATCTGCTGAACACTAGTACAGTAAATTGGATACATTTACAGAATAATTCTGAATACCAAAAACATGCAGAAGCCATATGCCATGTGATGTCTGAACAGCCTCACACTAAACCTACGCTGAGCGCTATGCCGAGGTCCCCCATAACACAGCAATTATTTTCTATTGTTACATGACAGAGGTCATTTTACACTGTGTTTACCGGTGTCATAGCCAAGATAACGATCTCTATTACATTGCAATATAATAGAGGGCAGTATCCATAGATTTAAACTGCACCATCCTAACCTGTCTCAGCATTGTGTGCCTGAATCTGAGAACGAGTACCAGCCTGGGCTACACACACACTCTCCCACAAACATTAATTACTCTCTATTGTCACAGCTACATGATGGAGATAATTTTACACTGTATTTACCAGAGTTATAGCCGAGATAATGATCTCTATTGCTTGCAATATAATAGAGGACAGTCCCTATAATTTGAAACTGCACCATCCTATTCCCTTTCTGCTTGAACAGTCAGCATTGTGTGCCTGTAACCGAGTATGAGTACCAGCCTGAGCTACACACACACACACTAATTTAGATGGCAGCGTGTAGAAAAACAAATATATGGCTGCGGATTTGTGATGTTAAAAATAAGGGAAATATACTTACTGTGAACAATAGTATCTGAAATCAAATACACCATCCCTCACTTGCAAATATTTAATAGAACCGTGTACAGAGAAGAGTCCTCCAATGATCACGTCTCCTGTCTGGTAATACTCATATTCAAATAAAGGATACAAACAGGAGAGCGAAGACACAGGAGAATGCATATTATATGTTGATGGAATGAAATGATATCCTTGCAGGACGGACAAAAACGACAAGAAGATTAGGAGGATCAGAATCTCATCCATGACAAAAAGATGATCACTGACGCCAATGTACTTCTTCAGCACCGGAGGGGTACATCTCCTGCACTTTATATACAATAGCTGAGATTTATTTAGACTGGTAGAGAAATGTCTGAGGGAAATTATTCCAGTAACACAATTTACAACATCTAAAATTATTTTTTGAACTTAATAAAAATATCAGTCCTCTGGTTGCTTCACGATAAGGGTTTAACCAGTTATTGACGACTGTCGACACATATCTGTGAATGGAATCACAGCCAGCTTACAGTAACTTTTTTATGGGGAAGAGTAAAAACTGCTACCACATTAACTCATAGGTCACTTAGAGGTTCCTGCACATACCTAGAGCACCACATAAGTTCCAGCCATTTTGCCTGAATGTTGGACCACTCTGACGGCCAGAAGTCCGCCTTGTTAAAGCTTGATCACCCATTTCTTTCTCTTAGGCTGCTTTCACACTGCAGCTGTAGGCTGCGTTGGCGGTAAAGCACTGCTCGTTTTAGCGGTGCTTAACCATTGCTTAAGCGGCACTTTTCGGCCACTAATGGAGCGCTTTTAACCCCCCCGCTAGCGGCTGAAGAAATGGTTAAAACTGCCCATACGGCACTTCCGAAGCACTTTTCAGGCTCTTTGTAAGCGCTGCCCATGCATTCCAATGGGCAGGGGTGGTTTGGGAACACTGTATACAGCGCTCCCAAACCGCCCCAAAGATACTGCTTGCAGGACTTTTTGTAACGCCCCGCAAGTGCACCGCCTCAGTGTGAAAGCACTTGGGCTTTCAAACTTGGGAGGCATGGGAGGCAGTTTTCTGGCGCTATTTCTAGCGCTAAAAGGCCTGAAAACTGCCTTCAGTGTGAAAGGGGTCTTACACAATCCTATCAGTCAGTGAAACAGCTCATTATATGGCCCCATATGAAAGTCAGGGGGGGAATAGCTAGCATTAACACTACCAGAAAATGTAGGAGCTTTGCTTATTAGAACGTTCTTGAATTAGGGCAGAAAAGCAGAGACTTGGTGGTCACTGCAGATTTTATTCCTTTTTTCATTTGGTCTGAACTTATGTTCGAACCAAACCGGCACTAGACCCCTTTGATAATGATGAACAGTCTTATCATAGGTTGATGCTTTCCTGTTTCCATGGAATGCCAGCTAGGAAGGCAAACCCAGAGATAGTAATTGATAACAGCATGTCTCTCCACAAGGGACGCCGGCTCATTCACACTCTGGGGGTCTGTACACCTAATGTGGTGCTGTGTTCAAACAGGCAAGACTCAGGGTCATATTCCCATAAGAATATGCACTGTACTTTGATAGCCTTAATAATCCCAAACCTGGCTAGGATTCTACCTTTGAGCTTAGGATATTCTTTGGCATGCAGAGGTTGCAAAGTAGGGCTTTTGGGGCTCCCCTGTTAAAAAAGGGTCCTTATCTAGCATCTCACATTTGACAACACTCTCAAAGATGCCAAGGTATGTTTAACATCATTATTCAGAGTTCTAAATAAAGACCATCACCTCTGTAGCGCTGGTAGATTTTCAATCTACCGCAGATTAGGTAAATTTAGTAAATTGTGTGTTAGGAAGGTTAAAGTTCACCTCTGTTCCAGCTTGGCTGACGTTGTGTGTGCTTCCGTGCTGACCGGTGGGTGTAGCTGTTACCATTAGTCAGTGTTGGAAGGGCAACGTGTCAAAGTGTATGGATGCTCCTCTGTCTCGGAGACAAGCTCGGTGGAGGTGGTCCTCTGAGTTGCATTCTGGGAAGGGGGTATTTATGGGACAGACGCCATGTTCTAGGGTCATTTTACAGCCACCTGCTGGCGCTCCTGGTATGCGTTAAGGAGCTACCTCGTGGTCCTCCGATCGGGAAGCCCACGATGCTACGGCGCAGGGGTGGGTCCAGAGGCTTGTCTGGGGCCTACCGCCGTGGCCGAGGAATGATCCTGAGCTGTCAGTCCCGTGTGACGAAGCTGAACAGCCGAGGAGATCCCAGGGGAGGACCCGTCTTGGAGAGATCACGCGGCGTGCTGGTCTATAGAGGGGCCCGGTGACTCGGTTGAAGGACGTATCCAAAAGAAGTAACTATACAGCATAGTGTTGCCGGTTCGGCTTAAAGGTTCAGGCACTGTGACTGTTCACTGCAGAATATTTGATACATCCTGTGGCAGAGGATTGTGCAGATTTACCCCCCCCCAATTAAGTCTGTGGCAGAGACTTTAGATTTGTGCTGCGTACTGGCTGCTAGACCAGTGAGAGTGGCCTATCCAGACGAGCAAAGAGTGCGTCCCATGAGGGGAGCGCATTCCACATAATTATCTGAGTTCTACCGGGACATTTGTCACTAAGATCTTGTAAGAAGATATTTGAGTTTCTCCTGAAAGTTTCCTTTTCCGTCTCTTTCCTGCTACTTCCTAAAGTTTGACTGTTTAATAAAGCATTGAAAACGTACTCCAGTGTTGGTGTGTGTCGTCCAGCAGTAAACTCAACGGAACCCCTAGACCCGGTGCCGGTGAAACAGAGGGAAGCAAAGTGAAGGTAACAGACCCACTTAAACCATCAGATCCACCGTGAGTTAGTGCTACACCTCTATAAAACATCAAAAAATTCTCTCCCAACATCCAAACAGGATTGGTACAGACTTTACTGGTACAAAAGAGATAACGCTCAAGTTTTATAAAAATATTATGTATCACTTTATTATTGCTTAAAAATATATGGACTACCTTGATTCTAAAAAACAATAGTGCATGTATTTAACATATCTACTCTTGGTTAACAATATGTATTATCAAATATACATTCTAAATTCCATTTGATTAATATGTAATGTACAAACATCACATAACTTATGATGGTAGATCCCCTTCAGTCAGTGTGTTTCTCATAAAACCTTGGTGCCTTCTAAAGGATTAACTGAGGAGATAATAGTAATCACAGTTGTCAAAATTACCGTATTTATCGGCATATAACACGCGCCGGCGTATAACACGCACCCCAAGTTTAGATGGGAATTTTAAGGAAAAAAACTTTTAGGAGGGAAGTTTAAGGGAAAAAAACTTACATTTAAATGTCCATCTGCAGCCTTGTCAGTGCAGCCTTGCCCCAGTGTCCAGTGCAGCCTTGTCAGTGCAGCTTTGCCCCAGTGCAGAATTGTCAGTGCAGCTTTGCCCCAGTGCAGCCTTGTCAGTGCAGCTTTGCCCCCAGTGCAGAATTGTCAGTGCAGCTTTGTCCCCAGTGGTCAGTGCAGCCTTGTCCCCAGTGTACATGATCGCCGCCGACATACACAAGTTTAGTGTGTAGTTTTAAATATGGCGCCGCGGAGTTTGGAGGGACTCAGCGGCGCTCGTTCAGCTGAACGAGCGCCGCCGAGAACACAGTGACTGGGCGGAGCCGAGGTACACATAGCCGAGGGTTCTCGGCTCTTCTCGGCGCTGTTCACAGTCACGCCCAGCCCCTATGATGGACATAACAGAGGTCCAATGGCGGGACTGGGCAAAACCCTGGGCTATGTGTATCTCGGCTCCGCCCAGTCACTGTGTTCTCGGCGGCGCTCGTTCAGCTGAACGAGAGCCGCCGAGTCCCTCCGAACTCCGCGGCGCCATATTTAAAAATACACGCTATGTGAATGTCGGCGGCGATCGCGACGATCGCTCCGATAGATCACAAAAAAGCGGGGATCGGCGTATAACACGCACCCACGATTTCCCCCTGATTTTAAGGGGAAAAAAGTGTGTGTTATACGCCGATAAAAACGGTACATCTGAGATTGATGGAAGTTTTTCAGGAGTGTGTAGCACTCCTGCTCCTTAATAGCTGCTGGTCTCATTCCCGCATCCCGGTTTTGGCTGTGATACATTCTTCCTGTCTGTCTGTCCACCTGCAAGGTGATTAAGGTAGCCAGTCTCTGGGTGGAGCCCAAACCTGATTTAAGTCAGCCAAGCCTGCAGAATCATGCTCGTGAGAGTGTTTATCACGTTATTCAACCTCCCTGTTTGTCTAACCTGTTCATGTGCCTGCTAGTTTGGATTCCCTTGTTGATGACCTCGGATCACATATCAACTATGCTCAGAACTCAGCCCACCCTTAGCCCACACTGTCACTGAGCATGTCTCTGCCTGCCTGCCAACCACAGTACCTCTTCGCTGTGCTTAGTTCATGTACCACTTCACTTTCCTCAGTTTGTACCTGCCTCAGAATGGTGGCCAGGCACTATAGTATTGTTTATAAGTCCAGGGGGCAACCAAGTGTGATAAAGAGAGAGCTGCTATATGTGAAGAACACAGAAGCTAGCTATAGTGCCTGGCCAGCTGCGTTAGGGGTAATCCACTGGGGTAAACACTGGGGTGAACACTGGGAAGAAAGGAACCGGAGCACGACCAGGTTGAAACCCCACTTAGGCTAGGGGCCAAAATGTTTTATCTTGCATATGTTTACTTCCACTGTTGGTGGAATCAATAAGGTATCAATATGGCCTCAAGAAACATTTCATTGTTCAAACAATCTCTATGTCCTGTAGATATATGCCCACAATACTGGACACATGGGGTGTATAGTAGCAGTCACCATAAACCATAGGAGTGTTTTTTCATTCCCTCTTAAAATTTTGATTGCAGTTTATAGCACATGTGGGTGTGTTTTTGCTCAGCCAACATAGAAGGAGTGGAAAAGGCAAGCTGTTGAGAGATATAATTTATATATAATGTCTGCAAAGTACTCTGTAACAGATGTCCAGATGTAAAAGTTGGTTTCTGTGCCAAAATCTGCCTTTCTAACGGCAAATATCTACTGATGTAGAGATAGGTTCACTTTGTGCTGTTCCTTTAAGGAGACCAGTTGAGCCTCAACTTTTGTGCCTGTTGGGCAGCGAAGCTTGTATTGTCTTGCTTGCATTTGTCAATATGAGCTGTTTTACAAGCTCATCCATTTTGTCCAATAGTAGATGTCTGTTTTGCACGGTGTAGTCTGCATCAGAGTACTAAGTTGTAAAGCTCTTTTAACCTAATGCAATGGACACAAACCACCACTCACTCCAACGGCAAAACCCTTGACCTTGTATCCTCCCATCACTACACTCCCTGCAACCTCTCTAACACCCCCTTTCCTTTCTCTGATCACAAACTTATCCGTTTCACACTCTCCTTGTCTTCTACCTCCCATGCTGCCAACCTGCAAACCACTACCCGCAGAAACTTTCGCCACCTTAACCCTTCCCTCCTTCATTCTGCTACTGATGGCCTTTACGACAAAATTGCACCCCTGTCCTGCCCAGACCTAACCACTTCCATCTACAACAACACACTGTCATCCTCCCTGGACACGCTTGCTCCTCTTTCTACATGCAGAACCAGGCCTCATCTGCCACAACCCTGACAAACAGACAACACCAGAAGTCTCAAGAGACGCAGCCGTGCTCTTGAGCAAGCATGACGTAAATCTAAATCCCTGCAAGACTTTACCCTCTACAAATCTGCCCTTCTCGAATACAACTCCTGCCTCCACACTGCTAAACAAACCTACTACAACACTCTCATCAAAACCCTCTCATCCAAACCTGGTCAACTCTTTTTTACCCTTAACTCCTAACTTCAACCCCACTGCCCCCACCCACCAACTTGACTAATGCTCAGGAGATTGACAACCATTTCCAGCATCCAACTTCCCCTAACCAACACATCAGGTCCAAAACCGCACTCAATACTCTCCTCCTTCAGCCCTGTTACCGTTTAGGAAGTTGACAAACTCCTCTCCATTGCCCACCTTACCACCTGTCCCCTGGACCCTGTCCCCTCACAGTTAATTCCACCACCTTACCACTCCATCCTAAACACTCTAACCCACATCTTCAACCTCTCCCTCTTCTCTGGCACCTTTCCCTCCCTGCTCAAACATGCACTGGTTACCCCAATACTTAAAAACTCCTCACTACACCCCACCTGTTTGAATAACTTAAGACCCATCTCCCTGCTTCCGTTTGCCACCAAGCTCATCGAACGCCTTGTCTATGACCGAATGAGTTGCTACCTCACTGACAACAACCTTCTCGATCCCCTACAGTCCATCTTCCACCTACAACATTCCACTGAAACTGCCCTACTAAAACTCACCAATGACCTACTAACTGCTAAAACCAACAGCCAATACTCCATACTTATACTCTTGGACCTCTCTGCTGCCTTCGACACAGTTGACCACCTGCTCCTCCTCAGCAAACTCCACTCCCTTGGCCTCCATGATTCTACTTTATCCTGGTTCTCCTCCTACCTATTTCAGTGCGCTTTCAGTGCCACTTACAACTCCATCTCCTCCGCTCCTCTTCCTCTTTCTGTTGGAGTACCCCAAGGCTCCATCCTTGGGCCCCTCCTATTCTCTCTCTCTATACCTCTTCCCTGGGCCAGTTGATAACCTCTCATGGTTTCCAATACTACCTCTATGCCAACGACACCCAGATCTGTCTCTCCACTCCTCAACTCACCCCCTCGATCTCCTCACGGATCACAAACTTACCGAATGACATATCGATATGGATGTCACACCACTTTCTCAAACTCAGTCTTTCTGAAACTGAGCTTGTTATATTTCCTCCTTCCCGGTTCCCTCCCCATGACTTTACCATCAAGATCAACAACACAACCATTAGTCCCTTCACACAAGTCAGGGTGCTGGGTGTAATCCTTGACTCTGACCTCTCCTTCAGCCCCCACATCCAATCATTGGCTAAATCTTGCTGCCTTAACCTCCGTAACATCTCCAGAATTTGCCCCTGCCTGACTAACAACACCACAAAGCAACTTATTCACTCCTTGGTTATTTTCCACCTCGACTACTGCAACTCTCTTCTTAATGGCCTACCCTTATGCAGGCTATCCCCCCTTCAGTCTATTATGAATGCTGCTGCTAGACTCATTCACCCCACCTCACTAATCGATCCATGACTGTTGCCCCTCTCTGCCAATCACTTCACTGGCTTCCCCTACCCCACCATATAAAATTCGAAATACTAACCACAACATATAAGGCCATCCACAACATCGCATCCAGCTACATCACCAACCTCATCTGCAGATCTCGCCCAAATTGTCTGCTCCACTCTCCACTCCCCTTATTACCTCCTCCCATGCTCGCCTACAGGACTTCACTAGAGCCTCTCCCATCCTCTGGAACTCCCAGCCCCGGTATGTCCAATCAGCCCCTACCCTGTCCATCTTTAGGAGATCCCTGAAAACTCATTTATTCAGGCAAGCCTATCCCACACCCACCTAAGAACTGTACCTGAGCCACTTCCCCATCAAATAATTCCCCTCAGCTATTACCTTTTGTACCACCCCCCCCCCCCCCCCCTTTATAATGTAAGCTCCATGAGCAGGGCCCTCCTGTCCCTTCTGTGTTGAACTGTATTGTAATTGTGCTGCCCCCCCCTCTACATTGTTAGGCACTGCACACTGTTGGCGCTATAAAAATCATGAATAATAATAATAAATAATAATAATAATAATAATACAAGACAGAGACACCAAGGAGCTGTCCTGTAATTTTATTTAGCAAGGTAGTAAACAACACAGTAATACAGGAGGACTTTGTACACAACAATTCCATAGCATAAGGCAATCAAAATATCTGCTCATCCAAATTACTAATTAAACATATATTAGTTCCCGACTAATGGGGTGCCTTCTAATAGGTTCAAACAATCAGGTAACAGGCAGCCTTTTCACCCAGCAGCAGGCTTTTTACAGCAGAGAGAGTGAGAGAGAGAGAGAGAGAGAGAGAGAGAGAGAGAGAGAGAGAGAGAGAGAGAGAGAGAAAGAGAAGGCACTAAGCACCCATCAGCTCATATAGAAAAATACCTGTGTACAGCTAAGATTCATTAATGAGTTCTGGCTGATAGGCAAGTTGTGTACCTAGAGATGCAAGCTTTATCCTATCATCAGCTGCCTACCTATCAACTCTTCTGTGCCAAACGAATGTACTGGAAGTCAATTGGTCATGCTGCAAAGGCTGACACCCTCCTCTGCCTTACTTTCCTACTCCTCCTCCTACCCATCCTCAACCCTAACCTTTCTTGTTCTCTACCTCCTACTTCAATGTGCCCCTGAATCATACATGGTAAAGGAACTGGAAACGGCCCTCTTCCCCCAAGCGTTTTCCCCGCACCAGGTTGTATCCAAACCAGGTATAAACTGAATGTTACTCTCCAGAGTTGAAAAGCCCCAGGTGCTGGCTAATGCTAATCCATGTTGTGAGGGAAGAAAAAAGTCTGGACAGCCGCACACCAGGAGAATATAATCCAATGAAATTTCTTTATTGTAAAATCAGGAACAAATCATGTACAAAGCACCATGGATAGGATGTACAGATAATCGGCTAACGTGTTTCACGCTCTGCGGAGCGCTTACTCATAGCTATCATAGCTGTCCGGACTTTTTTCCGGCCCTCTTCCCCCAGTTCCTGGTCTGGGTGGTCCCAATATTCACAGACTCATTCCATCCTTCAGTTCTTATTGGTATTTTATCTGTGGGTCTCTCTCTAGAGACCACAGGGGAAAGGCAGGCAACAGCAAAAATGATGCATACAATCCATCAGTCATATTCTGCTTGCCTTTCCTAAGAGTGAAGCCTTGAAAATCACAGCAGCACTCACCAATGCCTGCAGTTTTCAATAACGTTAGGGGGAGAAAAAATGTCCACATACTCCCTAAATGCTCAGCTCCATTATGCCAGCTTGGCACTGCCAGGGGCACTCAGCCTGTACATAGGTACGGAAGAGGAAGAGTTAAGTGAAGTGCACGCATGGAGTCAGTGCTAGGTGCATGGTGGAAACCCCATACTGTTACTGGGAGTGAGGTAGCGTATATATGCTGGACAGGTGGAGAGGACAAGGGCTCTGCATGCCCCTCCTAAATGCATAAGTAATCATGTTGATATTTAGTACATCAAGAGAGTTTACTAAAGTCAGTCATCTGTTCCAGCAAAGGTACCCCATGTGTAAGGTAGTGACCCTGTACAAAGTGCCTAGCATAGCCCAGAAGAACCCACCCCGGGGCTAGGGCTCTTATGTGACCCTTGCTTGGCGCCCAATGCAGAGGGGAACATGGAGGGAGTCATTGTCACCTGCCTGCCCTACATGTGGACCAACCCTGGAGATAGCAGTGGCCTGTACCTGTGGGGCAGTACTGTCAGATAGATTAGAATGGCTAATCCCTGCAGTTCTCTGCAAGTTGTCCCTGCCAGTTGTCATAACCCATTTGCAGGGTTATGGGGAGATAAGCAGAAAAGGAGGAAGAGTAAAATAATGCACTAGCTGCTCTTCCAGACAATTGGCTGATCTGCTTCAGGGAGGAGGAAGAAGAGCTTTGTCAGCCACTTAACCACGAAATATAAGTTTTACTGCTAATAGAGTGCATCTCAATTGCAAATTACAAATAAGGATTAATACTAGGGGCAAGCCGAACACTCCCCGGTTCGGTTCGTAGCAGAACATGCAAACAGGCAAAAAATTTGTCCAAACACCATTAATTTTAAAGGCTTATATGCAAGTTATTGGCATAAAAAGTATTTGGGGACCCGGGACCTGCCCCAGGAGACATGGATCATTGCAACAAAAGTTTTTAAAACTGCAGTTTTTTTCAGGAGCAGTGATCTTTAATAATGCTTAAAGTGAGTTTAGAGTTTAAATATCGTTCCTGGGGGGTCTCTTTGGTCTGCCAGTAAAGTAGCGCCTCTTTCCGTGTTTAGAACAGTACCACAGCAAACTGCTCATGGCTGTAATGTATTGTTGGATCCTGGCAAAAACGGCATGCCCCCCCCAGTCCATTACCAGGCCCTTCAGGTCTGGTATGGATATTAAGGGGAACCCTGCACCAAAATGTAAAAAAAAATGGTGTGGGGGTCCCCCCCAAAATCCACACCAGACCCTTACCTGAGCACGCAACCTGGCAGGCTGCAGGAAAAGGGGGGAGAAAGAGAGCGCCCCCGCTCCTGAACCATAATGCGCCACATGATCTCAACATGGGGAGGGTGCTTTGGGGTCCCCCCCATGTTGATGGGGACAAGGGACTCTTCCCCACAACCCTTGCCAGGTGGTTGTGGGGGTCTGTGGGCGGGGGGCATATTGGACTTTGGAAGCCCCCTTTAACAAAAGATCCCGCCCCCCTTATGTGAATGGATATCGGGTACATTGTACCCCTACCCATTCAGCAGAAAAAGTGTCAAAAAAGTAAAAATGACAGAAGACAGTTTTTGACAATTACTTTATTAAAAAAAAAGTGTCCCGCAATGTAAATCCATCTTAAATCACAGCGCCGACGGATCAAATAAAACCAATAAAAAAACAGAAAAACTCAGCCTCGATGGGAAGCGTCCCGCCGACTGCAGCCTTTTCGCAATGACAGCTGTTATATAGCTGAGGGCATGTGACATCACATGACATCAGAGGGGGGCAGGGTCACCCGTTTATGTCATTGGGTGGCTCCACCCTATGCTATATAACAGCTGTCATTGCGAAAAGGCTGGAGCCTCCTATGGAGGCGGAGCTTTTCCGTTTTTTTTTCTCTGGACCGTCAGACGCCATGAATGAAGATGGATTTACATTGCGGGACACTTTTTTTTATAAAGGAATTGTCCAAAGCTGTCTCCTGTCATTTTTACTTTTTTGACACTATTTTTGGTGAATGAGTAGGGGTACAATGTACCCTGATACCCATTCACATATGGGGAGGCTGGGATCTGTGGGTCACCTTATTAAAGGGGGTTTCAAGATTCCAATAAGCCTCCTGCCCCCGCAGACCCCCACAACCACCCTTCCCATGTTGAGGGCATGTGGCCTGGTACGGTTCAGAAGGGGGGGCACTCTTTCACCCTCCCTTTCCTGCGGCCTGCCTGCCAGGTTGCGTGCTCGGATAAGGGTCTGGTATGAGTTTTGGGGGGGACCCCCACACCATTTTTTTTTCATTTTCCCACAGGGTTCCCCTTAAAATCCATACTAGACCTGAAGGGCCTGGTTTGAATTTTAGGGGGGACCCCCCACACCATTTTTTTTAATTTTGGCGCGGGGTTCCCCTTAATATCCATACTAGAACTGAAGGGCCTGGTATGGACTGGGGGGGACTCACGCCGTTTTTTTCAATGATTTTTATGTATATTGCTGGGATTTGGCAATAAATTACAGCCGCAACCCTACCTTTGACCAATCATGGCTCTCACAGTAGAACGTGCTGTGATTGGCCAAAGCATGCAGGTCAGGTGCATGCTTTGGCCAATCAGCAGCCGTCAATGCACTGTGATCTCGCAGTGTATTATGGGGCGTTAAGCAGGCGCTCAAATTTCCAGCAAACGCCCCATAATGTTCTAAATTCGGCGAACACCCGTTCGACTCAAACATCGGCTCATCCATAATTAATATCTGTGTGGATATAAATCCAGTAACTAAAATGGCAGAAATCAAGCTTCCTGAGGACGACCAATCAGGTGGAAATGCGTTTAAGCTATACTTGCGTCATCGTGATGCAACTTCCACCGACGCCATCTTTGGACGGGGACCTGAGCTGCACTTCTGACTACAGAAGCAGGACGGCCTGCATCCTTTACATACAAACAAATGCTGTATACACCAGGTGCCAGGTCAAATTGCCACTTTAACCAGTGAGTGTATTTTAAACCTTCCATTGAATGAACGTACCAAGCGGTTTTACACCATGAGCTTTCTTCCTGTCATCATTTCCCTCTGAGTGGTATTATCGGGCTACAAAGCTGAGCTGAAAGAACTTTAAAAGCAGACGGAATTTAAAGGGGACATGCCCCACAAGTACAATCGACCACACTAGCGATAGTTGGTTATGTCCATGTGGTGAGTGCAAATCCATGTGGAGCACTATATGCACAAGTGGAATAAAGCACCAAGTTCTAAGTTTTTAAAGAACACCATCACTTTCTTCACCTGGGAAGATTTTTAATGGGACTTATGAGGGGGGCTTACCAGAAGCTTTTGATCCCAATAAGGTGGTCAAAATACACCTTGGTGGATATAATCATCCGTTAACCAGCTCCAATCCTGGTTACTCGTTCCGACCAGCCTGCAACCAACCAAATTATCCTGTCTAACAGTATGCACTAAAAACAGGGGTTTAGTTTGCACACATTTGCAAATAAATGGGTAAGCTGCAGGGCAGTGGCGGCTGGTGCTCAAAATTTTTGGGGGGTGCAAACAAACAAAAAAAAACCCATCAATTGCAGCCACTGTGCCCATCAAACGCAGCCACTGTGCCATCATTTTCCGCTACTGTGCCCATCAAACGCAGCCACTGTGCCATCATTTGCCGCCACTGTGCCCATCAAACGCAGCCACTGTGCCCATCAATTGCTGCCAGTGTGTCCATCAATTGCTGCCAGTGTGCCCATCAATTGCTGCCAGTGTGCCCATCAATTGCTGCTACTGTGCCCATCACATGCTGCTAGTGTACATCCCCCACCCACCTGCCCGGCACTTACCTTGTCTCGGTGGGGCAGTGGGTCATGGCGGCGGTGTCCTCCACGCTCCTCAATGTCTTCTCCCGTCCTCTCTTCCCATCCTCTGCTATGATTGGAAGCCTGATATGCGTCCAATCACAGCGCCTGTCGTTTCAGCCAATCAGGCGACAGACGCCCAGCATGGCGCTCGCTGTTCACCTTTTTTGATCCCTATTAAAGCCTATGACTCTAATCAGGTGCTTTAAAAAAAATACCCCGCCGCTCTAATTCAGGCTCCCGGCACCCGAAAAGAGGGTGCCTGAATTGGGGGTGGCAGCGGTGACCATAGATAGATTCATGTATCTATTGGTGATAGACAGGTGGCAGGAGAGAGGGGGCGGTGCCCGTGCGCCCCTTATGGATGCACCGTCACTGCTGCAGGCCTACTTCACGGCACCCCAGTATTATCTGCAGTCCCAACTCTAAATTTTGAGAGCTCTAACCACTTGCAGCCCGCCGTCTGTCATATGACGGCGAGGCGGCGCGGCTCTCGTTCTGAGAGGGTGTCATATGATGCCCTGCCCTTTAAACAGGGGATGCGCGCGATCGTGCGTGCGCATCCCTGTACCCTCGGTGGCGGCGTGTCACGGAGACACCGCTCACCACCGAGGGGGGTAAACAGCCATTGGGCATGGCTGTTTACCACATGACACATGATGACACATGATGACAGCTGGTACCGCCCCATTGTGCACAGCGCAAAGCCGCGCGATCGGGAGCGCGCAGCGCGTGCACGTCGGTTGCGGCATGTTCCCGGGAACACTGCTGTCACCGACGATGGTAAACAGCCATTGGCCGGCGGCTGTTTACCACCTGATTGGCTGTGATCCATTCACAGCTGATCACTAAATGTAAATACAGAGCAGTTACTAGCTGTTACCAGCTCTTCTCTCCTCACACACCGTTTCCAGTGTGAGAAGAGAAGAGCTAGGAGCAGTGAGTTACCGATCTGTGTCTGTATTGTACTGCACAAGCACAACACTTGTCCCATCGCCCCCCCCAATTGTCATCTGTCACCCAACAGTCACCACAGTCACCCTATAAAGTGCACCTGTCACATAAGACTGCCATCAGTGACCATCAGCGGTACACCTGTCAGCCGTGCACCTGTCAGCCATCACTCGTCACCCATCAGTGACCGTCAGCCATCACCCGTCACCCATCAGTGACCATCAGCTGTCACCTGTCAGCCATCACCCGTCACCCATCAGTGACCATCAGCCATCACCCGTCACCCATCAATGACCGTTAGCCTTCACCTGTCAGCCATCACCCGTCACCCATCAGTGATGTCAGCGATTACCCGTCACCCATCAGTGACGACAGCCATTACCCGTCACCCGTCAGTGACCATCACCCATCACCGTCCGTGGCCTGTCACCCATCAGTGACCATCGCCTGTCACACCGTCATCACCTATCAGTGAACGTCACCTGCCACCCATCTCACAGCCCATCAGTGACCGTCACCTGTCACACAGCCATCAGCGTCATGTCCAAAAAATTATACACCAGTGAGGAGGCGTTCCAGATCCTCTCCATGACTGATGAGAGCAACGGGGAGTTCTCAGATTCCAATTCTGATTCTGAATCAAATTCGGCATTTGAACCGAATAGTGAATCGGCAAATGATTCAGAGGAAGAATGGGTCCCTCCTAAAAGAGAACGGCACTCTGGAAACCAGGATTACATTCTCAAACCCAGTACCAGCGCTGCCGCCAGCAATAGGCCACTAGAACAAATTCCCAGGCCCAGTACCAGCGCTGCCGCCAGCGATAGGCCCAGGGAATAAATGCCCAGTACCAGCGATGCCGCCAGCGATAGGCCCCAGGAACAAATGCCCAGACCCAGTACCAGTGCTGCCACATCACGCCTGAGTACTAGCACAGGAAATTCAATTCCCCCAACTACTGGAGTGTCACGTCCCCCAAGAGCCAGGGCCTCTACATAAATGCCAGATGGTCTTGCCAACCCAACATTGCTGCCATCCGACTCGGGATCACCAATTATTCCCCCATTCACAGCACAGCCAGGTGTGCAGGCCAACACCCAAAATTTCACAGCGATTGATTTTTTTAATCTGTTTTTGCCCGACACTTTGCTGCAATTCATTGTGGACCAGACAAATTTATACGCCCAGCAATATATTGCCAACAACCCCCAATCATCATATGCCCATCCATTTGAGTGGAGAGATCTAAATTTGGAGGAGTTCAAATTGTTTATGGGCCTCATTCTAAACATGGGGCTTACAAAAAAAATGAAGGACATGCCTATTGGTTCACCAACCCTATCCACAACATGCCCATTTATTCTGCCGTAATGGCCAGATCCCGATACGAAATGATAATGCGCTTTCTTCATTTTAGCGACAACACCCAGTGCCCTCCCCGCAATCATCCAAATTACGACAAACTATATAAACTTCGCCCACTGATAAATTTTTTTTGCCAACAATTTGCAGAACTCTATGTCCCCGATAAGAATATATGTGTCGATTAATAAAGCAATATATTCCTAGCAAAAGGGCCACATACTGAGTAAAATTATACAAGCTCTGTGAGAGCGCCACGGGATATTTGTATGCGTTCCGCATATATGAAGGAAAAGATTCCCAGCTCCAGCCCCCTGAGTGCCTGGCCTACATGGGCACAACTGGAAAGATTGTATGGGACTTGGCATACCCACTTCTGAACAAAGGATATCACATATAACTCGACAATTTCTACACTGGCCTGCCCCTTTTCAAACACCTATACATTGCAAAAACTCTGGCCTGCGGAACCTGCAGAAAAAATCTGTTGCAAACAAAAAGCTGCAAAGGGGGGAAAGAGCAGCATTGAGATGCAATGAAGTGCTGGCCTTGAGGTGGAAGGACAAAAGGGACGTGCACATGATGTCCACCATCCATGACGACACTACAATTGAGGGTCAAAGAAGAAGAGGCCCCATTGAAAAGCCAGTATGTGTCCAAGATTATAATCTCTACATGGGGGGGTGGATTTCAATGATCAAATGATTCAGCCCTATTTGTCGATAAGGAGGTCCCGATTCTGGTACAAGAAGGTAGCAATTTATCTCATAATTTGGCCGTTTATAATTCCTATGTAGTCTACACCAAATCCACAGAAAGCCCCCCCCTTCTACATATCATAGAAGAAGTTGTTACGTCCCTCTTCTATCACCAAAGACCCCCCCCTAAACACCTTTGCTCTGAGGCTGTTTGCCGACTTCATGAGAGCCACTTCACCTTCAACATTCCACCATCTGAAGCAGGTCGAAGACGGCAAAAAAAATGTTGCGTGTGCACCAAAAGAGGATTTCGAAAAGATACCAGCTACCATTGTCCCCAGTGTCCCTCCCAACCTGGCCTTTGCATTGGTGAATGCTTCCAACTTTATCATACATCCCTAAAATATTAGCCCATATTTTTAACCATTTCCCCATTTTCATTATCTGTGCTGACCATTTTCCATGCTTCCCCAAATAACCATGCCACTGCCTTCCATGTTAACTGACCCTGGCCTGTTTTTTGACTATGCCTCTGCCTACCATTTGGACTGCTTCCACGTAAACTGACCCTGGCCTGTTTTTTGACTATGCCTCTGCCTACCGTTTGGACTGCTGCCACGTGAACTGACCCTGGCCTGTTTTGTGACTATGCCTCTGCCTACCGTTTGGACTGCCTCCACGTGAACTGACCCTGACCTGTTTTATCAACTACTCTACTGCCTACCACTTGGACTGCTTGCACGTGAACTGACCCTGGCCTGTTTTATGGACTATGCTTTTGCCTGCCGCTTGGACTGATCTGTTGCCCTGCTACTGTAGTACACAGGGGTCTCACATATGTGAGGGGCTCCAGAATTGTTTTTCCGAATAGAGAAAACAATTTTTTTTTGTTTTCCCCCGGGTTTCGGAATTTCCGGATTAGGGTCTGGAGTCCGGAGGCTTCATAGAGATTTGGGTGGGTCGAAGCCTCTACCCCTGTGCCCCTGTGCACAGGTCTTACCTGATTGCGGCCCTCAGCCTGATGCTGACTTACTGCCATCATGCCTCTGCCTGCCGCATGAACGGACCACACCACTACATGGACTATGCAAAAAATTTGCTGTAGCAAGAGGCAGTATGTTTATGAAGGTCTGGAGAGCGGTACAATGAGTGTCTGCAGGTAACAGTGTACCAGGACCAATATTATGGCTGTGCTGGCTGTCTCTCCCTGGACAATTTCTACGGACTGTGCTGTGCTGACAATATGCTTGTGTTGACGATAGACAATATTCCTGCTTGCTGCCTGTATAATTACTATTGCTGTCGCTAAGCACATCCCTGCCTGCTGCCTGGACCAGTGCTCTCCTCTGCAGATACTACTAAAAGCACAGGTAATATAATTATGCAACATGCAATATAATTTATTTTGGATTGTAATTCTTGGTATGTACATGCTATGTGTTAGAAATATGAAGGGCCTTCAAAAATGATAGGTTGCCAGGAAATTATATATGTCATTTATGCTCCTAGAATGCCTGCTGGTGCTACTTGGATGTTGGGCCTCTGTATGTGGCCATTGGTATTGCCATACTCAGGAGGAGTAGCAGAACGTTACTGGGGTCATTTTGGGGGCAATTCCATTGTCCTGGTGCTCCAGGGCCTTCAAACGTGTAAAAGGTGGTTGAGAAATGAGATGTGTCATTTATGCTCGTAGAACGCCTGAAGATGCTACTTCAATGTTGGGCCTTTGTATGTGGCCAGGCTGTGTAAAAGTCTCACACATGTGGTATTGCCATACTCAGGAGGAGTAGCAGAATGTATTTTGGGGTGTCATCATTGCTATGTACATGCTATGTGTTGGAAATATCTGCTAAATGGACAACTTTGTGTAAAAAAATGCGTTTTCATTTTTTCCCACATTTTCCAAAAACTTCTGGAAAAAAATGAACCATTCAAAAGACTCATTGTGCCTCATAGATTATACATTGAGGTGTTTGCTTTCCAAAATGGGGTCATTTTGGGGGCAATTCCCTTGTCCTGGTGCTCCAGGGCCTTCAAAAGTGTAATAGGTGGTTGAGAAATGAGATGTGTCATTTATGCTCGTAGAACGCCTGAAGATGCTTCTTCAATGTTGGGCCTTTGCATGTGGCCAGGCTGTGTAAAAGTCTCACACATGTGGTATCGCCATACTCAAGTGGAGTAGCAGAATGTATTTTGGGGTGTCATCTTTGCTATGTACATGCTATGTGTTGGAAATATCTGCTAAATGGACAACTTTGTGTAAAAAAAATGCATTTTCATTTTTTTTCCACATTTTCCAAAAACTTCTGGAAAAAAATGAACTGTTCAAAAGACTCATTTTGCCTCATAGATTATACATTGTGGTGTTTGCTTTCCAAAATGGGGTCATTTTGGGGGCAATACCATTGTCCTGGTGCTCAAGGGCCTTCAAAAGTGTAATAGGTGGTTGATAAATGAGATGTGTCATTTATGCTCGTAGAACGCCTGAAGATGCTTCTTCAATGTTGGGCCTTTGCATGTGGCCAGGCTGTGTAAAAGTCTCACACATGTGGTATCGCCATACTCAAGTGGAGTAGCAGAATGTATTTTGGGGTGTCATCTTTGCTATGTACTTGATATGTGTTGGAAATATCTGCTAAATGGACAACTTTGTGTAAAAAAAATGCATTTTCATTTTTTTCTCACATTTTCCAAAAACTTCTGGAAAAAAATGAACCATTCAAAAGACTCAATATGCCTCATAGATTATACATTGGGGTGTTTGCTTTCCAAAATGGGGTAATTTTGGGGGCAATTCCATTGTCCTGGTGCTCCAGGGCCTTCAAAAGTGTAATAGGTGGTTGAGAAATGAGATGTGTCATTTATGCTCGTAGAACGCCTGAAGATGCTACTTCAATGTTGGGCCTTTGTATGTGGCCAGGCTGTGTAAAAGTCTCACACATGTGGTATTGCCATACTCAGGAGGAGTAGCAGAATGTATTTTGGGGTGTCATCTTTGCTATGTACATGCTATGTGTTGGAAATATCTGCTAAATAGACAACTTTGTGTAAAAAAAATGCGTTTTCATTTTTTTTCCACATTTTCCAAAAACTTCTGGAAAAAAATGAACTGTTCAAAAGACTCATTTTGCCTCATAGATTATACATTGTGGTGTTTGCTTTCCAAAATGGGGTCATTTTGGGGGCAATACCATTGTCCCGGTGCTCAAGGGCCTTCAAAAGTGTAATAGGTGGTTGATAAATGAGATGTGTCATTTATGCTCGTAGAACGCCTGAAGATGCTTCTTCAATGTTGGGCCTTTGCATGTGACCAGGCTGTGTAAAAGTCTCACACATGTGGTATTGCCATACTCAGGTGGAGTAGCAGAATGTATTTTGGGGTGTCATCTTTGCTATGTACATGATATGTGTTGGAAATATCTGCTAAATGGACAACTTTGTGTAAAAAAAATGCTTTTTCATTTTTTTTCCACATTTTCCAAAAACTTATGGAAAAAAATGAACCGTTCAAAAGACTCATTGTGCCTCATAGATGATACATTGAGGTGTTTTTTTTCCAAAATGGGGTCATTTTGGGGGCAATTCCCTTGTCCTGGTGCTCCAGGGCCTTCAAAAATGTAATAGGTGGTTGAGAAATGAGATGTGTCATTTATGCTTGTAGAACGCCTGAAGATGCTACTTCAATATGGGGCCTTTGTATGTGGCCAGGCTGTGTAAAAGTCTCACACATACAGTATGGTATCGCCATACTCAGGAGGAGTAGCAGAATGTATTTTGGGGTGTAATTTGTTGTATGCATATGCTCTGTGAGAGAAATAACCTGTTAATATGACAATTTTGTAAAAAATAAATAAATAAATAATCTTAATATTGCAAAGAATTGTGGGAAAAAATTACAACGTAAAAAAACTCACCATGCTACTTACTTATTACCTTGGGATGTCTACTTTCTAAAAAGGGGTCATTTGGGGGGTATTTGTACTTTCCTGACTTGTTAGTATCTCAAAAAATGAGACAGGCCTTCAGTACATCAGGTGTGATCAGATGTGATCAATTTTCAGTGATTGGCACCATAGATTGTAGACTCTATAACTTTCACAAAGACCAAATAATTTACACTTATTTTGGTTATTTTTACCGAAGATATGTAGCAGTATAAATTTTGGCCAAAATTTATGAGGAAAAATGACCAATTTGAAAAAATTTATGACAGAAACAAAGAAAAAGGCATTTTTTTTCACAAAATGTATTTATTTTTTTATTTATAGCACAAAAAATAAAAAAACCACTAGTGATTAAATACCACCAAAAGAAAGCTCTATTTGTGTGAAAAAAAGGACGCAAATTTCATATGGGTACAATGTTGCATGACTGAGTAATTGTCATTCAAAGTGTGAGAGCGCTGAAAGCTGAAAATTGGTCTGGGCAGGAAGAGGGGGAAAGTGCCCTGTATTGAGGTGGCTAAAGAGGTCAAAAGCTTCCTGGAAAAGCCCCCCTTTTATCTACACTAGGGTAGTGTGACCACCTTTCTCTCTGGGTGTTTGGACATCTATTGTATTTCCTTTCTCTGGTGATACCTCTGCATCCATCTATATGAACTATTTTTCACCTTTGGAGTCCATTTCATCTGCAGCCATTCTTCCAGTGTTTGTGATAAGGACTATACTGTTACATGTATTATTTAGTTCATTCTCTATGCACAAGCACTTTAATATAGTGTATCGTTGTTCGATGATTTTGTGGATACGTTTTTAGTTTATTTATATATTTTTGTCTGGCTCACTAGCACCTCAGTTGACTTTACCTTTTTGATGAATTTGGGCAGTCACATTACTATTGAATCATTGTTACACTCGTCATGATGTATTGAATCATGTTACAATCAGCACTGCTACACTTAGTGCTTTGTTTAGATTTCAGATGTTATAAATCAGTAAAAGTGCAGAACTTTTTTGGTTCTATATCGTGATACTTTTTTACCTAAGTATTGTGCTAGCAGCTTTTCACCATTTGGCCTTTAGCGTGTGGTTTTTTTTTTTTTTGACTCATTGTATGTTCGAGGTATGAACAAGTTGAATTAAAGTAATTTAGCAGGAATCCAAGGCACAAAATAATTTTCTCTATTTCTACTTATTTTATATAGCGCCTTTAAAGGTAGCTTCTCAAAGTGCTTTACAAAGAAAACACAATAAATATATAAGGGAAAAACACAGGGGAAAAAAGGACAATTAAAAGAGAAGTAGGAGATTTTTTTTTTCCCCCAATCAGACTTGTGTAGCATCTGCCCCCTGCCGGCTCTAACACTGAGAACCGAGCGATCAAACACAGCCGATCTCTGTTCTCACAGCTCCCTGAGCAGCGAGCTGCTGACTGTCAGTTACCGCTGTCTGCTCGGCCCACCCCCCCCCCCGGCTCACTGAAGCACTGGGCTGTAGAGGAGGCTGAACCATCCGGCTCAGGCGCTCAGCGGCCTAATGAGTGGCTGAGCTGGGTGCCAGTCCAGGCATGTGGGTGGATCCCTGCTTCATTGTTGCAATCTTGTCTGAGCCTGAACCAACGCTGTGATGTCAGCCGACAGTGGGCTTTAGTTCCGCTGTCTGTTGAAAACAGGGCACATGAGTGCAGAATGAACTGCACTCCTGTGATCCATAGGAGCTTTGGCTGTACTTCTCCTTTAGGTGAAAGCTTGTCTAAAGAAAAGTTTTTATATTTGATGTGAGTTGAGTTTACAGAAGATGACTCTGTGATGTTCTTCGGAAGTGGATTCCAGAGGGTTAGAGCATAGCAGAAGAAGGCTGTGTCTTGCATGAAATATACAAGGTGGTGAACCCGATGTTTAATATTTGAAATTCCATGATATTTACCTATATAAACCCTACTGTAAAACAATGAGCTTACTTTATAGATCCTTGTAAACTTACTTTATGTATCTTTATAACATTGTATACTCAATAAACTTCTTTTGACAAGGAAATATACAAGGTGAGTAGGGGGGATACACAGAACCATAATTTGATGAGCAAGGTTATGAGGGGGGGAGTAAGTTGATAAAAGTGAAAGAGATAATGGAGTGCCAAGCCATGAAGAGCCTTATAGGTGAGCAAGAAGATCCTAAAGTCTATGCGAAACCTGATGGGAGGCCAATGCAAGGACTCCAGGATACGGGTAATATGATTATTTGTACCAGACCTAGGTCAGGATTCTGGCTGCAGAATTTTGTACATATTGAAGTTGAATAATGGTGGATTTAGGTACACCAGAGAGTAGAGCATTGCAGTAATCAAGTCGGGGAGAACACAAATGTATGGATCAGCTTTTCAGCTCCAGTGTATGATCACATAAGACGCAGCCCAGCAATGTTTTTCAAGTGGAAAAAAGATGTTATGACATGACATGTCGATCAAAGTTTAAACTAGTATCAAATATCATCCCTAGATTTTTCAATTTAGACTGAAGCTCAAGCACAGTGCCATCAATAAATAGGCTATCAGGTCTGGCCTTACATAATTGATTGGGGGTTCCAATAAGCACAATTTCAGTCTTGTCATGTTTATTTGAAGATGGATAACATTAGATGTAACAAAAATCTATTTGTACATTTTATTATTGATTATGCTTTTAATACCTCCTAAAGTGCAGCTTTAAAAAATTATTCAGTCTTTGCGAAAATAACCCTTCCATATACAGGCAAAATAATTTTCCAATACTCAATGTTAACCTTGATCTATTAACAAATAAGCCACTTGTAAGAAGTCTTTGTCCAGTGAGGTGAAAAGGGATTAGTGGCAAAATTTGGAAAACTTCTATCTATCTGTCTGGGGAATTTAACAGTTATGCCCCGTACACACGATCGGACATTCCAACGCCAAATTCCATGGACTTTTTCCGACGGATGTTGGCTCAAACTTGTCTTACATACGCACGGTCACACAAATCTTGTCGGAAATCCCGAACGTCAAGAACGCGGTGATGTACAACACGTATGACGAGCTGAAAAAAATGAAGTTCAATAGCCAGTGCGGCTCTTCTGCTTGATTCAGAGCATGCGTGGAACTTTGTGCGTAGGAATTGTGTACACACGATTGGAATTTACGACAACGGATCAAGATCTCAAATTTTGTGTGACGGAAATTCCGATGGAAAATGTCCGATGGAGCCCACATACGGTTGGAATTTCCGACAACAAGCTCCCATCGAACATTTTCCGACAGGGCATTACAGTGAGGTGCAGTGCACATCTCCAAATCTGTCATTTAAAGGATTTTTAATCCTTTAAATCCTGTTCTGTGTCACTCTTGAACATATATGAAGAGGTCCATTTTTATTTTTTGACCCTTTGGGGTTGATTTACTAAAACTGAAGAGTGGAAGATCTGGTGTAGCTGTGCATGGTAGCCAATCGGCTTCTAACTTCAGCTTGTTCGATTAAGCTTTGGCAATAAAAACAGGAAGCTAATTGGTTTCTATGCAGAGCTACACCTTTTTTTGCACGCTCCAGCTTTAGTAAATCAACCCCTTTGGGTCATAATGATTGTCTAGCAGCCCTCCAAAGGGCCAACAGTGACTTCAAGGCATGAGTGGATGAGTGACACCACACACCACTAGCTCAATAGGTAGAGAGGAATGTGAACGACCACAGCTTTGAACTTCTACTAAGCCACACCCCTCTGATACATTTAGCTCTGCCCACTGGGGCTTAGTCACATAGATGACTTCAAAGCAATTTGAATTAAAAATTGTGTAATAATTTCTTGTGTTTACAATATTTTGCCCAAGCCAATTGTTGGCAGATTCATGTAACACTAGTTATGAGTCACCATGTCCATATTTTATTCTTCTCAATATGTATTTTACAAGCTGTATTTGCAGTTCAGTTCACTGATTAAGCAATCCATTTGAAAAAATGCTCTTTAGCAATTAAACATTGTCATTAATGATCTCACAATTAATAAAGTTGCACTATGCAAGGAAATTTACCCCAGAGCACAGTGAATGTGTTATGGATTCACTTTGTAAAGAATATTGATTAACACGCAAGGAACAAAAACAGCTTTTTACTTGCACATAATTGGATGATGGAAGTCAGTAGAGCATCACCTCATGCACTAAGCTCTGAGGTAAATTCCCTTTGCAAAGCAAGCAACCTATTTGCCTTTGACCAATCACCATGTTGTAATTTTAAATTGAATACAAGAAGTAGGTTTGCTGATGTAGCACCTTCTGTGTACAGTGTTGGAACATTTAGTTGGGCTCCTCTGTAGGCAGAACATCTGGGGGTTAATTGGTTTAGAGTTAGCTGGCAGAGCTCCAAGGGCTGAGTCTTTGCTACCTCCCCCTGGCTTCTGAAACTGCTGGAGGGTTCTAGAAGGGTAGGGAGGGTAGAGGAGCAGAGATTAGGCCTGAATATTTAAGGAGTTTCCTCCAATCCCTGGTTGGGGATGGCCTGGAAGGTGGAGAGATGGATCATAAATATTCTGTACCTTGGCCATGTGGGAGCAGAGTCCAGGGTCCAGTTGCCTGGAGGGGACCCCTGTGCTGGGGGCTCTGCCCTTGGGCTGAAGGAAGGAGCCAGAGGAAAAGAGAGAAAGAGAGAGAGACCAGAAGCAGATGAAGCCTCACACCCTTTCAGCCTCAGCGAGGCTTAGCTGAAGCCATCTTGGGAGCCAAGGTCAGGACCTGTTCAGCAGAAGGCCTGTTCAGTAGTCGCTTGAGCTTCAGGATTCACCAAAGGGACTAAGTGAGTAGCTTTACCCACTACACCCCAGAGCCTGATAAAGGAGAATCAGAAAGGTGCAATACATAGCTTGCTTACTACCAAGGGACAGCTTTGAGCCACCTAAAGCCAGTACAGCTACCCTACACCTCTTGCTTGGGGGATCTAAGGCGCAGTCAGGTGCATTAGCCTTTTCCATAGGAAGAGAGCACCTGCATTCAGTGTTTGGAATATCTCTGCTATTAGTTCAACGGATCTGTTTATTCTACGTCAGGACAGCATAGAGATCTTTAGCAGCTAGAAGACCACTTTAAGTCCTCAGTTTGCATTCAAATCGCAGTACTGGGCATCCAATATCTCCCCTTACCCATCCAAGTTCATTCCTTAATTAGCTAAAAACAATACTACTATGCGAGTGCTGA
The DNA here is from genome assembly GCA_037952925.1 of Lithobates clamitans. Classification (NCBI taxonomy): domain Eukaryota; kingdom Metazoa; phylum Chordata; class Amphibia; order Anura; family Ranidae; genus Lithobates; species Lithobates clamitans. Next base: position 818,604 of record JBBGZY010000588.1, on the reverse strand, counting down.
AAAATTCATGTTGCCTGGCTGTGCATGAAAGGCAAGACCCAAAAATCTAATGGCTCCTAACTGATAAACAGCAAACCCCATTCATTACAATTAAATCAAATAATTCCTTTAAATAAAATTTAAAAAAAAATCATGTCCGTTGGTGTATTTGATGGTTTACAATTTGACCTGTCAAATGTCAGAACTTTTTATGCCCATTGAAGCTTTAGGTAGGTCAAGTATACTTAGTCCACCTATGCTTCAAAATCATGCTATACTAGTCCATATCCTTGCATTATAAAATTATTAAATCAGTATACTATGATTTCACTTTGTTTAATATATGTTTTTTGGAATTTCTCTTAGGTTTAATGATAAGAGTGTAACATTTAGGAAAAAATATACATCCTAATAATGCAGCGCTGGAGGCCAGTATAGCGAATACCTCCACAGCCACTATGTATTTCCCTCTGGTGCTCAGATAGGCAGGGATCATGGCGATCCAAACGCTGAAGAACACCAGCATGCTGAAGGTGATGTACTTGGCCTCATTAAAACTGTCCGGTAATGTCCTCACCATGAAAGCCAGAACAAAACTCACAGATGCCAGAAACCCCATATAACCCAACATAGAGTAGAACCAGATAACTGACCCTTCATTACACTGAATGATGATCTTCCCAGGAAAGGAGTCCATGTCATACTCTTGGTAGGGAGGAGACACTGACAGCCAAATAACACAGAAAAGAACTTGGACAGAGGAGCAGATTATGACAACAAAATTAGCAATCTTCTCTCTCACCCACTTCCTCCAGTACACGCCGGGTTTAGAGGCTTTGAAGGCCATGCAGACTGTGATAGTTTTGGCCAGAACAGAGGAGACTGCAATGGAGAAGAAGATCCCAAATGACACTTGTCTCAGCATACAGGTTATATCCACAGGACGTCCAAGGAACAAGAAGACACAGAGGAAGCTCGGCAAGATGGAGGTCAGAAGAATAAAGCTCAAGGCCCGGTTGTTGGCTTTTACAATTGGTGTGTCCCGAAATATAATAAATAATGTCAGTATATGGATAGTTACAGCTGAACATAATATAGAGATAGCATAACAAGCTTGAGAGATTATGTCCATCTCATAAGAGAGATAATCATATGTTTTAGGAATGCATTTCACTTTGCTCTCATCCGGCCACTGTTCATTAGGACAATTGTGGCAAATGTCACTGTCTATGGGAGAAAACTGTGTGTTAGAAACCAATTCATAAAAATGACTAAAAACTTCAATACCGTGACACATATCAGACACCAGTCTTTAAATAATGATGCATTAGTATTTATTACCTATTGCATTGGAGATTTCCCCATCAGAACACGGCATACAGCGATAGCAGCAGGCATGGATTCCTCCAGTTGGACCTTTCCTGTATCCCAGAGGACACGGATCATTGCATCGAGCTTGGGGAACCTGAAAGAAAATGGAAAATTGTATTAAATACTTACCGTAATTTTCCTTTCCTGACACCAATCTATGGCAACATACATATGATATAGCTCAGCTCCACCCATTTCTTTTTCATACTTCACAGGACACAGAGCACCATAGTAATAACTATGTGGGTTATAGGCCACCTTCAGGTGATGGACACTGGCACACCCAAAACAGGAAGCCCCACCCCTTATATAACCCCTCCCATACAGGGAGTACCTCAATTTTTTTGCCAGTGTCTAAGGTGTTGGTCACGGTAAAAGAAGTGCTATGAAGAGCTCCGCTGGAAGGATCCTTACTGGATCAAGCAAGCTATCCTTACTGGATCAAGCAAGCTATCAACCGGATCCATTCAAAGTGCCATTGAGGCCAAAGTGGATGGTACCCGGGCCTCAGGGAAGAAGACCAAGGTTTTGCCTGTAATGCCTCTCTTGGATGGCTGGACCCTGAGACCCAGTGGAACCCCTATTAAAAAAGGGACCCGGTCCTTGAAGGTCTTTTGACACGGCCTGCCGTGATGGGTGAAGATTGGGTCTGTCTTATTACCAGCAGAATCCTGCGGCGGGAGAGGTAAGTGAAGATTCCTAAGGAACTTAGTTCACTTATGGATTTCTTTTTTGAGCAAATTTGTTATTCCTAAAAATCGCCACTAGAGGTTGTGAAAGCATACCTGATCCATGCTCCTCAGTGTATCGCTCTGTGTCAGCAGGCTTGTGTAGCTGGCTTCCTCCAGGGTACGGTCTCAGCCACTGGGGAGGGGATTACTGGGATGTCACCATAGCAATGCAGAGCACAGCATGTGGTCTCCTCCCCTCCCCCAGGGGTCAGCGCTCTTCCCGTCCTTGTACAGCGTGCGGCTCTTGTCCTTCCCCTCGGGGGTCATGGATGGCTCTCTCCCTTCCTCCTCCTTCTCCCCCCCCCCACACTGGTATCCCAAGCGGCTCTGGTATGCACGCGCGGGAATTTGGTATCAAAAGGTAAGAGGCGTTTCGGGGGGGAAGAGGAGCATGGCATGGCACGGCGGCTGGTGCGTGGCTCAGCGTCCACATGTTTTACACGGCATAGGCGCAGGGCAGCCCAGTCTATAAAGCCTCTGTCTCAAGGAGCATCTAGCTGAAGGAGGTACACAGCAGCGATTTGGGTGGAATGTAAACTGGTGTATACAGGCATTCCCAGAGACACATTTTGCTCAGCATTAGGCTGAACATTAATAGCAGCATTTATTTGCTGGACTATAGCTCAGCAGTAGATACGTTTTCTGTTAGTACCTCTGCTTTTGTGCTTAGGACTATGCCTTCCAAAAAGGCGGGTACAAACCCTGCAAAACAGGCCCCAAAGGCATCACCATCAGGTTCTGAGGATCCTAGTCATGCCTCCACAGTGCTATCCTCCCCAGAAAGACCAGATGTGGCTGGCCAGGGTGAGCCTGTCAGGTGCTGCAGCTGTTTCCAGCCTGCCAGCTCCTGCCTATGTCACTGAAGACATTTTTTCTTCAGCTCTGGTAGGGTTGGAAGAAAGATTAGCTGCTTTAATTGCATCATCTTCCCAGAGTGGGAAGAACTGCGGTAGATCTCCCTCCCCTGCCCCGAGCCCTCAAGCGAGGGAGCAGCAGTGGCCAGAGGAGGATGAGTCACCCTCGAGACCGGGAAGAGGGACAGACCGATGATTCCTCTGAGGGATCAACTGTAGAAAAACCCTTTTCAGCCTGGCAATCTGAGAAATTACTGGTGCAATCCCTTACAGAAATGGTCCGTTCTGTGTTAAGTTCCCCTAACCGAGTCAGCCAGAAGGCCTGTACCTTTGGGTTCTCTAAAACCCCCGCAGGCTCTACATGCCTTTCCTGTCCATCCATTGCTGGAGCAGCTTATATATGCTGATTGGGATCACCCAGATAAGCATTTTCTCTCTCCTAAAAAGTTTTCAGCGCTTTATCCCATGGAAGAAAAATTCACCAAGAAGTGGAGTGTACCAGCAGTTGACGCTGCTATCTCCTGTGTGAATAAAGGTCTAACTTGTCCGGTGGACAATGTTCTTTTTTTTTTTTTTTTTTTTTTTTTCTGTGCCACATCAGTTAACTATATCCAGAGACTGCCTTCAGAGTAATATTCATGTATGTCTCTAATCCAGTCACATCATTGTGGCCATTCAAAGATTTTTTTTTTTTTGAAAGGTATTGTATAACCATATGCATTTTAGTGTATAATTAGTTATAAAAGTGCCGCGATACAAGTATAGAGCCTATTTCCTGCCTCTCGGGATCAATTGGCCGCGTAACCTCGTATTACTATTGTATGTGTTTGTGCATTGGTACTTCTCTCGCTGGTGCGCCCCCTCCCCCCCGCCCCCCTTTTAACCCCCCCCCCCCTTATTGAACCCCCATATTTCTCGGGCGCATACTTTGGTCAATATTACTTTGATACATTGTTCTCTCTCGGCTCTAATCTGTAGACTGCTACTCGCACAGCCTCACTCCTTTAATGGGGAGAACAAGTAAATTCAGTACTAGATAACACTGCTGAAGGACAAGGCATTGCTTGGATCCACGGGTTCCACATTTTCGCAAACTTATTGTGGTTGCCTAACCTAGTGTAGAATGTTCTTTCGCTCCACACAGTGGAGTTGACGGTTCTAATCCAGTCTTCCGGAGTAGGGGGAGTTCTTGATTGCCATGACTGTGCAATCAGTTTCCTGGCCTGGAACAGGCATCTTGCTGCCACTACCGCCGTGCTTCTATCTCCCAGACCGTTGGTGACGTATCCCAGCACGCAGGTTTCGGGATCTAACTCTAAGTTAGTTTTAAGCGTGGTATTTATTTTCTTTAAGATCTCAGGCCAGTACCTGACTAGCTTTGGGCACCTCCAGAACATATGGATTAGATCGCCTGTATTTCCACATCTAGGGCATTCATCATTAGCTCTGCGACCAAATATAAAAAGCTTTTTCGGTGTATAGTAGGATCTGTGTAGCAGCATCAGGTGGGAGACTTTTTGCGCGGGAGAAACCGACATCTCTGGTCCAAGTTCCAGAATCCTTTTCCACTGCGTGTCCGTGATTTCCCCCACGTCAGCCGCCCACCTGTCCCTGCCCCCGGGAAAGCCTGCCTGTGTGTTTATTTTCTTTATTAATTGGGTATATATCACTGTGATTAGCCCCTTGGAGGTCTCTGATTTTATTATTGTTTGTAGTAGTGGGATCTTGCACCATATGAGGGGTTGTCTTCCGAACTGTTTACTCAAGGCGTGCCTGATCTGTAGGTAACTAAAAAATACTCGATTTGGCAACCCGTACTCATGCCTCAGATCCTCGAAGGGTTTCAGGGTGTCCCCCTCGTATAATTGTTTCAGTCGGCTTATCCCACTCCTTTCCCACAACTTGTTCCTATCAATTGATGATAGGTGGACAATGTCCGGTGGACAATGTTCAGATGTTTAGGGATCCAACGGATAAAAGGCTGGAATCTTTACTGAAAACCTCCTTTTTTATGGCAAGTGCAGTAACTCAACCTGCAGTAGCAGCAATAGGCATTTGTCAATCCCCAAAAGACCAGGTGAAGCAGGTTCTCAAGGTTGTTCCTGTTTAGCAAGCCCGGGACTTAGCCGAGCTACCAAGGGCATTATGTTTTGCAGTTGATGCTAGTAAGGATTCTGTTCATCAGGCATCGCGCTTTGTGCTCCTGTTGTTGCATAAGCGTAGGATCCTGTGGTTGAAAAACTGGTCAGCCGAGGCGCCATACAAAAACCTTTTGGCTGGTTTTCCATTTCACAGGGAACAGCTGTTCGGGGATGATTTGGACAAATACATCCAAAAAATTTCAAGTGTGAAAAGTACTCTTTTACCAGTAGGAGTAGACGTCCATCATTTAAGCGAGCTTCCCTTCCAGGGCCAGGGGCAACAGCCTCTAGGCAGGTGCGACGGCCTCCGCCGTCAGATTCAAGAGGTAAACCTCAAGGTCAAGCCCGGGAACAGTAGAAGTCCTGGGGGCAGAAACCTACAAAACAGAGTCCCAAGGCCTCCTTATGAAGGGGCGCCCCCGCTCGCTCGGGTGGGGGGAAGGCCTTTGCCGTTCTCAGGGGCTTGGTGGGAGGAGATCCAGGACAGATGAATCATCTCCACAGTATCTCTAGGTTACAAACTAGAGTTTCGAGAGTTTCCACCGCCTCGTTTTCTGGGATCAAGCGTTCCCAAAGATCCAGGGAAAAGAAAATCTCTGTTCTGGCGCTAGACCGGTTGATGTCTCAAGGGGTGATCATAGAGATTCCCATGGAAGAGCAGGGTTTGAGGTTTTATTCAAATCTCTTCACGGTACCAAAACCAAATGGACGTGTCAGATGCATTCTAGATCTAAATCGATTGCTAAATATCGGTTCCTTTCCCATGGATTAAATCCAGTCGGTAGTTTCTACCCTATGTGGAGGGGAACTTCTAGCGTCAATCAACATCAAAGATGCATATCTGCATGTGCCTATTTTCCCCGTTCACCAGAAATTTCTGTGGTTCGAAGTAGAGTGGCACAATTTCCAGTTTGTAGCATTGACCTTCGGTCTAGCTACTGCACCCCAGGTATTTACAAAGGTTCTGGCCCCGCTTCTAGCCAGACTAAGGGCTCAGGGTATAACAGTAATGGCATACCTGGACGACCTGCTGCTGGTAGATCAGTCGGTCGCCCGCTTGGACCAAAGCTTGGTCAGCATAGTCAAGTATCTGGAATACCTGGGTTGGATTCTCAAACTAGAAAAATCATCCCTGCAACCAGTAAGAAGCCTGGAGTACTTAGGTCTGGTCATAGACACAGCCCAGTAAAAAGTGTTTTTGCCCCAGGCAAAGGTCAGCACCATAAGAGAACTGGTCAAGACGAAGAAAAGTCCCTCCATTTGCCTTTGCATGAGGTTGTTAGGAAAGATGGTGGCTTCATTCGAAGCTGTTCCCTATGCCCAATTTAATTAGAGACTGTTGCAAAACAGTATCCTATCCGCTTGGAACAAGAAGGTCCAAGCTCTGGACCTCCCAATGTGTCTGACCCCAAGGGTGCGCCAGAGCCTCAGTTGGTGACCAAGAATCTGCAGAAGGGGACATCCTTCATACCAGTTACCTGGAAGTAAGTAACAACAGATGCCAGACTTTCAGGTTGGGGTGCAGTCCTGGAAGAGGCGCCTGTCCAGAGGAGGTGGTCCAAAACCGAGAAGACCTTGCCCATCAACATCCTGGAAATTCAGGCTCTGAGGGCCTGGACGTTCAGGTTGCAGGATTGTCCTGTCAGGATTCAATCCCACAATGCCACAGCAGTGGCCTATATCAATCACCAAGGGGGCACCAGGAGTCACGCAGCCCGGAGGGAGGTGAACCATATCCTGGCTTGGGCAGAGAGGCATATTCCTTGCCTCTCAGCAGTCTTCATTCCAGGAATAGGGAATTGGCAGGCAGACTTCTTGAGTTGCCAGCAGTTGTTCCTGGGGGAATGGTCTCTTCACCCCGACATCTTCCTGGCCATGTGCCAAAGATGGTGGTCACCGGACATAGATCTATTGGTGTCCAGGTTCACGAGACGGATGCATTGGTAACCCCTTGGGATCAGTTTTCACCGATTTATGCGTCCCCCCCCCGTTCAGCTTCTACCCAGAAGATCCTGGTATGCAGAGATCGTAAAGATGGCAGTATGGGACCCATGAACCCTTCCACCATGTCCAGACCCTGCTCTCGCAGAGACCCTTCCTTACAAACTCTATTTTTAACGGTTTGGCTATTGATACATTCCAAAGAATCGGGGGCTTTTAGGGTCAGTGGTATCTACCCTGATTAATGCGAGGAAACCGGCTTCCAGAGTCATATATTAGAGTTTGAAGGGCATATGTTGGTGCGAATCCAAGGGTTGGCATCCTCGGAAGTATGTCATAAGTAGAATTCTTGCCTTTCTGCAATTGGGGGTAGAAATGAAGCTGGCCTTGAGTACTATCAAAGGTCAGGTCTCGGCCTTATCGGTATTGTTTCAAAGACCGCTTGCTGCACATTCTTTGGTCCGGGCCTTTATGCAAGGGGTAATGCGTATTAATCCACCAATTAGGTCACCCTTGTTCCCATGGGACTTGAATTTAGTTTTGTCGGTATTGCAAAAACAGCCTTTCCTGACAGACTCCATGGCAGCAACGTGTGCGTTTAGTCCCGCCTCTACTACCTCATAGGATACTACTCCCATAAATCTATGCTTCCTGCCAGCGGCCGTGATCTTTTTTTGTCCTCCTCCGAAGGACCTAATGGTGGTCTTCCTACCCAAAGATTCTCTCTCTGGCAGCAGTTTTTGTTCCTTATCTCCTGTGTATGTTTCCCTTCTATCCTTCGTTAGTTGCGTGGCTACAGGCATTTACTTCCTGCTTCATCCTGCGGCTGCACAGCGCATGCGCGAGTACAGTACGAGAACGGGGCTTGGTTCGCACACACACGACAGTAGCAAAATGATGCTAATCGCGCATGCGTACGGGCGCCATGTACGGCATAGTTACATAGTTACATAGTAGGTGAGGTTGAAAAAAGACACAAGTCCATCAAGTCCAACCTATGAAGCATGGCAGTGATGTCACAGGGGAGCCTTATTTAAACAAGGGAAAAAGCCTGCAAGCTTTGGGAATGCTTTCGGACTATTGCGGCGACTTCCCCTGGCCCCTGTTTCTATGTTATTGGTAGGTGGCTCTCTGGGGACAGGTGGGCAGATGCTTTCCTGTCCCTGGTATTTATCTGTCTGTCTTTGCAGCTTTGATGGATGCCTGTAGAAACATGGACTCTCCACCGCCTGCCTGTAGCCAGCCCTCCCACAGCAGGTACTTACCAGCCAGACCCATATTCCTCCTGCAGAGCCGCCACGCTCTCCAGTAAGGGAGACACAAATTCAAAACACTTGGAAGTCCTCTCTGCCAAGTCATCCATTGGCTACCGTCTTGGATAGAGAATCTGAAGAGGAAAATCCCTGTGTGGGGTTCGATTTTTCTCTGCTTTCCCCCTTAGTTAAGGCCATTAGAGAAGCCTTAAATTGGGAGGATCCTGTGGCCGCCCCTTCCAAACAAAGGAAATACTTCAAACAATTGAAGAAGGAACGTGTCAACTTTCCATTCCTTGCTGAAATTGGTGAAGTCAGTACAGAAGAATGGGGCAAGGTGGAGAAAAAGAACTGCATGCTATCTAAAGTTCTAAAGCTCTATCCCTTCACAGAGGAAGAGGTCAGCATTTGGAAGCGGCTCCATTGGTGGATGCAGCCGTGATGAGGCTGGAAGATACAGTCTCCTTTAAGGACTCCTTAGATAGACGGATTGACTCTGATCTAAAGAGTTTATCTTACAGCAGGTTTGGCCTGTAAGCCAGCGTTAGCTCTGGCTGCAATGTCAAAGGCCATGGAAGTCTGGACTGATAACATTAATGAGACACTCAGGAACATCTCGGAAGATGTAGCAAAGAGTTCTCCTATTCAGGAGCTGAGGCTAGCATCTGCTTTTCTGGGGGAGGCCTCAATCGATATCATCCGCCTGGTGGCTCGGATCATGCTTTTAGCTGTTACCGCCAAGCGGGCCCTGTGGCTCCGTCCCTAGCTGGCTGACCCAGCATCTAAACAGGTATGGTGCCGAATTTTCTTTGAAGGGTCTTCTCTTTTTGGCAACAAAATGGATAACGCCGTAACCCGGTGGGAGGTCGGGGTTCCTTCCTCAAGATCGGCGTTTGCAAGGCCAGAGAAGATTTTTTCTAAAGAAACAGTACCAAGAACGAGCCAGGGAAGCTTGTAGTTAAAGGCCGGGCCGTGAATTCTCCAGGTCATGGAAGGCAAGACAGTCATCCTTCAAGAAGTCCGCCAAGAGCGGTTCGACAGGGGAGAGGATCTGACCAAATCTTTTTGAGATTGGGCCCGCTCAGACAGGCCAGATGGGGGCTCATCTTCTCCACTTTCAGCACGTCTGGGTGGCCTCAATTCAGGACTTTTGGACAGTCAAGACGGTCTCTTCAGGCCCTGCCTGGACCTTCAGCGACGCTCCCAGACTCAGGTGTGTCCCCACCTCTCTTCCGGCCTCAGAAGAAAAAGGCTGATTCTTTTAGCCTTTGTAGAATCTTTATTGGTTCAAGGGGCTGCTACCCCTGTCCCAGACAACTAGCGAGGCATGGGAATTTATTCTCTTCTCTTTGTGGTCCAAAAGAAGAATGGAGCATGGAGGCCCATCATAGATCTGAACCGTTTTATCAAAAAAGAAAAGTTTAAGATGGAGACGCTGTCCACAATCCAGCAGGAGACTGGATGGTGTCCATAGACCTCAAAGATGCTTATTTTCATGTTCCTGTAGCAGAGGATTTTCAACAATTTCTCTGCTTCTCTGTGGGCAGGCTTCATTTACAGTTCACGTGCCTTCCCTTCGGGCTATCGACTTCTCCACGTGTCTTTTCAAAGGTCTTGTTAGCCGTTGTGGCTCTCCTGAGAACCAAGGGGATTCATCTCCATCATTACTTAGACAATCTTCTACTGTTGGCTCAAGACAAGGACCGACTCTTAGTACACAGGGGTCAGGTCATCTCCACCCTCCAGGAATTTGGGTGGATCCTGAACTTGGAGAAGAGTCAGTTGGACCCGTCTAAGTCTCTGTGTGTTCCTAGGAGCCCACTTCAATACAATCAGAGACACCATCTCGTTACCCGAAGAGAACATCTCGATAATCCGAGACAGAATTCGCCCGGCTCTCTCTGTTTCTCATCTCCATGCCCTCCAGTGTCTGAGGATTGTCGACACTATGGTGGCCACGATTCCGATGGTGAAGTGGGCGCGTTGGAAGATGAGGCCCTTCCAAAAAGATTTTCTTCATCCGTGGACAGGCAACAAAGCCCAGCTTATTTGCATTACTTTGACTATGAGAAGTTCCCTTCTGTGGTGGCTCCAGAGGGAAAACCTATGCAACTACCACTCCATTCTTCCCATCACATGGGTCACAATAACAACAGATGCCAGCAACAAGGGCTGGGGCGCCCACTGCTTGACAGAAGTTGCGCAGGGCACCTGGGACTTTCCTTCCAGAGGAACAGTGTCAAACATCTTGGAGTTGAGAGCAGCATTCCAGGCACTTCTGGGATTTCACCATCTGCTATCAGGAACCTCGGTTCTACTCAGACTAGACAACACGATGGTGGTGGCATACATAAGGAGACAAGGGGGTACTCAAAGTCTGTCCCTACTTCAAGAAGTAGAACCAATTATGACCTGGGCTCAGAGGAACCTGAGCAACTTAACAGCAACATATGTACCCGTGATTCAGAATGTCCAGGCGGACTTCCTTTCTCGAGTCCTTTTAGACAACAATGAGTGGTCTCTCCACGAAGAGGTATTCAGTTGGATCTTAACATTGGGGATCTCCCCAGAAGTCAATATTTTTACCTCCCCTTGCAACAAGAAGCTGGCGAGGTACTACTCGAGATTCCGGGATCCTTAGGCCTATGGAGTGGATGCCCTGATGGAGCGATGGTGGTTTCGCAAAGCTTATGCCTTCCCTCCAACCCCCATCATTCTTCAGTTCTTGCGCAGACTCAGGTCAGAGGTAGCAGAGGTCATAGCCATAATTCCTTATTGGCCCAACAGGCCTGATTTCCCCTCCTAATGCTCCTCAGTGTCCGGGATCCAATTCCCTTGCCACTCAAACCAGATCTTCTGTCTCAGGGCTCGAGACTACATCCCTGCCCGGATCACCTGTGCTTAACCTCCCTGGCGGTATGATTATTTCGGATTTTAGGTGCTGAAAGCGGTACAATTATTTTGCATGGAAATTTGACGTTTTATATTGTAGGTCTGTAATTCTTAACAATAACACACTTAAATCTGTCCAAACAAGAGTCTAGTAGATATCCGGGGTATAATAAAGTTTGAAACACAAAAACATAAATTATAATATAATAAAAAAAAAAAATAATTAAAAAAAATAAAAATAAATAATAATAAAATAAATTTCCACACGATTCACTATCGCTCAATTCTGCAAGTTTTCTAATTTACTATCGCTGTTTTCTAGCTGGTCTAAAACTATTTTTGATGTAAAGGGACACTTTTTGGTTGCTATGGACAATCTCCAGTTTCCAGGCAGAAAGAACAGTATATGCAATATAAAACTGCATGCAGGGCATGGGCCAAAGCACTGGGACAAAGGGGATCTGAAATCATTTCATACAGTACTGTAATCTGTAAGATTACAGTACTGTATGTGTTATGATTTTTACATTTTTTTGAATTTGCCGCCAGGCTCCGCCCCCGTGCGTCACAACGCTCGCAGGGAACGGAGCCTGGCAAGGAGAGGTTTTGGAGGAGGACAGAGCCCGCGGACACTGCGGGGGACATCGCAGGATCCCGGGGACAAGGTAAGTAAAGCCACACCAGGATCCTGCAATGCAATCCCGAGTGTGGCTCGGGGTTACCGCTAATGGTGCTGAAATGTAACCCCGAGCCACACTCGGGAAAACCGCCAGGGAGGCTACGGGCCTGGTTTTTGAGAGGGGAAGGTTAGAAGCATTAGGCTGCCCTGAAGAGGTCATTCTCACTCTCCTCAGTGCAAAAAGAAGTATCAATCGGGTATATGAAAGGATTTGGGCAAAATTCACAAGCCATATGTCCTCCAGGTCCAACTCTTATAGTACTCCGGCAGTTCAGGACGTCTTAAGTTTCCTGCAAACAGGACTGGATATCTTCCTGTCTTCTCTCTGTGTTCAAGTATCAGCAATTTCAACTTTCTCTGGGGTTTCATGGGCCAAACATCCTCTGATATTGATGGTGACCCCACTCTTGGGCAATCTGTGCAAAGACTTCCGGGTGAAGAGACCACTTGTTGGGAACCTAAAACTGCCTGGAAGGGCAATCTGCCTTGGTGTTCTGATAACTAGGAAGATATATAGCCCCAAGATCTAGAAGGTTCTGCTGTGCCAGCTCCATGATTGGTTCCACCTCTTTCAGCAGTGATTGGCTGCGTGTCCCTTCTTGCGGTTGAATATCAAACACCACTGCTGTATTGTCCATATGTAGTGTGACTGGATAGCCCTGAATGTGCAGCAGTAGGGAGACTAATGCCATGAATTCCGCTCGAAGCTCCAGGACAATTGGAGTCTAGATCCTGAGTGGGTGTCACGTATACATTACAGTGGAGTCCGAAATGCTGAGGATGGCCTCTTGCACGGTTCCGGTCCCAACACTCCTAGTAGTGAGGACAGGGAGTGCTGGGGCAATGAAAGGGTGCAGGTGCCTGCTGGCTGAAGGCTGGAGCTTGGATATACAGGATCCTGTCAGAGGAAGGCGTGAAGACTGATCACCAGAACTGTTCAGCAGAAGGCAGGCAGGTAAGTATGGATTCAGGAACCACTGCAACGTCAGAAACAGGCAAAGGTTGGCAACTGGCTGGCAACAAGGTACATAAACGGAAGGCAAGTTAGTAGTCAAGGCAACGGGCTGACAGCGAGGTATAGAATCAGGAAGCAGAGCCGTAGTAGAGAATCCAAGCCAAGGTCTGTATAGGCAGTAAAGGTAGATAACAGGCAGGGGTGATCCTGGAGAATGGTCAAGGAAGCCGGGTTTGTCAGAAGCAAGGTAACAGGTCAATCAGCAATCAGGAACTCAGGAACAAGCTGAAGACGATCCAGCTCTGGTATCAGGCAGAGACTGTGTTTATATAGGGCGCCATGCGCCAGGATTGGTGGACGTGAATGTGCGTACGCACACGCGTTCACATGGATTTGTGAGTGTGCGCACGCGTTCGTGTGGGTGAGCGAGTGTGCACGTTCGTTCCGGAACTCGTTCGCCTCTGTCGGGCACACTGCGCATGGCCATTGGCATTACCGGAATGGGAATTAGCCACTGCTGCACGGAGACGGGCATTAGCACTGTGAGTTCTCTGACAATGTCCATTAGCATTAGAGGAATGGGCATTAGCCACTGCTGCATGGAGACGGGCATTAGCACTGTGAGTTCTCTGACAGAGGGGAACTCCCATCTGCCTTGAATCTTGAGGTGTTCGCAGATGCTGCCCTATCCTGTCGAGCTGGCATTGGTAGTAACAATGACCCTAAGGGGTGGTGTTGCAAAAGCGTGTCCTGACGCGTCCACCACCAGAGACTCTGGGGCATCAGAGTGTAGACTCCGATCAGCTGAAAGAGACAAACCTTCTTCCACTGTGCTCGGAAGACCACTTAGAAAGTCCTAAAATGCCAATGAGCCCAAGGGCTCATCTGGATGCAGGGGACCATAGTCCCCAATAAACTCTTGCTGTCATTGTCAGGAATCATGAATCAGACTGAGACAGAAGTGCAGTGAAAATCACGTTATTTAATAAAATGGTAAAATGGTATAAACAGAGCAAACGTAGTCAAAACATAGCCAGAGTTCTGTAACCAGGACCGGTAGTCAGAACAAGCCAGAAAAACAGGAGTCCAGAGATCAGCGAAGTCGTGTGCAGCAAACAGGATCAGGAACCAGAAGGGAAGTCAGCCAAGCAAAAGTCTTTCACAGGAAAACACAGCAGAGAGAGTCCGGATATGTTGACCAAGGCAAAGGCACAGAAGATCTGATCCAAGGAGTTTATATAACCAGCAGCAGCTCTAGCTGACGAGCAGGAAATGAACACCAGATGAGTCACTGTGGAAGGAAGAGTCTTTGGCAATTTACTGCCAGTTGAGCACAGAGCTCTGAAAAGGCAGGGCTGAGCCCAGCCCTGACAGTCATCACTGGCAAAGCCAGAGCTTGCTGGAATTTCTCTGATACTGGGGAGTTTCTGTGGTGGCAAGGAGACCGTGACTGCTTGGGTATTGCACTATGCTCTTAGATGCATGATATTTTGATTTAGCTCGAGCTGGCTCTTCTGGAGGTTCACAATCCAACCAAAGGTCTGTAAGGTGGATAACAGAATTGTCCTCTGCTCCAGTAGCTGGACCTGACTTTGGGTTAGAAGGATAATGTCATCTAAATAGTGATGGACTCTTAGACCTTGTTCCTGCAGTGGAGCCAACACCCACTGCTAGGTAGGTGCAAATCCATGTCAATGCGCCTATTTAGAATATCTTGAAATGAAGAAGAATCTTCCATCTGAAGTTTGACATTCCTCACTAGTCTAATAACTGCCATGTCTACTGTCTACTGACAGTGGGTTGTCTAGAGCCGTAGCATCTTTCTCTCCAGTCTCTGGACTTTCTTGGAGGAGGCTCTGGGTCTTTCTATTCTAAAGCTGCCTTAACAGCTTTAATAAAGTCTGTACCATGCATGAACTCAAAGCCGGAAGACTCAGGTACATTACTTTCCTGAACATCATATAAGGCTTGGTACACAGCCGATTCCTGGGGAGTGAACCTGATCATCCCGCTGAGCCGGTGCCACTCCTGAATTGCCCCTAGTATCCCTCTAAGTAGTGAGAGCTGCAGTGTTTGGCTTGGCCCTGGTGAGAGAGATGCATTTAGGACCTCTTGTCCTGGTTGCCTAAGCTGGCCAGAAAATTCCAACAGGGAGCCCCAGACTACCTGCTTGAACAGAGTTGACACCTATTGACACAAACTCTCTGCCTCTGGCAAGCTGCTTGAAACAGACTTCACATGCTAGTTTGTCTGGCATGGGGTTCCGCCCCACATGACCAACACCTATTGCCTATGGGACGCTGTGCTCTCTTTGGAGATGCTGAGCATTTGTGCTTGTGTGAACTCTTGCGTCCTCTGTGATGGGACCTGTCAGGACTGGAGGAATCACTGTCTGCTCTGGGAATGCAATGACAGACTGGGGATCCTCTAGTCTTTCTTGAATAGGAGCGTGAGCGAGCCGGGCTGTAACATAGTAAGAAACCTTGCTCGTCAGGGCAAAAGTATTCTATTACCGGTCTTCTTCAAACGTACCCAAAGGCGATTACCTGATGACGCAGTGGTCTTGAGAATGTGATGGTAGGTTAATTCTAGCAATAAAGGAGAGCACAAGGAGCTGCGTGACAGAAAAGGGAAAAAAAAGGAAAAGGCACTTAAACGAGATCATAAAAAAAAAAACTCAGAATCCCTCCCCCCCTCCCTAGCAGACTGAGGAATAAGCTGCGCAAAGGGAAATCACCTAACGCTGAAGAGAATAGCAAGTCTTCCAGAAGGATGCAAGACCCAGAGGCCCCAGGAGCAAAAAGGACCCTGTACAAGAACAGTCATCCTTTTTAAAAAAGGGCACCTTAGATGGTCCAGCCCCTTCAGACACCCCCACCACCCTGTGAGAAAAAATCATCCACAGGGCAGCTTTTGTACTGCCAAAGATGGCCACCGCGGTCACCCCTTAGGTGAGCAGCAGCCAATTTAAAAAGGGAAAAGAGTGTGCGAACCCTAGGTGGAAGGAGGAGGGAAACATGGAGGAACAGATACTGGAGCAAAAAGGTAAAAGGGGAAAAGAATATTGCAAGCT
This sequence comes from Lithobates clamitans, assembly GCA_037952925.1. NCBI lineage: Eukaryota > Metazoa > Chordata > Amphibia > Anura > Ranidae > Lithobates > Lithobates clamitans. The sequence continues at coordinate 802,735 of JBBGZY010000588.1, read as the reverse complement.
CACTATGGGATTTGTGAGCAGAGGGTAGAAGGGGAAAAACGGGAGAGGAGAGGCAGAACCGATAAGACCCAAAAGAAAGAAAGTGAGCCAGGGGAAAAAACAAAAGCCCTGCAGCTCTGAACCTGGGTTTGGATGAGAAGCCAGCAGGCCACAAGAGGGATACTGGCTCAAATACTGGCCCCATGTTATTGGTACCTTTAGCAACCTAAGATGCGGGACTGTGCCTAGGAGAGGCCAAACCCAGACGGATTCCAGCTCCGTTGGCAGGTAAGAACTATCCTGAATGCAGCAGTCTGTGGGCAGTTATCTTGAGGACAAAAAGGATGAATGGGGAGGTTGCTCCTAATCAGACTTTTATAGATTTAACCACTTAAGAACAGGGTCTATTTTTTACATTTGATGTTTACAAGTTACATTTTTTTTTTTTTTACTAGAAAATCTCTCTCTCTCTCTCTCTCTCTCTCTCTCTCTCTCTCTCTCTCTCTCTCTCTCTCTCTCTCTCTCTCTCTCTCTCTCTCTCTCTCTCTCTCTCTCTATATATATATATATATATATATATATATATATTAAAATGGCAGTCATTGCAATACTTTATGTCACACCGTATTTGTGCAGTGGTCTAACAAACACAATTTTTTGGGAGAAAAAATACACTTTTTTGAATTAGAAAAATAAGTAAAGTTAGCCAATTTTTTTTATATTGTGAAAGATAATGTTACGTTGAGTAAGTTGAAACACAACATGTCATGTTTCAAAATTGCGCCTGTTTGTGGAATGGTGACAAATTTTGACACTTAAAAATCTCCATAGGCAACCCTTAATTTCTACAGGTTGTCAGTTTTAAGTTGCAGAGGAGGGCTTTTACTAGAATTATTGCTCTCACTCTAACAATCACTGCGATACCTCACATGTGTGGTTTGAACACCATTTACATATGCGGGCGCCACTCACGTATGCATACGCTTCTGCGCGCGAGCTCAGAGGAACGGGGTGCTTTAAAAATGTTTACTATTATTTAGTAAAATTAAAATAAATAAATAAAATTTCTATTATTAGTATTTTACTATTAACTATTACTGTTTTATTTTACCTTTTATTTTACAATGTCCCTTAAAAAAAAAAAAAATGCGTCACTTTTATTCCTATTACAAGAAATGTAAACATCCCTTGTAATATAAAAAAAAGCATGACAGGACCTCTTAAATGTGAGATATGGGGTCAGAAATGCAACAACACAAAAATGCAAAAAAAAAAAAATTATTTTTTTTTGTTTTCAATAAAAAAAAAAAATGGTCCCTTTAAGACCATTTTGCGGAAGTGACGTTTGACGTTGGTTCTGTCATCCAATGGTATGGTGTCCAGTGGGGGCCAACATTCCCTCACTCAACCTTCCTGCCTCTCAGGGGGGAGGATCGGATCATCTCCGCTGCCACGGACGGATCCGGTAAGCGGCGGAGACCACCAGGAATGGGGCGGGAGGGGAGCTCACCTCTCCCGCCAACCAATAAAACTGATCTTGCAGCGAATTCGCTGCAGAGACCACTTTTATCAGAAAGCGGACCACCCGCCGTTGAATAAGACACTGGGGTTATGGCTGCTAGCTGCTGCCATAACAACGGTATTCAACGTCCAAGGGCCGATGTATAACGTAATGTGGCTCGATTTATACAGTATACAGACATTTTTGACAGACAAAAATAGTTTACTCAGTAAACTTTTTTTTGACATAAAATAAATAATAATTATTATAATAATATAATTATTATAATAATTTAATGAAATAATTAATCTTATTATTATTATTATTATTATTATTATTATTATTATTATTATTATTATTATTATAAATATTTAATGACATAATAATGTAATAATAACATTTATATATGTATAATATTTTGCATATTTATATATTTATATTATTATTACATAATAATATTTAATGACATAATAATAATAATAATAATAATAATAATAATAATAATAATAATAATAATAATAATAATAATAATAATAATTTAATTTTAATTTAATTTAATAATGTAAATAAAATAATTTAAAATAATTTGGTACACTTGGCAAACTTGTTTTTTTTGTTTTAGTTTTTGATAGTGGGGATAAGTGAAAGATTAAACTTTCCGTAAAAGATTCATAAAATATTGAGGACCATCCCTTGCTGTGTCAATGGTAGAGATTTGTCCACTTTCAGGAGCCATCCAATATCTTTTCCCAATGTTGTATCAGAGCCTGGCCTATAACAAGTCATATACAGTATATGTTGACATTGAACTTTCATTGCTCTGCTTTAGTTCATCATTTTTTATTTCAAAGTTTTGAGATCTGTAACTGTTTTAATGGTCAAAAACGGTTTCATGCCTCAAGCATTTGTTTCAGGTTGTTCCATTGTGTAAAATACAGCCTTTTTTTTGTATTATTATTTTTTTTTTCTATCGGTAGTCATTTTATTTTTATCTGGATTGTGAATCTAAAATGCATCAAAGAGAAAGAAAAAACAGAAAGCTCTCACTTTGTCATGCTTCCAATGGAGCTCTACTTTAAAATCCTCTGGCTTGCTGACTCCTATTAGACTTTTGCTGGTTGTAAAAGATTGTCCATTGAGAGTAAACTGTTCCATTGTAGTATCCTCATAGATGATATTTACCAAAAGCATCTCAGAGGGTACCTCTCCTCTTTCATCAAAGAAGATCTCCTCACCGGTGGGGCCGTTGTAGTGAATTGTCCGGATGTATCTGTGCAGCTTTCAAGGGTAAAAAAAAAACCAAAAAAACATTTGATATAACATATTTCTTCCCAATTCACCTGCTCACAGTTGGCGTAGTTTGGTGAAGGTATAGAAATTATTGATTTACTCTTCATTTACATTTTTTATTTTTTTTTTTGGCATTCAAAAAAAGGTTGAAAACTTTTGCACACTTAAAAAAAAAACTTTTTCTACCTTTTTTTTTTTTTACATTTATGTTACTGTTGTGCAGCTTCCAGCTTCTCCCATCAGCTGCTGGTTAAAGCGGAGCTCTACCCACATTTTTCACTCCTCATCATGCAGCACTATTGTGCATCCTTAGACCTCTTTCACACCGAGGGCGTATTGCAGGCGCTATAGCATTAAAAATAGCGCCTGCAATCCGCCCTCAAACAGCTGCTCCATTGTCTGCAGTGTGAAAGCCCGAGGGCTTCACATTACTCTATCCGAGGGCTTTCGCACCAGAGCGCTGCGCTGGCAGGATGGGAAAAAAGTCCTGCCAGCAGCTTCTTTTGAGCGGTGAAGGAGCGCTGTGTTTACCGCTCCTTCACCGCTGCTCCCCATTGAAATCAATGGGGCATCGCTGGGATACCGCCGGCAAAACGCCGCAATTGCGGCACATTGCGGGCAGTTTTAACCCTTTCTCGGCCGCTAGCGGGGGTAAAAGCGCCCCGCTAGCGGCCGAAATACGCCGCAAATCCGACGGTAAAACGCCGCTAAAAATAGCGGCGTTTTACCGCTGATGCTGCGGGCTGCCCGGTGTGAAAGGGCTCTTAACCGCTTCAGCCCCAGAAGATTTTACTCCCTTCCTGACCAGAGCAATTTTTGCGATGTGGCACTGCGTTGCTTTAACTGACAATTGCGTGGTCGTGCGATGTTGCACCCAAACAAAATTGACGTCCTTTTTTCCCCACAAATAGAGCTTTCTTTTGGTGGTATTTGATCACCTCTGCGGTTTTTATTTTTTGCGCTATAAACAAAAAAATGAGCGACAATTTTAAAAATAAAAACGCAATATTTTTTACTTTTTGCTATAATAAATATCCCCCAAAAAATATATAAAAAAACTATTTTCTTCCTCAGCTTAGGCAGATACATATTCTTCTACATATTTTAGGTAAAAAAAAAAAAAAATTGCAATAAGCGTATATTGATTGGTTTGCGCAAAAGTTATAGCGTCTACAAAATAGGGGATAGTTTTTTGGAATTTTTATTAATTTTTTTTTTACTAGCAATGGCGGCGTTCTGCGATTTTTATCGTGACTGCGACATTATGGCGGACACATCGGACACTTTTGACACATTTTTGGGACCATTTGCCATTTGCCAATTGGGACCATTGGCATTTTTACAGCGATTAGTGCTATAAAAATGCATTGATTACTGTAAAAATGTCACTGGCAGGGAAGGGGTTAACACTAGGGGGCGATCAAGGGGTTATTTGTGTTCCCTAGTGTGTGTTCTAACTGAAGGGGGGAGGGGACTGTGTAGGGGAAGAGATGGCTCGCTATTCATACTCTGTATGAACAGACGATCTGTCACTTCTCTGCTCAGAGAACAGGAAAATGTGTGTTTACATGCACAAATCCCAGTTCTCTGTGTGCCCCAAGCGATCGCGGGAGCCCGGCGGTTATCGCGCCTCCAGCGGCCCTAGTGACCACACGTCGAAGTGACGTTACATAACGTCATTTCGCCCAGCCGTGCCATTCTGCCGCAATACAACTGCGGCGGCTGGTCGGCAAGTGGTTAAAATGCATTGGCAATTTAATTATTATTTTTTCCTGTTCACTTACCTGATTTATGCCTATATCTAATTTCACTATCTCCTCTAGGGGACCACTGCACTGTGCGTCATTTCTGGTTTTGCATTGGCTCCTGGGAGATCTTGGTCAGCTTGGCATGGCGTCTATGGAAATTCTTGTAGAAGAGAACAAGAAGACCTGGACAGCCACACACCGGAATGGATAAATCTGTCTTTTTATTCAAAATACAGGATCATGGGGTCTTCTTCACCACGTCTAGATGCCTAAATGCATTGAGTTGCTGCCATGTGATTGGCTGATTAGCAATTTGTGTTACCAAGCAATTGAACAGGTGTCAACTTTCCAGCACATGATTGGAGTTTATTTACTAAAGACAAATAGGATGTTTGAGTTCAAGGGATGTTACCCCAGAGCTTAGTGAAAGAGGTGAGTTTTCACTTTGCAAAGAATAACCAATCACATACAAGAAAAATGAAAAAAAAAAAGCATTTGTTTTTCTGCACATGATCAGATAATAGAAGCCAGAAGAACTTCACCTCACTCACTAAGCTCCTGGGGAAACGTCCTTTGCAAAGCCAACGCTGGTATAAAAATATTGATATAAGATATAAGGATATGTGTATACTGGATGCTGATACATGTGGATTTGTAACTGCATTGGAAAAATGCATTCATGTTTGCTGGAAATATTGCTTTAGAAAGATGAAACTGAAATATGAAACTGTTTTTAACCAGTTGCAGACTCTGGGCATATTAGATACGCCCAAAAACATGTCATCAGTCTACACAGGGCGTGTCTAGTACGTCCAGATCTATTGCTCTGCTGCCGGGATTTCCCCATCCCAGTTCCACGAACGCAGACCTGTCACAAGCCTCAACACCATCTCCAAAGTTATCAAGAAAGCACTACAATCTGGTTTCTGCCCTGGCCACGGGAGAGAAAATGCACTCCTCAAAATCTGGGATGACACCCTTGAAGCAGCAGATGATGGAGAATCGTGTCTCCTGGCGCTGCTAGACCTCAGTGCACCTTTCGACACAGTAGACCACAAAACCCTGCTCACTCGTCTCACAGAAGTAGCTGGAGTTGCAGACTCAGACTTACCCTGGTTCGCATCCTTCCTAGAGAACTGATCTCAAAAAGTGAAACTAGGAGCTTTTACTTCGAAAGCATGAAAAATTACATGTGGAGTCCCTCAAGGATCACCCCTGTCATCCGTGCTCTCTAACATCTATCTCTGCCCACTCCTCAAAATAGTCAGCAACCAGGACCTACTTTATTACTCCTACGTGGATGACATCCAACTCTACCTATGCATCACCAACAAAAAAGACCAATACCAGGCAGTGGAAAACTGTCTCTCATTGATCAATGATTAGATGACAGAGAGCTCCCTTAAACTCAACTGATTCAAAACAGAACTCCTCTTCCTCCATGAAAACCGAAACAAAAACCCTGGCACGATGTCCACACCACTTACCATCCTTGGACTACCATCACCCCTAGCACTAAAGCCAAAAGCCTCGGAGTCATCTTTGACTCAAACATGATGATGGATGCACAGATAGGATCAGTAGTCAGTGGATCCCACTACCTTCTTCGCCTATTGCGTAGACTCATCCCCTTCATCCCGGAAGGAGATACAGCAGCAGTAGTTGGAACAGTCATCAATTCCTGACTCGACTACGCAAATTCCCTCGACCTAGGACTTCCAATATACCAAATTTCATGTCTACAAATCGTCCAGAACACAGCAGCCAGACTGGTAACTGGAAAAAACCCTGGGAATCAATCACCCCGGCCCTGAGGACCCTCCATTGGCTAGCCATGAAGGACTGGGTTACATTTAAGACCCTGTGCCTCACTTACAAATGTACAGAAGGAAAAGCCCCACAATACCTCTTCAACAGAATAAAGCACTACACCCCAGGTCGCCTTCTCCGGTCAACTAACCAGAACCTCCTCCACATCCCCAAGACCTGTTATAAATTAAAAGGCGAATGAAGGTTCGCAGTCCAAGGACCACAGCTATGGAACGCTCTACCCATAGACATCCGCTTGGAAGAAAGCCATCTGGCCATCAGGAAGAAGTTCAAGACCCATCTCTTCTGAAGAATGGGGGGGAGGTGTTGCGCTAACCAGAAGAAAGCTGTAAATCTCTGTCTGTGGTCAATTAATAAAATGACATAAAATCGCATAATAAATCGCATAAATCACATAAATAAGTGTTGACACTAAAAAACATTCAAGTCTTAATAATCAGCATCATGTGTATGTGAAAAAAAGTGCATAAAAAATCCTTTTCAATTGGTATATACTAAATGACAAAAAAAGTGCATGTTAAATCGCATAAATAAGTGTTGACACTAAAAACATATAACTCTAGATAATCATGTGTTGGTGCACAAAGGGACATAAACACTACTTCATGTGAATAATTCTAAATAAAAATACATAGAATAAATCAGAAATAACCATCAAAAACATATCCTTATAAATGGTGCAAAACCTACAAAGTGCCAGTGCTTAAAGGTGATCTAGATATCGCAAATAAAACACATCAATCCAACGCAATATGGATAATAAATAATATAAATAAATGTCCCAATAATAGTGATATAAAATATATTGTGCTGGCCTGCGAAACAAATGACCAATGACATGCCAGTAAGTGCAGCAAACTTAAAGTGCCAGTTTAAAAGTCATTGAAGGTGCAAAAGCAAGTTCTGGCCTATTCCGTCCCTACGCGTGTCATCACCGATCCCCTGAAGAAGTCACGTGATCGGTGATGACACGCGTAGGGACGGAATAGGCTGTTTCACATTGCTAGACACAGAACGAGTTCGCTGCTCGTAGGAGAGAGGTTTGCTCTGCATTGTTTTTATGTGAGTACATCTACTTAAAGATTTTTAATAAAGCATTACCTGGTTAAGACATACTTCACTATCAAGTACCTTTGTCCTGCATATTCCTGTACATACATACCTGAGATGCGGAGGCTGAACTAGGATCCGCGCTGGTCCAGGACCCCTGATAGGACCATAGCCACTTGTAATCAGCTGCCATTAGGATAACCCAACACCGGCAAGCGTGGATATAGGGACGCGATGGAGGCTCAGGACCTGGCGTTTTAGCTACAATTCATGAGGTTGACCTAGCACCGCTAGGTAAGGGGCCACTGCTTACATTAGTGTTTTATGCACGAAGAGGACACTGAGTGAATCGCATCCCAGACACCCCACTGTTGTTTTGTTGAATACACCAGAACTTGCTTTTGCACCTTCAATGACTTTTACACTGGCACTTTAAGTTGCTGCACTTACTGGCATGTCATTGGTCATTTGTTGCGCAGGCCAGCACAATATATTTTATATCACTATTATTGGGACATTTATTTATATTATTTATTATCCATATTGCGTTGGATTGATGTGTTTTATTTGCGATATCTAGATCACCTTTAAGCACTGGCACTTTGTAGGTTTTGCACCATTTATAAGGATATGTTTTTGATGGTTATTTCTGATTTATTCTATGTATTTTTATTTAGAATTATTCACATGAAGTAGTGTTTATGTCCCTTTGTGCACCTACACATGATTATCTAGATTTATATGTTTTTAGTGTCAACACTTATTTATGCGATTTAACATGCAATTTTTTTGTCATTTAGTATATACCAATTGAAAAGGATTTTTTATGCACTTTTTTTCACATACACATGATGCTGATTATTAAGACTTGAATGTTTTTTAGTGTCAACACTTATTTATGCGATTTATGCGATTTATTATGCGATTTTATGTCATTTTATTAATTGACCACAGACAGAGATTTACAGCTTTCTTCTGGTTAGCGCAGCACCTCCCCCCCCTATACCTCAGTTTGATTTTGGGCTTATGTCTTACCCTTGCTTCGGTGCATGCAGCTGTCCAGTCGCATACGTGCGTTTTTACTATTTTTCTGAGTTCTTGTTTTCTTTTCTTTTTCCAATTGGGTAGCGCAGGAATATTCTTATTACATCTCTTCTGAAGACCCAGACGGACACTGACGAGGCGATTTAGTTTGCATATGTAGCGCTATACAAGTTATTCATTCATTCATTCAGTGTCATGCAATTAAACTAATTACTCACAGCTGCATTGCAGAGTACACAGAGTAGGTCCCGGCAGCAGGAGATGTAAAAAAAAAAAAGCAGTCTGGCAATGTTTATCAACAACATTGATCAGACGGGAATACAGAAAGTTACATTGAAACATTGTAAATTGTTCTTTATTCATTTACAGATCAAAGAGATGAACTTCAATTTGCAAATGAAGAGTTAAACCAACCTTGACAAGTAAAAAAAAATAAAAAATAAAAAAATTCTAATTAAATGTTCCTCTGTTGAACATCTTAATAACCCCTTTGTTAACTCTAATCAGCACTAATGAATTCCTTATTCTCCTTCTCCATTCAATTGTAATTTTCCTGGTGATTTTTTTTCTATTTTATTAACTGATATTTAAACTTTTTTTTCTGTTTTTGTTTGCTTTGTTCAATTCAATTTTTACACCTTTTACATATATTTACATAACTTTGCAATGCTTTGTACCAAAATCATAATTTTAGTGTTTTAAACTGGATAAATTACAGAATAAAATGCACACTTTTTACAGTATGTGCAGTAACACTATTTATGTTTAAACTAACACTGCTAAAAAAAAAAAAAAGCCTTTTGTTTAGTTTAATTAAGTTTAATTGTCTAAGAAAAAAATATTGGACAATATTCACAAAAGAAATCCTTGTTTGCCATTAAAAAAAAAACAATGTTATGTTAAGTAATTACAAAATGATCACAGAATAAATAAGCTCATAGCAAAAAGGTGAAAATTGCTGTGGTCCATAAGCGGTAAACAGGTGTGAGAGCCGAAGTGGTTAAGAAGCAAAAAAACATTTTTATATTTTATAAGAAATCAAATATTAACCGCTTCAGCCCCCGGAAGATTATACCCCCTTCCTGAGCACTTTTTACAATTTGGCACTGCGTCACTTTAAGTGACAATTGCGTGGTCGTGTGACGCTGTATCCAAACTAAATTTGTGTCCTTTTTTCCCCACAAATAGAGCTTTCTTTTGGTGGTATTTGATCACCTCTGCAGTTTTTATTTTTTGCGCTCTAAGCGAAGAGCGCAATTTTGAAAAAAAGGGGTTAACACTAGGGGGCGATCAAGGGGTTAACTGTGTGTTCTAACTGTGCAGGGATGGGAGTGACTAGGAGAGGAGACATATTGTTTTTCCTACTTAGTAGTAGTTTCCTCTTCCCTGACAGCACAGGGATTTGTGTGTTCTCACACACAAATCCCCATGCTGACGCTCGTGCACGCAAGCGCCCCCTGGTGGCTGAAAAGCAGAAGGACATACCCGTGCGGGGTTTCGCCCAGGGGAATCATTCTGCCGCAGTATATCTGCGTGAACCAGTCGGGAACCGGTTAAAGTGATATTAAAGTCTTTTTTTTTTTGGTTTTGCACAGAGCAGCCCAGATCCTCCTCTTCTCGGGTCCCCCGCCATTGCTCCTGGTCCCTCCCTCCTGTTGAGTTCACCCACAGCAAGCAGCGTGTGCTATTGGGGCACCCGAGGGAAGCTGCAGCTCCATGTATCTATTCAGATACGGAGCCGCAGCCTGGCCCTGCCCCCTTTCTCTCCTCACTTTGATTGACAGCAGTGGGAGCCAATGGCACCTCAGTCAATAAGGAGGGAGAATCCCAGGCAGCTAAGTATCTTGTGCAACATCGCTTTAATACATAGAATGCATAAAAAAATAACTTCTACCTTTAGAACCACTTTAAAACTTTTGTGTAGACTTCTTCTGCACCAATTGGATACACTGTCAAATGACATTTCAAGGGATGTGAATACCATAAACCATATACGTCTTCTCCAGACATTACATTTTTCTATACATGAATGGGAGGAAATAGTCTTACTTTTTGTCGTAATCCATACTTTGAATTTCCACTTAGTTTCATATTGTTCAAAGCATGAGCCAGCGCATGAACTGCCGTGTAGGTGAAAAAAAAATGTGAGTTATGCTCGTTACTATAGTGGTTGTCCATCATTTCTGTCCCAGTACAGGTGATGTTGGGAACAAGGCCAAATGATCGAAAAATCTTATTTTTTCTTCGGTTTGAAGAAAGACAATTAAACTTACTGAGCCAAATATCCTCCAGCAGTGGATCGGTTAGGTGTTTGGATGGATGTACGTTATCCAAATAAACATCTAATCTAGGAACGTCGCGAAGAAAATGGAGAGGTACTAAGCTGCAGTTAAAAGTTTTCCTTAAGCTCTTCTCTGAATATGAAAAGACATTCCATGACTCATTGAGGATGAATGTGATATTTGGTCTGAGAGCACTTAATTCCTCAAAAAAGATGATATACGTGAAAATAAAATGGCCACATACGACGACAACATCTGTAGTTGACATCTCAATGCCCATCATCCTCTGTCTGTTAACGTCCACCTTGTTAGTCAGGTAAATAACAAATTCTATACAGATCCCATGTCTGGTCATGTCTTTTCTCAGCCCCCGCAGTTCTGTTTCTCCGGTGCCGTCGCTGGATGTGATGATTCCAACCCAATTCCATCTAAAAATGTTCAGGATCTTTATAACCATCTCATACCAAACCCAACTACTCTGAACAGTGCGGTAAAAGTTTGGGAACTTCTCTCTGTCGCTCAAGAGAGGGTCAGTAACTCTAGGGCTGATCTAAAGAAACACAATATAAGGGACCTATAAGTGGTTTGGTGGTTATGTGATGGACTGGAAATTATACTGTTTATTTAGGAAAATAGACAACATACAACTTTTTTTATTATTAAGTGTGAGTTCTGTAAAAGATGTTCTGGAAGCAACCTGTAGGTGGCGCATGACACTTTAACGAGGGGGGGAAGTGACGTTCTGGCCAACAGCGGAAAGAAAGTAGAGAAAGATCCACAATAGAAGTAAAAGTACTAAACTTTAAAATCAGTCAAAAGTGTTTGCATAATTTCTATTATAGGCCTAAAATAATAGATGTACAACTGGATGTATATACAGTGGGGACGGAAAGTATTCAGACCCCCTTATATTTTTCACTCTTTGTTATATTGCAGCCATTTGCTAAAATCATTATGTTAATTTTTTTCCCCTCATTAATGTACACACAGCACCCCATATTGACAGAAAAACACAGAATTGTTGACATTTTTGCAGATTTATTAACCACTTGTTTACTGGGCACTTAAACCCCCCCTCCTGTCCAGGCCAATTTTCAGCTTTCAGCGCTGTTGCACTTTGAATGACAATTGCGCGGACATACAACACTGTACTCAAATGAAATTTTTATAATTTTTTCCCCACAAATAGAGCTTTCTTTTGGTGGTATTTGATCACCTCTGCGGTTTTTATTTTTTGTTAAAAAAAAATTGAAAAAGACAGAATTTTTTTTTAAATTTTATATATTTTTTATATTTTGTTATAAAATTTTGCAAACAGGTAATTTTTCTCCTTCATTGATGTACGCTGATGAGGCGGCACTGATGGGCACCGATAGGTGGCAGTGATGGGCACCGATAGGTGGCAGTGATGGGCACTGATGGGTGGCAGGGATGGCCATTGATGGGTGGCAATAATGGGCACAGATTGCTTATACTGATGGCAGCACTGCTAGGTGGCACTGATTGGCACTACTGGTGGGCATTGATAGGTGGCACTTGTGGGCATTGATAGGTGGCACTTGTGGGCATTGATAGGTGGCACTTGTGGGCATTGATAGGTGGCAATGACAGATGGCACTGGCAGGCTCAGATGAGGCATATGTGCCTCCTTCCTCTTCGGGACCGATGTCCCTTTAACATAAGCCGGTGATCACCTTTTTTTTCTCCTCACGTTATCAGCGTGAGGAGAAAAAGAAACTGATTACCGAGCTTTTGTTTACATCATGTGATCAGCTGTCATTGGCTGACAGCTGATCACATGGTAAGGGGCCGGCATCGGCCCCTTACTCGGATCTGTGATCATCCGAGTCTCCGTGACTCGGTGACCACAGTGCGCGCACCACGCGTCCTGCAGGGTGCGCGCGGTGCGCGTGCACAGGGGAAGACGTCCCATGACGGTCTCCCGGAAATTGAGGTCCGCGCTGTGGCCGTCATTCGGCTATGGCCTGGACCTCAAGTGGTTAAAAAAGAAAAACTGAAATATCACATGGTCCTAAGTATTCAGACCCTTTGCTGTGACACTCATATATATATAACTCAGGTGCTGTCCATTTCTTCTGATCATCCTTGAGATGGTTCTACGCCTTCATTTGAGTCCAGCTGTGTTTGATTATACTGATTGGACTTGATTAGGAAAGCCACACACCTGTCTATATAAGACCTTACAGCTCACAGTGCATGTCAGAGCAAATGAGAATCATGAGGTCAAAGGAACTGCCTGAAGAGCTCAGAGACAGAATTGTGGCAAGGCACAGATCTGGCCAAGGTTACAAAAAATTTCTGCTGCACTTAAGGTTCCTAAGAGCACAGTGGTCTCCATAATCCTTAAATGGAAGATGTTTGGGGCAACCAGAACCCTTCCTAGAGCTGGCCGTCCGGCCAAACTGAGCTATCGGGGGAGAAGAGCCTTGGTGAGAGAGGTAAAGAAGAACCCAAAGATCACTGCGGCTGAGCTCCAGAGATGCAGTCGGGAGATGGGAGAAAGTTGTAGAAAGTCAACCATCATTGCAGCCCTCCACCAGTCGGGGCCTTATGGCAGAGTGGCCGACGGAAGCCTCTCCTCAGTGCAAGACACATGAAAGCCTGCATGGAGTTTGCTAAAAAAACACCTGAAGGACTCCAAGATGGTGAGAAATAAGATTTTCTGGTCTGATGAGACCAAGATAGAACTTTTTGGCCACAATTCTAAGTGGTATGTGTGGAGAAAACCAGGCACTGCTCATCACCTGTCCAATACAGTCCAACAGTGAAGCATGGTGGTGGCAGCATCATGCTGTGGGGGTGTTTTTCAGCTGCAGGGACAGGACGACTGGTTGCAATCGAGGGAAAGATGAATGCGGCCAAGTACAGGAATATCCTGGACGAAAACCTTCTCCAGAGTGCTCAGGACCTCAGACTGGGCCGAAGGTTTACCTTCCAACAAGACAATGATCCTAAGCACACAGCTAAAATAACGAAGGAGTGGCTTCACAACAACTCCATGACTGTTCTTGAATGGCCCAGCCAGAGCCCTGACTTAAACCCAATTGAGCATCTCTGGAGAGACCTAAAAATGGCTGTCCACCAACGTTTACCATCCAACCTGACAGAACTGGAGAGGATCTGCAAGGAAGAATGGCAGAGGATCCCCAAATCCAGGTGTGAAAAACTTGCTGCATCTTTCCCAAAAAGACTCATGGCTGTATTCGATCAAAAGGGGCTTCTACTAAATACTGAGCAAAGGGTCTGAATACTTAGGACCATGTGATATTTCAGTTTTTCTTTTTTAATAAATCTGCAAAAATGTCAACAATTCTGTGTTTTTCTGTCAATATGGGGTGCTGTGTGTACAATATGGGGTGCTGTGTGTACATTAATGAGGAAAAAATGAACTTAAATGATTTTAGCAAATGGCTGCAAAATAACAAAGAGTGAAAAATGTAAGGGGGTCTGAATACTTTCCGTCCCTACTGTATGTATATGTATGTGTGTGTATATATATATATATATATATATATATATATATTTAATTTATTTTGTGTATCTGATAGATGCAGAGGTTATGCCTTAGTTTGTGTTATGCTGTTTGGTGTATTTGGCTATGCAGTATACGGACACGTAAAATGTCAGCAGCCATATACCATTCAAGAGGCAAAAGACAGGGAATATTTCACATTTAAAAGTTATGCAAACCGCAATTGTTTTAAATCTGTTTTTTGATCTCTGAGTGTGTATATCATTGTGTAAATGAAACACAGGACACATACTCCTAGGCACAGTATTGTACGTATTGTTAATGTTTTAAATGTTATTGAAGTGTTATATTCAAATGTAATAGTGGAAAGAAAGTAGCGAAAAATCCACAACATGGCTGAATAAAACTATTCTAATTTTCTCATCATTCTACAGTTATTGTACGGTAACATTTACAGTGCCTTGAAAAAGTATTCACACCCCTTGAAATTTTCCACATTTTGTCACGTTACAACCAAAAACGTAAATGTATTTTATTGGGATTTTATGTGATAGACCAACACAAAGTGGCACATAATTGTGATGTGGAAGGAAAATGATAAATGGTTTTCAATTTTGTTTGCAAATAAATATGTGAAAAGTGTGGGGGGCATTTATATGGCGCCCCCCGGAGTCAATACTTTGTAGAACCCCCTTTCTCTGCAATTACAGCTGCAAATATTTTTGGGGATGTCTCTACCAGCTTTGCTCATCTAGAGAGGGACATTTTTGCCCATTCTTCTTTGCAAAATATCTCAAGCTCTGTCAGATTGGATGGAGAGCGTCTGTGAACAGCAATTTTCATGTCTTGCCACAGATTCTCAATTGGATTTAGATCTGGACTTTGACTGGGCCATTCTAACACATGAATATGCTTTGATCTAAACCATTCCATTGTAGCTCTGGCTGTATGTTTCGGGTCGTTGTCCTGCTGGAAGGTGAACCTCCGCCCCAGTCTCAAGCCTTTTGCAGACTCTAACAGCTTTTCTTCTAAGATTGCCTTGTATTTGGCTCCATCCATCTTCCCATCATCTCTGACCAGCTTCCCTGTCCCTGCTGAAGAAAAGCATCCCCAAAACATGATGCTGCCACCACCATGTTTCACGGTGGGGATGGTGTGTTCAGGGTGATGTGCAGTACTAGTTTTCCCCCACACATATTGTTTTGCTTTTAAGCCAAAAAGATCAATTTTGGTCTCATCTGACCAGAGCACCTTCTTCCACATGTTTGCTGTGTCCTCCACATGGCTTCTCGCAAACTGTAAAATGGGACTTCTCATGGCTTTCTTTCAATAATGTCTTTCTTCTTGCCACTCTTTCATAAAGGGCAGATTTGTGGAGAACACGACTAATAGTTGCCCTGTGGACAGATTCTCCCACCTGAGCTGTGGATTTCTGCAGATCCTCCAGAGTTACCATGGACCTCTTGGCTGCTTCTCTGATTAATGCTCTCCTTGCCCGGCTGGTCAGTTTAGGTGGACGGCCATGTCTTGGTAGGTTTGCAGTTGTGCCATACTCTTTCCATTTTCTGATGATGGATTGAACAGAGCTCCGTGAGATGTTCAAAGCTTGAAATATTTTTTTATAACCTAACCCTGCTTTAAACTTCCCTTTTATCCCTAACCTGTCTGGTGTGTTCCTTGGCCTTCATGATGCTGTTTGTTCATGAAGGTTCCCTAACAAACCCCTGAGGGCTTCACAGAACAGCTGTATTTATACTGAGATTAATTTACCCACAGGTGGACTTTATTTACTATTAGGTGACCTCTGAAGGCAATTGGATCCACTAGATTTTAGTTAGGGGTATCAGAAAAAAGGGGGCTGAATACAAATGCCCCCCACACTTTTCACATATTTATTTGTAAAACAAAATTTAAAACCATTTATAATTTTCCTTCCACTTCACAATTATGTGTCACTTTGTGTTGGTCTATCACATAAAATGCCAATAAAATACGCTTCCATTTTTGGTTGTAACATGACAAATTGTGGAAAATTTCAAGGGGTGTGAATACTTTTTCAAGACACTGTAGCATTGCTCCCTTGCTGCGTTGGGGTCTTAGATTTATATCCCAGACAGGATACTATCTTCTTGGAGTTTCCGAGTATTCCCTGTGCTGGTGTGATTTTCCTCCCACAACTGAAAACATTCTGGTAGGTTAACTGGCTCCTGTCTAAACTGAACCTACTAGACCTGTGCACTTAGTTCTTTTTTGTTTTTGTTTTATTCGTTTGTTGTTGTTTTTTTCCGTTTTTCGGATCATTCCTTATGATCGAAATTTGTTATTTCAAATAAATTCGTAAATTCTGAAAAATTTTAATTCGGTATGTTCCATTCGTATAAAAGCGGTATTCGTTATTTCGGTAATTTGCGAATTCGAAAAATTTGAATTTGGTACGTTCCATTCCTATAGATGCGGTATTCGTTATTTCGGTAATTCGTAAATTCGTACAAGACTTAACCACAATTCTAAACAACAATGGAATACGGCTTCTTCAAAGCTAAACTTACCACTGAACATTTCTACAGAATCTGGGACCCATGGCTCAGTGACCCCTTTTTTTGGTCCACAGCAGAATTGGATCGCATGGGTGTTGTCTGAAATTGCAGTTAGCTCTGCGATATACGAACTGATTTGGGGGTGTCATTAGCTTTCTACTGATACCCCCAGCAGTTCGCATATGAGAGTGTGAACTGCCTGAGAGTTGTATGCGATGCAGGAACCAGCACTGGATTTGCAGGGTTCCCACATCACTCCAGTGTGAACTGGCCCTGACCCTAGGTTCACACCTATGCATTTTTTAGTGCGTTTTTCAGTTTGCAGAAACAGTCTACAGTCCATTTAACATGGTTTTTCTATGGTACTAGCTCATATCTATGCGTTTTGTGGGCAGTGCATTTTTGGAAATGGTCGGGGACTTTTTTCACGCAACTGGCGGGTAAAATAGATTTCAATGGAACGCACCAGAAACACAACTGTTGATGTGATTTTTGATGTGTTTTGCGATTATTTTAACATTGTATATAGCTGGTTGCTAACCCAGGGGCCGGGAATCCAGCTGCCACGTCCTTAACAACCAACGAGTCATTAGCTATCAGCGGCTTCCCCACTGAAAGTAAAAAAAAATGCCAGCCAAAAACATTGCAAAAAAACTGCACAAGGCCCCCCCCTTTCGGGTCTGGCTTGAATATTACGGGGAACCCCACATCAAAATAAAAAAAAAAATTGCTTGGGGGTCCCCCCAAAATCCATACCAGACCCTTATCTGAGCACACAGCCTGGCAGATCAGGAAAGGGGGCGGGGACGAGCGAGCGTCCCCCCTCCTGAGACATACCAAGCCGCATGTGGGGGTGGGTGCTTTGGGGTGGGGGGGCCTGCGCTCCCGCACCCCAAAGTACCTTGTCCCCATGTTGATGAGGACAAGGGCCTCTTCCCGACATCCCTGGCTGTTGGTTGTCAGGGTCTGCGGGAGGGGGGCTTATCAGAATCTGGGAGCCCCCTCTAATAAGGGTCCCCAGATCCCGGCCCCCCACCCTATGTGAATGAGTATGGGGTACATTGTACCCCTATCCATTCACCTGAAAAAAAAAAGTGTCAACAATAAAACACACTACACAGGTTTTTAAAGTAATTTATTAGGCAGCTCCGGGGGTCTCTTCTGCCTTCTCCCCTCTCCGGCCTCTTCTCCGCTCTCTCCGGTTCTTCTCCCACTGTCCGGTGTCTTCTGCCGGGAAAGAGCGTCGAGTCAAAATCAGAAGAAGATTAGAGGGAAGATGACAACGGAGAAGACTGGGCAAGAGCTAGCAAAAGAGTGGGCAAAAGAGCAGAAGAAAGCGGAGGAGACCCAGCAGAAGACACCGGACAGCGGGAGAAGAACCAGAGAGAGCAGAGAAGAGGCCGGAGAGGGGAAAAGGCAGACGAGACCCCTGGAAGAGACCCCCGGAGCTGCCTAATAAATTACTTTAAAAACCTGTGTAGTGTTTTATTGTTATAAATGTGATAAATAAAGGATGCAGCGCTATGATTATATAAAAAAATGAAATTAGTGGTGGTGAAAAAAACTCTCACAAGGGAAAACTAAGGCAGTTACCAAACCGAAAAGACATAAAATAAATGATATCTTTTACATAAATAATTAAGTCAATTCGTGCTAAAAAAGTGATAGTAAAAAATTCCTCATATCATGAAATAAGTGCCACAAAGAAATAATTGCCACACCAGAAAAACAAAATGTGTGATAAATCATAAATGGTGAGTAAATATCAACTGAGATAAATCAATAGGTATCATTCAAGCACTTTTTACCACCATAAATAGTAAAATAACAAACATATATAAAGTCCCATCGCAAGCAGTGCAAAAATTAAAAAAACAAACAGTCCATGAACATTGTGAAGATGCTAATCCAGAAGGTGTGGTACAGACAGGTCCAATATCCCAATTGCTAGCACACCCGAGTGAGTATAGAGCGGGGATCTGCAATTAGCGGACCTCCAGCTGTTGCAAAACTACAAGTCCCATCATGCCTCTGTCTCTGGGTGTCATGCTTGTGGCTGTCAGAGTCTTGCTATGCCTCATGGGACTTGTAATTCTGCAACAGCTGGAGGTCCGCTAATTGCATATTCCTGGTATAGAGGCTCCTTACCAACTGCAGATGACCACCCAGGTGGTCTCACCAGGCACAAGGAATATTGAGGCCTCCCACAAAACCTATATTGGCATCTGCAGTGATAGCTAGATCTTTTGTTATTTGGGAAGAAATCTCTTCAGCGAGCAATTTTAACCACTTGCTTACCGGGCACTTAAACCCCCTCCTGCCCAGACCAATTTTCAGCTTTCAGCGCTGTCGCACTTTGAATGACAATTGCGCGGTCATACAACACTGTACCTAAATGACATTTTTATCATTTTTTCCCCACAAATAGAGCTTTCTTTTGGTGGTATTTGATCACCTCTGCGGTTTTTATTTTTTGTTAAAAAAATTTTAAAAGACCGAATTTAAAAAAAAATTGTTTTGCAAACAAGTAATTTTTATCCTTCATTGATATACGCTGATGAGGCGGCACTGATGGGCACCGATAGGTGGCAGTGATGGGCACTGGTTGGTTACACTGATAGGCAGCACTGCTAGGTGGCACTGTTTGGCACCACTGGTGGGCATTGATAGGTGGCACTCCTGGGCATTGATAGGTGGCACTGGTGGGCATTGTGGGCACTGGCAGGTGGCACTGGCAGGGGGTACTGGTGGCACAGATGAGGCAGAATTGCCTCTTCCTCTTCGGGACTGATGTCCCTTGCACATAAGTGATCGGCTTTTTTTTCTCCTCACGTTGTCAGCGTGAGGATAAAAAAAAACAATTACCAAGCTTTTGTTAACATCATGTGATCAGCAGTCATTGGCTGACAGCTGATCACGTGGTAAGGGGCCGGGATCGGACCCTTACTCGGATCTGTGATCACCCGAGTCTCGGGACCGTGCAGGGCACGCGCAGGAAGCGTGCAAAGCGGAGGCCGTCATATGGCCTCCCGGAAATTCAGGTCCGCGCTGTGGCCGTCATTTGGCTATAGCGCGGACGGCAAGTGGTTAAATGACAATTTTTCCTTTAGAAATGTCATTTTGCTGCAGTACAGTAATAAACATGGGAAAGATGCGCTACTTTACAAGCATACTATAGACACCCCCCAGGCATGATATTCAAAGGAATTCTTCATTTTTATTATTTCACTTTAAGCATTATTTAAATCAATGCTCCTGAAAAAACGTCAGTTTTTAAAGACATTTTTCCCAATTAATATATGTCCCCTGGGGCAGGACCCGGGTCCCCATACACTTTTTATGGCAAAGAACGTGCATATCAGCCTTCAGTGAGAACTTTGGATTTTGCAGGTTCGAGCCCCATTGACTTCCACTATTCCAGCATATGTGATCTGACAGGCATTATTGCCGGAAATAGCGCTGTTATCCATTTGCATTAGCGCTGAGTTTCTGAGAGTTGAAGTCTTAATTGGCCTTATTTGAGGGCTATTTTTTGGCACTGCAGGATAATTTTTCGGCGCTATAGTAAATGACCCCTATAATTTGGGAATGTACTATCACATCTCCTTTGTTGCTCCCTGTACTTTCTGAAAACTGAACAAAACTCAGTTTAAAAAAAACAAACAAATAAGCCAAGTAGGCTTCCTAATAAACCAAAAAAAAAAATAAAAAAGAGAAATATGCATTTAACTGTGCAAAACCTATAGCTCGTGCCACCGGGGGTATTATTGTGGGATAGTTATCAATTTCCCATATGGTTACCAGCTTGCCCATTTATGCATTATATCAAGAATGGTATGATGCATACCCTCCATTAATCTTATGGCTTCCATTCTTTGGAGCACCTGGGTCCAGGGCACTGTAGGAGAGCGCCAGTTTAGCTCGATAGCCCAAATGATTGCACAGAAAAGTGTGTGAGCTAACTTCCGGGTTGGGGTTGGGACCTCTGGGAGTGGTGCGAATGGCAGGCACAATGGTCAGGTCAAAGTAATAAGAGACCCTGTCGTTTGGGTCACACTAGAGCCAGCTTGATACCAAATCGGCTTGAGGCCAGGGCTTGTTCACATTTTTAAAGGAACAGCACACCATTATTTTTTGTTTATCTTTCAGACGTTTAAGGCTCAAAATTTGCGGCACATAAACCCCACCTTCACCGTCCCCCATGTGCCCCCCCCCCCCCAAATGTGAAAGCTGGAGATGCCACTGGGTGAAAGTTCCCAGTAGGCAAGTGGTTAATGATATTTGCATGTACAGGGTACTAGTTAGGGACAGATAAACATAAACCAGTTCACCAGGGAAGGGGTGACTACGTACTTGCCCATATTATATAAGCTCGATTTTGCTTGCACCCCTTTCTGGGATTTAGTGGTACCAATGAGTCCATTGCACCAGTGCTTCAGGAAGGGGTGTTTTGGGGGAACCCCATTCAAACAATCCTAATGATGAAGTGCATGTGTGCTGGTATAAACATAGCAGGGAGGCCATTCAGCTTTTCAATGCTTACTGCTCCTTTGCTATGGGGTTACCAACCCACTCCAAACCAGGGAACAGTTTACATTTAGTGGAAGGTGAAAAACTGGCAAATGTTGGGTGAATTTCAGAAAAAAAATCTGCATTAACTGAGTGATAAATAGGATGATATGTACAGCACAACACTTTTCTATTGAAGAACAGATGTTGGGTGAATCTTATTTGATGCAATTTTCACACTAATAAATCTTGTTTAATGGAATTTTCAAAGGGTGAATGTTGTTTAACCCCTTGGCGTTGGCTCCCGCTGGCCCTTTAAGGGGTATGGTATTCTGGGATGCAGGGATGAGATGGGATGTGACCATCGGAAAACTCTGGATTGTAAGACATGATCGAGAGATTTTTGCGAGCCGCTGGTCACCATTTTTTTTTTAAAGCCCATGGTGCGTGAAACACACTCAAAAACTTCAGCTGGTGCCAAAAAAATGTGCACACACATAAAGAGTGAAACACAAAAAAGTGCAACGGGTACACAAGCCCTCTGAAATCAGAGGACCTTGCCCTGAATCCCCCGGGGCGTTAGGCTCCTGTCGGGGACAAGGGTACTTACACTCGGTCCATCTGGCCGAAACAGATCAGACTGCCGAAACAGACCCCCTCAAGTACTCGGTGGGGCTCCTTCAAAGGGAGACCCCATGAGAGAGGGTGAACCAAGCCAGAAGGCCATGTCCACCCCCTCCCAAGACTTTCAGGGCAGGCCCGAGGACCTGCAACCCTACTCATCACACAGTGCAAAACGTGTACAACACAAAAATACAAAAAGTGACACACAAAGAGAATAAATTAAAAGAAAGTGGGGGGGAAGGAAGTAAGGGGGGGTGAAAAGGTGGCCATTGTGCAATACAATGGGCAGGTGAGTCGCCGGTCACCATGCCGGGAGCGCACAGGGTGCACGCTCTCAACACAGCTCAATCGGCGCTAAAGCAAGCAAATATGCAGCCCCTCTGCGCCAAGGGCCCCGATCGCTGAGAGGCCGCATATTTGGGCAAAGACTTTTCGAAAACCCTCTCCTGCTTGGATACATCCTGCATGACCATACTGTTCTAAATAAATCATGCTCAAGACATTTTTCGGCAGAGACAATCTACCTGTGGGTATCGGTAAATGTTCATGAGTTCAGCCACAGCAAGTGTTGGTGGGAAAGTGGAATCGCCTACAAAACCAGCGACTTCAGGGATTTCCATACAAGAGTAGTTTGGAGCTCTCTGCTTATAACCAGCGAGTATCTTCATAATGGAATCTATTGCCTTCATATTATACCCACAAGTGTCAAACACGTGATAGCCCAGAGTAATGTTGGGAAGGAGATGGGGATCCTTGTTAATCTCATCAATTGCAAAGAGAAATGCCATCAAGATTTGATATTCTACTGAATCCAAACTGTAGAAAGTATACCATTAAATCTCACATATGATGGACTGTGCACACATTTAAAATTATTGTTGTACAAACTGTAAAATGCTTAGAGGAAAAAAAAAAAAAAAAAAGAAAATAAACACCATTTTCTAATTACTTTCCCACGTTGCTAAATTTTCCCTTTTTAATTTTACTCAACATTATCTGAATTACCTGAGAAAGAATACAAACCTATCACTAGGGCAAACATTAAAAGGGTAATTCCACTTTCATGGGGAATAAAACAGCAAATAAAAAAAAAAATACGATAGTGTGTACAGTTGCGACACAAGTCCTACTGGAATGTTATTAACCACTCAAGGACCGAGCCTCTTTTTCAGATTTTTTGAGATTTGTTGTTTAAAAACATTTGTTTTTGCTAGAAAATTACTTAGAACTCCCAAACATTATATTTTATAAATATATATGTATATATATATATATATATATATATATATATATATATATCTATATCTATATCTATATCTATATACACTGTGATACACTGTGTGTGTGTGTACATATATATATATATATATATATATATTTATTCATATATATATATATATATATATATATATATATATAATATAATTTTTTTCTAAAACCCTAGAGAATAAAATGGCGGTCATTGCAATACTTTCTGTCACACCGTATTTGCGCAGCGGTCTTACAAGCGCACTTTTTTTTGGAAAAAATAGATCTTTCTGAATTAAAAAATAAGACAACAGTAAAGTTAGCCCAATTTTTTTATATTGTGAACGATAATGTTACGCCACGTAAATTGATACCCAACATGTCACGCTTCAAAATTGTGCCCGCTCGTGGAATGGCGACAAACTTTTACCCTTAAAAATCTCCATAGGCGACATTTAAAAAATTCTACAGGTTGCATGTTTTGCATTACAGAGGAGGTCTAGAATTATTTCTCTCGCTCTAACGATCGTGGAGATGCCTCACATGTGTGGTTTGAACACCGTTTTCATATGCGGGCGCTACTCAAGTACGCGTACGCTTCTGCATGCGAGCTCGGCGGGACTTTTTTTTTTCTTTCTTCTTATTTATTTTACCTTTTAATTTTTATTTTTACACTGTTCTTTAAAAAAAATTGTGTCACTTTTATTCCTATTACAAGGAATGTAAACATCCCTTTTAATAGAAAAAAAGCATGACAGGTCCTCTTGAGTAGGAGATCAGGGGTCAAAGACCTCACATCTCATATTTACACTAAAATGCAGTAAAAAAAAAAAAATTCTCATTTAAAAAAAATATTTAAAAAAAATGACCCTTTAAGAACTATGGGCGGAAGTGACATTTTGACGTCACTTCCGCCCTGCAATGTCATGGAGATGGGTGGGGGCCATCTTCCTCTCCCTGCACAGCCACAGAGAGGCCCCGATCGCCTCCGCCGCTTCCCGACGGCTCTGGTAAGCGGCAGATGGCACCGGAAGCGGCGGGAGGGGGGGCCTTTCCAGCCTACGATAAAAGTGATCTCAAGGCGAATCTGCTGCAGAGACCACTTTTATCTTGTAGCAGACTGCCGGCCAAACACGAGGATACTGGGGTTATGGCAGCCAGCTGCTGCCATAACAATGATATCCTCCGTCAAAGTAAGGGCGTATATCGGCATGCGGCGGTCCGGAACTGGTTAAAAAATACCTTTTACTTTTCAATCTGCAGCCGCTGTAGGTTTCTGAAAATGCAATATGGCCACCTGGAGGTGTTCTGTGCACAGAATGTGCACAGAACTCCCCCCAAAACGTAGTTTCTTGCTTGCGTGATTGGCTTACTGATTTTCCCAGAAATCTGCACTAAGATACAGGTCAGATTTCAGGCATCCCCTGCAACAAAAATGTCATTTTTAGTGAGATACTCCAAATAGGAACATGTCTAAAGGGATGCGGGCCCAGCAGAGCCCTGCAGGTGCACAGCTGATTAATAATTATGAAACCCCTCCCATTAGACCCACTCCGCACAGAGGAACAAACCGTGATTTCTGCAAAATAACAAAAGGTAGGAATCTACAACAAAGTTTGCAATGTACGAGGGGGATGGGTTTTTTTTTTTTCAAAAAAAGTGAAGTTACACTTTAACGAGGGGCTCTATATGCTGAAGTATTTTAGGGGGGCTGTACGGCTCTTAACCACATCAATACTGGGAACTTTCGCCCCCTTCCTTCCCAGACCAATTTTCAGCTTTCAGCGCTGTCACACTTTCAATGACAATTGCCCGGTCATGCAACACTGTACCCAAATGAAATTTTTATCATTTTCTTCGCACAAATAGAGCTTTCTTTTGGTGGTATTTATTCACAACTCCGTTTTTTATTTTTTGCGATATAAGCGAAAAAAGAGCGGAAATTTGGAAAAAAAAACAAAAAACAATATTTTCTTCTTTCGATTTTAAAAGAAATCCAATAAAATCAAATTTTGTCATACATTTAAGCCAAAATATATTCTGCTACATGTCTTTGGTAAAAAATCCTGTTAAGTGTATAATAATTGGTTCGTGTGATCACGGGCACATTTGCGCAAATGATCATGTACACATGTGCGCAGGTGATCACGGACATATGTGTGCAGATAATCATTGGGACATGTGATTTTACTGTTACATATGTGGGGGGACAGGTGTTTTTACTGTGTGGGGACATGTGTGTGGGGACAGTGTTTTGGGGATGCTATTTTGGGGACTTTGTGTGTTTACACTGTGTGGGGACACTGGGCTGGTGATCAGTGTGTAAAAATCTGTAAAAACAGCTCATACTCACTGATCACCAGCCGGCTGCAGCAATCCGCTCTCCTCTCCTTACCGACAACTTCTGTGTGAGGAGAGGAGAGCCGATCGCCTAGCAACCGGCTCTCTGTTTGCATCACATGACTGCTGTGATTGGACACGGCCATGATCAGGAGGGCCAATCACAGAGCCCTCCTGCCGATCGGAGATGCGCCGTGTCTGGGTGACACGAGCGCATCAGGATCGCGCCGCTGCGCAGGCAGGCGCGCGCATAATCCCCCTCCTTCTGAAGAACATTCCTGAATGTCCACTCAGGAGAGAGTGCCCACCCAGCCGTATATATACAGTGGCCGGGTGGGAAGTGGTTAATATTGCTTAAAGGGGTTGTAAACCCTCAATGTTTTTCCCCTTAGTGCATTCTGTGCATTAAGATGAAAAACCTCTTTTGATGCAGCTGCCCCCCAGAGCCCCCCTTTTACTTACCTGAACCCGATCTTTCAAATGATGGGGACGAGCACACCACCTCCAGCCGGTGTCTCAGGTCCTGATTGGATAGATTGATAGCAGCGCAGCCATTGGATCCCGCTGCTGTCAATCAAATCCAATGACGGGGGGGCGAGGCTGAGTCCTGCTGTCCAGGAGCGCCTGCGCGAGTGCTCGAGGGAGAGCGGCTCTCCTACAGGGCACTCGAGAAGAGGAGGAGCCAGGAGCACTGCTGAGGGACCCCAGAAGAGGAAGATCGGGGCCACTCTCTGCAAAACCAACTGCACAGAATAGGTAAGTATGACATGTTTGTTTTTTTTGTTTTTTAAACAAACCTTTACATATCCCTTAAAATTTATATCTCCATTGTTGGGAAATTCTATTAGCTTTAGGTTATCTTAAAAAGACTAGGAATGAGTAAATTGATTTTGCGGCAAAATTAGCACTTTTGTCTTTGCCAATATTTCTCTGCAGGAAGATTGCAATTTAAGTGATACCCTTCATTGGCTAATTCAAAGAGGAGCTTCAGTCTCCTCCCCAAAAAATTAAAAGTCAGCAGCTACAAACACTGTAGCTGCTGACTTTTAATATAAGGACACTTACCTGTCCAGGGATCCAGCACTGTTCTTACCCGAGCCGATTCTTCAATCCAGGGTCCAGGTATCGGTATCTTAACTAAGGGGAACTGGTAGTGAAACCTTAAGACTTCACATCTGGCTTCCCACTGCAGCACTTTGTGAATGGTCCTGCAGTCTTCTGGGACCTGTAATGTGTACCAGAAGGCTCAGAGGGATGGAGGGGATCCGAACTTCCGCTCGGATTGCCGTGGCAAAAAAACAGGTACCTGCTCCACCCCCTCCCCCAAAAATTGCCAATAGTTAAAGAGAAGGGGTGAGGGATGCTAACAAGCTGCACTTCCCCTTTTAGGGGAAGTTCCTCTTTAAGTTATGAAAGATGGAAGGTTTCAGGATCTGTTAGGGTCCCTTTGTTAGGTTTAATACTTTTGTAGAAAGCTGGTGAAGTGAGCAAATGGATTATAAAACTTGTGTCTAGGGATGAGCTTTTGGTTGGGTTCATTTCAATGAACTCTAGTTGTTTGCGGTTCACTAAATGGCCATGGGCGTCCGCAGAACTTTTTTCAGGGGGGGGGGCATAATTTTAAGGTCACCCATGCTCTGTACCTTTTTGACAATGTAATTATCACATTATAATGGTCAGAGACTGCAGATGTAGTACAGGAGATGGTCAGAGACTGCAGATATGGCCAAAGAGACTGTCAGAGACTGCATACATGGCCCAAGAGACTATAAGAGACTGCATACATGGCCCAAGAGACTATAAGAGACTGCATACATGGCCCAAGAGACTATAAGAGACTGCATACATGGCCCAAGAGACTATAAGAGACTGCGGACATGGCCCAAGAGACTATAAGAGACTGCGGACATGGCCCAAGAGACTATAAGAGACTGCGGACATGGCCCAAGAGACTATAAGAGACTGCGGACATGGCACAAGAGACTCTAAGTGACTGCATACATGTGGGGGGTGACAGAGAGAGACAGGGGGTGACAGAGAAAAAGGGGGTGACAGAGAGAGGGGGTGACAAAGAGACAGAGGGGGTGACAGAGAGAGACAGAGGAGGATGACATAGAGAAGGGGGGTGACAGAGAGAGGGGGTGACAGAAAGAGACAGAGGGGGTGAAAGAGAGAGGAGTGTGACAGAGAGAGACAGAGGAGGGGGTGACAGAGAGAGAGGGGGTGAAAAAATACAGAGGGGTGACAGAGAGAGAGGGGGTGACAGAGAGGGGTGATGGGGGGTCAGAGAGAGGGACCCCCTAGCCCTGT
This sequence comes from Lithobates clamitans, assembly GCA_037952925.1. Taxonomy (NCBI): domain Eukaryota; kingdom Metazoa; phylum Chordata; class Amphibia; order Anura; family Ranidae; genus Lithobates; species Lithobates clamitans. Next base: position 774,950 of record JBBGZY010000588.1, on the reverse strand, counting down.
CTGCAGTCCCTCAAGTGCCCCTATGTCCCAGTGGTGTGTGTAATGCCCAGTACGGTCCCTCGCATGCCAATAAGATGTCCATGTTGGCCAGCAGCTGGCAAGACCCGTTTTCATTCTGGGTGAGGACAGGAGGTGCTCTGTTCCTTCCATCGGATCTTTGATCGGATCTATGATGTGATGTGGAGCGGTCCCTGGCTGCTTGCATTTCCTGCCTGTGCTTGTTCTCTGGGAGACATTGTGCCCGCTGTTCCTGGCGTCTTGCTGCTCTCCTTTCCCGCGGCTTCCTTCTCCTGGGCCGCTCGTCACACTGTGTAGACTGGGTGATGTCATCCTGCCCACCCCTTGAGGCCTTCACTGTCCCGCTCCTTGCACCAGCCCTGCTAAACTGTGTATAGGATAAAGACCGAGTGGGGAACGGAAGGAGATTGCACCATGGTAAATCCCAGTAATAGCTTGAAATGTTATAGATAATGGTGTATGCAGCACAGAAAGTCAACATGTTTCAGCTTCAAATAGCCTTAATCCTGACTAGTCTGTGCTGTATACATAATTATTCAATAAGTTCCAAGATTTTTCCATGGTGCCAGCTCCTTCTGTAGCTAAAAAAAAAATGTTGGTGTGGCTTGCAGATTTTTACATTTTTTCCGTTAACGATGAGTCAATCCGACTGTTTTGAATGTTTTTGATCAGATTGTTTTGCTTATTACTACATTTGTAGTGAAAGTAGTGAAAGGGTCAAAGGGGGCTGTGGGGGGGGGGGGGCAGCCAGGATTGTGGGGAAGAGGCCCTCACTTTCCCAAATGGTCTGATATGGACTTCGAGGAACCCCACGCCTTTTTTTCAAATATGACTTCCCTCTTGACAGCCATATCAGGATAATAAGGGTCTGGCATGTATTTTAGGGGTAACCCTACCTGCTTTATTTTTAAGGGGGTCCCCAATATGCAAGACCTTTATCTAGGATAAGGGTCTGGTATAGGTGAATGGAATCCGTATCCACTTTGCTTACAAAGAGAACAAAATTGTTTTGCTGTAGTAGGCTAGGCTGTATACATCATGCCACTTCACAGGTAGGTTAAGGACATCTCTAAGCATAGTTAGAGGAATTTAGCATTTTTATAGTTGCCCTTTAGGCATTATTAAACTCACTGCCCCCCCCAAACATTTATTTATTTACTTTTTTGCTTTGGTACATGTTCTCCACCCAGCCCTCCATGACATTTGTTTGGCAATCCCTTGTCTATTAGCCTACACACCACTACTGTTTTTTACCATGTGACACCCATTGACTTCAAGAAGGTTTGTATTACTCACTCACACTTTAGTAACCTTATAGTAAGCGAACTGAAGCCAGATACTGTTTGTTCACCTCATACCTACTCCTAACATAAAATGCAAAATGTAATCCTCCAGATCTTTACCCCTTTGTTAGGACTGACAGTGTTGAAATCTAGCTTATCAATGGTTCTTGAGATCTGCCAGCACAGTACAGGCAGGGTTAATTATGGCAAACATGTACTTCCGAGCTTTCTCCTTAACATTACAGCATACAAAGTAGTTTTTAATCCAATTTGGCTGCAAAGGTGGAAATAAACTTTAAAACGGTATGTGGTGTTATTGAACAGTACGATTCTCACAAACAGTCTCAGTGGCAGTTAATACCGGCACTGCATATTTGACTGTGGAATTTGTTTTCTTTTATAATTAACATGGCTTACATTCAGCAGCAGCTTCCTGAACTGATTTATTGCAGTTTAAAAAAAAAGTTTGTTTTTTTCCTGGTTGCTTTAGCGGCAACATACATTTTTTTAGCTGGTAATAGGGCCACTTTGACTGGTGGATAGAAATTGGTCAATAGTTCACTGTGGCTGCCTCTGTTCTCACCGATGCAAAACTGTCCTGCCACTATCCAAGCAAGGCTGAGCCCAAATGTACAGGAGACAAAAAACTCAGGCTGGGGCTACAAGAATTAAGATAATTCAGAGGATAAAAGTACAAGCAGGTATTTTATCACAAAAATTAAGAGATTGAAGATAACACAACAGTGTAAAATTTGTCTGTAGCAAGACAATTGTAATGAGAAAGGTTGGTGCCCAAATGTACTGGAGACAAAAAGCTCAGGGTGGGGCTCTGCTACAAGAATTAAGATAATGCAGAGGATAAAGCAATGTAAAATTGGCCAAACGCAGGACAATCTGAATTTGGGAGAATTGGCCAAAAATTACTAGACAAAAAGAGAACAAGTGGGTTTTTTACTTACTACAAAAATTAGGAGAATACAAATGACACAACAGTGTAAAATTAGCCTGTAGCAGGTCAGTTTGAATGAGAATGGCTAGGCCCAAATGTACTAGAGACAAAAATCTTAGGCTGGGGCTCTGCTATAAGACTTAAGATATGCCAAGGATACAGCAGTGTCAATTTGGCCAAAAGCAGGACAGATTTAATTGGGGATAGTAGAACTAACCTATGTATGCCTAACTTTTATTGTATCTATAGGGACAAGGTGTGTAATAAATGTGTGTGATATAATGTGATTTAGATTAGGTGCACGCTGTTCTTACAGTTTCTTCAAATAACGCAAACAAAGGGCATCTCTGAGAACAAGAGGCATCATAACTGAATTATCTGCTTTGATCACCCCAAAGGCCATATAAAAACCCAGAGCAGCCATGAAAACCTTAAAATACAACCCCTGAAACAGATCTGAACACAAATCTGCCTCTGGAAGAATGGTCAAACATTCCCATAGACGCCCTTCTAAATCTTGTGGACAGCCTTCCCAGAAGAGTTGAAGCTGTTATAGCTGCAAAGGGTGGGCCAACTCAATATTGAACCCTACGGACTAAGATTAGGATGCCATTAAAGTTCATATGCGTGTAAAAGCAGGCATCCCAATACTTTTTGGTAATATAGTGTAATTATTAATGGGGGATAATTGGGTTTTATTAGAGGGGGAATCGATTATTATTGAGGGAAAATGTGAGTTTTATTATAGGGTGATGCAATTATTAATGAGGTATAATAGCATTTTATTAACAATTGTTACTGAGGGGATAAAGGGGTTTTATTATAGGAAGGATACAAATATTACTAGGGGTTTTGTTATAGGGAGGTAAAATTATTACTGTGGGGATAATAATATTATATTATTAAGGGAAACAATTTTTTTTTATTTTATTCATGTATTCTTTATTCAAAAGGGAAACAATTTTTACTATGGGGATAATAGGATTATATTAAAGGAAACAATTATTACTGGGGGGATAATAGGATTTTCTTTTAGAGGGGATACAATTATTACTGGAGGGATAATAAGGTTTTTGTTTTTTACAGGAGTGATACAATTATTAATGAGTGGATTATTGTGTTATATTATAGAGGGAATACACTATTACTGGAGGGATAATAGTGTTTTATTATACGGAGATACAATTACTAATGAGGGGACTTATTGTGTTATATAATAGAGAGGATACCATTATTACCTAAATATTCAGCACCCTAATCTTCTCCCCCCTGATCTGTCAGCTCTTTGTGTATCTGAAGCTGGGACAGTCAGCATGATGTACACCACACACCCGAATGAAGTCTGTAACTATGATCTGACATACGTGTGTTCATTATGGTTGCCACCTCATCCCTTTAAACCCGAACACATATTAATTACACGGGTTCTGTGGCTGATTAAGGTGGTAATTAAAATCGATGCCTTATCTGCATTTAATTAGCCTCAGAACCCGTGTGATTCAAAGGTGTTCGGGTTTAAAGGGATGAGGTGGCAACTCTAGTGTTCATACCGTCAGTGCAGATCAGACCCTACCAATCCTTGGTTCATAGTACATACATTCAGGGCCGTCTTTACCGCGGGGCAAAAGGGGCATCTGCCCAGGGCCCTGTTATTGTTGGGGGCCCTGCGCTGCCCGTCCCTTAAACCCTGCACTGCCCGCCGGAGTTCGGCCACCTCCGGTGCTGGTCGCATGTTGGCTGCTTGCTACTGTCACTTGGAAATACACAAGCACGGCTTGTGTTTTTCCAAGTGACAGCGCTCCTCTTCTGGCGACTGTTCTCATCCCTCGCGTACACACACGATCTATGAGAGCAGAGGAGGAAGGGGACGGGGACTCTGCACAGGGGAAGCTGCTTCTGGGACTGGCAGGCTCCACTGACATCGGAGGACAACATGCTGTGAGTTTTCCTCTGTACTGGAAGGGGGGGGGGGCTTTGTGGGAGGACAGCCTTGTACTTAGGGGGAGTGGAGCTCTGTATTGAAATCTGGGTGGGAGGAGAGCTGTGCACCTCTGCACTCTGCACCCACCTCTCTCTGCACCCACCTCACTCTGTACTCTGCACCCACCTCACTCTGTACTCTGCACCCACCTCACTCTGTACTCTGCACCCACCTCACTCTGTACTCTGCACCCACCTCACTCTGCACTCTGCACCCACCTCACTCTGCACCCACCTCACTCTGTACTCTGCACCCACCTCACTCTGTACTCTGCACCCACCTCACTCTGCACCCACCTCACTCTGTACTCTGCACCCACCTCACTCTGTACTCTGCACCCACCTCACTCTGCACTCTGCACCCACCTCACTCTGCACCCACCTCACTCTGTACTCTGCACCCACCTCACTCTGTACTCTGCACCCACCTCACTCTGCACCCACCTCACTCTGTACTCTGCACCCACCTCACTCTGTACTCTGCACCCACCTCACTCTGTACTCTGCACCCACCTCACTCTGCACTCTGCACCCACCTCACTCTGCACCCACCTCACCCCTGCACCCACCTCACCCCTGCACCCACCTCACCCCTGCACCCACCTCACCCCTTCACTCTGCACCCACCTCATTTTGCACCCACCTCACACTTGCACTCTGCATCCACCTCACCCTACACTCTGCATCCACCTCACCCTACACTCTGCATCCACCTCACCCCTGCACTCTGTACCCACCTCACTCTTCACTCTGCACCCACCTCACTCTGCACCCACCTCACTCTGCACTCTGCATCCACCTCACTCTGCACCCACCTTACCCCTGCACTCTGCATCCACCTAACCCCTGCACTTTGCATCCACCTAACCCCTGCACTTTGCATCCACCTAACCTCTGCACTCTGCATCCACCTAACCCCTGCACTCTGCATCCACCTAACCCCTGCACTCTGCATCCACCTAACCCCTGCACTCTGCATCCACCTCACCCCTGCACCCTGCACCCACCTTGCTCTGCACTCATCTCACTCTGCACTCTGCACGCACCTCACTCTGCACCCACCTCACCCCTGCATTCTGAACCCACCTTACCCATGCACTTTGCATCCACCTAACCCCTGCACTTTGCATCCACCTAACCCCTGCACTTTGCACCCACCTCACCCCTGCACTTTGCACCCACCTCACCCCTGCACTTTGCACCCACCTCACCCCTGCACTCTGCACCCACCTCAGTCCTGCACTTTGAACACACCTCACCCCTGCACTCTGCACCCACCTCAGTCCTGCACTCTGCACCCACCTCAGTCTGCACCCACCTCACCCCTGCACTCTGCACCCACCTCACTCTGCACTCTGCACCCACCTCACTCTGCACTCTGCACCCACCTCACCCCTGCACTCTGCATCTACCTCACCCCTGCACCCACCTTACTCCTGCACTCTGCATCCACCTCACCGCTGCACTCTGTAGACAGCTCACTCTGCACCCACCTCACCCCTGCACTCTGCACCCACCTCAGTCCTGCACTTTGCACCCACCTCAGTCCTGCATTCTGCACCCACCTCAGTCCTGCATTCTGCACCCACCTCGGTCCTTCATCCTGCACCCACCTCAGTCCTGCACCCACCTCACTCCTGCACCCTGCGCCCACCTCACCCCTGCACTCTGTGCCCACCTCACCCCTGCACTCTGCGCCCACCTCACCCCTGCACTCTGCACCCACCACACCCCTGCACTCTGCACCCACCTCACCAGTGCACTCACCTCACTCTGCACCCACCTCAGCCTTGCACTCTGCACCCACCTCAGCCCTGCACTCTGCACCCACCTCACCCCTGCAATCTGCACCCACCTCACCACTGCAATCTGCACCCACCTCAGTCCTGCACTCTGCACCCACCTCACCCCTGCACTCTGCACCCACCTCACCCCTGCACTCTGCACCCACCTCACCTCTGCACAAAGCGCACCCCCAACCCTGCACTCTGTACATAGTGCACCCCTCAATGCTAGTGCAGTTTGGCCACACCCGCAATTTGCACTGAGAGGTTATGATGTGTAGTAACCTCTAGCAACTAATCAGTGAGCAATAATGATTTTCAGTAACCTCTAGAATCCAATTAGTGAGCAGTAATGATGTTCTGTAACCTCTAGCAACTAATCTGTGAGCTGTAATTATGTGTTGTAATCTCTGGCAGCCAATCACAATTGTTGCCTGATCTGCTTCAGTAAACACCCACCTCATTTTGCACCCACCTCACACTTGCACTCTGCATCCACCTCACCCTACACTCTGCATCCACCTCACCCTACACTCTGCATCCACCTCACCCCTGCACTCTGTACCCACCTCACTCTTCACTCTGCACCCACCTCACTCTGCACCCACCTCACTCTGCACTCTGCACTCTGCATCCACCTCACTCTGCACCCACCTTACCCCTGCACTCTGCATCCACCTAACCCCTGCACTTTGCATCCACCTAACCCCTGCACTTTGCATCCACCTAACCTCTGCACTCTGCATCCACCTAACCCCTGCACTCTGCATCCACCTAACCCCTGCACTCTGCATCCACCTAACCCCTGCACTCTGCATCCACCTCACCCCTGCACTCTGCACCCACCTTGCTCTGCACTCATCTCACTCTGCACTCTGCACGCACCTCACTCTGCACCCACCTCACCCCTGCATTCTGAACCCACCTTACCCATGCACTTTGCATCCACCTAACCCCTGCACTTTGCATCCACCTAACCCCTGCACTTTGCACCCACCTCACCCCTGCACTTTGCACCCACCTCACCCCTGCACTTTGCACCCACCTCACCCCTGCACTCTGCACCCACCTCAGTCCTGCACTTTGAACACACCTCACCCCTGCACTCTGCACCCACCTCAGTCCTGCACTCTGCACCCACCTCAGTCTGCACCCACCTCACCCCTGCACTCTGCACCCACCTCACTCTGCACTCTGCACCCACCTCACTCTGCACTCTGCACCCACCTCACCCCTGCACTCTGCATCTACCTCACCCCTGCACCCACCTTACTCCTGCACTCTGCATCCACCTCACCGCTGCACTCTGTAGACAGCTCACTCTGCACCCACCTCACCCCTGCACTCTGCACCCACCTCAGTCCTGCACTTTGCACCCACCTCAGTCCTGCATTCTGCACCCACCTCAGTCCTGCATTCTGCACCCACCTCGGTCCTTCATCCTGCACCCACCTCAGTCCTGCACTCTGCACCCACCTCACTCCTGCACCCTGCGCCCACCTCACCCCTGCACTCTGTGCCCACCTCACCCCTGCACTCTGCGCCCACCTCACCCCTGCACTCTGCACCCACCACACCCCTGCAATCTGCACCCACCTCACCAGTGCACTCACCTCACTCTGCACCCACCTCAGCCTTGCACTCTGCACCCACCTCAGCCCTGCACTCTGCACCCACCTCACCCCTGCAATCTGCACCCACCTCACCACTGCAATCTGCACCCACCTCAGTCCTGCACTCTGCACCCACCTCACCCCTGCACTCTGCACCCACCTCACCCCTGCACTCTGCACCCACCTCACCTCTGCACAAAGCGCACCCCCAACCCTGCACTCTGTACATAGTGCACCCCTCAATGCTAGTGCAGTTTGGCCACACCCGCAATTTGCACTGAGAGGTTATGATGTGTAGTAACCTCTAGCAACTAATCAGTGAGCAATAATGATTTTCAGTAACCTCTAGAATCCAATTAGTGAGCAGTAATGATGTTCTGTAACCTCTAGCAACTAATCTGTGAGCTGTAATTATGTGTTGTAATCTCTGGCAGCCAATCACAATTGTTGCCTGATCTGCTTCAGTAAACTCATTTTGAGTCTAGCTGGGGGGCCCTAATAAATACTATGCCCAGGGCCCAATCAATATTAAAGACGGCCCTGCATACATTTAGAGAAAGAGAGAGAAATACAGTATACAAGGTATTTATTAAGATAATCTCTTAATGAAAACAAGAATACAATGACAATAGACTTACTTCTCACAGTGATACAGAAAATCATGTACACAATTTCTTCCTTGTATCTTCTGTATGGAGTTGTGCACAGTGAAGAGTCCTCCGATGATCACATCTCCTGGCCGGTAATACTCATATTCAAACACCGGCTGCTGAGGGGAGAGGCGGCACACAGGTACGTAGAAAGCAGTTGTAGAGGCAATGAAATTATTTCCTTGTAGGATGAAGACCAACCCGGAGAGGACAATGAGGATCATAAATCCGTCCATGACAAAGGACATCTCCGACAGCTGAGTGTTTCCTCTGCACTGATAAGTGACCATCTCCAGCACTTTATATACAATATGGGAGATTTATTTAGACTGGAAAAGAAAGGTCTGAGGAAAACTATTTTGGTAATATAAATTTCAACTCATAATATAACATCTTTTTTTTTTTTAACTGAATAATATTATCCATCCTCTGGATGCTTCAAGATGAGGGCTTAACCAGTTATTGTCATGCAATGTTGTCATATATCTCTGCGATTGGTATTAGGGTAAGCTTGGAGAAAATCTGCCCGGGGCAGGGGGGAGATATTGGTGTCAGATAGGAGGAATTCTGACTTGTAAATTCCAAATCTTGGAGTAATGCACAGGACACAGGCAACTTATTCATACACAATGGATTATAGGCTTGTACTTTCAGGTGATTTGACACCAGCAAGTTTTTGAGGACACTCAAAATTTCCATCATGTTAATTGTACCCTGCAGGACAGGGTAACAGGTAACTTATTCATACATCATGGGGAGTCCTTAAGCAATGAATACAAAGGGTGGGCAGCAAGTAAGCAAACGGAACTGTGCCAACAGGCCCAAAACACAACAGGGGTTAAAGCAGGGCCGATCCTGGGTGGGTGCGCGGGGTGGTGCATCACACCCGGGCGCCGCAGAGGTGGGGGCGCCCAAAGCTCCAGAGTGCTCCCCTCCCTCCTCCTCTCATTGTCTGTGTCCAGAGGCGGAGTGCATGTAGAAGGTGCTGCGGGTCCCCATCCCGCTTACTCTCTCCGCCGGCAACTGACAGGAGTGGTTCAGAGGAGAGACTGTGCTGCCACTGTTATCAACGGGAAAAGGGCTCTCTGTGTTTACTGCCCATCCCCCTCCCTCCTCCAGTCAGAGGAGGAGAGCAAAGCAGTCGGAGATCAGAGCGGCCGTGTCTCCGAGTAGAGAGAGAGCAGCCGCAGGCTCTTCTTTCCCCCCTCCTTCTCCTCCTCGCGCTGCTGTACTAGAGAGCGGCACTTGCCAGCACAGCCACTCACTATGTTTCTTCTCCCGCCTTCATATTGGCCAGGGAAGAAATACAATAAAAAAAGAGCAGAGAAGAGGATTGTGGGACATATAGTCCCGAGGACTGGCGGCCCACACAGCATGCCCAGCAGAATTGGAGAGGGAGAGAGAGAGAGCCAGGAGCTTGGGAAAGTTTTCAAGGAAGTGAACCTAGGACTCCAGGGAGAGGACAGTGCTGAGGGGACACCATCAGAGAGAGAACCACGCTGCACTAGAGGGAAAGCCACACAGCTTAGCGCCATCCCTGGTGAAGAAAGGAATGAGTCATTGCCAGGATGTAGATCTGAGCGCTACCTAGCGGAGTCGCCACGGGCAACCCAGAGTGAGCTGACTCCTGATCAGAAGAACCGTTGTTGCTGTATCGCTGGGTCAGGTGAAAGAGCCGGTCAGCCATTATTTACTGGCATCCATAAGAACTGCAGTCTCTGACCATGTCCTGTAATATGTCTGCAGTCTCTGACCATCTCCTGTACTATGTCTGCAGTCTCTGACCCTCTCCTGTAGTATGTCTGCAGTCTCTGACCCTCTCCTTTAGTATGTTTGCAGTCTCTGACATCTCTTGTACTATGTCTGCAGTATGTCTGGAGGCTCTTTCTAACAGACTCTCTAACAGAAGCCCTCTCTGTGTGCATCAGAGAGACTCCCCTCCAGGTCCCATTAGTGTATTCTCTTCCTGTATTTTCTTTATTGTTAAAAGGTCATGGGAAGATCCCAGGGTAACAAAGACTTCTTAGGGGAGCATCTCTGTGTTTCAGTCATTGCCATAGAAACGTTTGTAAAGGGAAGGAGTTAGCAAGATGACCACGCCCATGCAGGGGTGCCAGAAATATTTCTGCACCCAGGCGTCTGACCCTAGGATCGGCCCTGGGTTAAAGACTCAAGTTCAGAGTGATGCAAGAACCTTGCAGTGAAGAGTTGCTTCCACAGAAGTTTGGATATCCACCTGGTAAAACTCTGAGAAAGTATGAACAGAGGACCAGGTGGGAGCTTTACACAGTTGGCCACCAGAGGCTTGGTGTCAAAAGCCTAAGGATACTCCAACAGATCTGGTGTAGCAGGCACATAACAGCACAGGAGGAGAGTTTTTTTAAGAGCATAGGCTCTTCTAATGGTGGATTTTGAAGAAAGCGTTCCCTTTTCAAGGTTCAGAGAAAAGAAAAAACAAGAAATCCTGAAGTCTAATGGAAGCAGTAGCTTTTAGGTACAATCTAACGCCCCTGACTATGTCAACGCAATGTAGAGAGACATCCTTTGGATGCTTACAAGCAGGGCACAAGGATAGTAGAACAATATATTCATTGAGATGGAATACTGATCAATCTTTGGAAGAAAGAATGGTCTTGGGTACAAGTACATACAAGTAAGAAAAAAGGCTTTTTACAGGAAAGGGTGGCCAATTCAAGAACATATCTGACAGAATATCCCTGATGTGTTCAATGGAGCCTAACACAAGAAACACCTTGAATAAAACTTTTTACAAGAGAATGGGAAGCCAAAGGTCTTTGAAAAATGATTGAAAAGAATGACACCTGCCCTTTTAGGGTGATAAGAGCTAGATTCTGGTCAATAACTATTTGCAGGAAGGCTATAATGCAAGACACATGTGGGGAGATGCAGCATGGTGCGGCGGCATTAAACACTCAGAGTCCGGTTGCAGAGTTTAGAACTTGTTATAATGTCAAAGTTCCATAATTCACAACAAGCCCAGAGGGAAGGAGCCCAGCCAGGAACACTGCCAAAAATCTATCGGAAGTGTGTAGCAGAGCAGGTCTCAGATGTGCCGACAGCATCTGTCTTGAGAGGCAGAATGCGGCCTAGCCAGTCCATCCCCAAATAGGGAGATCTCCAGGAAGCATGGCATGTCCTTATCCTTTCCGTACTCATCTAGAACCTCACCCTGCTGCTCATCACTGTTCTTGCCAGAGGGGTGACATATCCCTACACTACCCACACAAAATATCCAATGCACCAAGCTTGGGAGCAAGGGCCCTAAATAGGCTCTGACTGACCCAAGATGACTGCCTTAGCCACATGGGATTGCAGCATCCAATCAGATAGCTTTACCAGTGACCCAGGACACCATAGAGGAATCATGTTCCCCTTAAGTTCTCTTCCAACTGTAATGCCGCTGCAGTCAAGCACTACCTACAGTGGAGAAAATAGAGTGCACCTGCCTACACTCCCCCCTATTTGACAGATGCTGTCCTCGGCATTGCTACACATGTGAAATACAATGAACACAATTGAGGCACAACAGGAAAAAATTTAAACATAATCATAGTATCTTGCAGGAACCTGGCTGCGGTTAGACAGCAAAAGGCAATGAGTAAAACTGTCCTCTATGGAGTCATGTAACAAGTAATCATCTTCTGGTTGGGATTCTGGGGCCACAGGTGGCTGCAGATCAACCATACCCACCATACCCTCTTCACCTGGACCCAAGACCGAGTCCTCTGTCATTTCTGGACAGCCGGTGGAATGTCCAGGCGTTGATGGACTGCCCATGGTTGTTGAACTGGGGCTTTCCACTTCTGAGACCGGAGGGGTCAGAGGCATCGAGCAGGTGAGGAGGCAGATACCAGTGAGCTGGAGCTTCCTGTACTGTGGAACATCCCCAATGTCAAATAATTCCTGGTCTATGGCTGGTTTGGCCAGAGATTTAGTCACTTAGTCACAGTCACGACTTAGCACACAGGGCCTCAGCAGGTTGCAGTGGAGACATCTCTTGACGGGATTGGGTCCTTCTGAGACCAGGTCACATACTGAAGTTGGAGGAAAGGGCTGTTGTTCCCCCTGATAGGGAGTATGTTCCCACTTGGGCTCTAGCTTACTGCCTCACTGTTTTTGGTATTTTTCACCAACACCCAATCCATGTGCTTGATGTGAACCTCAAAGGTCTTGATAAAAATAATGATATCATCCAAGTACTGATATAAGTCCAGGACATGGCTGCTTGTAGTGGATCACAAATAGCCTCTATTCTGAGTTGAGCCTCCGAGACACAGTGACGGGGCATTATGTACAGGTCTGCTAGGGTGGCATGGTTAGGACGTGAAACCTGGGTTGTTCCCAGATTAATGAGCTGCACAAGCTTTCTTTGTGAATTTTAGACAGGGTGCGTGCAACTAGCCACTCCCCTGCCACCACTGTGTGCTTGCGGGATTCCACCATAACGGTGGCCCCTTGAAGTTTCTTGTGAGCCCAGATGAGAAGAGACCAGACTACCTCCTAGGGGGGTACCAGGAGTAGTTTTTGCTTGGGTGGTGTGCAAAGGACTCCCACCCACTCAGGCTGTTTCCTCGCTGCCCTCTGGTTAACTTTACATAGTTACATAGTTACATAGTAGGCGAGGTTGAAAAAAGACACAAGTCCATCAAGTCCAACCTATGTGTGTGATTATATGTCAGTATTACATTGTATATCCTTGTATGTTGCGTTCATTTAGGTGCTTATCTAATAGTTTCTTGAAACTATCGATGCTCCCCGCTGAGACCACCGCCTGTGGAAGTGAATTTCACATCCTTGCCGCTCCTACAGTAAAGAACCCTCTACGTAGTTTAAGGTTAAACCTCTTTTCTTCTAATTTTATTGAGTGGCCACGAGTCTTGTTAAGCTCTCTTTTGCGAAAAAGTTTTATTTCTATTGTAGGGTCACCAGTACGGTATTTGTACATTGAAATCATATCCCTTCTCAAGCGTCTCTTCTCCAGAGAGAATAAGTTCAGTGCTCGCAACCTTTCCTCATAACTAAGATCCTCCAGACCCTTTATTAGCTTTGTTGCCCTTCTTTGTACTCGCTCCATTTCCAGTACATCCTTCCTGAGGACTGGTGCCCAGAACTGGACAGCATACTCTAGGTGCAGCCGGACCAGAGTCTTGTAGAGTGGGAGAATTATCATTTTATCTCTGGAGTTGATCCCCTTTTTAATGAATGCCAATATTCTGTTGCTTTGTTAGCAGCAGCTTGGCATTGCATGCCATTGCTGAGCATATCATCTGCTAGGACCCCCAGGTCCTTTTCCATCCTAGATTCCCCCAGAGGTTCTCCCCCCAGTGTATAGATTGCATTCATATGTTTGCCACCCAAATGCATTATTTTACATTTTTCTACATTGAACCTCATCTACCATGTAGTTGTCCACCCCATTAATTTGTTCAGGTCTTTATGCAAGGTTTCCAAATCCTGCAGAGAAGTTAGTGCCCTGCTTAGCTTAGTATCGTCTGCAAATACAGAGATTGAACTGTTTATCCCATCCTCCAGGTCGTTTATGAATAAATTAAATAGAATTGGTCCCAGCACAGAACCCTGGGGAACCCCACTACCCACCCCTGACCATTCCGAGTACTCCCCATTTATCACCACCCTCTGAACTCGCCCTTGTAGCCAGTTTTCAATCCATGTACTCACCCTATGGTCCATGCCAACGGACCCTATTTTGTACAGTAAACGTTTATGGGGGACATGTGTCAAATGCTTTTGCAAAATCCAGATACACCACGTCTACGGGCCTTCCTTTATCTAGATGGCAACTCACCTCCTCATAGAAGGTTAGGAGATTGGTTTGGCAAGAACGATTCTTCATGAATCCATGCTGATTACTGCTAATGATACCATTCTCCTTACTAAAATCTTGTATATAGTCCCTTCTCATCCCCTCCAAGAGTTTACATACTATTGATGTTAGGCTAACTGGTCTGTAATTCCCAGGGATGTATTTTGGGCCCTTTTTAAATATTGGTGCTACTCGTGAAGACTGAGGAGAAGAATAAATTCAATACCTTCGCCATCTCCCCATCCTTTGTAACCAGATGTCCTTCCTCATTCTTTATGGGGCCAATATGGTCTGTCCTCCCTTGTTTACTGTTTACATACTTAAAGAATTTCTTGGGATTTTTTTTGCTCTCCTCCGCTATGTGTTCTATCTTAGCCGTCCTAATTGCACCCTTACATTTCTTGTTGCATTCTTTATAAAGTCTGAATGATGAGGATGATCCCTCAACCTTGTATTTTTTGAAGGCCTTCTCCTTTGCTTTTATATGCATTTTTACATTGGAGTTAAGCCATCTAGGACTTTTGTTCGCCCTTTTAAATTTATTACCCAGTGGGATACATTGGCTAATGCCCTTATTTAATATGCTCTTAAACTAAACCCATCTCTCCTCCGTATCCTTTGTTCCTAATATTTTATCCCAATTTATGCCTTTTAGCAAGGTTTGTAGTTTAGGGAAGTTGGTTCTTTTGATATTCAGTGTCTTTGTGTTCCCTTCATGTTTCCTATTTGTGTGATTTACACTGAAACTAATTGACCTGTGATCGCTGTTACCTAAATTGCCCCGTATTTCCACATCCGTGATCAGGTCTGTATTGTTGGTAATCAGTAGATCCAGTAAAGTTTTATTTCTAGTTGATGCGTCTACCATCTGACCCATAAAATTGTCCTGCAAGACATTAAGGAACTGGCGAGCCTTAAATGAATGCGCGGTTCCCTCCGCTCAGTCTATGTCTGGATAATTAAAATCCCCCATTATGATAACACTTCCCATCCTTGCTGCTAATACAAATTGTGATAGGAGATCTGTCTCCACTTCCTCCCTCAGGTTAGGGGGCCTATAGCATATACCCAGTATTATTTTCCCCTTAGCTTCATCTCTTTGGAGCTCTACCCATAAGGATTCCACCTCCTCCCTAGCTCCCTCAGTGATGTAATCTCTCACATTCACTTGTACATTATTCTTGATATATAGGCATATCCCTCCCCCTTTTTTACCCTCTCTATCCTTGCGGTAAAGGGTATACCCTTGAATGTTTGCCAGCCAATCATGAGAGCTGTTGAACCAGGTCTCTGAAATTCCCATAAAATCCAAATCCTCCTCGCACAACAGTATCTCTAGTTCACCCATCTTGTCCGCCATGCTCCTGGCATTGGTGAACATGCCACATAGTTTAGACCGGTCGCATATTGTCCTCGTATTGGGTGTTTCGAGATTGCAACTAGGATTTGCTACTATACTTACCTCATGTTTTTGTGCTTTGGTCAACCTACCACTAATGCCCCCAATACTACCCTCTGGAATATCTTCCGCGCTGACTATCTCTACCTCTGGACCCTCCCCCCCATCGCCTAGTTTAAAAACCCCTCTAACTTTTTGGCCATCTTCATTCCCAGCAGATCTGCACCCTCCTCATTTAGGTGCAGCCCGTCCCTTCTATAGTACCGGTTATCGACTGAGAAGTCAGCCCAGTCCTCCAGGAACCCAAACCCCTCCTTACTACACCAGCTCTTCAGCCACTTGTTTAGTTCCCTAATCTCCCTCTGCCTTTCTGGTGTGGCTCAATGTACCGGTAGTATTCCTGAGAATATTACCTTGGAGGTCCTTTTCCTCAATTTAGCTCCTAAGTCCCTAAAATCGTTCTTTAGGACACTCCATCTGCCTCTGACTTTGTCATTGGTGCCAACGTGCACCATGACAGCTGGGTCTTCCCCAGGCCATCCCAGTAATCTGTCCACAAGATCCGTGATGTGCCGAACCCGAGCGCCCGGTAGACAACATACTGTTCGGTGCTTCAGGTCTTGGTTACAGATTGCCCTCTCTGTCCTTCTAAGAATTGAGTCCCCTACCACCAGAATCTGTCTTTCTTTTCCCTTCACTGCCCCCCCACTCTCACTGGAGGAGTTCTTCCCTCGGCAGCTAGGAGAGTCCCTCAGCTCCAGCAGTGCTGGTCCCTGACTGGTTTCACCAATGTCACTCAATGGAGCATACTTATTGGGATGCTCCAGTCCTGGATCGGCCTCCCTGGCACTTCCCCCTCTACCCTTCCTGACTGTCACCATCTACTCTTTGCTAGTGCCTGCACCTCTTTGTCTCCACCCGCCTCTGTGCTGGCCCCTGCCGGCCCCTGCCGTGTACGTTCCTGGCTCTCCTTTAGAATGGAGGGACTTCTCAGTGCTGACAGTTGCTTCCCCAGATTCAGAACCTGGGCTTCCAGGGAAACAATGTGCTTACATTTTGCACAGCAGTATTCGCCCTTGATTGGATGATCAAGGAACGCATACATGCAGCAAGATGTACAAAAAGTCGCCTCTCCACACCCGCCGGGCATCGTTCCTATTAAATTTAGTGAGGATTGGGGATTATACCCTGTCCAAATTACTTAACAGCTAGCTTCCTGGCACTTTTACTTAAGACAATACACAGGTACACAGCAAGACAATACACAGGTACTCGCAGATCTATGTGCACTCGCAGAACAGTTGCAGACCTACGTGCACTCGCAGAACAGTTGCAGACCTTTGTGATACGGGCCTGCTTTGTAGGCCCATATCACATTGAGCTACACAGATAGCAGGCCACAGCCCCACACACGCCAGCCAGAATGTTTAAACTTGGCCAGTAAATGGGGCAAGTCCTTGTACTTTAGCTTACTGGGCCGCGAGTCACTACTACTACTCGGCCTATCACTTGATCAGCAATCTGGATCCTCAACCAGGTAACACGTTCTACCAGAATGGACAATTTAATGGCCATAATGAGGGATAACCAGTTGCAATCCAGTTGGTCTCTGCTGGGCGTAGAAGCCATATTCCTAACATTGACCTCTGAACCTGTATCAATCAAGCATGGGACCTCTTGTCCATTAATGAGGGCAGCCACTACTGGACTTGGTGAAACCATAGACCCTGGTTTTCTGGGACCTTGTGTGCCCTTCTTGGGGGGTCATCTACCCCAGAAGCCTGTGGAAGCTTTTAAGTTCAGGCTGGCCACAGTTCCTGCTTACACGTCCAAAGTGGCTGCACCAGCAGCACTTCCGGTCTTCCTCTGGGTCCTTCCTTAATGGGTTCTCACCCTTGGTGGAGGGGGCCAAATCTCACTTGAGTAAGAACAGTTCTTGTTTCAGGGAGGCCATGTTCAAGGCGAGTTTCCTTAATACTGTGTGTATGGCTGGCAGCGGGGAGGGGGCTAGAACCTCCTCTTTCATGTGCGATGGATCATAACTTTTTGTCACTGCCACAGTTGCTTTTGCATCCTCCTGCTCCCGTGCAACAGTGTCCACTACAATATCATGAAAAGAGATGACAGGTTTGTGACTGGAGTCACTAATAGGGGCACAGTGTGTCATTACAAGTGTCGTGTCGTTACAAGGTTGCACTCTGATTCATTCCTGTAGAGCCCCCTTGACTGGGCCAGCCTTTAATCCTACCACAACTTGGTCCCTTAATCGGTGATCCAATTCGGTGATATCTGCAGAGCTACATGCATCCCTCTTCTCCAGCCATTTCCAAGGACTCTGGAGTGCCACCCCAAAATGAGTAATGCTCTCTTGAATAAAGAATCTACACCTCAACTCTGGAACCATCACGTTCTCTCTGAACAGGCCCTCCAAGCATGTCACTATTTGTTCCAATGTGACCCAGTCTTCCTCCGGCAGTGCTCAGTTTGTGTCAACCTCCAAGGAGTTAATTGCCAGCTCTGCAATCATCCAGGCAGGAACCTGATGCAGGAGCAAAGCACTTTCTAATCTCTCCTCCCAATCAGTCAAAGAAATATTGGAGCCATTAAACTTTGGCACCAGGGACAAAGCCATCAGTGCCATCATGGTTCCTACTCCTTCTTCCAACCTGCTGCAAGTAGGGACATACCTGTATCCTGCTGCCAAGTGTAGAGAGGCTCGACATGGTCCAGTGGCATTAAACACTCAGAGTCTGGTTGTAGAGGCCAGAACTTGTATTAATTTGAAAGTTCAATAATTCACAAGCCTGGCGGGAAGGAGGCCGGCCAGGAACACTCACAGAATCTATCAGCGGTGGGTAGCAAAATAGGTCTCATATGTGCCCACAGTGTCTGTCTTGGGATGTGGAATGTGGCCTGTCCTATCCATACCCAAATGGGGAGGCCTCCATTAAGGATGGCATGTCCCTATCCTTTCCCTACTCATCTGGAACCTCTACCTGATACTAATTACTGTCCCAGTCACACAGGCGGCTTATCCCTACACTACGCACACACGGAATGCGAGCCGAGCCTGGGAACCAGGACCTTAAATAGGCTCTACCTGACCCAAGATGGTTGGGTCAGGTAGAACATGGAATAGCAACATCCATTTTGATTTCTTCCCCTGTGACCCAGGAAACCATAGGGGAACCATGTTCCCTTGACTTCCCCTCTAACTGCAATGCCGCTGCGGTCAAGGACCACCTGCAATGAAGAAAATAGACTGTACCTGCCTACATACACAGTAGTCTCTGGGACTGAATTAACTATGCTTACACCAGACTAAGTTGGTAATATATTAGATCTTCCTGAAAGTGGCCTTTCTTACTTTCAGGAAGGTAGGAATCACAAACTCAAATATTCCCTCTATACTTTAAGACCTGAGGTGCATTAGCCAGAGGCTGTGGAGCAGTGTGGAATAGAGGGCCGGTACTCAGATGGACTGTGACAGGTACTCATGTACTCAGATGAACTGTGACAGGTACTCAGGTACTCCGGTACTCAGATGAACTGTGACAGGTTCTCAGATGGACTGTGACAGGTACTCGAGCACTCAGATCAACTGTGACAGGTACTCAGGTACTTGGGTACTCAGATGGGCTGTGACAGGTACTCAGGTACTCGGGTACTCAGATGGACTGTGACAGGTACTCGGGTCCTCAGATGGACTGTGACAGGTACTCAGGTATTTAGATGGGCTGTGACAGATACTCAGGTACTCGGGTATTGAGATGGGCTGTGACAGGTACTCGGGTACTCATATGGACTGTGACAGGTACTCAGGTGCTCAGGCACTTAGATAAACTGTGACAGGTACTCAGATGGACTGTGACAGGTACTCAGGTACTCGGGTACTCAGATGGACTGTGACGGGTACTCGGGTACTCAGATGAACTGTGACAGGTACTCAGATGGGCTGTGACAGATACTCAAATGGGCTATGACAGGTGCTCAGGTACTCATGTACTCAGATGGACTGTGACAGGTACTCGGGTACTCAGATGGACTGTGACATGTACTCAGGTACTCGGGTACTCAGATGCGCTGTGACAGGTACTCAGATACTTCGGTACTCAGATGGACTGTGACAGGTACTCGGGTACTCAGATGGACTGTGACAGGTACTCAGGTATTTAGATGGACTGTGACAGGTACTCGGGTACTCAGATGGACTGTGACGGGTATCGGGTACTCAGATGAACTGTGACAGGTACTCGGATGGACTGTGACAGGTACTCAGATGAACTGTGACAGATACTTAGATGGGCTATGACAGGTGCTCAGGTACTCATGTACTCAGATGAACTGTGACAGGTATTCAGGTACTCGGGTACTCAGATGAACTGTGACAGGTACTCGGGTACTCAGATGGACTGTGACAGGTACTCAGGTACTCAGATGGACTGTGACAGGGACTCAGATGAACTGTGACAGGTACTCAGGTACTCGGGTACTCAGATGAACTGTGACAGGTTTTCAGATGGACTGTGACAGGTACTCGGGCACTCGGGCACTCAGATCAACTGTGACAGGTACTCAGGTACTTGGGCACTCAGATGTGCTATGACAGGTGCTCAGGTACTCATGTACTCAGATGGACTGTGACAGGTACTCGGGTACTCAGATGGACTGTGACATGTACTCAGGTACTCGGGTACTCAGATGCGCTGTGACAGGTACTCAGATACTTTGGTACTCAGATGGACTGTGACAGGTACTCGGGTACTCAGATGGACTGTGACAGGTACTCAGGTATTTAGATGGACTGTGACAGGTACTCGGGTACTCAGATGGACTGTGACGGGTATTGGGTACTCAGATGAACTGTGACAGGTACTCGGATGGACTGTGACAGGTACTCAGATGAACTGTGACAGATACTTAGATGGGCTATGACAGGTGCTCAGGTACTCATGTACTCAGATGAACTGTGACAGGTATTCAGGTACTCGGGTACTCAGATGAACTGTGACAGGTACTCGGGTACTCAGATGGACTGTGACAGGTACTCAGGTACTCAGATGGACTGTGACAGGGACTCAGATGAACTGTGACAGGTACTCAGGTACTCGGGTACTCAGATGAACTGTGACAGGTTTTCAGATGGACTGTGACAGGTACTCGGGCACTCGGGCACTCAGATCAACTGTGACAGGTACTCAGGTACTTGGGCACTCAGATGGGCTGTGGCAGGTACTCAGGTACTCATGTACTCAGATGAACTGTGACAGGTACTCGGGTACTCAGATGAACTGTGACAGGTACTCAGGTACTCAGATGGACTGTGACAGGTACTCAGGTACTTGGGTACTCAGATGAACTGTGACAGGTTCTCAGATGGACTGTGACAGGTACTCGGGCACTCAGATGAACTGTGACAGGTATTCAGGTACTCGGGTACTCAGATGAACTGTGACAGGTACTCGGGTACTCAGATGGACTGTGACAGGTACTCAGGTACTCAGATGGACTGTGACAGGTACTCAGATGAACTGTGACAGGTACTCAGGTACTCGGGTACTCAGATGAACTGTGACAGGTTTTCAGATGGACTGTGACAGGTACTCGGGCACTCGGGCACTCAGATCAACTGTGACAGGTACTCAGGTACTTGGGCACTCAGATGGGCTGTGGCAGGTACTCAGGTACTCATGTACTCAGATGAACTGTGACAGGTACTCGGGTACTCAGATGAACTGTGACAGGTACTCAGGTACTCAGATGGACTGTGACAGGTACTCAGGTACTTGGGTACTCAGATGAACTGTGACAGGTTCTCAGATGGACTGTGACAGGTACTCGGGCACTCAGATCAACTGTGACAGGTACTCAGGTACTTGGGTACTCAGATGGGCTGTGACAGGTACTCAGGTACTCGGGTACTCAGATGGACTGTGAAAGGTACTCGGGTACTCAGATGGACAGTGACAGGTACTCGGGTATTTAGATGGGCTGTGACAGGTACTCAGGTACTCAGATGGGCTGTGACAGGTGCTCAGGTGCTCAGGCACTTAGATAAACTATGACAGGTACTCAGATGGACTGTGACAGGTATTCAGGTACTCGGGTACTCAGATGGACTGTAACGGGTACTCGGGTACTCAGATGAACTGTAACAGGTACTCAGGTACTCATATGGGCTGTGACAGGTACTCAGATGAACTGTGACAGATACTCAAATGGTGCTCAGGTACTCATATGAACTGTGACAGGTACTCGAGTACTCAGATGGACTGTGACATGTACTCAGGTACTCAGGTACTCAGATGAGCTGTGACAGGTACTCAGGTACTCGGGTACTCAGATGGGCTGTGACAGGTACTCAGGTACTCGGGTACTCAGATGGACTGTGACAGGTACTCGGGTACTCAGGTACACAGATGAACTGTGACAGGTACTCAGGTACTCAGATGAACTGTGACAGGTTCTCAGATGGACTGTGACAGGTACTCGGGCACTCGGGGACTCAGATCAACTGTGACAGGTACTCAGGTACTCGGGTATTTAGATGGACTGCGACAGGTACTCAGGTACTCAGATGGACTGTGACAGGTACTCGGGTACTCAGATGAACTGTGACAGGTACTCGGATGGACTGTGACAGGTACTCAGATGAACTGTGACAAATACTTAGATGGGCTATGACAGGTGCTCAGGTACTCATGTACTCAGATGAACTGTGACAGGTACTTGGGTACTCAGATGAACTGTGACAGGTATTCAGGTACTCGGGTACTCAGATGAACTGTGACAGGTACTCAGATACTCGGGTACTCAGATGAACTGTGACAGGTTTTCAGATGGACTGTGACAGGTACTCGGGCACTCGGGCACTCAGATCAACTGTGACAGGTACTCAGGTACTTGGGCACTCAGATGGGCTGTGACAGGTACTCAGGTACTCATGTACTCAGATGAACTGTGGCAGGTACTCGGGTACTCAGATGAACTGTGACAGGTTCTCAGATGGACTGTGACAGGTACTCGGGCACTCGGGCACTCAGATCAACTGTGACAGGTACTCAGGTACTTGGGTACTCAGATGGGCTGTGACAGGTACTCAGGTACTCGGGTACTCAGATGGACTGTGAAAGGTACTCGGGTACTCAGATGGACAGTGACAGGTACTCAGGTACTCGGGTATTTAGATGGGCTGTGACAGGTACTCAGGTACTCGGGTACTCAGATGGGCTGTGACAGGTACTCAGGTGCTCAGGCACTTAGATAAACTGTGATAGGTACTCAGATAGACTGTGACAGGTACTCAGGTACTCGGGTACTCAGATGGACTGTAACGGGTACTCGGGTACTCAGATGAACTGTAACAGGTACTCAGGTACTCATATGGGCTGTGACAGGTACTCAGATGAACTGTGACAGATACTCAAATGGTGCTCAGGTACTCATATGAACTGTGACAGGTACTCGAGTACTCAGATGGACTGTGACATGTACTCAGGTACTCGGGTACTCAGATGGGCTGTGACAGGTACTCAGGTACTCGGGTACTCAGATGGACTGTGACAGGTACTCGGGTACTCAGATGGACTGTGACAGGTACTCAGATGAACTGTGACAGGTACTCAGGTACTCAGATGAACTGTGACAGGTTCTCAGGTACTCAGATGAACTGTGACAGGTTCTCAGGTACTCAGATGAACTGTGACAGGTTCTCAGATGGACTGTGACAGGTACTCGGGCACTCGGGGACTCAGATCAACTGTGACAGGTACTCAGGTACTCGGGTACCTGTCACAGTCCATCCGAGAACCTGTCACAGTTCATCTGAGTGGACTGCGACAGGTACTCAGGTACTCGGATGGACTGTGACAAGTACTCGGGTACTCAGATGAACTGTGACAGGTACTCGGATGGACTGTGACAGATACTTAGATGGGCTATGACAGGTGCTCAGGTACTCATGTACTCAGATGAACTGTGACAGGTACTCGGGTACTCAGATGAACTGTGACAGGTATTCAGGTACTCGGGTACTCAGATGAACTGTGACAGGTACTCAGGTACTCAAATGGACTGTGACAGGTACTCAGGTGCTCAGATGAACTGTGACAGGTACTCGGGTACTCAGATGAACTGTGACAGGTACTCGGGTACTCAGATGAACTGTGACAGGTACTCAGGTACTCAGATGAACTGTGACAGGTTCTCAGATGGACTGTGACAGGTACTCGGGCACTCGGGGACTCAGATCAACTGTGACAGGTACTCAGGTACTTGGGTACTCAGATGGGCTGTGACAGGTACTCAGGTACTCAGATGGACTGTGAAAGGTACTCGGGTACTCAGATGGACTGTGACAGGTACTCAGGTACTCAGATATTTAGATGGGCTGTGACAGGTACTCAGGTACTCAGATGAACTGTGACAGGTACTCAGATGGACTGTGATAGGTACTCAGATGAACTGTGACAAATACTTAGATGGGCTATGACAGGTGCTCAGGTACTCATGTGCTCAGATGAACTGTGACAGGTACTCGGGTACTCAGATGAACTGTGACAGGTTCTCAGGTGGACTGTGACAGGTACTCGGGCACTCGGGCACTCAGATCAACTGTGACAGGTACTCAGGTACTCAGATGGGCTGTGACAGGTACTCAGGTACTCGGGTACTCAGATGAACTGTGACAGGTTCTCAGGTGGACTGTGACAGGTACTCGGGCACTCGGGCACTCAGATCAACTGTGACAGGTACTCAGGTACTCAGATGGGCTGTGACAGGTACTCAGGTACTCGGGTACTCAGATGGACTGTGACAGGTACTCAGGTACTCGGGTACTTGGATGAACTGTGACAGGTACTCGGGTACTCATATGGACTGTGACAGGTACTCGGGTACTCATATGGACTGTGACAGGTACTCAGATGGACTGTGACAGGTACTCAGGTACTCGGGTACTTGGATGAACTGTGACAGGTACTCGGATACTCATATGGACTGTGACAGGTACTCAGGTACTCGGGTACTCAGATGGGCTGTGACAGGTACTCGGGTACTCAGATGGACTGTGACGGGTACTCGGGTACTCAGATGGACTGTGACAGGTACTCGGGTACTCATATGGACTGTGACAGGTACTCGGGTACTCATATGGACTGTGACAGGTACTCAGATGGACTGTGACAGGTACTCAGGTACTCGGGTACTTGGATGAACTGTGACAGGTACTCGGATACTCATATGGACTGTGACAGGTACTCAGGTACTCGGGTACTCAGATGGGCTGTGACAGGTACTCGGGTACTCAGATGGACTGTGACGGGTACTCGGGTACTCAGATGGACTGTGACGGGTACTCGGGCACTCGGCACTCAGATCAACTGTGACAGGTACTCAGGTACTCAGATGGACTGTGACAGGTACTCAGATGGACTGTGACAGGTACTCAGGTACTTGGGTACTTAGATGAACTGTGACAGGTACTCAGATGAACTGTGACAGGTACTCAGGTACTCGGGTACTTGGATGAACTGTGACAGGTACTCGGGTACTCATATGGACTGTGACAGGTACTCGGGTACTCATATGGACTGTGACAGGTACTCAGGTACTTGGGTACTCAGATGGACTGTGACAGGTACTCAGATGGACTGTGACGGGTACTCGGGTACTCAGATGGACTGTGACAGGTACTCGGGTACTTTGATGAACTGTGACAGATACTTTGATGGCTGGTGACAGGTACTTTGATGGATGGTGACAGGTCCTCTTTGCCCCCCCTAATAATCAGTGTGTGTTGGTGTGCACTGTAAGCAGTAACGAGATGTTACCACAATCTCCTTCTCACACACGATCGGTGTGTGAGGAGGAGAACCCAGTAACATCTTGTTACCGCGGTTTGGCATTCTGTGACTGGCTGTGATTGGACACAGCCAGTCACATGGTAAAGAGCCAATTTCATTAGCTCTTTACTGTGATCGGGGTTGAGCTGTGTCACGGTGACAAGCCTCATCCCCTGATCGCCGCTCTGCGCGCGGCCTAGGGGTGTGCACGAGCGCCGTGCTTGTGGACAGTACATGTGACTGGCTGTGATTGGACACAGCTGATCACATGGTAAAGAGCCATTTTTTTATTGGCTCTGTAACGAGCCCCTGCTCGCTCGGTTCCACTCTCCCGACACTCCTCTGTGGCTATTGAATCAGATTGCAGATCGCAATGTCTCATCCGATGCTCCAGGACTAGAACTACAGCTATGTGCCGTTCTAATCCAGTTGTGATAGCTCTGAACAAACACCAGGCAGGCTGTATGTAAGTTCAAAGGAATCTCACTTTTATTGATGCACACAAAACACTTTTATACACATCAGTTTGAACACCCCGCCCCCAACAACCACTTTCCTATTGGTCAATTGTAAAGTACACTTTAGTCTTCACTCAGGTCCTCATGTCCATGCAAATGAGGACTTAAAACAGGGTCAGCAGAGATTGGTCCGATAGCTTGAATAGGAGGACTGATATGTGTAATGACACAGAGAAGCCCCAGGGGGTAATTAAAGTACATAAACAAATGGTCAAACACAGAACAATGCCTTCCTTCCAGACTATGAAGCCGTCTGGAGGGGGTTAGCCTTAAGACAGGGCAGAAGACCCCCCCACTGTGTAATATAATCAAAGGAGAAATACTTCAGTATTCCAAGCTTCATGACAATCCAGTATTCCAAGGTTCATGACAATACTCCCCCTGGGAAACAGTCCAACAGCCACAGTGGGACCCAGAACGGGTCAACTCAAAGATGTTGGAAAAGTAGTCTTAAGGTTCCAGGTCCGTCTGCTGGGATAACCCATCTGCATCCCCATTTTGAGGCCCTGGCCGATATTGTATGGTGAAATTGTACGGTTGCAAAGCCAGGCTCCACCTTAGTAATCGACCGTTCTCTCCCGCCACCCGGTTAAGCCATGTCAAGGGATTGTGGTCCGTCATGACGGTAAAAGAGCGTCCATACACATAGGGCTGCAATTTCTTTAAAGCCCAGACTAAGGTCAAACACTCTTTTTCCACGGCAGCATATCCAACTTCACTGGGTAACAACTTGCGGCTGGAATACGCCACCGGGTGCTCTTTCCCGTCATCACCAACTTGACTTAGTACGGCTCCCAGTCCGAACATGGAGGCATCTGTATGAATGACACTAAACAAGTAAAAAGGCGCAATGTGCAGATACCTCAAAGCGTAGTACCCAATAGTCCAGGGGCATGGATGTATGTACATATGTGTACACTAGTAGTGTAAAGTCACTATGCCAGTCAGGGCAGCCACCAAGAAACCAAAAGCGAGTTCCAATAAGCTGAGAAAAAACAAGGAATAGGGGCGCCTCTGAGAATATATTATAAAACAATTTATTACAATCACAATATCCACTCACATGAAATAAAGAGGAGTCGTATACAGGAGCATGATCAGGGCTGAGGAGTAGACATGTGCACACTGAAATATTTCATTTCGGAATTTTGTTTTCGTCCGAAAAATACATTTTTTTAGTTACTCCCGAAATTCGTTTTTTTTTATTTTGTTTTTCGTTAAAAATTGCATTAGTCCGAAAATACAAATTAAGGTCGAATCTGTCATTGAAGGCTTATGGTGTCTGTCGAATGTTCAAAGAGGATTCGACGGAGCAGCTAAATTGTACGACGCCGTATAGTTTACCTGCTCCGTCGAATCTTCTTAGAACCTTCAACAGACACCATAAGCCAAAGTATGTGTGTACTTAGTTCTAGCTATTTTACTGCTCCTCCTCTTTGGTTAGAATCAACCAAAAACATTAATCATCATCATTATTTTTATTTATCTTTCTCCCCTACGTCTAATCTTTTCTCCCCTATGTCGAATCTTTTCTCCCCTACGTCGAATCTTTTCTCCCCTACATCGAATCTTTTCTCCCCTATGTCGAATCTTTTCTCCCCTACATCGAATCTTTTCTCCCCTATGTCGAACCTCTTAGAATAATCTTGGACTAATAGAGTTAAGGTTAGGCACATTCGACCACAGGTTTGATGGACACAGATTGGTATTGTCATCATCATGTCGAATCTCCTATCTATATCGAATTGTTGTAGCAACAAAAGCGAAAATAAAGCATTTGTTTATGTCGGATCTTTTGTTTTTCGGATTCTGCACTTTCGTTATCGTTTGTTAAAACGATAACGAAAATACCTGAAATTCGGACAAAAATGAATTCGGACGAAAATGAATGCACATGTCTACTGAGGAGATGATGATGTGGGACTGTAGCCAGCAGCAGTTCCAGTGTAGCTGATACACAATCAAGTCCAGGCAGGCAGGGGTGCAGATGGCTGAGCTCAAACACAGTCTGATGTGATTCAGTGTTCCTGGCAGGTGGTAACCGCAGTCCGGTGGAGAGGGGGAGATCAATCAGGTACTGACAAGGGTATACGTGGGGGAGGACGGGGGAAAGACGTCCGGGCCACAGCGTTCGCACTGTCCCTGTGTGGTGGAGGGAGAGACACGGCCGTGTGTGTAGATCGAGAGCGAGGCTTGGAGAGCAGACACGGGCCGGCGCCGAGCCGTGACGTCATCAACATGCAACGTGTTTCTGAACTAGCTGGCTATGGATGGAAGAGATAGCCGCATTCCTTTCTCAAGCATGGGTTTTCAAGACACGGAGGAGTTTGATATAGGCAGAACAGAGGGCGGGGCCAGAGCATTAATGGAGACACGGAAAAAAACACAAGGGGGAGGGGACCAGAAGAAATATGAATTGAATGACTAATGAAAAACAACAAAGGCAGTGGTATATGGACACATTACTATATATATATATATATAAATAAATATATTACTGGGGAATATGGAAAAAAGGCACAAAAATAAGTTAGAGACACAATGTTGAAGGGGAGAGATGCATATTCCATATAAAACAGACGTGCATGCTGAATACCATATAGCATAAATTAATAGGATTCTAAAGAAGGAGGGAGGGGGAAAGAAATCAAAGGCGCAATGGGGATAAGTATTAATATATATATATGAACAGTATAAAAAAAAATATATATATATATGTATATAAATGATGACATATAATAAGAGGCAGTCAATCTGATGCAGAAAAACTTTTTATGGGACATCGGGGGTAAATAAAAATAAAGATAGAAATTAAAATGATAAGAGGGACCGTGGGCTGAAGAAAGGGGAGGGAGGGGGGGTGAGGGGGAAGGGGAAAGGGGAGGGGAGAGAGGGGGAAGGGGGGGGAAGGGGGAATGGAAGGAAAAAAGTGTACTAATAATAGTTATTATGACCATAATGCAAGTGGGTGCAAAGATATGTGCGTATGTCTGTGTACACATGTCAGGAAAAAACAGAAAAAAGGGGAGGGGACGGGGAGAAAAAGGAGAGAAGGTGGGGGGGAACAGAGAAGGGGAAGGAAGGGGAGAAGACAGGGAAAACAGGAGGGGGGGAGGGGGGGGAAGAGCAGAGAAAGGAGGGGAAGAAAAAAGGAGCAAAGTGAGGGAGAAGAGAGGGGGAAAGAAAATAAGGGAGGGGGAAGGGGAAAGGGGTCATGGGGACAAAACATCATGCTACCTCCAGAGTTTCCAATACTTACTGGAGACACCAGGAGCGAACCCACCACCCCCATATATTTAAAAAGAGATAAAGAAAATGAAACCTGTGGTGAAAATAACAAGAATATACATATGAATATAAATGATTAAAAAGTATGGTATCATCATAATATATAGAATTGGCCGTAATAACAAATAAAATGTGGAGCAAGAGAGACTATAGTACTGTAGCTATTTCTATACCTTCGTTGAGGCTGCCGGGTGAGAGGACATCAAGGCAATATATCCAAAAAGTCTCTCTCGCGCACAGTTTTTTAAAACGTTCAGCTAGGGTCATAGATTTGGAGATTTGCTCGATGACCCAAACTTCAAGACCAATGGTGGATTTTTTGTGATGCTCAGCAAAGTGACGGGGGACGCTATGCAAGTCTTTGCCACCCTCAATGAGTCGTCGTGTGTTGGCCGAACCGTTGCCTCAGGGGGCAGATGGTTCGTCCCACATAAGTCAACCCACAAGGGCACTTTAGACCATATACATCAAACTCAGATGAGCAGTTGTAGAACTGGTCTAGTGGGTATGTTTTGCCTTTAGAATCAAAGGATTTTTTTCCATGCTGAACAAACGAACAAGTTTTGCAGCGGGTCTTTTTACATTGGTACATGCCCACTAAGGGTATGAGATTGATGGGGTTGGGAGCTGAAGGAAATTTTATTTTTCAAAGATGGGGCTTTGCGGTAGGTAATCCTGGGTATTGGTGGAAGAATGGTTTTGAGGAGAGGATCTTGCTGCAGGATATTTCAATGTTTATAAAAAATGTTTTCCATTTTTTTTTAATTGAAAGTTGAAGTTAGTTATAAATCTCATAGAGTGATCTGATGTGGCTTCCCTTTCTTTTTTAGTAGGTTTGCCTTTGGAGTAGAGATCGCAAGCCTGATCCACTAACTCTTTGGGGTATTCTTTGTCGGCGAACTTCTTTTTTAGTGTGATGCTCTGGGTGTCATAGTCAGTGTCTAAGGTACAATTTTGTCTTAGACGACAAAACTGGCCTTTGGGTATGTTTTTGGTCCATTTAGGGTAATGGCAACTCCTGTAGTGTAGAAAGGAGTTGCCAGCTGTGGGTTTAGTGTAATTCTTGGCAATGATGGTTTCACCCACATGGCTCAATTCCAAGTCCAAAAAGGCCAAACCACTGGAATCAGAGACATGTGTGAAAGATAGGCCATAGGGGTTATGATTGCAATGAACTACAAATGAGGTAATGGAATCGGTGGGGCCATCCCAGATTACAATTAGGTTTTCTATATAACGGCCAAAGAATACAATGTGGGGGGAGTAGGGATTATTATGTGAGATGTAGTGTTCTTCCCAGTAGCCCATGGCTAGGTTGGCGTATGAGGGGGCGAAGTTGGCTCCCATGGCAGTCCCTTGTATTTGTAAGTACAATTCGCCATCAAAGTCAAAATACTTGCATAGTGTCCCCCGTCACTTTGCTGAGCATCACAAAAAATCCACCATTGGTCTTCAAGTTTGAGTCATCGAGCAAATCTCCAAATCTTACATCATCATCTCCTCAGCCCTGATCATGCTCCTGTATACGACTCCTCTTTATTTCATGTGAGTGGATATTGTGATTGTAATAAATTGTTTTATGATATATTCTCAGAGGCGACCCTATTCCTTGTTTTTTCTCAGCTTATTGGAAATCTCTTTTGGTTTCTTGGTGGCTGCCCTGACTGACATAGTGACTTTACACTACTAGTGTACACATATGTACATACATCCATGCCCCTGGACTATTGGGTACTACGCTTTGAGGTATCTGCACATTGCGCCCTATTCCTTGTTTTTTCTGTATGAATAACAAAGCGTTTGTTAGGATCGGGTGCCGCCAGTATGGGAGCTTGCGTTAGGGCGTTTTTTAACTGATGAAACGCTGTCTCACACTCCGGGGACCACAGGACCTGTCTAGGGAGAGTCTTTTTGGTCAGGTCCGTCAGGGGTTTGGCTATGTCACTATAGTGGGGTACAAACTTCCTGTAGTACCCTGCTGTCCATAAAAATGCAAGTGCCTGGGTCTTGGTTCTAGAAACTGGCCAGTTTAGGACGGCCTCGATTTTTGCAGGTTCTGGCCTCTGCTTCCCACGTCCCACTCTATGTCCCAGATATTGCACCTCAGACATCCTAATATTACATTTGTCTGGCTTCAGGGTCAGGTTAGCAGCTCGGATCCTATCTAGCACTATTTCCAGGTGTCTAAGATGTTCCTCCCATGTCTGGCTATAGATTGCGATGTCATCAAGATATGCGCATGCAAAATCTTGCAGACCATCGAGGAATTCATCTATCATCCGCTGAAAGGTAGCCGGAGCATTCTTCATCCCAAATGGCATTACCCGAAACTGGTAAAGGCCGAACAGGGTAATGAAGGCCGACTTTGGAATTGCTTCCGCTTCCAAGGGAATCTGCCAGTAGCCCTTACATAAGTCAATAGTCGTCAGATAATGTCCCTGAGCTATTTCGTCCAGCAATTTGTCCACTCGGGGCATAGGGTAGGCATCTGTCACAGTACAGTCATTCAGTCGCCTATAGTCGACACAAAATCGGGTCCTGCCTTCCCGTTTTGGAACTAATACTACAGGGGAAGCCCAGGGGCTTACCGATGGTTCGATCACCTCTAACTCAAGCATCTCCCTAATCTCCACTCTCATCCCTTCTTGCACTGCTTCGGGAATCCTATAGGCTGGTTGTCTCAGGGGCTTCTGCCCGGGGGTCTCTACCTTGTGCACAGCTATGTGAGTGTACCCAGAGAGTGCCGAGAACATCTCCTGCTGGTCCTGGAGTAATTCTTTGGCCTATTCTCATTCTTGGGATCCTAATCTATCTCCTAGCCTTATATCTTCCACACCCCTGGAACAGTAACAGATTTCGGGAAGCTCCAGCATCGGTAGATATTCAGAGTCCCCGGTGGCAGGAGCGCATATGGCCGCTACGGCCTCAGTCCTCTCATGATAGGCCTTCATCATATTAATGTGGAACGTCCTCTTAATTTTTGTGTCTGCACAGCTGGCAACCACGTAGGTGGTATCGCACAGCTGTTTTACCACCTGATAGGGGCCCTGCCAGGAGGCCTGCAATTTATTTTGCTTCAGGGGTTTTAGTACCAGGACTTTCTGTCCGATATAAAAGGTGCGATTCCGCGCAGACCGATCATACCAAACCTTCTGCTGACTCTGGGCCGATTGCATATTCTCATGGACTAGATCTCCCTGAGTTCCAAGATATAACTAAGGATGGGGAGGCCTTCTGGATCCTCTACTCTCCCCCACTGGGCCCTCACTAAGTCTAAGGGCCCCCTAACCATTCTCCCATACAACAGCTCAAATGGGGAAAACCCCGTGGACTCTTGGGGTACCTCTCTATAGGCGAACAGTAGATGGGGAAGATATTTCTCCCACTCCTTCCTACTCTCCACGAAGGCCCAAAGCAGCTGCTTCAGGGTCCCATTAAATCTCTCACACAGCCCGTTAGTCTGAGGGTGGTAGGGGGCGCTCTGGAGGGGTTTAATCCCACAGAGACGCCAGAGCTGTGAACTGGGTACCCTGATCAGACAATATCTCCTGGGGAAACCCTACCCTAGTGAATACCCGCAGTAAGGCATCTGCTACTGTATCAGCCTGGATATTGGATAAGGTAATGGCCTCCGGGTAGCGAGTGGCGTAATCCACCACCGTAAGAATATACTTCTTCCCAGTGGCACTGTGGCGGGCCAGTGGGCCTATAATATCTACCGCTATGCGGCTAAAGAGTTCTCTAATGATCGGCAGGGGTTGCAGCAAGGCTTTTGGGTGATCCCCTGTCTTCCCTACTTTCTGACAATTCTCACAGGTCCGGCAGTATTCTAGCACCTCAGCATGTAACCTGGGCCAGAAGAACGCATGAGACAACCGACTCCGGGTCTTAGCTATCCCTAAATGTCCGACCAAGGGGATGTTGTGAGCCAGCCGCAATAGCTCCCGTCTGTTTTTCTGGGGTACAACTAGCTGTTTGTGGGGACCCTGACGCTTCCCGGTGCCCATTCCCTCAGTGTAATGATAAAGAACCCCCCCCTCCCACTATATTCTGTCTTCCCCCAACCCCCCTGGATCCTTGCCCGCCCTGTCCCGATAACCAGCTAATGTTGGGTCATTCTGAGTCTCTTGCCTAATGTCGGAGGGAGAATTCCAGGACACAGGGTTGTCAAGTCGGGTTAATGTAGGAGGATTTGGTCTTACCTGGGTCCCCATAGGAGTGGAGTTGCCTTGAAGTTGGCTCTGACGTTGGATGGTCACGGCCATGGCGGCCTCTGGGGCATGTGAGGAAGTCAAATGCCCCAAATTGTTCCCCAAAAGTACTTCCGTGGGTAACTCACGTAGTAATTCCACTCGCACTTGTAGCTCCCCTGAGCCCCAATCCAAGAGGACTTGGGCGGTGGATAAACGTAGCACCTTGCCCCTTGCTATCCTGACTGCAACAGTCTGGCCGGTCCGGGCCGACTGGGGAATCATGTGAGGCTGGATGAGGGTAATCGTAGCCCCGGAATCGCGGAGTCCCTGGGCCAGCTGCCCATTAACCCATACTGCCTGATGATGGTGCTGCCGATTATCTCCAGCAGCTTGGACGGGATCAGTCTCAAAAAGTTTGCCACACTCTTCCTGAACATTTCGATGGTTGGGCTGATTCTGGAAGCAATGAGCCACTGGTCTGGATGGATGAGCAGTCTCTCGGTACCTCGTGGATCGGGTAGGACAATATCACTGCAGATGACAGGTTTGGTTACAGGTATAGCACTTAGGTCCGTAAGGAGGGTTGGGTCGGGCTGGGGGTCTAGAGGCAGACCACTGAGGTAATGAAGTTGGGTTAGAGGCTGGTAAACTGGGCAGAGATAGTGGATAGCGCTCGCTTTCGCCTGACCTTCGAGAGTCCAGATATTCATCGGCCAAAGTAGCCGCTTGCTGTACAGTCTGTGGTCGCTTATCAATCCCGTACTACCAGAGGGGTGTGGTTAAAGAACTGTTCTAAGAGTACTAGCTGGGTGATGTTCTCTATGGTATGAACGTGGCTTCCCTGGAACCAGCCCTTAAGGTTCCATTGCAGACGATGTGCCCACTCCACGTATGTTATGTTGGCTTGTTTCTGGGATTCTCTAAACTTAATCCGGCTGGCTTCGGATGTAATGGCAAATCGGGCTAGCAGAGCTTCTTTTACCTGGTCATAATCTTTAGCGTCCTCTTCCCTCTTGGGACAGTACATCATGTATCTGGCATAGTCTCTCAAAGTCCTGCAGGAACGCTTCAATTTCCTCCTCTCCTTCCTTAAATAGTTTGAACGCCCGAAAGGGCAACTTACGGAAAGGCACTGTATCTTTAGGTGTTGTCTCCAATTGCTGTATTTCCGCCATTCTCCGCTCATGTTGTCGCTCTAGTTCTCTCTCTTGTCGCTCATCCTGCAGCTGGATGTCTCTAATGGCCTTCTGTATGGCGGTCTCTGACGGGTTAGCACCATATAATGCCAACCGCTCTCAAACTCGTTGCTGAAACAAGTCTTCAACTGACTGGGGTCCCGCATCACCATCCCTCTGATCCATCTTGGCTAGCTCACTGATCAGGGTGGCCTTGTTCTTTGTCCCACAGGTCCCTCCACAGCCCTAAAGTAAGTCTTTCAGCGTGGCTCTCCTGTAGGCTGCATAGCTGGCCATTCACTGTGGTGGTTTGGAGTGTCCCAGTAACTGGAGAGCAAATCCCACCGCTGCCAAATCCCTGCTCACTCGATTCCACTCTCCTGATACTCCTCTGTGGCTATTGAATCAGATTGCAGATCGCAACGTCTGATGGTTCGGTCATCCGATGCTCCGGAATTCGAACTACAGCTATGTGCCTTTCTAATCCAGTTATATGTGATAGCTCAGAACAAACACCAGGCAGGCTGTATGTAAGTTCAAACGGGAATCTCACTTTTATTGATGCACACAACACACTTTTATACACAGCAGTTTGAACACCCCGTCCCCAACAACCACTTTCCTATTGGTCAATTGTAAAGTACACTTTAGTCTTCACTCAGGTCCTCTTGTCAATGCAAATGAGGAGTTGAAACAGGGTCAGCAGAGATTGGTCCGATAGCTTGAATAGGAGGACTAATATATGTAATGACACACAGAAGCCCCAGGGGGTAATTAAAGTACATAAACAAATGGTCAAACACAGAACAATGCCTTCCTTCCAGACCATGAAGCTGTCTGGAGGGGGTTAGCCTTAAAACAGGGCAGACCCCCCACTGTGTAATAGAATCAAAGGAAAAATACTTCAGTATTCCAAGCTTCATGACAATCCAGTATTCCAAGGTTCATGACAATACTCCCCCTGGGAAACAGTCCAACAGCCACAGTGGGACCCCGAACGGGTCAACTCAAGGATGTTGGAAAAGTAGTCTTAAGGTTCCAGGTCCGTCTGCTTGGATAACCCATCCGCATTCCCATTTTGAGGCACTGGCTGATATTGTATGGTGCCATTGTACGGTTGCAAAGCCATGCTCCACCTTAGTAATCGGCCGTTCTCTCCCGCCACCCGGTTAAGCCATATCAAGGGATTGTGGTCCGTCATGACGGTAAAAGAGCGTCCATACACGTAGGGCTGCAATTTCTTTAAAGCCCAGACTAAAGTCAAACACTCTTTTTCCACGGCACCATATCCAACTTCACGGGGTAACAACTTGCGGCTGGTCAATTGTAAAGTACACTTTAGTCTTCACTCAGGTCCTCTTGTCCATGCAAATGAGGACTTGAAACAGGGTCAGCAGAGATTGGTCCGATAGCTTGAATAGGAGGACTGATACGTGTAATGACACAGAGAAGCCCCAGGGGGTAATTAAAGTACATAAACAAATGGTCAAACACAGAACAATGCCTTCCTTCCAGACCATGGAGCTGTCTGCAGGGGGTTAGCCTTAGGACAGGGCAGAAGACCCCCCACTGTGTAATAGAATCAAAGGAGAAATACTTCAGTATTCCAAGCTTCATGACAATCCAGTATTCCAAGGTTCATGACAGGCTCTTTACATGGATCTGGGATGGGCTGTGTCCAAGGGATACACCTCATCCCTAAACGCCATGCTGTGGGCCCCCGGGGGCCCGCAGGAGCAGCGAGAAACCGAGGACGTCATATGACGCCCACCCAGGATGGGAGATCCTATCTGCGGACGTCATATGACTATAGCCCGGTATTGAAGTGGTTAATAACAATGGACAGTGAAAGGTATCTTGTTGAGTTAGTCGTATAGTAAAGTATGACACACACACAATGGTACTAATGTCATACTTCTGGTATCCACGTTTCAAGGCATTGACCAAACTGTGGTTAGCAAGCAAACAAAAATAAAGAGAAAAACCTCTCGCTTCAAGGCCCATAATATAATAGACATACCAGACTTATTTGTAATTAGGGGGTCTTAAGTCTATGGTAGGATACTCAAAGCTCATTTGTAGGTTTTGATTTAACATGTTAGAGGGAAGATGTACAGAGAGGACTGGAAGGATGGAATAGTGAAGATGTAAGGTGTAAGGTGGGGATGCACGCACCTTAAGTGGCCACTAAAGGGAAGGGGAAGGGTGAGAAAAGGGGACAAAATTTCCTGCCCTCTCTCCCGCCCAAGAACCGAATGGGCAGCTATGCTTGGTACTTCGTATATTCATCTGTCGTGATGAAATGTAGCCAACAGGACCATGTGTTCATGAATTTAGAGGGGGTATCTTTTGTTTGATGTACAAATTCCTTCATTTCTGCAATTTTTTTTATACGTTTAAACCAGTCTACAATGGTTGGGGGATCTGATGATCGCGATCAAGCTGGGATGCATAACCTGGCTGCATTCACAAGATGCATGGCCAAAGAATGTGGGTAAGTATTAGATGGAGATGGCTTCTTAAAGTGCTGCATATGCTTTTACATGTGACTGCTGCGGACCGTCCACTAAATATGATTGATTGTGTAATGTCAAGTGACTCCATAATGTATGTTGATGTGATGTGAGTGTTATGCCTTTTTCCTGAGTACCATCAGCAGTTTAGGAAGCCTATTCATGTCTGGACATCCTATCAGAAATCATGAAATCAAACCGAGACAGAAGTAAAGTTAAATAACACTTGTTTAATAATAAAAGTAAAAAGAACAAACGTAGTCAAAACATAGCCAAAGTTCAGTAACCGGAATGGATAGTCAGTCAAGCCAGAAGTCAGGGATCAGAGTAGTGGAACAGCAAGCAGGATCTGGAGCCAGAAGGGATGTCAGCAAAGCCAGTCTTTAAACAGGAACGCAGGAGATAGTTTCTTGTGAGGTGACCAGGGCGAAGACAGAGCTCCTCTGGACTGGACGGCCATAAGTAGGCAAGACTGATGAGCAGGATCATCAACAGCTGAGTGACTGTGGAGAGAGATGGGAGCTGGCAATTAGACAACAGCTGAGCAGCTAGCTCAGAGAAGAAAGGGCTGAGCCCAACCCTGACACATTCCTTCTTTGGGAAATAAAGGTCAAAGCCTGCGAATGTCATGTGGAGGCCTCAGGCATGGAGTGGGCATGATATGAGGGTTAAGAGGGTTTAGCCTTTAATAGGGCATGGGGCAGGGACTTGTGCTTTTGGCTCCATTAATGGCCAGTTGTAAAGCCCCTAAATACCATCCCTCCCCCATCCCACATGAATGAGTATAGGGTACCTACGTATTCTTAAAAAAAATAATTGTAACCTATTTATAAAGAGACCCAAATGTTTGACAAGTCCATTTAAAAAAAATGGCAACAAAAGTCCCTCATTGTAATACCGACATTAATTGCAATGCCCGCTGACTGGCAACTCGATGAAAAAATGACAGTCTGACACACAAGACCATGAGTTGTCATCAGCTATATAACCGGTGAATGGTCGTGTTTATTGGAAATAGTAGAGCATGATAAAACCAACGCGTTTAGGGAGGAAAAAAAACCCTTCTTCAGGGCTGCTGCTCTATGCTATGATGGATAGAGATGTGCCCAAGTCACATCAAAGTTGCAAAATTGTATCCAGGCATTAGGACTTGTTTTATCTTCAGTCATAAAGTCGTTAATCAAAAATTTTGTGTTGGACCTCTTATCAAAAGATGTTTTATTTGCGCTTTTTCGCTTTTAGGGTAATGGCATATTTTCACAGACTTCTCTACAGAGTTTTGGCAAATACTTCAGGCATTTACTTCTCTGGTCTCTAAATCAGCTTTAGGGCTTCTTTAAGAACCGATGAGTCATCAGCTGTCAATGGGCTTCCCTGTTGAGTGCCCAATAAAAATAAAATTACCAAAGTTTGGCTCTGCGCCCCCCTCACCCCAAAGCACCTTGTCCCCATGTTGAAGAGGACAAGGGTCTCTTCTCCACAACACTGGTCTGTGGTTGTGGGGGTCTGTGGAAAGGGGGCTTATTGGAATCTGAAAGCCCCCTTTACCAAGGGAACCCCCAGATCCTGCCCCCCATGTGAAAGAGTATAGAGTACATATACCCTATCACCAAAAAAGTATCAAAAAGTAATAAAAACACAGAGACAGTTTTTGACAAATTCCTTTATTAAAAAATAAAAAAAACTGTGTTCCTTGATGTAAAGCCATTGACAATCTCGACGCCCGCTGCACCCAAAAAAGAAAAAAAAAATGCTCCCGCCATCCATGAATGTTGACCACCTACTACAGGCTCTGCTGTGAAGGAATGTGATGTAGATAATAATAATAATCTGAAAATGTCTATTTTCCTAATGTGCATACATATTTTTCTCCTTACTCATTATATAAGTATTACAGGTTTGCTCTGTTCCTATGTTTTCTAAAGATGGCGGGTACACCCTACATCCCACACATCAGAAGAACGTGGAACTGAAGATAAAACCAAGGACAGCCAAACCTCGACATGAAGATTCTCCATTTTCTTTTTTAATCTTAACCAATGAGATGTACCTATTAGACTAACATAGCAATGACGTATTTTTGTGTATAAAATATTAGCACCGCCTTGAATAAATCAGAAGATGTAACAAGTAATCCTGCTGTGAGCGTGCCTCAGAGAGTTTTACTTTTATATGCATGCATATCCACACTTTCCAATTAGAGACAGCAGCAGATAACCTTGAGCTCGATTGAAACTCTTAACCTTAACACCGCCATTTGACAGTTCTTATATAGGTAATGGGCAGGGCCACCTGGTGGCATCACCTGGTGACACCACCCCCCTTGTGATGTCACCGACCCTGCATGCACCAAGGGGGATGTCCCAAGGAGGGCAGTGCCACCAGGTGAGGTCACCAGGTTGCCCCGTCCTAACCTATATAAGAACTGTCAAACGACAAAGGAGGCAGTAGGCGGTCGGCCTTCATGGATGGAAAACAATGGATTTACTTAGAATCAAAATAATCCATGGTTTGGGTATATTTAAATATTTAAAGCTTTTTATTTTATCATTATTGTTTTTTTATTCGTATAGAGTTGCTAAGACGGACTGGCTTGTTTTTTGTTATTTGTCTCCCCACAACCTGAGACAAACTGAATTTTCTTCTTTTGTTTCTTTGACTGTTTAAGTAAAGTAATTATATATTTATTTATTTTAATTATTTTTTTCTTGTAAGGGGATAGTGGTGCTTTTGTTTGAAAGTTGTACAATGTAACGCCTATGCATTAAAGATGTGCCGAACACCCCCCGTTCAGTTTCGAAGCAGAATTCCTGAACATAGAAAAAACTCTATCCCGAACGGCGAACCCTATTGAAGTCTTTGGGAGCCGAATAGGAAAAATTTAAATTGTCACCTGCCATACCGAAGAAAAAAAACGCTCCCATCGTCCATCAAGGCTGGCCACCTACTGCAGGCTAAGCTGTTTGATGGTTCTTATATAGGTAAGGGGTGGGGCCAGAAGTGTAGCTTGAATCTTGTGGGCCCTGATGCAAAAGTTGACCTGGGCCCCCCCCACTACCACTGACCACTTCCACCGTGTGTGGGTGTCTATAGTATGCCTGTAAAGTGGCGTGTATTTCCCGTGCTTATAACAGTCCCTGCTCAAAATGACATTTTTAAAGCAATAAAAGTCATTTAAAACTGCTTGCAACTTTAATGTAATGTTGGATCCAGCAATATGGATGAAAATCAGTGAGACAAACGGCATGGGTACGCCCCTCCCCCCAGTCCATTACCAGGCCCTTTGGGTCTTGTATGGATATTAAGGGGAACCCCGCACCCAAATTTAAAAAAGGAAAGGTGTAGGGCCCCCAGGCCCTATATACTCTGAATAGCAGTATACAGGCAGTGCAAACAAGACAGGGACTGTAGGTTTGTTGTTAAGTAGAATTTGTTTGTAATTTTGAACTGGTACATTTTTAACATGTTTAGCTCCAGCCAAAAAATCTATTTTAAGCTTTTTGGAAAACATAGGGAAGGGTTATCACCACTGTAACATTTGTTTTGCTGTCTGTGATCCTCTTCAGAAGATTTCACCTCACTTTCTGTCCCAATGACAAATGTTTTTTGAAAATTTTGGGTTTTTAGTGAAACAAGGATTGGTGATAAAGCATCGGTGAAGCGGAGACACGTTTTTCCCATATTAACTCTTACAGGAGAGAATTTCCCTTCCTAGAGGTGGATTTCATCTCACTTCCTGTTGTCTCCTTCCGTTTGCAAGTGGGAGTCGTTTGTAAGTTGGATGTTTGAAAGTAGGGGCCTGCCCTATATACTCAGCAGAAATTGGGGCCTTAGGTGTTGGTGTTGCCACAACACTGTAAGCCCTCACAGTTACTCTTGGTGTGCGCAGGAACGGGCCCTGCTGTGAAATATTAGATCAAGAATTGTAATTACATGCACCTGTTGAACAGGGGCAGAAAATTGGGCCTTTGGTGGTGTTGGTGTTGCCACAACACTGTAAGCCCTCACAGTTACTCTTGGTAAGCATAGGAATGGGCCCTGCTGTGAAATATTAGATCAAGAATTGTAATTACATGTCCCTGTTGAACAGGGGCAGAAAAATTGGGCCTTAGGCACTGGTGCCACAACACTGCAGCCCCTCACAGATGCTGCAAAGTATTGCATCAAAAAAATGTCATTATATGCCCCTGTTAAACAGGGGCTGAAAAATTGGGCCTTGGGAACTGGTGCTGGTGCCACAACACTGCAACCCCTCACAGATACTCTAGTTGGAGCGCAGGAATGAGCCCTGCTGCAAAGTATTGCATCAAAAATTGTAATTACACGCCCCCATTAAACAGGGGCAGAAAAATTGCCACAACACTGCAACCCCTCACAGATGCTATAGTTGGAGCGCAGGAATGAGCCCTGCTGCAAAGTATTGCATCAAAAATTGTAATTATACACCCCTGTTAAACAGGGGCAGAAAAATTGGGCCTTGGGAACTGGTGCTGGTGCCACAACACTGCAACCCCTCACAGATACTCTAGTTGGAGCGCAGGAATGAGCCCTGCTGCAAACTATTGCATCAAAAATTGTAATTACACGCCCCCATTAAACAGGGGTAGAAAAATTGCCACAACACTGCAACCCCTCACAGATGCTATAGTTGGAGCGCAGGAATGAGCCCTGCTGCAAAGTATTGCATCAAAAATTGTAATTATACGCCCCTGTTAAACAGGGGCTGAAAAATTGGGCATTGGGCACTGGTGCTGGTGCCACAACACTGCAACCCCTCACAGATACTATAGTTGGAGCGCAGGAATGAGCCCTGCTGCAAAGTATTGCATCAAAAATTGTAATTATATGCCCCTGTTAAACAGGGGCAGAAAAATTGGACATTGGCCACTGG
This sequence comes from Lithobates clamitans, assembly GCA_037952925.1. Classification (NCBI taxonomy): domain Eukaryota; kingdom Metazoa; phylum Chordata; class Amphibia; order Anura; family Ranidae; genus Lithobates; species Lithobates clamitans. Next base: position 733,009 of record JBBGZY010000588.1, on the reverse strand, counting down.
TGGCGGTGCCCAGAACCAAAAATATTCTTACAAGCTATTAGCATGAAAATTTAGGAGGAAGAGGATTGTGACTCAGCATAACAGGATAGTCACTCAGCATCAGCATAGGCAGTCTTGAAGGGATCTCACATTAAAAAAAAAAATCAATCGGTTACATCAGCATCAGGTGCTTGGTAGCTGGGGATCCAAGACTGATTCATTTTTATGAAGGTGAGCCGATCGACAGATTCGGTGGACAGGCGCACCCTGTGATCATTTTCAAAGCCTCCAGCAGCACTGAATGTGCTGCTGGATGCAGGACAGGCCAGTAGCTCAATTGCATACTGTGCAAGCTCTGGCCAGTGATCCATCCTCAAGACCCAGTAACCCAGAGTATTTTCGGTGGGAAAGGTGTTCAAGTCTGATCTTGCCCCCATGTGAATCAGATGCTGGGGATGGTTGCTGGAACTGATCAGACCTTGGGGCTGCGGACTAAAAAATTGTCTGAATGCATCGGTCAGACAGCCACCTTCTCCACCGCTCCTTCTGTGACTGACCGAAGCCTCAGCTACACGTTGTCCAGGAGGACCAGGAAATTGTACCCTCCCAGGCTCTGGAAACACATTGTACAAACCTTTCTGCCAGGCCTGCCAAAGATGTTTCATCCTCTGCTGACTCTGCAACGGCAAGATAAGTGCTAAACCTTACCCTTGTAATGTGGATCAAGGAGGGTTGCCAGCGAGTAATCATCCCTCCCCTTGATACCACGAATATGAGGATCCTTCCGCAGGCTTTGCAGGATCAGGGAGGCCATGCAGCGTAGGTTTGCTGAGGCATTCGGTCCAAAGTCCTCTGGGTCACTAAGGACGACATTAACTGCAGCCACCTCCTCACAGCCACGTACAAGTCCATGGGTTTCTTCGGACTGTAAATGATCCCTTGAAGACTGCTGCTGAGGCTGAGTGCCAGGCTCCACCTCCATGCTGAAACAATCCTCCTCCTCCTCCTTCTCCTCTTCCTTTGTGATCGGTGGGCACGCAGGAACACTGTCTGAAAAATGGGGGCCTTAAAAGGTAAGGAAGTCCTCCTCTTCCTCCCTCTGTTCTGCCTCAAGTGCCCTGTCCATTATTCCACGCAGCGTGTGCTCCAACAGGTGGACAAGAGGGACAGTGTCACTGATGCATGCACTGTCACTGCTCACCATCCTTGTGGCCTTCTCAAATGGTGACAGGACAACGCATGCATCCCTGATCATAGCCCACTGGCGTGGGGAAAAAAACCAAGGTCCCCTGACCCTGTCCTGGTGCCATAGTCACATAGGTACTCATTGATGGCCCTCTGCTGCATGTGCAGCCGCTGCAGCATAGCCAACATTGAGTTCCACCTGGTGGGCATGTCACAGTATAGGCGGTTCTTGGGCAGGTTAAATTCCTTTTGGAGGTCAGCCAGCCGAGCACTGGCATTATATGACCTGCATAAATGCACACAGATGTTCCTGGCCTGCCTCAGGACATCCTGTAAGCCCAGGTACCTGCCCAAAAACTGCTGCACCACCATGTTAAGGACGTGAGCCAAACAGGGTACATGAGTCAGTTGTCCCTGTCGGAGGGCGGAGAGAAGGTTGGTGCCATTGTCGCAAACCACCATACCTGGCTTAAGCTGGCGTGGCGTCAACCACCTCTGAACCTGCTCCTGCAGAGCTGACAGAATCTCTGCCCCAGTGTGGCTCCTGTCCCCCAAGCACACCAGCTCAAGCACCGCATGGCATCTTTTTGCCTGCGTGCTTGTGTAGCCCCTTGAACGCCTACAGAGCACCGCTGGTTTGGAGGACAAATCAGCACAGGAAGAGGCCATGGAGGAAGAAGAAGAGGAGGGGGTGGAGGAGAGAGGTGTGGCAAAATCACCAGTAGTAGAATTTTGGAGGCATGGTGGCGGAAGAACCTCCAACACTACTGCACCCTGTCCTGCATCCTTCCCAGCTGCCAGAAGAGTCACCCAGTGCGCGGTGAAAGATAGGTAACGTCCCTGTCCATGCCTGCTGGACCATGAGTCAGTGGTAATATGCACCTTAATGCTGACCGCCCTGTCCAGCGAGGCCAGACATTGCCTTCCACATGCCAGTAGAGTGCCGGAATCACCTTCCGTGAGAAAAAGTGGCGTTTGGGAACCTGCCTCTGAGGAACCGCACATTCCACAAACTCACGGAAGGGGGCAGAGTCTACCAACTGAAAAGGCAGCAGTTGAAGTGCTAGCAATTTAGCCAAGCTAGCATTTAACCGCTGGGCATGTGGATGGCTGGGAGCGAACTTCTTTCGGCGGTGCAGCAGCTGGGGCAGGGAAATTTGCCTGGTACAATCTGACATCGGTGTACCGATAGCAGATTGCCCACAAGTACTTGGCTGTGACACACCTAATTCTACACCTTTATTCCTCTCAGTGCAGGTTTCAGAGAGGACAGAATGTATAGTGGGGTTGGAGATCCCAGCTGATGAGGAGCAAGGAGAGGTCCGCTTTGTTCTTTGGTGTGGGTCTTTTAGGTACGCTTGCCAACGAACTTCATGGCAGGTCGACATATGTCTGGTCAAGCATGTGGTGCCCAAGCTGGTGATGTTTTGGCCACGTGAGATACGCTTGAGACATATGTTGCAAATAGCAGTGGTGGGATCTGATGCAGTCGTCTCAAAAAAGGCCCACACCAAAGAACTTTTGGAATAACGTGCAGAGGCAGCAGCGCCCTGCACATGCGGAGCTCTGCGGTGTGATGCAGTCGGTGTGCTGCCCTTAAGCTGACCCCTGGAGGGCATCCTGCCTCATTGGTGATGTGCCTCCTCCTCCTCCTCTCTCCTATTAGGCACCCACGTGGAGTCAGTGACCTGATCATCCACTTCCTCCTCATCACTGGAGCAAAGCTGGCAGTATGCTGCAGCTGGGGGAACATGACTGCCAGATTGCTGTCGTTCTTGGGCACCCCTTTTGTCTGGGCTCATGTTACTGCCTTCCTCTAGCTGGGTACCATCATCCTCCTGGAGCATGTACCCAACACTGTGGTCAAACAGTTTGGGGGACTTCTCAGGAGGACATGGTGGGGCTAGGGAAGGAGTGACTGATGCCATTGAGCCGAGGGAAGAGGCCGTGTTTGCAGCTGCTTTGCCAGACAAAGTACCCTGAGCCTGGGTGAGAGAGGATGAGGAGGATGAGGACGGCTTGGTCATCCACTCTACCAAGTCTTCCACATGTTGCGGCTCAACACGGCCAGCTGCCAAAATAAAGGACAAGCGTGTCCCACGGCCATGTGCTGATTAGGATGCAACGTCTCCATTACCACCACTGTTGCCTCTAGACACAGAGCCTGTTTGCCCTCTTTTATTGGCTTGTGACTGTCTGCCTCTCCTTGTTGGCCTTCCAGACTAGGGATGAGCTTCGAGTTCAAGTCGAACTCATGTTCTACTCGAACACTGGCTGTTCGCAAGTTCGCCGAACAGCGAACAATTTGGGGTGTTCGCGGCAAATTCGAATGCCGCGGAACACCCTTTAAAAGTCTATGGGAGAAATCAAAAGTGCTAATTTTAAAGGCTTATATGCAAGTTATTGTCATAAAAAGTGTTTGGGGACCCGGGTCCTACCCCAGGGGACATGGATCAATGCAAAAAAAAGTTTTAAAAACGGACGTTTTTTCAGGAGCAGTGATTTTATTAATGCTTAAAGTCAAACAATAAAAGTGTAATATCCCTTTAAATTTCGTACCTGGGGGGTGTCTATAGTATGCCTGTAAAGGGGCGCATGTTTCCTGTGTTTAGAACAGTCTGACAGCAAAATGACATTTGGAAGGAAAAAACTCATTTAAAACTACCCGCGGCTATTGCATTGCCGACAATACACATAGAAGTTCATTGATAAAAACGGCATGGGAATTCCCCACAGGGCAACCCCGAACCAAAAAAAAAAAAAAAAATGATGTGGGGGTCCCCCTAAATTCCATACAAGGCCCTTCAGGTCTGGTATGGATATTAAGGGGAACCCCAGCCAAAATTTAAAAAAAAAATTGACGTGGGGTTCCCCCTAAATTCCATACCAGACCCTTCAGGTCTGGTATGAATTTTAAGGGGAACCCCGCGCCAAAAAAAAAAAAAAAAAACGGCGTGGGGTCCCCCTAAAAATCTATACCAGACCCTTATCCGAGCACGCAACCTGGCAGGCCGCAGGAAAAGAGGGGGGGACGAGAGTGCGACCCCCCCCCCTCCTGAACCGTACCAGGCCACATGCCCTCAACATTGGGAGGGTGCTTTGGGGTAGCCCCCCAAAACACCTTGTCCCCATGTTGATGAAGACAAGGGCCTCATCCCCACAACCCTGGCCGGTGGTTGTGGGGGTCTGCGGGCGGGGGGCTTATCGGAATCTGGAAGCCCCCTTTAACAAGGGGACCCCCAGATCCCAGCCCCCCCCTGTGTGAAATGGTAAGGGGGTACTTACCCCTACCATTTCACTAAAAAACTGTCAAAAATGTTAAAAATGACAAGAGACAGTTTTTGACAATTCCTTTATTTAAATGCTTCTTCTTTCTTCCTTCATCTTCTTCTTCTTCTGGTTCTTCTGGCTCTTCTGGTTCTTCCTCCGGCGTTCTCGTCCAGCATCTCCTCCGCGGCGTCTTCTATCTTCTTCTCCTCGGGCCGCTCCGCACCCATGGCATGAGGGGGGAGGCTCCCGCTCTTCTCTTCATCTTCTTCTTCATCTTCATCTTCTTCTTCATCTTCTTCTTCTTCTTCTTCTCTTCTTCATCTCTTCTTCCTTCTTCATTTCTTCTCCGGGCCGCTCCGCACCCATGCTGGCATGGTGGGAGGCTCCCGCTGTGTGACGGCGTCTCTTCGTCTGACGGTTCTTAAATAACGGGGGGCGGGCCATCCGGTGACCCCGCCCCCCTCTGACACACGGTGACTTGACGGGACTTCCCTGTGACGTCACGGGGAATGCCACAGGGAAGTCCCGTCATGTCCCGTGCGTCAGAGGGGGGCGGGGTCACCGGGTGGCCCCACCCCCATTATTTAAGAACCGTCAGACGAAGAGACGCCGTCACACAGCGGGAGCCTCCCACCATGCCAGCATGGCTGCGGAGCGGCCCGGAGAAGAAATGAAGAAGGAAGAAGAGATGAAGAAGAGAAGAAGAAGAAGAAGAAGATGAAGAAGAAGATGAAGAAGAAGATGAAGAGAAGAGCGGGAGCCTCCCCCCTCATGCCATGGGTGCGGAGCGGCCCGAGGAGAAGAAGATAGAAGACGCCGCGGAGGAGATGCTGGACGAGAACGCTGGAGGAAGAACCAGAAGAGCCAGAAGAACCAGAAGAAGAAGAAGATGAAGGAAGAAAGAAGAAGCATTTAAATAAAGGAATTGTCAAAAACTGTCTCTTGTCATTTTTAACATTTTTGACAGTTTTTTAGTGAAATGGTAGGGGTAAGTACCCCCTTACCATTTCACACAGGGGGGGGGCCGGGATCTGGGTGTCTCCTTGTTAAAGGGGGCTTCCAGATTCCAATAAGCCCCCCCGCCCGCAGAGCCCCACAACCAACGGCCAGGGTTGTGGGGATGAGGCCCTTGTCTTCATCAACATGGGGACAAGGTGTTTTGGGGGGCTACCCCAAAGCACCCTCCCAATGTTGAGGGCATGTGGCCTGGTACGGTTCAGGAGGGGGGGGGCCGCACTCTTGTCCCCCCCTCTTTTCCTGCGGCCTGCCAGGTTGCGTGCTCGGATAAGGGTCTGGTATGGATTTTTAGGGGGACCCCACGCCGTTTTTTTTTTTTTTTTTGGCGCGGGGTTCCCCTTAAAATCCATACCAGACCTGAAGGGTCTGGTATGGAATTTAGGGGGAACCCCACGTCAATTTTTTTTTTAAATTTTGGCTGGGGTTCCCCTTAATATCCATACCAGACCTGAAGGGCCTTGTATGGAATTTAGAGGGACTCCCACATCATTTTTTTTTTTTAATTTTGGTTCGGGGTTGCCCTGTGGGGAATTCCCATGCCGTTTTTATCAATGAACTTCTATGTGTATTGTCGGCAATGCAATAGCCGCGGTAGTTTTAAATGAGTTTTTTCCTTCAAAATGTCATTTTGCTGTCAGACTGTTCTAAACACGGGAAACATGCGCCCCTTTACAGGCATACTATAGACACCCCCCAGGTATGAAATTTAAAGGGATATTACACTTTTATTGTTTGACTTTAAGCATTATTAAAATCACTGCTCCTGAAAAAACTGCCGTTTTTAAAACTTTTTTTTGCATTGATCCATGTCCCCTGGGGCAGGACCCAGGTCCCCAAACACTTTTATTGACAATAACTTGCATATTAGCCTTTAAAATTAGCACTTTTGATTATTCATGTTCGTGTCCCATAGACTTTAACGGTGTTCGCGTGTTTGAACGAATTTTTTTCCTGTTCGCATGTTCTGGTGCGAACCGAACAGGGGGTGTTCGGCTCATCCCTATTCCAGACATACTAATGGCCTGCAGTGAGATGTAGCTGCACAAAGCTGGGATGTATATATATACTGATACCGCAGCTGGCAGAATCAACTGCCTGCCTGTAGTATTATTAGTATGAGAACACCAGCAGTTGCCTTCAGGTAGCTTTAGGTGCACACTGTGCAGAGGACACAGTACACTAACTGTAAATACTGCAGCTGCCTGCCTGTGGTATTAATAGGATCAGAACAACAGCAATTGTCTTCAGGTAGCTTTAGGTGCACACTGTGCAGAGGACGCAGTACACTAACTGTAAATACTGCAGCTGCCTGCCTGTGGTACTAATAGGATCAGAAGAACACCACCAATTTTCTTTAGATAGCTTTAGGTGCACACTGTGCAGAGGACGCACTACACTAACTGTAAATACTGTAGTTGCCTGCCTGTGGTACTAATAGGATCAGAAGAACACCACCAATTTTCTTCAGGTAGCTGTAAATACTGTAAAAACACCTGCCTGTCTGTCAGTAGGAAGAGAATAACAGGAACAGATCTAGCTAAACTGAATACAGTATAGTGTATACAGTATACAGAGCCATAACTGGCTTTGGCCAATTACGGCTCTCTGTACATACGGTGCTGTGATTGGCCAAGCATGCGGGTCATAGTGCATGCTTGGCCAATCATCAGCCAGTAATGCACTGCGATGCCGCAGTGAATTATGGGCCGTGACGCGCCACTCGAATTTGGCGCGAATGGCCGATAACGTTCGCAATTCGACAAACGGTCGAACATGCGATGTTTGAGTCGAACAGTAGCTCATCCCTACTACTGGAGAATCAGAGGACAGGGACCCCTGGCAGGTCATTTGACAGAGCTCCTTTCCCATTCCAGCACTGTAAACAGCCCTCCCTCCCACAATACACAGGGCTGAAATCAGATTTCCTTTACACACAATCTGTCATCCTTCACAGGGTGCATCTGGCTTTTATGTTGCCGTTCTGACCTGTGAAATCCCCTGGTCGGAAAGGCAGTGTAGTTGCAGTAGGCAGATGCACCCTGTGTAGATCATGGCTGACTGGCTGTGTTGTAAAGGAATGTGATTGCAGCCCTGTGGAGGAGGAGCAGTATAGAGTGCTGTACTGGAAATGAAGCTCAGCAGCGGGCATAGCATCCAGGGCAGAGGGGGTGGTCAAGGGGCTTTGGGGGGGGGAAACTTAGATCTGGAGGAGCAAAGCCATGTGACATTAAATCAGGAGCATGCAGCCCCTCAGGGGCCCCTCAGGAGGTGTTAAGGGATTTGTTTTAGCAATTTCTGAAGGTTCCTCAGTCACTGTTGGCAGGTGTTGGGGGAAGGTCACCTCCCGGAGGTGCGTGTTTTTTCCCCAGTTGTCAGGGAAGTGGGGTAACATCCTCAGGTGGGGAGGGGGTGGGCAGTTACAGAGAATCCCAGCTAGTGAATAGAAGACACTGAGCGGTGTCTTACCTCACCAGTGACATCGTGGCTACAAGACGGCACTCTCCTTCTCTTAACTCGCTAAGCTCGGTTACCATTCCATGTTGCCAGGACACAGCACAGACACTTCCCCATCCTGTGCTGTTCTCACCCCATGCTCCTCTCCATTCAGGAAAAGGCTCACAGCTTCTCCCCAGGCAATGAGATCAGAGAGGTGTGGACTGTGGAAGGCAAAATAGAAGGCCAGTACTGGAGCGTGGCTGTGAGGCCCTAGGGCAGATCAGAACTGGACTTTGCGGAGGATATGGTAATATGACAGGGATGCTGCAGGGGCCCCCTGGAGCTAGGGACGGGGTTGGGCTGTGACCCCTGCAACCCCTTATGCTATGCCCATGGGTGGGGCCACCTGGCTGCATCACCTGGTGGCACTGCCCCCTTCGGATAAGGGTCTGGTAAGGACTGGAGGGGGACCCCATGCTGTTTTTTTTCTTTATTTTTTTTCAATAGCCGAGTTCTGGCCTTTGCAACCACAAGTCATTTTAACCACTAGGCATCCGCGCTATGGCCGAATGACGGCCACGGCGCGGACCTGAATTCCCGGGAGGCCGTCATATGACGGCCTCCCCTGTGCACGCGCCCTGCGCACGCCCTGCAGGGCGCACACCGAGTGCGCTGTGATCACTGAGTCACTGAGTGCCCGTTCACACAGGGGCGACTTGTCAGGCGACCTAGCTGCCTGACAAGTCGCCTCCCGTTCTGTACAATGGAACCATTCTAATAGAAGCGACGCAAGTCGCTCCGACTTAGAAAAAGGTTCCTGTACTACTTTGGGGGCGACTTGAGGCGACTTGCATAGACTTCTATACAGAAGTCGTTTTGCAAGTCGCCGTGGAAGTCGTGTGCAGGTCGCCTCGGTGAGGCGACCTGCAAGTCGTGCCGCCCCTGTGTGAACTGGGGCTTAGACTCGGCTGATCACTGATCCGAGTAAGGGGCCGGTCCCAGCCCCTTACCATGTGATCAGCTGTCAGCCAATGACAGCTTATCACATGATATAAACAAAAGATCGGTAATCGTTTTTTTTTTCACTGACAGCGTGAGTAGAAAAAAAAGCCGATTGTCCTTCAGATGTGAGGGGACATCGGTCTCGAAGTGGAGGAGGCACATCTGCCTCATCTGTGCCACCTAACAGTGCCACCTAACAGTGCCCACAGTGCCACCTAACAGTGCCCACAATTGCCACTTAACAGTGCCCACAGTGCCACCTAACAGTGCCCACGAGTGCCACCTATCAATGCCCACAAGTGCCACCTATCAATGCTCACCAGTAGTGCCAATCAGTGCCACCTAGCAGTGCTGCCTATCAGTGTAACTGATCAGTGCCCATTATTGCTACCCATCAGTGCCCATCACTGCCACCCATCACTGCCCATCACTGCCGCCTATCAGTGCCCATCACTGCCGCCTCATCAGCGTACATCAATGAAGGAGAAAAATTACCTGTTTTAAATTTTTTATAACAAAATATAAAAACTTTTTTTTTTTTTAAATTCAGTCTTTTTACATTTTTTTAACAAAAAATAAAAACCGCAGAGGTGATCAAATACCACCAAAAGAAAGCTCTATTTGTGGGGAAAAAATTATAAAAATTTAATTTGGGTACAGTGTTGTATGACTGCGCAATTGTCATTCAAAGTGCATCAGCGCTGAAAGCTGAAAATTGGTCTGGATAGAAGGGGGGTTTAAGTGTCCAGTAAGCAAGTGGTTAAATGTGATTTGACTTTTTTGTTTTGTTTTTCGTAATGTAATTTTTGCTGCAGCAGGTTCTATGCATGCTACAGATGTGCCACTTTACAGCAAGGTATTTTTCAGGGTTTTTTTGCACTTTGAGCATCAACAAAATCACTTCTGCTAAAAAACAATCATTTTTAACATTGTTTTTGCATTAATACATGTGCCCCAGGTCAGTACCCAGGCCCTCATACCCCTTTTATGGCCAATTATTTGCATAAAAGCCTTCAAAATGGGGAATTTTGATCTTTCCTGTCCGGCTCCCATAGACGTCAATGGGGTTTGCCATTTGGGTTAGAACTTTTCCCATTTGGGAGTTCTGCTGTGAACCGACCGGGGGGGGGGGGGGGTCGGGGTGTTCGTCCCATGTCTATTCAAGATCATTCAGAGTAATAAGAAATAATTGGAAAATCCAATGTGGAAATTAATAAATTATTTTACATTTTGACCACAGATACACTTTAAGCCTATATTGTAGTAAAATAAGTCACTGTAACTAAACTATACATAATGTTGGATATTTCAAATGTTATCTTAAAGGAAAAAAAAAAGAAGTGACTATATACTGCTGTGTGTATTTTTATCAGTTAACAGCCAAGGGATGTAAATCAGTCGCAGGTAAAATATAAGAACTGCTGATTCTGAGCACTCTGATACAGAAGATCCTCAGAGCTGTCAGTGTCCACGTCGTATCGGTGATAAGAGATCCTCAATAATGCTCCTCACAGCCTTCTCTGCACTTACATTGGTCCTACAAGCTTCATCTCACAGGGATCCAATACAGAACCCTCCATCACCAAACCCACCATCACCATGTGAACTCACCACATCTCAGTTTTTATTTGAGTATGAATATTTCCAGTCAGGAGATATCTCCATCGGAGGACTGTTTTCTGCCCATATGAAAACCACCGAAGTAGAGTATCTGGATTCCCCCTCTCTGTGGGGTGATATGTGTAGGGGGTAAGTGGGGTGCTAGGTATGGTCAGTGGTAAGTCAGTTGATCCGCCTGAATCTTAATGGATCAGATTGATTCATGTGGCATTGGCCATTACATTCACAATCCTGAGAATTTTGCCAACATAATTACACATTTTTAGTACTTGGTGACCAAACGAGCTCCCGCTCACCCAACACATTATATTCAAAAGACTAACAGCAACTTACAAAGCCTTCCACAATTTAGCCCTCAGCTACTTCATTAGCCTATTCTCAGAATACCAACCTAATCATTCTCTTCGTTCCTCTCTAGACCTCCTGCTCTCTAGCTCCCTCGTCACCTCCTCCCATGCTCGCCTCCAGGACTTTTCCAGAGCCTCCCCAATCCTATGGAACCCCTTACCCCAACCTGTCCAATTATCTCCTACTCTATTAGCTTTTAGACAATCCCTGAAAATGCTCCTCTTCAGAGAAGCCTATCGTAACCACACCACACTGCATTTTTATTTTCTCCATCAGATCACCCCCCACAGTTATTACCTTTCACGTGACCGCCCTAGATTGTAAGCTCTAACGAGCAGGACCCTTCTGTATTGAATTGTATTGTAACTGTACTGTCTGCCCTCATGTTGTTCTAAATCCTGTATAAATTAAATAATAATAATAATAATAATAATAATAATAATAATAATAATAATTTGCCACCGTATTTAAATTCTTATTGAACAAATATTAATCCAAAATATTTAAACACAGTGTTACAATTTTTTTTTTTTTCTGGTGGGCCAAACCTTAGCTACAGGTAATTGAGGTAATGTGATGCTAAAATAAATGACCAAATAACACAAATGTGGAAATTAAATGACATTTAAATGTGACTGATAAAAATATATATATATATGGTTTGACCTGAAAGCATTTTTAATATCTTATTTAATAAATATTCATTCAATTATTGAAACGCAGCGTTACAACATTTTTTTGTTTTTGTTTTGCTGGAGTGTTTAACCTTACCTATTGGTAATTGAAGTCCAGATTATTCCAAATTGACCCTGTGTACACTGCTATATACGCTGTATAGACATAAATGATTTTTTTTTAATGCACATTTCTAATGTAAAAAAAAAAAATGATGGAACAAAACAAATGTGGAAATGAAAAAAAGTTTAAATGTGAAAGATAAAAAAATAATTATAATTTGACCTGGAACCATGTGTATTGTTTTTAATTAAATCATTTTTATTTAAATATTAATACACAGTCCTGTTACAACTTTTTTTTTTTGCTGAAGTGCTTTGCCCTAAGTACAAATAATTGCAGCCCAGATTATTCCAAATTAACCCTGTGTACACTGCTATATACCCTGTATCAGTGATGGTGAACCTTGGCACTTATGGTACCCCAGATGTTTTGGAACTACATTTCCCATGATGCTCATGCACTCTGCAGTGTAGTTGAGCATCATAGGAAATGTAGTTCCAAAACATCTGGGGTACCACGGTTCACCCTCACTGCCCTATACAGACATAAAGGATTTTTTTTTTTTAATGTGCATTTTTAATGTAAAAAAAAAAAAAATGACCAAACAAAACAAATGTAGAAATGAAAAGATGTTTAAATGTGACTGATAAAAAATAATTATAATTTGACCTGCAACCATGTGTAATATATTTTTAATTAAACCATTTTTATTTTAAAATTAATACACAGTCCTGTTACAATTTTTTTTTTTGTTGGAGTGTTTTACCCTAACTACAAATAATTGCAGCCCAGATTATTCTAAATTAACCCTGTGTACACTGCTATATACCCTGTATAGACATAAAGCTTTACGAGCAGGGCCCTCCTGTACCTCTTGTATTGAACTGTACTGTAATTGTATTGTCCCCCCTATACATTGTAAAGCGCTGCGTAAACTTTTGGCGCTATATAAATCGTTAATAATAATAATAATAATAATAATAATAATAATAATAATAAAGGATTTTTTTTAATGTGCATTTTTAATGTAAAAAAAATGACCAAACAAAACAAATGAGGAAATGAAAAGAAGTTTATGTGAATGATAAAAAATAATTGTAATTTGACCGGCAACCATGTGTAATATATTTTTAATTAAATAATTTTTATTTAAATATTAATACACAGTCCCGTTACAACTTTTTTTTTTTTGCTGGAGTGTTTTACCCTAACTACAAATAATTGCAGCCCAGATTATTCCAAATTAACCCTGTGTACACCATGTGTCTATAACCCTGTGACTATTCCCTGTATAAAGTATTTTTTTTAATGCGCATTTTTTATGTAGAGAAAAAAAAATGACCAAACAAAACAAATGTGGAAATTAAAAGAAGTTTAAATGTGAATGATACAAAAAATAATTATAATTTGATCTGCAACCATGTGTAATATATTTTTAATTAAATATTTTTTATTCAAATAATAATACACAGTCCCGTTACAACTTTTTTTTTTTTTTTTTGCTGGAGTGTTTCACCCTAACTACAAAGAATTGAAACCCAGATGATTCTGAATGAACCCTGTGCACACTGATAAAAACCCTGCATAGAAATATAGAATTTTTTTTAAAGCTTGGGTATTTTTATTTGATGCTAAAAAAAATGAACAAACAAAACATATGTGGAAATTAAAAGAAGTTTACATGTGAAAGATAAAATATAATTATGATTTGACCTGCAACCATATTTATTATTTTTTTTAAACAAACATACATTTAAATATTAAAACACAGTCTCATTACAAAATTTCTTTTTTTTTTTCTGGGGTGTTTCACTTTACATACAGGTCATTGAAGCATAAATGAAGACCAGATAATTATGATTTAACCCTGTGCAAACTGCTATACACAATGTATAGAAATATGTTTTTTTGTTTAAACTTAACTACCTTAAATATCGACAATTAAAAAAAAAATAATAATAATTTTTTTTACTTTTTGCTATAATAAATATCCCCCCAAAAAATGTAAAAAAAAAAACAAATTTCTTCATCAGTTTAGGCCGATATGCATTCTTCTACTTATTTTTGTTAAAAAAATTGCAATAAGCGTATATATTGACTGGTTTGCGCAAAAGTTATAGCGTCTACAAAATAGGGGATAGATTTATGGCATTTTTATTATTAATTTTGTTTTACTAGTAATGGCGGTGATCAGCGATTATTAGCAGGACTGCGACATTGCGACGGACAGATCGGACACTTTTGACACTATTTTGGGACCATTGACATTTATACAGTGATCAGTGCTAAAAAAATAGCCACTGATTACTGTGTAAATGTCACTGGCAGGGAAGGGGTTAACACTATGGGGGCGATCAGTGGGTTAAGTGTAAAGGCTAGCCAGAGGCTAGCCTGTATTTGTGGGAGGAGGCTGAGAGGGCTACTTAAGCCTCCTCCTCTATCTGGCCAGGGCTCGTCGGCGTTTCTGGGTTCAATAGGGGGTGGGGCCTACAGGTCACTTCCGGGTCGGCTGCAACATGGCGGCGGTACCTCTGTCGGTGCTTCACCGAGGAGTTCGCTTGTCTAACCTCCTGCACCCACATTTACGGGTCCCTGCTTCTCCCGGTATTTCGGGGGGCCCGCCGCCGCCAACAACTCCTCTCCCTATCCAAAGACAGCTCCAAGAGGGAGCCACTCGCTGGCCAGCATTCTCTCCCCTTACCAGCTTGCATAGGGGGGAGCCGCCAGCCCGCTTTCCGGGTGTTGGGGGGGTCCAGCCAGTCGTCTGCTCCTCTCTGCATACGGCGCTACGGGGGGGCTGCCCGCCCGCTTCTCCCGGCGATTATGCCGGGGGAGGGAGGGAGGGGGGCCGTCCATCCATCCTCCACCCTCCTTCGGCTGCAGCTGGTCAGGTGCTGCCCGCCCGCTTCTCCCGGCGCTCTTGCGGGGGGGGCATCCGTACATCAGACGCCGCCTGCCTCTGTCTTCATCTGTCATCCAGGTACCTGCTGGAGCTGTCGGGGCCGCCCGCTTCTCCCGGCGCTCGTGGGGGGGGCGTTCGTCTTTCAAAGTAGCTGCCGCCCGCTTCTTCTCCCTTTCATCCAGGTGCCTGCCAGATCTGTGGGGGCCACCCGCTTCTCCCGGCGCTCATGCCGGGGGAGAGCGGGGGGGGGCATCCAGCCATCAGCTACAGCTCCATTTGGCCATTTGCCTGCCCACCGGCTTCTCCAGGCTCCCATGGGGGGGGGTCCATCCAGGCACAATCCCACTTAGTTGGGGGGGGTCACCGCTGTTCCTCTGTCCCTCTGTTCCTGACAGCGTGGGGGGGGCTACCCGCTCGCTTCTCCTGCCACTCACGCTGCGGGGGAGGAGGGGGGGTTGTGCCGTCTGTCCGGTCATCCATCCTCCTACCACCCACTTTCCCCACAGCCCCACCTGTCCGGGGGGGTGCTGCCCGCCCACGTCTCCCGGCTCTCATGCCGGGGGGAGGGGGAGGTGCGTCCGTTCATTCTCCACCCACCCACTTGCCACTCGCCTGCTAATTCACCTCCCTGGTACCACGCTGTGCATCGTGGAGGGGACGCCCGCACGTCTCCCAGTTTTCATAGCCGGGGGTGGCGCTCACCCGACCGCTCACCTCCCAGTATTCATGTGGGGCATCATGGGGGGGGTCTCCTGGGCATCCACCGCTTCAGTCACAGGTGTTCATATCGCGGCATTTCGGTCCCAGGATTTCTGTCATAGCGTTTCTGTTTAGGCGTTTAGTCTCAGCGCTTGTTTTCCTGTAATGGCGTTTCCTGCCTCAGCATTTCTGGCGTAGCATTCAGCATTTCTGTCTCAAATGTTCTGCCCAGCATTTCTGTCATAGCGTTTCAGCATTTCTGTCGTAGTGTTTCAGCATTTCTGTCGTAGCGTTTCAGCATTTCTGTCGTAGCGTTTCAGCATTTCTGTCGTAGCGTTTCAGCATTTCTGTTGTAGCGTTTCTCGGGCATCCACCGCTTCAGTCACAGGTGTTCATATCGCGGCATTTCGGTCCCAGGATTTCTGTCATAGCGTTTCTGTTTAGGCGTTTAGTCTCAGCGCTTGTTTTCCTGTCATGGCGTTTCCTGCCTCAGCATTTCTGGCGTAGCATTCAGCATTTCTGTCTCAAATGTTCTGCCCAGCATTTCTGTCGTAGCGTTTCAGCATTTCTGTCGTAGTGTTTCAGCATTTCTGTCGTAGCGTTTCAGCATTTCTGTCGTAGCGTTTCAGCATTTCTGTTGTAGCGTTTCAGCATTTCTGTCGCAGCGTTTCAGCATTTCTGTCGTAGCGTTTCAGCATTTCTGTCGCAGGGTTTCAGCATTTCTGTCGTAGGGTTTCAGCATTTCTGGCTTGACGTTCTGCCCAGCATTTCTGTCATAGCATTCAGCATTTCTCTCTTAGAGTTCTGCCCTAGCATTGCTGTCATAAGCGTTCAGCATTTCTGTCTCAGCGTTCTGCCCTAGTTTTTCTGTCATAGCTTTCTGCCCCGGCATTTCCATCTCGGCGTACAGTCTCGGCATTTCCGTCATAGCGGTTCTGCCATAGGATTTTTGTATAGCGTTTCTGGCTCAGGATTTCTGTCATGGGATTTTTACTTTATTCGGTCCTGGCGTTTTCTGTCATAGTGTTCTGCCTCAGCATTTCTGGCTCAGCGTTCATGCCCAATTTTTTCTGTCTCGGAATTTCCGTCATAGCATTTCTGCCCCAGGGTTCTGTCTTTGCGTTTCTGCCCCCAGTATTTCAGTCTCAGCGTTTCTGTCATTGCATTTCGGTCATGGCATTTCTGCCTCAGCGTTTCTGCCCCAGGATTACTGTCATCGTGTTTCTGCCTCTGCGTTCTGTTTGAGCGTTTTCTACCCCGGCATTTTCTGTCATGGTATTTCTGCCCCAGGGTTTCTGTCATTACATTTCTGCCCCAGGTTTTCTGTCATTACATTTCTGCCCCAGGTTTTCTGTCATTACATTTCTGCCCCAGGTTTTCTGTCATTACATTTCTGCCCCAGGTTTTCTGTCATTACATTTCTGCCCCAGGGTTTCTGTCGTTACATTTCTGCCTCAGGGTTTCTGTTACTTTTCTACCCCTGGGTTTCTGTCATTACATTTTTGCCCCAGGTTTTCTGTCATTACATTTCTGCCCCTGGGTTTCTGTCATTACATTTCTGCCCCTGGGTTTCTGTCATTACATTTCTGCCCCTGGGTTTCTGTCATTACATTTCTGCCCCTGGGTTTCTGTCATTACATTTCTGCCCCTGGGTTTCTGTCATTACATTTCGGCCCCTGGGTTTCTGTCATTACATTTCGGCCCCTGGGTTTCTGTCATTACATTTCGGCCCCAGGGTTTCTGTCATTACATTTCTGCCCCAGGTTGTTTCTGTCATTACATTTCGGCCCCAGGTTTTTTCTGTCATTACATTTCTGCCCCAGGTTTTTTCTGTCATTACATTTCTGCCCCAGGTTTTTTCTGTCATTACATTTCTGCCCCAGGTTTTTTCTGTCATTACATTTCTGCCATTACATTTCTGCCCCAGGTATTTTCTGCCGTTACATTTCTGCCCCAGGTATTTTCTGCCGTTACATTTCTGCCCCAGGTATTTTCTGTCGTTACATTTCTGCCCCAGGTATTTTCTGTCGTTACATTTCTGCCCCAGGTATTTTCTGTCATTACATTTCTGCCATTACATTTCTGCCCCAGGTATTTTCTGTCATTACATTTCTGCCATTACATTTCTGCCCCAGGTATTTTCTGTCATCACGTTTCTGTCTCAGCATTTAGTTCAGCATTTCTGTCATAGCGTTGTTGTCCTTGTGTTTCTGCCCCAACGTTTCTGTTTCAGTGTTCAGCCTCAGCATCTTTCAGAGGGGCATCGATGTTCAGTCACGGCACATACCCCGGTAGCTTTCATCTTCGTTGTTTGTCATGTCTCATCGTTTGTTCATGGTGATGCCTTCGTCAGGTAGCTAGGGCTCACATGTCAGGATCTGTCACGTCTACAGATCCATACGGGCTGAGGTTTCGTTTGTTAATGATTGTTGACCAGAATCTTCTCGCCTGTATAACATACGTCATACGATGCACGTTCATTCACCACACCTGTACGATTACCCACCACGGTCTGTGGGTACACCAGCCCTGAGTTTTCAGTTAATTACCTGTCTCTGCGTGGCAGGTTACTCGGGCTCACTCTTTACTCACACGAGGGGGGGGGGTCCATCATCAGGTTCATTCATGCGCAGTGGTCTTGGCATTTCCACTCATACTTAGGTAGGCACAGAGGGGTGTTGTTGTTCTCATGTCTTGTCTGTTATTTCTCTTGTGCATGTTCTCAGGTTGGGCTGTATTGGCATTCGTTATCCCCTTAGGGGTCCTTAAGTGGTAGGTTTGGGCAAACGTCATCATGATTCTGGATTCCACTCTCGGCTCGGATCTTGTCTAGGATGTGGCCTGGAAGACTGCTCAGGGACGTCAGTCCAGTCATCTTTTCTGTTCCCCAGCCGGTTCCAGGTAGGGGGGGGGTTCAGTCATTTTGGGTATGACTGTTTTCATGCCATGGGACTTATTTCCCTGGGATGGAGTCTGGCCCTCCTTCCTCGGTTCAGATTTCAGACTCGGTTGCCAGGTCACAGGCTGAAGCACGACCCGATCGCATCAGGTGGGACCAGTATTCTGTGTCTGGCATGGTTTCTCCATGTTGTCAATACTTATTGCCATAGTACATGGGCCTGATCCACCTACTTCATCACAGCCTTCAGGTATTTAGCATTTTGAACTCCTACCAGTTGTCCTTTGGCACTCACCCTCACTTCCCCACACCAGTATGGTAAGGCCAGGGCTTGGGAGGGGTTTCACTGAGCACTTCACTGGTGTCTGTTTTGAAGTTTCAATCTTCTCGGCCATTTCATTTTGCAGGGGCTCCTCGGGGCAGCCATTGCTCCCCTTCTCCTACGCATCCTCATTCACAAGCAGTTCATTCTCATGTCTGGGGCGTCTTGGACTTCAGGCTCTGTCCAATCGTTCATGGGACGTTTAGTTGGGTTCTGGGTAACTTCGCAGGTTCTGTAGGGGGTTCTGTCTCATCACCAAGTCAGGGGGGGTGGTTTCTCCGGTCATAGGGGACACTTTTCAGATATATACTGTTGCCATCCGGGTGCACGCTACTCCTCTTGATGGATTGTTACCTTCTCCTCTTCACCTAAATTTGTGTCTTTTTGCCCTCTTTTCAGGCATACTGACCAGTCAGGTCAAGGCACACCTCAGGCCTTGGTGCTTAGGAGTATCACTTTCTTACTCGAAGACTCTGACTACAAGTGTAAAGGCTAGCCAGAGGCTAGCCTGTATTTGTGGGAGGAGGCTGAGAGGGCTACTTAAGCCTCCTCCTCTATCTGGCCAGGGCTCGTCGGCGTTTCTGGGTTCCCACCCACCCGTTTCCCCCAATCCTTATACATACTCCTATTACTTTTCTTACATTCAGGGTATGCCCTCTTTTCAGGCATACTGACCAGTCAGGTCAAGGCACACCTCAGGCCTTGGTGCTTAGGAGTATCACTTTCTTACTCGAAGACTCTGACTACAACTGTGTGTCCTAGGGAGTGTTTCTAACTGTGTGGGGATGGGACTGACTGGGGGAGGAGACCGATCGTTGTTCACAAGCAGGATGAACAGCAGATCTGTCTCCTCTCTGACAGAATGGATATCTGTCTGTTTACATTGACAGACCTCTGTTCTGTCTCTCTCAGGAGCGATCGGGGTGCCCATCAGACATTGCGGCCACCAGGCACGCGCATCTGCTCCATCGTCACGCCCTGTGTGCGCGCCCCCCTAGAGCTCTTAAAGCGGCCGATGTACACCTACAGCGATTCGCCCAGGGGAGCCAACCTGCTGCAGTATAACTGCGGTGGCTGTTCCTTAACTGGTTAAATATATACAACTTTAACAAAAAAACTTTATTTTTACAGGGTGAATAGCAGTTTGCATGGCTTTAGTTCAGAATAATCTAAGCTTCAATTATCTTTCGTTAAGGAAATAGAAAATAAATATATACATTTTTTTATATATTACCAAAAGTATTGAGACGCCTGCCTTTACACACACATGAACTTTACTGACATCCCAGTCTTAGTCTGTAGGGTTCAATATTGAGTTGGCCCACCCTTTGCAGCTACAACAGCTTCAACTCTCCTGGGAAGGCGGTCCACAAGGTTTAGGAGTGTGTCTATGGGAATGTTTGACCATTCTTCCAGAAGAGCATTTGTTAGGTCAGGCACTGATGTTGGATGGGAAGGCCTGGCTAGCAGTCTCCTCTCGAATTCATCCCAAAGGTGTTCTATCGGGTTGAGGTCAGGACTCTGTGCAGGCCAGTCAAATTGCACCACCCCAAACTCCCTCATCCATTACTCTACCAGTACTCTACCCTCATGCACTTTTTTTGCGCTGTGATCTCACGGCTCACTATTGTTTTTGTACTTCTCATAGAAATGAAAGGTGAAGGATATCTGGGCCCACCCTAATACCAGGGAGACAATCTGTGGCCTTTGGGTCTTTTTTCTCTCCTCAACCCCCTCTTCAATCCCCCTGGCTTTGAGTTAGGTAGACCATAGCGTGACTTGCCCCTGTCAGCAGCCTCATGCCCCAGGGGATTTAGGGTCTGGGGCCCTCCTCTTTGGAGTTCTGACAGGACTGTACCCTCATGTGCTTTTTCTGTGCTATGATATCATGGTTCATTATTATTTATTATTTTGTTCTTCTCACAGAGATATAGGGTGAAGGATATCAGGGTCCACCCTAATACCGGGGAGAGGATCTTTGGCCCTCAGGTCTTTTTCCCTCCCAAACTCTTTCCTCTCTTCATCAAGTACTTGGAAGCCTGGTTTTGGCAGGTTCCTAATGAGCGGCATCCACCTCACTTCGAGTTAGGTAAACCATAGGTTGCCTTGCCCCATCAGCAGCCTTGCACCCTTGGAGGGTTCAGGGAATGAAGATGTAGGGTAAAGAATGGAGATGTAGGGTGAAGAATATCAGGGCCTACCCTGGGCATCCACCTGGCTTCGAGTTAGGTAGACCACTGAGCATCTTGCACCTGGTCAGCAGCCTTGTGTCCTGGGGGTTCAGGAACTGTGGCCCTTCCTCTTCAGAGGTTAGACTATTACTGTACCCTTATGTACTTTTTTTGTGTTGGGATTTAATGGTCCACTCTTTTTTTGTTCTTCTCACATAGATAGAGGGTGAAGGATATTAGGGCCCACCCTAATACCGGGGAGAGGATCTGTGGCCCTCAGGTCTTTTTCCCTCTGCAACTCCTCCTTCTCTTCATTGAGCCCTCCACCAAGAAGATGGGCTTTGGCAAGTCCCTAAGGAGCGGCATTCACCTGGCTTTGAGTTAGGTAGACTATAGAGCCTTGCCCTGTCAGCAGCCTTGCGCCTGAGGGAATGAAGCCCTGTTTCTTCAGAGGTCGGACCATTACTATACCCTCACGTGCTTCTTTGTGTGCTTTGATTTCACGTTGATAAATATATCACAGTTTTTAGTTTATGCCATTTTTGTATCTAAAAGTGAAATGGTCTTTTGGCTCTCAGAATAACCTCAGTATATTTCTTATGTTTTGCAGACTTGATATGAATGAATATAGAAGTATCTTGGTATTTATCTTTGCTATCAAGAAGATTAACAAGAGCACAAAGCTTCTACCCAATATTACTCTGGGTTATCACATATATGACAGCTGTGGGGAGACTAAGGAAACCATAAATTATGTTCTACAGATATTATCTGGGATAAAAGAGGCCCCTAATTATAACTGCAGGAAATGGGGTGAAATTGCTGGTTTCATTGGTGATTACAGTTTTCAGGCAACCCAGGCAATGGCACAGTTACTCAGCCTCTACAGATATGCACATGTGAGTGCAGACTGGAGATTTCACATGAAAATAGTATTGATGTTCAGGAACACTGACAGGATTAATGAAATCTACTAACACAATGGTGACATATCCATTGACTTACAGTAACATTCTAATATATGTATTCAATAGAAAGGAGAATGGACTTCAAGTGGACATTTGATGACACCTGTCTTTACACGCACATGAACTTTAATGGCATGCTAGTCTTAGTCCGTAGGGTTCAATATTGGCGTGGCCCACCTTTTGCAGCTATAACAGCTTCAACTCTTCTGGGAATGCTGTCTATGGGAATGTTTGACCATTCTTCCAGAAGAGCATTTGTGAGGTCAGGCACTAATGTTGGACGAGAAGGCCTGGCTCACAGTCTCCCCTCCAATTAATCCCAAAGGTGTTCTATCGGTTTGAGGTCAGAACTCTGGTGTCTTTATGGACCTTGCTTTGTACACAGGTGAGCAGTCATGTTGGAACAGGAAGGGGCCATTCCCAAACTGTTCCCACAAAGTTGGG
Source organism: Lithobates clamitans (assembly GCA_037952925.1). NCBI lineage: Eukaryota > Metazoa > Chordata > Amphibia > Anura > Ranidae > Lithobates > Lithobates clamitans. Next base: position 711,009 of record JBBGZY010000588.1, on the reverse strand, counting down.
AGCATGAAATTGTCCAGAATGTCTTGGTATGCTGACACCTTAAGAGTTCCCTTTGCTGGAACTAAGGGGCCAAACCCAACCCCTGAAAAACAACCCCACCTGACCTCACAAGGCCTGGATCCCGGTCTCCACTCTAATTGATCCCATAGGTGTTCTATTAGGTTGAGGTCAGAACTCTGAGCAGGCCAGTCAAGTTCCTCCACTCCAAACTCGCTCGTCCATGTCTTTATGGACCTTGCTTTGTGCACTGATCCAAATCATTTGGTGGAGGGGGATTATGGTGTGGGGTTGTTTTTCAGGGGTTGGGCTTGGCCCCATAGTTCCACTCGTGTCCTGCGAGTGCACATAGGTCTGCAAGTGCACGTAGTTCTGTGAGTGTTCTGCGAGTGCACGTAGGTCTGTGAGTGCACGTAGTTCTGCGAGTAGTCGGCGAGTGCACGTAGGTCTGCCAGTGGTCTGCGAGTGGTCTGTGAGTGCACGTAGGTCTGCGAGTGCACGTAGTTCTGCGAGTGTTCTGTGAGTGCACGTAGGTCTGCGAGTGCACTTAGTTCTGCGAGTGGTCTGCAAGTGCATGTAGGTCTGCGAGTGTCCTGCAAGCGCACGTAGGTCTGCGAGTGCACGTAGATCTGCGAGTGCACGTAGATCTGAGAGTGAACGTAGGTCTGCGAGTGCACGTAGTTCTGCGAGTGCACGTAGTTCTGCGAGTGGTCTGCGAGTGCACATAGGTCTGTGAGTGCACATAGGTCTGCGAGTGCACGTAGTTCTGCGAGTGGTCTGCGAGTGCACGTAGTTCTGCAAGTGTTCTGCGAGTGCACGTAGGTCTGTGAGTGTCCTGCAAGCACACGTAGGTCTGTGAGTGGTCTGCGAGTGCACGTAGGTCTGCGAGTGCACGTAGTTCTGCGAGTAGACTGCCAGTGCACGTAGGTCTGCGAGTGCACGTAGTTCTGCGAGTGGTCTGTGAGTGCACGTAGTTCTGCAAGTAGTCTGCGAGTGCACGTAGATCTGCGAGTGCACGTAGGTCTGCGAGTGGTCTGCGAGTGCATGCAGGTCTGTGAGTGCACATAGGTTTGCGAGTGCACATAGTTCTGCGAGTGGTCTGCGAGTGCACGTAGGTCTGCGAGTGCACCTAGTTCTGCGAGTGGTCTGCGAGTGCACGTAGGTCTGCGAGTGTTCTGCGAGTGCACGTAGGTCTGAGTGCACATAGGTCTGCGAGTGCACATAGTTTTGCAAGTGGTCTGCGAGTGCATGTAGCTCTGCGAGTGTTCTGCGAGTGCACGTAGGTCTGCGAGTGTCCTGCAAGCGCACATAGGTCTGCGAGTGCACGTAGATCTGCGGGTGCATGTAGGTCTGCGAGTGCACATAGTTCTGCGAGTGGTCTACGAGTGCACGTAGGTCTGCGAGTGCACATAGTTCTGCGAGTGGTCTGCGAGTGCATGTAGTTCTGCAAGTGCACGTTGTTCTGCGAGTGATCTGCGAGTGCACATAGTTCTGCGAGGGCACGTAGGTCTACGAGTGCATGTAGGTCTGCGAGTGGTCTGCGAGTGCATGTAGGTCTGCAAGTGCACGTAGTTCTGCAAGTGTTCTGCAAGTGCACGTAGTTCTGCGAGTGGTCTGTGAGTGCATGTAGGTCTGTGAGTGTTCTGCGAGTGCAGGTAGTTCTGCGACTGTTATGTGAGTGTTCTGCGAGTGCACGTAGGTCTGCGAGCGCACGTAGTTCTGCGAGTATTTTGCGAGTGCACGTAGGTCTGCGAGTGTTCTGCGAGTGCACGTAGGTCTGCGAGTGCACGCAGTTCTGCGAGTGGTCTGCGAGTGCATGTAGTTCTGCAAGTGCACATTGTTCTGCGAGTGATCAGCGAGTGCACGTAGTTCTGTGAGGGCACGTAGGTCTGCGAGTGCATGTAGGTCTGCGAGTGCACATAGGTCTGCGAGTGTCCTGCGAGTGCACGTAGGTCTGCGAGTGCACATAGTTCTGTGAGTGGTCTGTGAGTGCTCGTAGGTCTGCGAGTGCACGTAGGTCTGCGAGTGCGCGTAGTTCTGCGAGTGTTCTGAGAGTGCACGTAGGTCTGTGAGTGCATGTAGTTCTGCGAGTGGTGTGCGAGTGCACGTAAGTCTGCAAATGGTCTGCGAATGCACGTAGGTCTGCGAGTGGTCTGCGAGTGCACGTAGTTCTGCGAGTGTTCTGCGAGTGCACGTAGGTCTGCGAGTGCACGTAGTTCTGTGAGTGGTCTGCTAGTGCACCTAGTTCTGCGAGTGTTCTGCGAGTGCACGTAGTTCTGCGAGTGCACGTAGGTCTGCGAGTGCACGTAGTTCTGTGAGTGGTCTGCGAGTGCACCTAGTTCTGCGAGTGTTCTGCGAGTGCACGTAGTTCTGCGAGTGCACGTAGGTCTGCGAGTGTCCTGCAAGCGCACGTAGGTCTGCGAGTGCACGTAGGTCTGCGAGTGCATGTAGATCTGCGAGTGCACATAGGTCTGCGAGTTCACGTAGTTCTGCGCGTGGTCTGCGAGTGCACGTAGGTCTGCGAGTGCGCGTAGTTCTGCGAGTGCACGTAGGTCTGCGAGTGCACGTAGTTCTGCGAGTGGTCTGCGAGTGCACGTAGGTCTGTGAGTGCACGTAGTTCTGCGAGTGGTCTGCGAGTGCACATAGTTCTGCGAGTGATCTGCGAGTGCACGTAGTTCTGCGAGTGCACGTAGTTCTGCGTGTGGTCTGCGAGTGCACGTAGGTCTGCGAGTGCGCGTAGTTCTGCGAGTGCACGTAGGTCTGGGAGTGCATGTAGTTCTGCCAGTGGTCTGCGAGTGCACGTAGGTCTGTGAGTGCACGTAGTTCTGCGAGTGCACATAGTTCTGCGAGTGGTCTGTGAGTGCACGTAGTTCTGCGAGTGCACGTAGTTCTGCAAGTGATCTGCGAGTGCACGTAGTTCTGAGAGTGGTCTGCGAGTGCACGTAGTTCTGCGAGTGTTCCGCGAGTGCACATAGGTCTGCGAGTGCACGTAGGTCTGCAAGTGCACGTAGTTCTGCGAGTGGTCTGCGAGTGCACGTAGGTCTGCGAGTGCACGTAGTTCTGCAGGTGGTCTGCAAGTGCACGTAGTTCTGCGAGTGGTCTGCGAGTGCATGTAGGTCTGCGAGTGTTCTGCGAGTGCAGGTAGTTCTGCGACTGTTATGTGAGTGTTCTGCGAGTGCACGTAGGTCTGCGAGCGCACGTAGTTCTGCGAGTATTTTGCGAGTGCACGTAGGTCTGCGAGTGTTCTGTGAGTGCACGTAGGTCTGCGAGTGCACGTAGTTCTGTGAGTGGTCTGCGAGTGCACGTAGTTCTGAGAGTGGTCTGCGAGTGCATGTAGTTCTGCGAGTGCACGTAGGTCTGCGAGTGTCCTGCAAGCGCACGTAGGTCTGCGAGTGCACGTAGGTCTGCGAGCGCATGTAGATCTGCGAGTGCACATAGGTCTGCGAGTGCACGTAGTTCTGCGCGTGGTCTGCGAGTGCACGTAGGTCTGCGAGTGCGTGTAGTTCTGCGAGTGCACGTAGGTCTGCAAATGCACGTAGTTCTGCGAGTGGTCTGCGAGTGCACGTAGGTCTGTGAGTGCACGTAGTTCTGTGAGTGGTCTGCGAGTGCACATAGTTCTGCGAGTGGTCTGTGAGTGCACGTAGTTCTGCGAGTGGTCTGCGAGTGCACGTAGTTCTGCGAGTGGTCTGCGAGTGCACGTAGTTCTGCGAGTGTTCCGCGAGTGCACATAGGTCTGCGATTGCATGTAGGTCTGTGAGTGCACGTAGGTCTGCGAGTGCACATAGGTCTGCGAGTGCACGTAGGTCTGCGAGTGCACGTAGGTCTGCGAGTGGTCTGCAAGTGCATGTAGGTCTGCGAGTGTTCTGCGAGTGCAGGTAGTTCTGCGACTGTTATGTGAGTGTTCTGCGAGTGCACGTATGTCTGCGAGTGTTCTGCGAGTGCATGTAGGTTTGTGAGTACCTGTGTATTGTCTTGAGTATTAGTGTCAGGAATCTAGTTGTTAGGTAATTTGGACAGGGTATAATCCCCAATCCTCATTAAATTTAATAGGTACGATGCCCGGCGGGTGTGGAGAGGTGACTTTTTGTACATCTTGCGCATTTGTATGCGTTCTTTGATCATCCGATCGAGGGCGAATACTGCTGTGCAAAATGAAAGTACGTTGTTTCCCTGGAAGCCCAGGTTCTGAATCTGGGGAAGCAACTGTCAGCACTGAGAAGTCCCTCCATACTAAAGGAGAGCCAGGAACGTACACGGCAGGTGCTGGCAGGGGCCAGCAAAGAGGCGGGTGGAGACAAAGAGGAGCAGACACTAGCAAAGAGTAGATGGGTGACAGTCAGGAAGGGTAGAGGGGGAAGTGCCAGGGAGGCCGATCCAGGACTTGAGCATCCCAATAAGTATGCTCCATTGAGTGACATTGGTGAAACCAGTCAGGGACCAGCACTGCTGGAGCTGAGAGACTCTCCTAGCTGCCGGGGGAAGAACTCCTCCAGTGAGAGTGGGGGGGCAGCGAAGGGAAAGGAAAGACAGATTCTGGTGGTAGGGGACTCAATTCTTAGAAGGACAGAGAGGGCAATCTGTAACAAAGACCTGAAGTGCCGAACTGTATGTTGTCTACCGGGTGCTCAGGTTCCGCACATCACGGATCTTGGATCTTGTGGACAGATTACTGGGAGGGGCTGGGAAAGACCCGGCTGTCATGGTGCACGTTGGCACCAATGACAAATTCAGAGGCAGATGGAGTGTCCTAAAGAACGATTTTAGGGACTTAGGAGCTAAATTGAGGAAAAGGACCTCCAAGGTAGTATTCTCAGGAATACTACCGGTACATCGAGCCACACCAGAAAGGCAGAGGGAGATTAGGGAAGTAAACAAGTGGCTGAAGAGCTGGTGTAGTAAGGAGGGGTTTGGGTTCCTGGAGGACTGGGCGGACTTCTCAGTCGGTAACCGATACTAAAGAAGGGACGGACTGCACCTAAATGAGGAGGGTGCAGATCAGCTGAGAATGAAGATGGCCAAAAAGTTAGAGGGGTTTTTAAACTAGGTGATGGGGGGGGGTGTCCAGAGGTAGAGATAGTCAGCACAGAAGATATTCCAGAGGGTAGTATTGGGGTCATTAGTAGTAGGTTGACCAAAGCACAAAAACACAAGGTAAGTATAGTAGCAAGTCCTAGTTGCCATCTCGGAACACCCAATACAAGGACGATATGCGACTAGTCTAAACTATGTGGCATGTTCACCAATGCCAGGAGCATGGCGGACAAGATGGGTGAACTAGAGATACTGTTGTACAAGGAGGATTTGGATTTTGTGGGAATTTCAGAGACCTGGTTCAACAGCTCTCATGATTGGCTGGCAAACATTCAAGGGTATATCCTTTACCTCAAGGATAAGAGGGTAAAAAAGGGGGAGGGGTATGCCTATATATCAAGAATGTACAACTGAATGTGAGAGATGACATCACTGAGGGAGCTAGAGAGGAGGTGGAATCCTTATGGGTAGAGCTCCAAAGGGATGAAGCTAAGGGAAAAATAAGACTAGGAGTATGCTATAGGCCCCCTAACCTGAGGGAGGAAATGGAGACAGATCTCCTATCACAATTTGGATTAGCAGCAAGGATGGGAAGTGTTATCATAATGGGGGATTTTAATTATCCAGACATAGACTGGGCGGAGGGAACCGCGCATTCATTTAAGGCTCGCCAGTTTCTTAATGTCCTGCAGGACAATTTTATGGGTCAGATGGTAGACGCACCAACTAGAAATAAAACATTACTGGATCTACTGATTACCAACAATACAGACCTGATCATGGATGTGGAAATACGGGGCAATTTAGGTAACAGCAATCACAGGTCAATTTGTTTCAGTATAAATGGCACAAATAGGAAACATAAAGGGAATACAAAGACACTGAATTTCAAAAGAGCCAACTTCCCTAAACTACAAACCCTGCTAAAAGGCATAAATTGGGATAAAATTTTGGGAACAAAGAATACGGAGGAGAGATGGGTTTGCTTTAAGAGCATATTAAATAAGGGCATTAGCCAATGTATCCCATTGGGTAATAAATTTAAAAGAGCGAACAAAAGTCCTGGATGGCTTAACTCCAATGTAAAAATGCATATAAAAGCAAAGGAGAAGGCCTTCAAAAAATACAAGGTTGAGGGATCTATTTAATTTGTCCATAAACGACCTGGAGGATGGGTAAACAGTTCAATCTCTGTATTTGCAGAAGATACTAAGCTAAGCAGGGCAATAACTTCTCCGCAGGATGTGGAAACCTTGCAAAAAGACCTGAACAAATTAATGGGGTGGGCGACTACATGGCAAATGAGGTTCAATGTAGAAAAATGTAAAATAATGCATTTGGGTGGCAAAAATATGAATGCAATCTATACACTGGGGGGAGAACCTCTGGGGGAATCTAGGATGGAATAGGACCTGGGGGTCCTAGTAGATGATACGCTCAGCAATGGCATGCAATGCCAAGCTGCTGCTAACAAAGCAAACAGAATATTGGCATTAAAAAGGGGATCAACTCCAGAGATAAAACGATAATTCTCCCGCTCTACAAGACTCTGGTGTCAGGATATCTAATTGACCAGACTGTGTGGACTGCACAGAGGAGACCAGAAACACATGTAAGTGAAATGGTGTTTATTAACAAGTGAAAAGTAAAAAGGAAAACAGTGCAAAAACCCACACAACAACCCACTACAAACAACAATATATATACAAGCAAATGGTAAAAGGAGATACCGTAATCGTAATCAAAGCCAAGCCAAGGTCATACACAGGGAAGTCAGCAGAAGGTTAAGGACGGGAACTGAACAGGACAAGGAGAGGATGGATGGATGGGGTTCAGGGCAGAGATCCCAAGGGAGCCAGGAACAGAAGGGACAGGACTAGGAAGGCCTCAGGATAGGGATGGGATCAGATCAGGACAAGGCAGATAGCAGGCTCAAAGTCAAACAGGCAGCAAGGTCAGAACGCAGGGAGAGAGAAAGATACCAAGGCGAGCCTATGAGGGCTTGCCAGGTATTTGTAAGGCTGTGGTAATTGCCCTCATGTCACAGCTGAGCGCAGTGTGAGCTGTTTGCTCCACACTGCCAGAGTGCACCCGCTGGTTGACGCCGGTACTACGGCCCGAGGATGCAGCAGTGCCACCAGCAGGAAAGACCTCTTACTACAGGTCCTAGGTGTTGGAAGACACCTGCTGATGGACACTGGTACTGCGATCCAAGAGACCAATAGCGCCACCAACGGGTAGACCTTCCCATGACAGTACCCCCCCCTAAAGGAGCGGCCTCCGGACGCTCCAACAAGGTGCATCTGTTCAAAGCTCATGGCCTCCAACTGAACAGATGAGGGCACATCAGGCCGGGCATCGGGTACATCAACCTGGACAGTGGGTACTGCTGGCATGTCAGAGTCATTAAGCTGGGCAGCAGACGACAGGAACCACTTGAGCTGGGCAGCAGACGACAGGAACCACTTGAGCTGGGCAGCAGATGGCAGGAACCACTTGAGCTGGGCAGCAGATGGCAGGAACCACTTGAGCTGGGCAGCAGACGGCAGGAACCACTTGAGCTGGGCAGCAGACGGCAGGAACCACTTGAGCTGGGCAGCCGACGACAGGAACCACTTGAGCTGGGCAGCAGACGACAGGAAACACTTGAGCTGGGCAGCAGACGACAGGAACCACTTGAGCTGGGCAGCAAACGGCAGGAACCACTTGAGCTGGGCAGCAGACGACAGGAACCACTTGAGCTGGAGGGCAGACACCCGGACATCAGACTGGAAAGCTGGAACATCCGACTGGAAAGCTGGAACATCCGACTGGGAAGCTGGCACATCCGACTGGGAAGCTGGCACATCCGACTGGGAAGCTGGCACATCCGACTGGGAAGCTGGCACATCCGACTGGGAAGCAATCTTCGAGACATCAGGCTGGAAGGCAAGCTGCAAGACATCAGGCTGGGAAGCTGGTACAGCAAACTGGGAAGCTGGCACATCAATCTGGGAAGCTGGCACCTCAATCTGGGAAGCTGGCACATCAATCTGGGAAGCTGGCACATCAATCTGGGAAGCTGGCACGTCAGACTGGGAAGCTGGCACGTCAGACTGGGAAGCTGGCATGTCAGACTGGAAAACTGGCACATCAGACTGGTAGGCAGGCATCAAGACATCAGGCTGGAAGACAAGCTGCAAGACATCAGGCTGGGAAGCTGGTACAGCAAACTGGGAAGCTGGCACATCAATCTGGGAAGCTGGCACATCAATCTGGGAAGCTGGCACATCAATCTGGGAAGCTGGCACATCAATCTGGGAAGCTGGCACATCAATCTGGGAAGCTGGCACGTCAGACTGGGAAGCTGGCACGTCAGACTGGGAAGCTGGCACGTCAGACTGGAAAACTGGCACATCAGACTGGTAGGCAGGCATCAAGACATCAGGCTGGAAGACAAGCTGCAAGACATCAGGCTGGGAAGCTGGTACAGCAAACTGGGAAGCTGGCACATCAATCTGGGAAGCTGGCACATCAATCTGGGAAGCTGGCACATCAGACTGGGAAGCTGGCACATCAGACTGGGAAGCTGGCACATCAGACTGGGAAGCTGGCACATCAGACTGGTAGGTAGGCATCAAGACATCAGGCTGGAAGGCAAGCTGCAAGACATCCGGCTGGAAGGCAGGGACATCGAGCCGGAAGGCAGGCATCGGGACGACAGACTGGGAGGCAGGCACATCAGACTGTAAAGCTGGAACATCAGACTGCAAAGCTGGAACATCAGACTGGAAGGCTGGAACATCAGACTGCAAAGCTGGAACATCAGACTGCAAAGCTGGAACATCAGACTGCAAAGCTGGAACATCAGACTGCAAAGCTGGAACATCAGACTGCAAAGCTGGAACATCAGACTGCAAAGCTGGAACATCAGACTGCAAAGCTGGAACATCAGACTGCAAAGCTGGAACATCAGACTGCAAAGCTGGAACATCAGAATGCAAAGCTGGAACTTCAGACTGCAAAGCTGGAACTTCAGACTGCAAAGCTGGAACTTCAGACTGCAAAGCTGGAACTTCAGACTGCAAAGCTGGAACTTCAGACTGCAAAGCTGGAACTTCAGACTGCAAAGCTGGAACGTCAGACTGGAAGGCTGGAACGTCAGACTGGAAGGCTGGAACGTCAGACTGGAAGGCTGGAACTTCAGACTGGAAGGCTGGAACTTCAGACTGGAAGGCTGGAACTTCAGACTGCAAAGCTGGAACCTCAGACTGCAAAGCTGGAACCTCAGACTGCAAAGCTGGAACCTCAGACTGCAAAGCTGGGACATCAGACTGCAAAGCAGGGACATCAGACTGCAAAGCTGGGACATCAGACTGCAAAGCTGGAACATCAGACTGCAAAGCTGGAACGTCAGACTGGAAGGCTGGAACATCAGACTGGAAGGCTGGAACTTCAGACTGCAAAGCTTGAACTTCAGACTGCAAAGCTTGAACATCAGACTGCAAAGCTGGAACCTCAGACTGCAAAGCTGGGACATCAGACTGCAAAGCTGGAACATCAGACTGGAAGGCTGGGACATCAGACTGGAAGGCTGGGACATCAGACTGCAAAGCTGGAACGTCAGACTGGAAGGCTGGAACATCAGACTGCAAAGCTGGAACATCAGACTGCAAAGCTGGAACATCAGACTGCAAAGCTGGAACATCAGACTGGAAGGCTGGAACATTAGACTGCAAAGCTGGAACATCAGACTGCAAAGCTGGAACATCAGACTGGAAGGCTGGAACATCAGACTGGAAGGCTGGAACTTCAGACTGCAAAGCCCGAACTTCAGACTGCAAAGCCCGAACTTCAGACTGCAAAGCTCGAACTTCAGACTGCAAAGCCCGAACTTCAGACTGCAAAGCCCGAACTTCAGACTGCAAAGCCCGAACTTCAGACTGCAAAGCCCGAACTTCAGACTGCAAAGCCCGAACTTCAGACTGCAAAGCCCGAACTCCAGACTGCAAAGCTGGAACATCAGACTGCAAAGCTGGAACATCAGACTGCAAAGCTGGAACATCAGACTGCAAAGCTGGAACATCAGACTGGAAAGCTGGAACATCAGACTGGAAAGCTGGAACATCAGACTGGAAGGTTGGAACATCAGGCTGGTAGGCTGAAACATCAGACTGGAAGGCTGGAACATCAGACTGGCGAGCCGGAACGTCAGACTGCAAAGCTGGAACAGGTTGGGTTACTGGCAGGATGGTATGGGTCGGGAAGAATTTTTGCTTCTTCTTTGGTTTAGCCCGTGCAGTTTTGTATGTAGGTGCAGGGCTGTAAGCAAAGAAAGTAGCTGGATCGAAGGAAGACCAAGGAACTGTAGCTAGAGAGGGGTTTTGTGGGACTGTTACAGGTGGAGGAGAAGAGACAGGTGAATTGAAAGCAGGATAGGTGCGACACTTGGAGACTGGGTGGTAGTATTTGGTAGGGAACTGATTAAACTGGGTTGTAGCTGAGGTTGCCATAGGTGACGGGGAGATAGATCTTTTGGAAGGCAGATGATTAATGGCAGGGCTGGAATGTTGTGGCTTAGCTAAAGACAGGAGATCTGACCATGCCTGCAGCAAAGGTTGAACAAACGCTGATTCACATACAGCCTGGCTAACCAGAGATTGTACTGAATAAATGCAATCGGATAACACCTGCTGGGAACAAGCGGAATAATGTTCATCAAAGTAAGCCGGATCATCCTCTAACAACCATACCAGGGATTCCACCTGGTCACAACTGAAAGGAGGGGAGTAATCGTCACTACCTTCGGGAATGCATGACAAGGCTGACTTTATACATAATTGAATCAAAGGCTGAACATCCTCAAATAACGCATGACCTTGATCTACAAATAAATGGGCTGTTTGTATCGTTTCCAGCAGTTGGTCACGGGTCCAATCTTTAAGAGTCTGACAATATTCATTATCCTCTGCCGCCAGCAGAGAATAATAGACAATTTCATCAAAGTCCATTTTGCACGCCCACCGTAACAGGACGGTTTCTCAGTGCAGCCACGTCTGGTCAGGGATGGCCTTGGTATACTGTCAGGATATCTAATTGACCAGACTGTGTGGACTGCACAGAGGAGACCAGAAACACATGTAAGTGAAATGGTGTTTATTAACAAGTGAAAAGTAAAAAGGAAAACAGTGCAAAAACCCACACAACAACCCACTACAAACAACAATATATATACAAGCAAATGGTAAAAGGAGATACCGTAATCGTAATCAAAGCCAAGCCAAGGTCATACACAGGGAAGTCAGCAGAAGGTTAAGGACGGGAACTGAACAGGACAAGGAGAGGATGGATGGATGGGGTTCAGGGCAGAGATCCCAAGGGAGCCAGGAACAGAAGGGACAGGACTAGGAAGGCCTCAGGATAGGGATGGGATCAGATCAGGACAAGGCAGATAGCAGGCTCAAAGTCAAACAGGCAGCAAGGTTTAGAACGCAGGGAGAGAGAAAGATACCAAGGCGATCCTATGAGGGCTTGCCGGTGTTCTGCCGAGAAAGTTCCGCTCGGCGGATTAGTTCCCCCCTCTACTGCGCATGCGCAGTAGAAGCCGGCGGAAATAGCCGAAGCGGAACAGCTGAAAATCAGCTGTACACGGCGCCTAGAAGAGGGCCCCTCGCGGGCTCGCTTCGCTCGCCACGCTTCGGGCACGGCCTCGCTGCGCTCGGCACTTTTAGATTCCCCCTCTAGGTCCACTTGGATAGTGGGGAAGGAATCTGGACCCAGAGCGCAGGCGCCGTGTACAGCTGATCGAAGCGTTTGAGCTTCGGCTATCTCCGGCGGCCAACAGTAGTACGTACTGCGCAGGCGCTGCGCCTGCGCAGTACAGGGGGGGAACCTATCCGCCGAAGGAACTTATTCGGCAAGACACCGGGTATTTGTAAGGCTGTGGTAATTGCCCTCATGTCACAGCTGAGCGCAGTGTGAGCTGTTTGCTCCACACTGCCAGAGTGCACCCGCTGGTTGACGCCGGTACTACGGCCCGAGGATGCAGCAGTGCCACCAGCAGGAAAGACCTCTTACTACAGGTCCTAGGTGTTGGAAGACACCTGCTGATGGACACTGGTACTGCGATCCAAGAGACCGATAGCGCCACCAACGGGTAGACCTTCCCATGACATCTGGTCTGGCCGCACCTGGAGTATGCTGTCCAGTTCTGGGCACCAGTCCTCAGGAAGGATGTACTGGAAATGGAGCGAGTACAAAGAAGGGCAACAAAGCTAATAAAGGGTCTGGAGGATCTTAGTTATGAGGAAAGTTTGCGAGCACTGAACTTATTCTCTCTGGAGAAGAGACGCTTGAGAGGGGATATGATTTCAATATACAAATACCGTACTGGTGACCCCTCAATAGGGATAAAACTTTTTCGCAGAAGAGAGTTTAACAAGACTCGTGGCCACTCATTAAAATTAGAAGAAAAGAGGTTTAACCTTAAACTACGTAGAGGGTTCTTTACTGTAAGAGCGGCAAGGATGTGGAATTCTCTTCCACGGGCGGTGGTCTCAGCGGGGAGCATTGATAGCTTCAAGAAACTATTAGATAAGCACCTGAATGACCGCAACATACAGGGATATACAATGTAATACTGACATATAATCACACACATAGGTTGGACTTGATGGACTTGTGTCTTTTTTTCAACCTCACCTACTATGTAACTATGTAACTATGTTAAGGGAACTCTTAAGGCGTCAGCATACCAAGACATTTTGGACAATTTCATGTTCCCAACTTTGTGGGAACAGTTTGGGGATGACCCCTTCCTGTTCCAACATGACTGCGCACCAGTGCACAAAGCAAAGTCCATAAATACATGGATGAGGGAGTTTGGGGTGGAGGAACTTGACTGGCCTGCACAGAGTACTGACCTCAATCCCATAGAACACCTTTGGGATGAATTAGAACGGAGACTGCGAGCCAGGCCTTCCCGTCCAACATCAGTGCCTGACCTCACAAATGCGCTTCTGGAAGAATGGTCAAACATTCCCATAGACACACTCCTAAACCTTGTGGACGGCCTTCCCAGAAGAGTTGAAGCTGTTATAGCTGCAAAGGGTGGGCCAACTCAATATTGAACCCTATGGACTAAGACTGAGATTCCATTAAATGTCATGTGTGTCTAAAGGCAGGTGTCCCAAAACTTTGGGCAATATAGTGTATTTTCCACTGAATGGAATAACTCTGAATGAAGAGTTTTTCTTCATTTCCAATATGGGCCAAAATAGCAATAAATACCTGACAAAATGACGTTTTTAAAGGTCACCTTTTTCCTAGAAAATAGCCAGTGCAATTATGGGGCCCTGCTAGATGTTAAAAAATGTGTGCAGCTTTGTAAAATGAAGAACGATTTTATTGTTTTACCTGTGGACCATTTGAGTCCCGACTAAGAAACTCATAGTTAGCAACCCCCCATGTCCTGCCTAGTGGCTAGGTCACGAAAACTATTGGTTTTCAATCCGGCAATGCTGGGAGTGAGCATCCAGTGCTGGATTTATAAGGGGGCAAAAGGGCCCCCCCCATTTATACAAAAGTAACGTAAATCAATTGATAAATATAAATAAAATAATAAATAATAATAAAATATTATAAACTATATAATAAAAAATAACTTTTTTTTGTTACCACTTGACCTCCGGAAGGTTTTACCCCCTTCATGACCAGGCCATTATTTTTAATTCAGCACTGTGCTACTTTAACTGGCAATTGCGGGGTCCTACACCACTGTACCTAAATGACATTTATGTAATTCTTTTAATTCAAATAGAGCTTTCTTTTGGTGGTATTTAATAGGGATGCGCCGATACCGATACTAGTATCAGTATTGGCGCCGATACCGAGCATTTGCACTTGTACTCGTGCAAATGCTCCTGATGCTTGATCCGATACCTGGGAGTGAAGAGGCGCTCTGGAAAGTCAGTGGGCGGAGAGGGCGGAGCAGAGAACGAGTCCTTATCAGGCTGACAGCAGCGGACGGTAAGCTGGCTGGGGTAGGGGTGCGGGGCCAGCCGCATGTTCCGTCAGAATCAGTGACCCATTTGGTAACAGAAGTGACGTTCCGTGTCTCCGTCAGAGGCTAAAAAACAACAACGCCCATCTTGGTACACCCTGCACTCAGCCACAGTAAGCCTGTAGAAGACATCTTGTTACACCCAGCCCATATAGTTCACCAACTGATTAGTGCCACCCCATCAGTGCTGCATATCAGTGCCCATTAGTGCTGCATATTAGTGCCTTCTTATTAGTGCCACCCCATCAGTGCCTTTCAGTGCCCCCTGATCAGTGCCCATCAGTGCTGCATATTAGTGCCTCCTCATTAGTGCCACCCCATCAGTGCCCTTCAGTGCTGCATATTAGTGCCTCCTCATTAGTGCCACCCCATCAGTGCCCTTCAGTGCTGCATATTAGTGCCTCCTCATTAGTGCCACCCCATCAGTGCCTTTCAGTGCCCCCTGATCAGTGCCCATCAGTGCTGCATATTAGTGCCTCCTCATCAGTGCCACCCCATCAGTGCCCATCAGTGCCCATTAATGAAGGAGAATTTTTTCTTATTTATAAAATTGTGCTTTGAAAACTGTCACATGACTTGGAAAAAAAGTATCGGTATCGGCAAGTACTTGAAAAAAAGCATTGATATTTGTACTCAGTCATAAAAAAGTGATATCGGTGCAACTCTAGTATTTAATCACCACTGGGTTTTTATTTTTTATTAAATAATAATTTTTTTTTATTCTAAATGAAAAAACTCTTAAATGAAGAAAACAAAAAACAAAAAAAAAACAATATTTTCGAATTTCTGCTATAGAATATACAGTATCCAATAAAATTAAATTTCTTCAAAATTTTAGACCAAAATGTATTCTGCTATATGTCACAAGTTCTGGTAATGATCGGGACTCGTGCTAACACTGCGTTTTTGGGGACACTATACTATTGGGGACACTAGTATAGTTCTGAGCATGACCAGTACACCGGCCCCGACAGACACTATACTGGTAATGGTGGTGATCAGCGACTTATAGCGTGACTGTGATAGTGTGGCAGACAATCAGGGACTGGCTCTAACTGTCACTGGCTGGGAGGGACACTAATGTATTAACTGACAATATCATGTCATCTAGTAACACTAATGCAGTGATAATACTGTACCCTGACACTATGTCAGGAATCATGAATCAGATGGAGACAGAAAATGCAGTTAAAACCACACCTTTTAATATAATGGTAAAAATGGTACAAATACCAAACATAGTCAAATCATAAGGCAAAGAGAAAAGTGGCGGCACTTCCAGCATTAAAAATCCATGTTTATTGAAGAATGATTAAAATCCTGGACAAGACATGCACAAACACAGCTCAAGGAGCAAAAGCATTTCACACCACTGTGCTTAATCATTGCAATGATTAAGCACAGAGGTGTGAAACGCGTTTCCTTTTGCTCCTAGAGCTGTGTTTGTGCTTGTGCATTATTGCTTTATGGAATTTTGGGTCACAGACCAGGCAGGCACCCCAACAATTAACAAAAGTACAGGACTTAATTTGGTGATCTTTAGGAGCGGTGCAACTTTATCTTCTCTTCTGTAGTCAAAGCATAGCCAGGGTACGGTAGCCAAAGCGGGTAGTCAGAACAAGCCAGTAAATCAGAAAGCCAGAGATCAGCGTAGTCGGAGGCAGCACACTGGGAGCAGGAACCGGAAGGGACGTCAGCCAGGCAAGTCTTCAACAGGAGCACAGCAGAGAGTTTCCAGATATGTTTGACCAAGGCGAAGGCACGGAAGGAATGAACCAGGAAGTTTAACCACTTCACCCCCGGAAGGTTTTACCCACTTCCTAAACAGGCCATTTTTTGTGATAAGGCACTGCATTGTTTTAACTGACAATTGCGGGGTGACACAGAGCAGCTCATCTGTCTCTCCTGTGAATGATCGGCCAATCACTTTGTGCACTGGTCCAAATCATTTGATGGGGGGGGATGGATTATGGTGTGGGGGTTGTTTTTCAGGGGTTGGGTTTGGCCCCTTAGTTCCAGTGAAGAGAACTCTTAAGGCGTCAGCATACCAAGACATTTTGGACAATTTCATGCTCCCAAATTTGTGGGAACAGTTTGGGGACGGCCCCTTCCTGTTCCAATATGACTGCGCACCAGTGCACAAAGCAAGGTCCATAAAGACATGGATGAGCGAGTTTGGGGTGGAGGAACTTGATTGGCCTGCACAGAGTCCTGACCTCAACCCTATAGAACACCTTTGGGATGAATTAGAGTGGAGACTGCTAGCCAGGCCTTCTCGTCCAACATCAGTGCCTGACCTCACAAATGCTCTTCTGGAAGAATGGTCAAACATTCCCATAGACACTCCTAAACCTTGTGGACGGCCTTCTCAAAAGAGTTGAAGCTGTTATAGCTGCAAAGGGTGGGCCAACTCAATATTGAACCCTACAGACCAGTGCTGACCATACACTATACGAAAAATCGGCTGAAAATCGGTCATTTAGACAGTTTGTTAGTTTTTCGGCCAGTTAATGGGCACAGAATTGATAATCGTTGGCACGTTTTTGAGCCGAAAAAAAAACAAGGACAAGTTTGGAAATTTTCTGCCGAACTAACAATAAATTGAAAGGTTAATGTGTTTCCCATCCGAACTGTCTGCACTAGGTATATGTAAAAAAAAAACAAACAAAAAATGGATTCAATTATGTTCACTGAACGATTTATCGGACATTACATGATGGCACTATTGTTTGCGCTCACGGCTGAACATTCGTTTTTCGAAAATGGGTTTGGCCGATTTTTCGCATAGTGTATGGCCAGCATAAGACTGGGATGCCATTAACCACTTCCGGACCGCCTGCCGTCGTTATACGTCGGTACTCTGAAGGGGGATATCGTTGTTATGGCAGTAGCTAGCTACCATAACCCCGGTATCCTCTTCTTCAGTGGATGGTCCGCTTCAAGATGGTCTCTGTGGCGGATTCACCACGAGATCACTTTTAACGTCTGCGGGAGAGGCCCCCCTCCCGCTGCTCTACGGTGCCCTCCGCCGCTTACCGGAGCCGTCGGATGTTGTCTCTTGTGTGACATGGAGACGAGTGAGGGGGAGATGGCCTCCACCCGTCTCCATAACATTGCAGGGTGGAAGCGACGTCAAAAGGTCACTTCCGTCCATAGCTCTTAAAGGGACATTTTTTATAAATACTTTTTTTTAAATAACAATTTTTTTTTTTTTATTGCATTTTAGTGTAAATATGAGATCTGATGTCTTTTTGACCCCAAATCTCATATTTAAGAGGTCCTGTCATGCTTTTTTTTTCTATTATAAGGGATGTTTACACCCCTTGTAATAGGAAAAAAAGTGACACAAATATTTTTTTTTTTTAAGAACAGTGTAAAAATAAAAAATAAAAGGTAGAAGCAGAAGCGAATGCATATGTATGTAGCGCCCGCATATGAAAACGGTGTTCAAACCGCACATGTGAGGTATCTGTCAGGTCACCTGAGACCAGGTGACAGATGCACTCTGTAGGAGTCGGAAGTGCACCGCTAAGGTAGTGGACCCTAGGACTGACTGCTGCGGATTGAACCCTTGGAGGTTCAGGAAGCAGGTCTACTGGAGCACCAACACAGATCCCACTGGGAGCTAGAGCATAGATTCCCCAGGGTGCGGAGTCTAATGCCGCGTACACACGGTCGGACTTTTCGGCTACAAAAGTCCGTCAGCCCGTCCGACAGACTTTCGATGGACTTTTGGCGGACTTTCGGTGGACTTTCTAACGAACGGACTTATCTACATACGATCACACAAAAGTCCAACGGATTCGTACGTGATGACGTACACTGGACTAAAATAAGGAAGTTGATAGCCAGTAGCCAATAGCTGACCTAGCGTCGGTTTTTGTCCGTCGGACTAGCATACAGACAAGCGGATTTCTGGGTCCGGCGGAGTTACGACGTAAAGATTTGAAGCATGTTCCAAATCTAAAGTCCGTCAGATTTGCGACTGGAAAAGTCCGCTAAAGGTCCGGTGGAGCCCACACACGATCGGATTGTCCGCCAGATTTGGTCCATCGGCGTCCGTCGGACCAGTACAGTCTAAAAGTCCGACCATGTGTATGTGGCATAAGAGCCAGCAGGTGTTCACCAGAGCCTCTAGTGGTGAGGATGGACTGCCCTGCAGTCTGGCTCCAGGTCGCGGCCCCCAGGATCTCACAGCTCACGCTCATGGTAGACTACAAGAGAAGAGGAAGGAGGCAGCAGGCTGGAACAACAAGGAAAGTAAGGGATAAGCCAAATGTCGGGGGGACTAGCAGACAAGGATAAACATAACACGCCAAAGGTCAGGGTCACAAGCAGACAGGAATAGTTGAGAACAGACCAAAGTCGGTAACTGGAATCAGACATAGGAAACACAGCAAGTACACACAAAAGCTAACACACAATGGCTTGCAATGCCCAGGTTAATATAGTGTTCCTGATTAGAGACCGGGGTGGAGCTAGGGAAGAATTTTTAAACAGTCAGGTGAGGGTGGCTGGCCTCTAAAGGTGAACACAGAAGGAAAGGTGAGCTGACAGACACACATTACTGCATAACCCCGACAGTATCGCCACGATCGGTAGAGCGAGGGCAATAATTCTAGCCCTAGACCTCCTCTGTAACTCAAAACATGTAGAATTTTTTAAACGTCGCCCATGGAGATTTTTAAGGGTAAAAGTTTGTCACCATTCCACAGGCGGGCGCAATTTTGAAGCGTGACATGTTGGGTATCAATTTACTTGGCGTAACATCATCTTTCACAATATAAAAAAAAAATTGGGCTAACTTTACTGTTGTTTAATTCAAAAAAGTGTATTTTTTCCAAAAAAGCGCTCTGGTAAGGCCGCTGCGCAAATACGGTATGACAGAAAGTATTGCAACGACCGACATTTTATTCTCTAGGGTGTTAGAAAAAAATTTATAATATTTAGGGGTCAATTTTCCAGCAAAAAAAAAAAAAACTGTTTTTATCTTGTAAACAAAAAATCTCAGAAAGAGGCTCGGTCCTTAAAGTGGTTCAAGTTCTTGTGTGGGTAAAGGCGGGCGTCCCAATACTTTTGACAATATAGTGTATGTGTTGCATGGCTGTAAATGGTTGTAAAATTGGAACAAACTGGCTGGACAGACAGTTGTTAAGTTTGTCAAATAGTAGTAATCTCCTGGCATATTCAAAAACATGGAGCAACATATAATTTTGTGATAAAAAAATATTAAAATGCAAATAATTTTAAAAAATTTGAATATGCCTACATAGGTCAGTTATAGTTTCATGGAACCTTCCCTGATTGACAGACAAATGTACCCACATTTTTATCACACGGTTCCCAACGATCGGATTCTCTATGCTGCTCTTATCAAATTCCTTTTACATTTTGGTTGGAATTATGTTGGCATAATATTAACAAACGATGCCACCGGAGACACAGAACAACAGCTGAGGAAGACTTTGACCCATCATGGCATTTGTATCGAATATGTCGTATTATTATCAAATTTCATCAATAATTTCAGATGGATTTCCATTTTTCTTAAATACTCTTTGAGTACGGTTATTCTAATATGTGGTGAGTTCTACAAGGAGTATACGTATTTCATTCATTATTTAAATCTTTTTAAGGGAAATGCAACTTTTATTCTCCATAAGTCATGGACTATTCTGGAACCCATGAAAGAATTTTTTCCATTGATGAACTGCAGTTTCTATTTTTCACTTCCAACGAAACCCATCCCTGGTCTGAAGGACTTTATAGAGACTGAGAATCCATCCAAACCCCCAAATGATCCCTTTCTGGAAGACCTGTCAATTCTTCGCTGTAATTGTCTATCTGATAACCCTGACAAAAATTTGTATTTTCAACAAATCTATGACATCCTTCCGGAAAATTGCAACCGGATTTGCAATATTAGCTATAGTACTTATTTTGGGCACTACTACGTCTACATCGCGGTGTACGCTCTGGCCAATGCTTTACACATGATGAATCCAAGTATGGAATTTCCATTTAAATTAAATAACAGAGTAAGCTATTTATTGTTTCATCTAGAAAGAGGATTTTCAGTTTTAAAAAATGTAAAGTAAGCATCTAAAAATACTGTGTATATCCTAAAAGTGTCATGCAGATATATGGTGATTAAAACACCATATATGACATAGTGCAAAACCTTTGAAGTGAACAGAAAATCTAATCAAAATGTTCAATTCAATCCAAAAATGTCCTTATGCAAAAGTGCAAAATATATTACATTCATAAAGTGCAAAGTTCATAGATTGATCACTAAAGTGCTCCTGTGCAAACAGTTCATGCATGCCAGTGTCCCACACTGGACAGATCGAACCTGAGGGCAAAGTGCTCAGACATTCACCATTGTGACACCTTCACCATAAATCAGATGGATGCTTAGTGGCTGCGTTTGATGGGCATACGTTATGAACGCAATTCGTAAATTAGAAAATTCAAAAATTTGTAGATTTGTAAATTCAAAAATTCATAAATTTGAAAATCTGAAAATGCAAAAATCCGAAAATGAGAAAGAAAATCCGAAAATGAGAAAGAAGGAGAAATCTGAAAATTTTTAATGATAACTAATTAACTAATAATAACTAACTATTAAATTATAGGTATTGGAATTTCCTTTCAAATTTGGCTGCTAGTGAACGTAACAAATACAAATTTATCCAAAGTTACAAATTATCTGAAATAATGAATGCTGTATCCCCAGGTGCAATTTTCCAATTTGTTCATGTCAGTTGCAGTAGAAAAATGAGTGTTCCACATATTCTTTATATGTTCTCTATGTATTTATTGGTCATAGCAACAATCACTTTCATTTCCAAAGCATGTTGCCTTTCAACAGGGTTGAGAAATAAAATATATACAATTCATCAGTATAATAGTGGGATAAAATGATAATATAGCACAGTGTCATGATACATTACCTATTTA
Organism: Lithobates clamitans; assembly: GCA_037952925.1. Lineage (NCBI taxonomy): Eukaryota > Metazoa > Chordata > Amphibia > Anura > Ranidae > Lithobates > Lithobates clamitans. Next base: position 689,978 of record JBBGZY010000588.1, on the reverse strand, counting down.
TCTCTTAATAAATATATTATCTATCAATTTTTAGTCCAAGTGGGTGAATAAAATAACTCCTTTCTAATCCCCCAGAAGGCAGTTGGATATTAGATCAACAATCTCTGGTGTCATGCCCTATAAATGTTAGTATGCAGTTATATTTTTGTGCATTTAGGAATGCATCCAGTTCTTTTTTTAAATGTTCTTTTCTACTGAGCTGGCCAGAACTTCATTTTTGAGGGAGCCTATTTCACAATCACAGCTCTTACTGTCAAGAACCCTTTCTGTGTGTGGAGGTTAAAGCCCTTTTTCTCAGATGTAAATTGCACCCCTAGTCCTTTGCAATGACCTCTAAGTGAATAACTCTACACCTTTATTCTTCAATTTGTATTACGATGGAGGTCTGAAAGGTTTGGCCGCATAGAATTGGGGTAGCTCGGGAAGTCAACTGGAAGAGGGAGGCAGAAGAGCCCTTATAGTGTAGTTAGTTAACTCAAATGAGGTGAATAACTATGTTTTATTAATAGGTAATAATGTGAAAATACAGAGACTGCGACCACCCTGTGGGGTGGAAACATGCAGATTTCTGTAGACTCAGATGGAGAAAACCCTGACTCCAAGCAGGATACAAAAAGATTTCTCTGGGGTCCCAATCCTGGATCTTCTGTGGTGTTCTCAAGCAAGCGTTGAATTGGATGAGTTAGCAATGGTAGTATAAGTATTGGTTGGAGTCATCTGGTTTACTGTATACTGAATTGCTTTAATTCATGAAAAAAGCAATTTGTAACTTTAAATTGCTACTTCACTTCAGGGTGATACGCCGATGTTTTTCATTCCTCAGCAACGCTGCTTCATCTGAGTGGGTATTGTGGAAGAAAATTCTTACATAATACCTACTTGGATGAAGAAGACTTTTCCACGTTACCCACTTGGATAAAGAAGTTTATTCCACAATACCCAACGGGATGAAGAAGCTTCTTCCACAATACCCGACGGGATGAAGAAACTTCTTCCACAATACCCAACGGGATGAAGAAGCTTCTTCCACAATACCCAATGGGATGAAGAAGCTTCTTCCACAATACCCAATGGGATGAAGCACTTTCTTCCATGATACCCACTTGGATGAAGACGCTTCTACCACAATACCCACTTGGATAGAGAAGCTTCTGCCACGATACCCACTTGGATGAAGAAGCTTCTTCCACAAAACCTACTTGGAAAAAGAACCTTCTTTCACGATACCCACTTGAATGAAGAAGCTTTTTCCAGAATACCCACTTAGAGGAAGAAGCTTCTTCGACAAAACCCACTTGGATAAAGAAGCTTCTTCCACAAAGCCCACTTGGATTAACCACTTCAGCTTCCTGACTAGGCGATTTTGTGCGACTCGGCACTGCGTTGTTTTAATTGACAATTGTGCGGTAGTGCAACGCTGTACCCAAAAAAAAGTATGTTCTTTTTTCCTACAAATAGAGATTTCTTTTGGTGGCATTTGATCACCTCAGCTGTTTTTATTTTTTGGGCTAGAAACAAAGAACGACTGACAATTTTGAAATAAAAACAATATTTTTTACTTTCTGCTGAAAAAAAGGAAAACAAATGTAATTTCTTTATCAATTTAGGCCAATATATATTCTGCTACATAATTTTGGTAAAAAAAAATCCCAATAAGCGTATATTGATTGGTTTGTGAAAAAGTTACAGCTTCAACAAACTATGGTATATTTTTCTTTTTTTTTTACATTTTTTTTACTAGTAATTTTGGGGATCAGTAGGACCCACTGATCAGCTCCCTCTGTGTAAAATCACAGCGGGAACAAGCCACTGGCTTCACGCGCTCACACACAAAACCATGAAGTGCAGAATCACATATATATATATATATATATATATATATATATATATACTGTATATAAGTGATTCTGCGCAGCGCAGTCGTGAACCAGTTAAGAAGCTTCTTCATCAATACCCACTAGGATGATGAAGCTTCTTCATCAATACCCACTAGGATTAGGAAACTCCTTTCCCAAAACCCACTCAGATGAAGCAGAGCTTTGGAGATGACTCTAACCCACCCTTAGACATATGACTACAGATACCTCTGCCGGGCTTTTTTAGATCTTATTTACCTTTTGTGATTGTTGCTGTTACTAATAAAACTTACTGAATTTACGAAGAATCTGTGACGGCTTCACCTTACTTTATAAGCTAAGTGTACATTTCCTACTCCTTTAGTAGATCGTCCTGAATGTTTCTCACTAAATGGGCAAATAAAGTTGCAAATGAATTTTGTTAAAGTTAGTTTTAAGAAACTGTTAAATGTGCTCCTCCTTTCCTATTTCAAAGCTCCACAAGTATATGAAGAAATTACATTATGAAGCTCATATGGGGAACAATGTTATGTTCAATGAGAGAGGTGAACTTTCATCATGCCTGTATCTATACAATTTGGTATTTTACCTAGGTAAGGAATCCATTGATAGAGAACCTATAGCCTTCTATGGAAATATGACAGAAGGGGAAGGATTGCACTATATTTCCCAGGAAGACATCAAATGGAAAAATGGAGTGGTGAGATCATGTTTAGATTCACACGTTTTGATCTCCTTTGGTAATCACTAATTTTCAGATATGGTTTCCTTCTGATGACAGTCATAAATTGCTCAGGACCACCAATTTTCAGCCTATTCACGTCACATATTTTACCAGTGTGTGTTTTTTTCTGAGCAGAACAAGACCTAGGGACTTGATAGCCACCCTCTGGCCAGTGCATTACTGGCCAATGCATTACTCTAATAAGCTTCTACAGCAGTGGTTCTCAACCTTTCTAGTGCCTGGACCCCTTGATAAAATTTCCCAAGTTGTGGGGACCCCTAACAGTAAAATTATTTTCGTAGCGTGGGTTGTCAGCACCCAAGGCAAGACAAGTAATTTGCACCCCTAACCCATGGACATTTAGTTCTCCCTGAGTCCCTTCCACTCGTACAGTATCAAAACCCCTTTATAATTCATTTTAGGATGTACCACTCTTTCTCTTTGTTTTCCTTTCTTTTCCTTTTATCTCTCTCTATCCTAATGTATTGTTTTCCCCCATCCTTCTCTCTAGCCGTGTTTCTTGTTCTTTCTCTTATTCTTTCTCTCCCTTTTTCTTTGTTCCTCCCCATCTTTTCCTCTCCCTTCCATGTATTCTCTATTTCTATTCCTTCTCCTACTCCATGGTGGTGGTGGTGGTGGTGGGGGGGGGTGAGTGGCATTGCTGGTGGAGGGTGGGATCAGTAGCAGTGCTGGGGGGAGTTCTGATCAGCCAACTTAGGTGCTCTTGATCAAGGTCATCTGCTGATCTGAGAACTGTAGTGAGGACTTTTAATCGCAACTCTAATCACAGGTAGTGTTGCTCACTGTGTCCTTGGCTTCACTGTGTCTCCAGCTCTGTGGTGTCTTGCAGCAGTGACACCTATGCTGAAATCAGGAGATACGGTCTCCTCCAGCCCCTCCCACTTTACATTCCTCACCAGTCAGCTGACCTCTAGTCTCTGCCCCCCCACCCATGCTGTGAACTGAATGGGCAGCTACGAAGAGGCTGAGTGGGGGCCGCGGGCTCCAGGAACAGCCCAGCTGGGCGGCCACAGGCTTCAGGGACAGCCCTGCTGGGTGGCCGCGAATAGGCTGGGAGAGCGGATGTGGGCTTCAGGAACAGCCCAGGATATGGTGACCCCTGGCAAATTGTCATTCGACTCCCGAGGGGGTCCCGACCCCCAGATTGAGAACCACTGGTCTACAGGATAAGGAATCGCTCCTGACTGCCATAACTATAGAGACCTAAAGGGTATTGACAAAAATAATAAAGTTTTCTAGGTTGGCAATTTTACTGAATTACATATTGGAAAGGGAAAAAAAAATAGCTGGCCATGTTACTATTTCCACATATCACCTGCTATTCAAAATACATCTCATTGTAAACCCACTCACCAACAACATCCAGTTCATCTTCTTCCTCCTTGTCACTGTCTGCTTCTCTACTCAGACTACAGTGCCTTGAAAAAGTATTCATACCCCTTGACATTTTCCACATTTTGTCATGTTACAACCAAAAAATTTATTCTATTGGGATTTTATGTGATAGACCAACACAAAGTGGCACATAATTGTGAAGTGGAAGGAAGATGATAAATGGTTTTAAATTTATTTTATTAATAAATATGTGAAAAGTGTGGTGTACATTTGTATTCAGCCCCATTTATTCTGATACCTCTAACTAAAATGTATTAGAACCAATTGCCTTCAGAAGTCACCTAATTAGCAAATAGAGTCCACACGTGTGTAGTTTAATCTTAGTATGAATACAGCTGTTCTGTGATGCCCTCAGACGTTTGTTAGAGAACCTTAGTGAACAAACAGCATCATGAAGGCCAAAGAACACACCAGACAGTTTAGGAATAAAGTTGTGGAGTAGTTTAAAGCAGGGTTAGGTTATAAAAAAAATATCTATTATGTTTTGGCCATGGGGTGGCTCTTTGCAAGCCCCTTGGGGTCGGCTCCTCTTCCGTCGGCGGGGGGGGTGGTGGCCCTCTGGCCCCCCGGTTCTTCTAATGGTTCCTTCCATCTTGGACCACACAACATCTATTCCACTTTTAAACGGTAAAAACATGCCATCATAGTTCATTCAATGTAATGAAGGATGATATACTTTTTCAATTCTGAACATATGCAATATATATATTTTTTAGATCTATTTGTCCCCCTGAAGAGAACATATCTAGGTCGAAACGCGTTGGACTCACATATTTTACAACATGATGGAATATAATGATGTGTACCATGTGTTTTTTATTGTGGAATGTTGATAAATGTAATGATGTGTATTTGTGTTTTTTTATTGTACTGTGGAATATGAATTGTGCTATTGGATCAGATTAATTAAGCCATGTCATTGGACTTTGCTTTCCAATAAAATATTTTTCTATAATTAATAGACCACTTTTTTCGATTTTTGCATATTGCTGTTTTAAAGCCCCACTGGGGAAAATCCTTGCAAAACATAATATATATTTTTGGGGTGTGCAGCTCTCTTTGGCTCTTCCATATGTGTCTTTTTCGTGTCTTTTTCCCATTGTATTTTCTTTTGGGTGGTTAAACACCCCTTCCCCTTTTTGACACAATAGAGATAAGACATGAGCTGTGTGTATTTCATGCCATCCTCACTTTTCTTGCACTTGTATTTGGTATAATTAAGGGATTAGATTGAGATCCAATCTTTCCCCTTTCCATGCATCGGGGGGGCACTTTTTAGACTCCTGATCTGCATGACGCTCAAATATCTTACACGATTTTTGTTGTATAACGTAATTGGACTATATATATACAAGAGGGTGGGATTATGGAATCAGCACACAGCTCTTGTGCAAAACCAATAACAACAATTTTTCTTTTAAAAAAATTGGTATTTTATGCCCTTTTGAATCTAATTACTCCAATACCCTGGTGGCACGATCAATGTCATCAGGCCACTTGTGTGTGGATCGTTGTGAATCCTGGGGAGTTTGGCTGGGCCTGCCCTCCGCCCCCCCGTGGGGGTGGGGTCTGGCCCTTTGCGGCTTCCCAGCAACGGGGGGGATGTGGGGTCACCGCATGCCCCCCATTCTGCTCAGGTCGGCGGTGGGGCATCCGCCCTCGAACGCCGAGATGGGCTCTGCCTTGCCGGCGGCATCCCTTGTTCCTCTCCGGTTTGTGATATAGTGCGCATGCGCGAGGTACGGCATGCGTGCTGTGTCATGACGTCACGCGCATTGCGGCGGAGATGACGACAGTGGCCAGAGCCTTCGGGTCTTCCGGGACGCCGAGGGAGCCACACGTGGGCCACTTTTACTAGCGGCTTGTGTGTCATGTCCATGGGGGAAGGGGGAGCATTTGCACCTGTGTGTGACCACCCATCTGTCCAATTTCAGGTATATAATAGACTGATGACTAGGGATGAGCCGAACACCCCCCGGTTCGGTTCGCACCAGAACCCGCGAACGGACCGCAAGTTCGCACGAACGTTAGAACCCCATTGACGTCTATGGGACTCGAACGTTCGAAATCAAAAGTGCTCATTTTAAAGGCTAATTTGCATGGTATTGTCCTAAAAAGGGTTTGGGGACCCGGGTCCTACCCCAGGGGACATGTATCAATGCAAAAAAAACTTTTAAAAACGGCCGTTTTTTCGGGAGCAGTGATTTTAATGATGCTTAAAGTAAAAAAAAAAAAGTGAAATATTCCTTTAAATATCGTACCTGGGGGGTGTCTATAGTATGCCTGTAAAGTGACGCGTGTTTCCCATGTTTAGAACAGTCCCTGCACCAAATGTCATTTTTAAAGGAAAAAATCTCATTTAAAACTGCTTGCGGGTTTAATGTCATGTCGGGTCATGGCAATATGGATGAAAATCAGTGAGACAAACGGCATGGGTACCCCCCAGTCCATTACCAGGCCCTTTGGGTCTTGTATGGATATTAAGGGGAACCCCGCACCCAAATTAAAATAAGGAAAGGTCCCTATATACTCTGAACAGCAGTATACAGGCGGTGCAAACAAGACAGGGACTGTAGGTTTGTTGTTAAGTAGAATCTGTTTGTAATTTTGAACATTTTTAATGTGTTTAGCTCCAGCCAAAAAATCTTTTCTAAGCTTTTTGGAAAACATAGGGAAGGGTTATCACCCCTGTGACATTTGTTTTGCGTCTTTCCTCCTCTTCAGAAGATTTCACCTCACTTTTTTGTCCCAATGAAAAATGTTTTTTGAAAATTTGGGTTTTTTTGTGGAACAAGGATTGGAAAGCATCAGTGGAAAGGAAAAATTGTTTTCCCATATTAACTCTTACAGGAGAGAATTTCCCTTCCTTAGGGGTAGATTTCATCTCACTTCCTGTTGTCTCCTTCCGTTTGCAAGTAGGAGTCGTTTGTAAGTTAGATGTTTGAAAGTAGGGTCCTGCCCTATATACTCAGCAGAAATTTGGGCCTTAGGTGTTGCTGTGGCCAAAACACTGTAAGCCCTCACAGGGCCCTGCTGTGAAATATTAGATCAAGAATTGTAATTACATGCCCCTGTTGAACAGGAGCTGAAAAATTAGGCCTTAGGCACTGGTGCTGGTGCCACAACACTGCAACCCCTCACAGACACTCTAGTTGGAACGCAGGAACGAGCCCTGCTGCAAAGTATTGCATCAAAAATTGTAATTACACGCCCCTGTTAGACAGGGGCAGAAAAATTGGGTCTTAGGCACTGGTGCTGGTGCCACAACACTGCAACCCCTCACAGACACTCTAGTTGAAACGCAGGAACAAGCCCTGCTGCAAAGTATTGCATCAAAAATTGTAATTACACGCCCCTGTTAGACAGGGGCTGAAAAATTGGGTCTTAGGCACTGGTGCTGGTGCCACAACACTGCAACCCCTCACAGACACTCTAGTTGGAATGCAGGAACGAGCCCTGCTGCAAAGTATTACATCAAAAATTGTAATTACACGCCCCTGTTAAACAGGGGCTGAAAAATTGTGCCTTAGGCACTGGTGGTGGCGCCCAGAACCAAAAATGTTCTTACAAGCTATCAGCGTGATGATTGAGGAGGAAGAGGATAATTACTCAGGGATAGTCACTCAGCATCAGCATAGGCAGTCTTTGAAGGGATCTGAGATTTCAAAAAAAATTATTCGGTTACATCTGCATCAGGTGCTTGGTAGCTGGTGGTGATCCAAGACTGATTCATTTTTATGAAGGTCAGCCGATCGACCGAGTCGGTGGACAGACGCACCCTGTGATCGGTTACCACGCCTCCAGCAGCACTGAATGTGCGTTCCGAAAGAACGCTGGATGCAGGACAGGCCAGTAGCTCAATTGCATACTGTGCAAGCTCTGGCCAGTGATCCATCCTCAAGACCCAGTAACCCAGAGGATTTTCGGTGGGAAAGGTGTCCAAGTCTGATCTTGCCCCTAGGTATTCCTGCACCATGTAAAACAGACGCTGGCGATGGTTGCTGGAACCGATCATACCTTGGGGCTGCGGACCAAAAAATTGTCTGAACGCATCGGTCAGACGGCCACCTTCTCCACCGCTCCTTCTTTGACTGACCGAAGCCTCAGCAACACGTTGTCCAGAAACAGGAGTTTGTAACCTCCCAGTCTCTGGGAACGCGTTGCACAGACCTTTCTGCAAGGCCTCCCGAAGATGTTTCATCCTCTGCTCCCTCTGCGATGGCAAGATAAGGTCCGCAACCTTACCCTTGTAACGTGGATCAAGGAGGGTTGCCAGCCAGTATTGGTCCTTCTCCTTGATACCACGAATACGAGGATCCTTACGCAGGCTTTGCAGGATCAGGGAGGCCATGCAGCGTAGGTTTGCTGAGGCATTCGGTCCGGAGTCCTCTGGGTCACTAAGGACAACAACGTCCGCAGCCACCTCCTCCCAGCCACGTACAAGTCCATGTGTTCCTTGGGACTGATCCCTTAAAGACTGCTGATGCTGAGTGCCAGGCTCCACCTCCATACTGACACAATCTTCCTCCTCCTCCTCCTCCTCGTCCTCTTCCTGTGTGATCGGCGGGCACGCAGGAACACTGTCTGGATAAAGGGGGCCTTGAGAGCTAAGGAAGTCCTCCTCTTCCTGCCTCTGTTCTGCCTCAAGTGCCCTGTCCATTATTCCACGCAGCGTGTGCTCCAACAGGTGGACAAGGGGGACAGTGTCACTGATGCATGCACTGTCAGTGCTCACCATCCTCGTGGCCTCCTCGAATGGTGACAGGACAGTGCATGCATCCCTGATCATGGCCCACTGGCGTGGGGAAAAAAAACCAAGGTCCCCTGACCCTGTCCTGGTGCCATAGTCGCACAGGTACTCATTGATGGCCCTCTGCTGCGTGTGCAGCCGCTGCAGCATGGCCAACGTCGAGTTCCACCTGGTGGGCATGTCACAGATTAGGCGGTTCTTGGGCAGGTTAAACTCCTTTTGGAGGTCCGTCAGCCGAGCACTGGCATTATATGACCGGCGGAAATGCACACAGACTTTCCTGGCCTGCCTCAGGACATCCTGTAAGCCCGGGTACCTGCCCAAGAACCGCTGCACCACCAAGTTAAGGACGTGAGCCAAACAGGGCACATGGGTCAGTTGTCCCTGTCGGAGGGCAGAGAGGAGGTTGGTGCCATTGTCGCAAACCACCATTCCTGCCTTAAGTTGGCGTGGCGTCAACCACCTCTGAACCTGCCCCTGCAGAGCTGACAGAACCTCTGCCCCAGTGTGGCTCCTGTCCCCCAAGCACACCAGCTCAAGCACCGCATGGCATCTTTTGGCCTGCGTACTTGCGTAGCCCCTTGAACGCCTACGGAGCACCGCTGGTTCCGAGGAAGAGGCCATGGAGGAAGAAGAAGAGGAGGGGGTGGAGGAGAGAGGTGTGTCACAATCAGCATTTTGGAGGCGTGGTGGCGGAACAACCTCCAACACTACTGCACCTTGTCCTGCATCCTTCCCAGCTGCCAGCAGAGTCACCCAATGCGCCGTGAAACTTAAGTAACGTCCCTGTCCATGCCTGCTGGACCATGAGTCAGCGGTAATATGCACCTTACCGCTGACCGCCCTGTCCAGCGAGGCATGGACATTGCCTTCCACATGCCGGTAGAGAGCCGGAATCGCCTTCCGTGAGAAAAAGTGGCGTTTGGGTACCTGCCACTGAGGAACCGCACATTCCACAAACTCACGGAAGGGGGCAGAGTCTACCAACTGAAAAGGCAGCAGTTGAAGTGCTAGCAATTTTGCCAAGCTAGCATTCAACCGCTGGGCATGTGGATGGCTGGGAGCAAACTTCTTTCGGCGGTGCAGCAGCTGGGGCAGGGAAATTTGCCTGGTACAATCTGACGTCGGTGTACCAAAAGCAGATTGCCCATAAGTACTTGGCTGTGACACACCTAATTCTACACCTTCATTCCTCTCACTGCAGGTCGCAGAGAGGACTGAAGGTCTAGTGGGGTTGGAAATCTCAGCTGATGAGGAGCAAGGAGAGATCGTCTTTGTTCTTTGGTGTGGGTCTTTTAGATACGCTTGCCAACGAACTGCATGGCAGGTCAACATATGTCTGGTCAAGCATGTGGTACCCAAGCGGGAGATGTTTTGGCCACGCGAGATACGCTTGAGACATATATTGCAAATAGCAGCGGTGCGATCTGATGCACTCGTCTCAAAAAAGGCCCACACCAAAGAACTTTTTGAATAACGCGCAGAGACTGCAGCGCCCTGCACATGTGGAGCTTTGGGGTGTGATGCAGTCAATGTGCTGCCCTTAGGCTGGCCCCTGGAGGGCATCCTGCCTAGTTGGTGATGTGCCACCTCCTCCTCCTCCTCCTCCTCCTCCTCCTCCTCTCTCCTATCAGGCACCCACGTTGAGTCAGTGACCTCATCATCCCCTCCCTCCTCATCACTGGAGCAAACCTGGCAGTATGCTGCAGCAGGGGGAGCATGACTGCCAGATTGCTGTCCTTCTTGGGCACCCCCTCTGTCCGTGCTCATGTTACTGCCTTCATTGAGCTCAGTATCATCATCAGAGCCTTCCAAACGCTGGGCATCCTCCTGGAGCATGTACCCAACACTGTGGTCAAACAGTTCGAGGGAATCCTCATGAGGACATGGTGGAGCTAGGGAAGGAGTCACTGATGACATTGAGCTGAGGGAAGAGGCCGCTGCTTTGCCAGACAAAGCACCCTGGGCATGGGTGAGAGAGGATGAGGAGGATGAGGACGGCTTGGTCATCCACTCGACCAAGTCTTCCGCATGTTGCGGCTCAACACGGCCAGCTGCCGAAAAAAAGGCCAAGCGTGTCCCATGGCCACGTGCTGATGAGGATGCACCGTCTCCACGACCAGCACTAGACACAGAGCCTGCTTGCCCTCTCTTATTGGCTTGTGACTGTCTGCCTCTCCTTCTTGGCCTTCCAGACATACTAATGGCCTGTAGCTGCACTAAGCTGGGATAGAACACCTGTAATTTTCTTCAGGTAGCTTTATATACTGTAACCAGACAAGCCTGCCTGTCAGTAGGAAGATAACAGGAACGGATCTAGCTGAACACTGTGAGCAGGACGTACTGCACTGAATGTAAATAGCAGGAACGGATCTAGCTGAACACTGTGAGCAGGACGCACTGCACTGAATGTAAATAGCAGGAACGGATCTAGCTGAACACTGTGAGCAGGACGCACTGCACTGAATGTAAACAGCAGGAACGGATGTAGCTAAACACTGTGAGCAGGACGCACTGCACTGAATGTAAATAGCAGGAACGGATCTAGCTGAACACTGTGAGCAGGAAGCACTGTACTGAATGTAAATAGCAGGAACGGATCTAGCTGAACACTGTGAGCAGGACACACTGCACTGAATGTAAATAGCAGGAACGGATCTAGCTGAACACTGTGAGCAGGACGCACTGCACTGAATGTAAATAGCAGGAACGGATCTAGCTGAACACTGTGAGCAGGACGCACTGCACTGAATGTAAATAACAGGAACGGATCTAGCTGAACACTGTGAGCAGGACACACTGTACTAAATGTAAATAGTCTAGCTGCCTGACCGTGGTACTAATAGGATCAAAAAGAACACCTGTAATTTTCTTCAGGTAGCTTTATATACTGTAACCAGACAAGCCTGCCTGTCAGTAGGAAGATAACAGGAACGGATCTAGCTGAACACTGTGAGCAGGACGTACTGCACTAAATGTATATAGCAGGAACGGATCTAGCTGAACACTGTGAGCAGGACGCACTGCACTGAATGTAAATAGCAGCAACGGATCTAGCTGAACACTGTGAGCAGGACGCACTGCACTGAATGTAAATAGCAGGAACGGATCTAGCTGAACACTGTGAGCAGCACGCACTGCACTGAATGTAAATAGCAGGAACGGATCTAGCTGAACACTGTGAGCAGGACGCACTGCACTGAATGTAAATAGCAGGAACGGATCTAGCTGAACACTGTGAGCAGGACGCACTGCACTGAATGTAAATAGCAGGAACGGATCTAGCTGAACACTGTGAGCAGCACACACTGCACTGAATGTAAATAGCAGGAACGGATCTAGCTGAACACTGTGAGCAGGACGCACTGCACTGAATGTAAATAGCAGCAACGGATCTAGCTGAACACTGTGAGCAGGACGCACTGCACTGAATGTAAATAGCAGGAACGGATCTAGCTGAACACTGTGAGCAGCACGCACTGCACTGAATGTAAATAGCAGGAACGGATCTAGCTGAACACTGTGAGCAGGACGCACTGCACTGAATGTAAATAGCAGGAACGGATCTAGCTGAACACTGTGAGCAGGACGCACTGCACTGAATGTAAATAGCAGGAACGGATCTAGCTGAACACTGTGAGCAGCACGCACTGCACTGAATGTAAATAGCAGGAACGGATCTAGCTGAACACTCTGAGCAGGAAGCACTGTACTGAATGTAAATAGCAGGAACGGATCTAGCTGAACACTGTGAGCAGGACACACTGCACTGAATGTAAATAGTCTAGATAGAAGATAACAGGAACGGATCTAGCTAAACTGAATACAGTGTATATATATATATGCAACACCTGGGATGCATATATATACACAATACACTGTAAGTGCAGCTAACTGACTGACTGTTCTGCCTAATCTATCTAACTCAAATCAAATGACACTGTCTCTCTCTCTCTCTATCGCTCAGCACACCGGAACACACACTACACAGGGCCGCCGTGCAGGCGGCCTTATATAGTGTGGGGTGTGTACTAAATCCCCTGAGCCATAATTGGCCAAAGCCACCCTGGCTTTGGCCAATTACAGCTCTCTCTACTGACGGCGCTGTGATTGGCCAAGCATGCGGGTCATAGTGCATGCTTGGCCAATCATCAGCCAGCAATGCACTGCGATGCCGCAGTGAATTATGGGCCGTGACGCGCCACACGAATTTGGCGCGAACGACCCATATCGTTCGCAATTCGACGGACGGTCGAACAGCCGATGTTCGAGTCGAACATGGGTTCGACTCGAACACGAAGCTCATCCCTACTGATGACTGAAAATGATTTCATTATTCCATGCAGGCCAGGATGGACGGCGCTGCATTTACTTTTTCTCTCGGTATTGAGTCCTCGCCTTTCTTTTCATAATTGCAGTTTGGTTTTCAACATCCAATAAGTCCAACAAGCCTAATATATTCTACAGTCCACACAAACTACAATATTATATAAGGTAAACTACATTCTTTTTTTATGAATCACACTATTCCATATCACATCACATTCCAACAAACACACTCACATATTGTGGTTGTTTCACTATTTTACTGTTATTGTTTTCACTTTTTGGTTGTTACCATCACTACATTTTTTTATTTAGTGCCCGCGCTAGTTAGTACACATCACGCATTTTCTCAATCACTTAATGTATCACTTAAGTCACTTTAACACTCTGCACTTTGTGCACGTTTTAGACTGTGTCAAGCTGTCAGTTTTTCACATATTTATTTTGCAGCTTCCTAGCACCACATCCCATGAGCATCACGATTAATGAATCATCAACACTTTTTCCTTTTATATACTACTATAATGCCTTAGTACATTATTATTTAAATTTGGTGAGTCATTTTTAGAAGACGCATTAAAAAAAAATATCCCAAGCTTTGAACATCTCACGGAGCTCTGTTCAATCCATCATCCGCAAAATGGAAAGAGTATGGCACAACTGCAAACCTACCAAGACATGGCCGTCCACCTAAACTGACTGGCCGGGCAAGGAGAGCATTCATCAGAGAAGAGCCAAGAGGTCCATGGTAACTCTGAAGGAGCTGCAGAGATCCACAGCTCAAGTGGGAGAATCGGGCACTCCACAAATCTGGCCTTTATGGAAGAGTGGCAAGAAGAAAACCATTGTTGAAAGAAAGCCATAAGAAGTCCCATTTGCAGTTTGTGAGTAGCCATGTGGGGGACACAGCAAACATGTGGAAGAAGTTGTTCTGGTCAGATGAGACCACAATTGATCTTTTTGGCCTAAAAGCAAATGTTAGGTACCTGGTAGTTAAGCCCAACTGGTAGAAGGAGACCTCTCTTAATCGCTGGTTCAGGAGCCACTGGAAGTGGGAACAGTGGTCTCTTGAGCACAGTGGGTAGGAGGGCCTGATGCGGGTTCCTGCGGAGGCAAACACTGGACCTGGGAAGACGTCCCACTGGGATGGCTGAGCTGCGGATGCAGGTAGGCTGAAGCGGATCAGTAGGCAGACAGGTGGATGATTCGGCAGCAGCAGAATCTGGAGCTTGGCAGAGCAGGCTGGAAGCAGCGTCACAGGACACAGGCAAAGCAGAGTCAGACAGTCCGTTTGGCAGGAGATCAGGCAAGTATATAGCAGGAGGGAAAATCCAAGAATAGTCAGGCAAGCAGGAGTTGGGCAATGGGTCACATGATATAAGCGAGGTCAGGCAGGCCGGGTCGTATAGGAGACAGGAGAATGGTCAGACGGACCCGGGTCACTAGCAATACAACAACAGGCAGGATACAGGAACTCAGGTGCAGAGCTGCAGACGAACAGCACCTGATGGAAGCATCTGACAGTCTTTTAAAGGGCCCTTGGAGCCAAAACAGCGCTAGTGCAAACGGGCGCGTGCACGGACGCGCAAGCGAACGGGCGCCCGCGGGAGCGCTCCGGTGCCCCCTGGTGGAGATTTCAGCAGAACTGCCCTGGAAAGGCCCCTCGTGCACCTGCGTGCACACATATTCGCCCGATGGCCACTGATATGCCCCTGACAGCAAAATTCTATGTGTGGCGGAAAACTAACACTCCACATCACCCTAAACACACCATCCCCACCGTGAAACATGGTGGTGGCAGCATCATGTGGTGGGGGTGCTGTTATTTAGCAGGGACAGGGAAGCTGTCAGAGTTGATGGGAAGATGGATGGAGCCAAATACAGGACAAGAAGAAGAAGAAGAAGAAGAAGAAGAAGAAGAAGAAGAAAATCTGTTAGAGTCTGCAAAAGACTTGAGACTGGGGCGGAGGTTCACCTTCCAGCAGGACAACAACCCTAAACATACAGCCAGAGCTACAATGGAATGGTTTAGATCAAAGCGTATTCATGTGTTTGAATGGCCCAGTCATAGTCCAGACCTAAATCCAATTGAGAATCTGTGGCAAAACTTGAAAATTGCTGTTCACAGACGCTCTCCATCCAATCAGACAGAGCTTGAGATATTTTACAAAGAAGAATGGGCAAAAATGTCCCT
The DNA here is from genome assembly GCA_037952925.1 of Lithobates clamitans. Classification (NCBI taxonomy): domain Eukaryota; kingdom Metazoa; phylum Chordata; class Amphibia; order Anura; family Ranidae; genus Lithobates; species Lithobates clamitans. The sequence continues at coordinate 674,712 of JBBGZY010000588.1, read as the reverse complement.
CTCTAGATGTGCAAAGCTGGTAGAGACATCCCCAAAAAGACTTGCAGCTGTATTTGCAGAGAAAGGGGGTTCTACAAAGTATTGACTCCGGGGGGCGCCATACAAATGCCCCCACACACTTTTCACATATTTATTTGTAAAAAAAAATGAAAACCATTTATCATTTTTCTTCCACTTCACAATTATGTCCCACTTTGTGTTGGTCTATCACATAAAATCCCAATAAAATACATTTTATGTTTTTGGTCGTAACATGACAAAATGTGGAAAAGTATGAATACTTTTTCAAGGCACCGTATATCATAATCGTATCATATCCAGTCCTCGTATTTACAAGAAAATGTGTCCATTTTATAGTGAGATCAGGATGTAAGGGGTCTGCACACTTCTGGTCTTGAGGTTACCTGATCATATGCCTTGGGTGTATTTACTGTTGTATAATGCTATATACATGATTTATAATATGAAATATAGATTCATCTTAATATCAGAATTTTTTATTTGTTGAGATTCCCTCTTCTCGATGCAATGAAAAGTGTCCTCCTGGATATTATAAAGCTTTTGAACAATCAATCCATCTTTGCTGCTACAATTGTGTCCCATGTCCTGAAGGGGAGACTTCCAACACAACAGGTGTTTATTTATTATATTGTATCAATGTAGAAACAAATAAATATTGAAGTGTATCAAAATCCAAGAACATGATGTAGTAATTGCATTTGTTTTTACAGAGAAACTAATGGAAGGAGAGTACTCACCTTTTCTCCAACAGTTCTGTTCCTCGCCAGCACCAACGTTTTCTTTATCATTCTACTTTCAGCACATATTCAGCCATATTTGTTGACCAGGGCAGGGTGACATCACTCCTGGGCATAGGCAGGAACTAGTCATCCTAATACACAGGGATCGTGCCGGCCACTGTAAACTGAGCTGCACATATTCAGCTCAGTTTACAATCCAGGGATTGCTGTGAGTAGGCAGGTAGGTGTAGTTTATTGCAGAAGAGATATTGCATGCCTCTGCTGCAATAAAAAGCCTGACAGCTCACTCAGAGGTGTGGAGACCAGTGGCGGCCCGTCCATTAAGGGCGCCCCCTTTCTCCATGCCACCTCCTATATGAATAATGGATAGATTCATGCATAGCATGAATCTATCCATGGCTGCCGCGGCCGCCCCCAATTCAGGCGTCTGGCCCCTTTCAGGATGCCGGGCGCCTGAATTACAGCGGCGGGGAGCATTGCGCCATGAACTGACCCAGGTGTTACAACAGCGAATTAATATTCGCTGTTGTAACACTGGTCCTCAATCCAGCCAATCAGAATCAGGTCTGATTGGCTGAAAAGAGAAGAACCCCAATTGGCTTCCAAGGAGGGGGGAGGAAACAGAAGCCGCTGATGCCTGTGGAGAGCAGGGGAAGGGAGAGCTGTCACCGCTGCCCCCGAGGAGCAAGGGAAGCCGTCAGTGAAACACTGCATAGATATGGGGTAAGTGCACCTGACCCTCCCGCCGACCGACTGCCGGGGGGGGGCACCCAAAAAAAATAACACTGGCCGCCACTGGTGTAGACAGGGAGCACTCCCTTGGAGGAGAAAAAGATAAGAAAATACTGGATTTGTGCAGGTTGCATAAGCGCGTTCAGGTAAGTATCTCTTTAGATAAAGTTCTGCCATTGCATTCAAGTAGGCCTGAGAACCTCTTCAGTATTGTGTGGAGTAGCTGTAAGGTCTTCCATGTTCATAATCTCGTTAACTTTTTCAAAACAAAGAGACTTCGAAGGTGGACATGTTTGCTTCCACTGTAGTAGAATACACGCCTTTGCGGCATTCAAAAGGTGTATAGTCGAGGAGGCATAACAAACTGCAGGAGAATGGAAGTGACATAAAGGGACACATTTCTGCTAAATTCTGCTCCAAAACCGTTCCAGCTAGAGCTGGAAATTAGGGAAGGGCCGAACACCCCCTGTTCGGTTTGCACCGGAACTTTAGAACAGGGGAAATGTCCTAACCCAAACGGTGATCCCCATTGAAGTCTGTGGGAGCCGAACAGGAAAAAGTGCCCATTTTGAAGGCTTATATGCAAGTAATTGGCCATAAAAGGGGTATGGGGGTCTGGGTACTGCCCTGTACTTTAAGGGCCCTTCAAGCCTGGCAGAGAGTCCTTCATGTATTTTGTGATTTTATGAGATATTTCTTATCAAAATTATCAGAGAGTTGAACCCTGACTCTAGTTATCAGGAGCCCACAAGCGTGTTAGCCTAATATCTCTTTTCTTGTTTGCTCACTTGGGGAAATCCTCTTGGTGGGAGAGCTTGATTTTTTGTGCTTATACTACTGTTATTCTGACCTTAATATATAAACTGAATAATTGTTCATCAAAAGTGTGAGCTTATACTTTGTGTGATATCTGGCTAAAGAATTATGGTTGTTGTCAGCAGAGGTTGTTGTTACTCAACTGGGGCTCAGAAGTGAGCAGGGAACCCAAAATACTCAGTGGCTCCTTAGTGGGTAGCACTATAGAGGATTTATACTTTTTGATAGGCCTGGGCGATAGGCGCAACATGCGTGCTGCTGGGTTATTATGTACATCAACAGATTTAAGTTGTCTCATGATATCTGACACTTCACGCCAGAAGGGCTGTCCCCCTGGAGACTGCCTAAATATGTAAAACAGCATGCCCCGCCCTTCACCGCATCTCCAAAAGTTACTAGTTGCCTAAGGGGAGAACTGGTGGAGGGTAGTTTTAACTCTATACCATCTCGTAAGTATCTTGTAACTCGTCTCCTGGATTCTGGTCACTAAGGAGGATTTATGGGCAAAATTGAGGATTTTTCCTCATTACTTGGCTGTAGGGATGAGCTTCGTGTTCGAGTCGAACCCATGTTTGACTCGAACATCAGCTGTTCGGTCGTTCGCGGAATTGCGAACGATATGGGCCGTTCGCGCCAAATTCGCGTGGCGTGTCACGGCCCATAATTCACTGCGGCATCACAGTGCATTGCTTGCTGATGATTGGCCAAGCATGCACTGTGACCCGCATGCTTGGCCAATCACAGCGCCGCCAAGGAGGCTTTGGCCAATTATGGCTCAGGGGATTTAGTACACACCCCACACTATATAAGGCCGCCTGCACGGCGGCCCTGTGCAGTGTGTTCCGGTGTGCTGAGAAATAGAGAGAGAGATAGTGTCATTTCATTTGAGTTAGCTAGACTAGGCAGGACAGTCAGTCAGTTAGCTGCACTTAAAGTGTATTGTGTATATATATGCATCCCAGGTGTTGCATATATATATATATATATATATATACACTGTATTCAGTTTAGCTAGATCCGTTCCTGTTATCTTCTAGACTATTTACATTTAGTGCAGTGCGTCCTGCTCACAGTGTTCAGCTAGATCCGTTCCTGTTATCTTCCTACTGACAGGCAGGCTTGTCTTGTTACAGTATTTTGAAGAAAATTACTGGTGTTCTTTTGATCCTATTAGTACCACAGTCAGGCAGCTAGACTATTTACATTTAGTGCAGTGCGTCCTGCTCACAGTGTTCAGCTAGATCCGTTCCTGTTATCTTCCTACTGACAGGCAAGCTTGTCTTGTTACAGTATATAAAGCTACCTGAAGAAAATTACTGGTGTTCTTTTGATCCTATTAGTACCACAGTCAGGCAGCTAGACTATTTACATTTAGTGCAGTGCGTCCTGCTCACAGTGTTCAGCTAGATCCGTTCCTGTTATCTTCCTACTGACAGGCAGGCTTGTCTTGTTACAGTATATAAAGCTACCTGAAGAAAATTACTGGTGTTCTTTTGATCCTATTAGTACCACAGTCAGGCAGCTAGACTATTTACATTTAGTGCAGTGCATCCTGCTCACAGTGTTCAGCTAGATCCGTTCCTGTTATCTTCTTACTGACAGGCAGGCTTGTCTTGTTACAGTATTTTGAAGAAAATTACTGGTGTTCTTTTGATCCTATTAGTACCACAGTCAGGCAGCTAGACTATTTACATTTAGTGCAGTGCGTCCTGCTCACAGTGTTCAGCTAGATCCGTTTCTGTTATCTTCTTACTGACAGGCAGGCTTGTCTTGTTACAGTAAATACAGCTACCTGAAGAAAATTGCTGGTGTTCTTTTGATCCTATTAGTACCACAGTCAGGCAGCTAGACTATTTACAGTTAGTGCAGTGTGTCCTGCTCACAGTGTTCTGCTAAACCTACAAGTTAGTGGGGTGCGTCCTGCTCACAGTGTTCAGCTAAACCTACAAGTTAGTGGGGTGCGTCCACCTCACAGTGTTCAGCTAAACCTACAAGCTAGTGGGGTGCGTCCTGCTCACAGTGTTCAGCTAGATCCGTTTCTGTTATCTTCTTACTGACAGGCAGGCTTGTCTTGTTACAGTAAATACAGCTACCTGAAGAAAATTGCTGGTGTTCTTTTGATCCTATTAGTACCACAGTCAGGCAGCTAGACTATTTACAGTTAGTGCAGTGCGTCCTGCTCACAGTGTTCTGCTAAACCTACAAGTTAGTGGGGTGCGTCCTGCTCACAGTGTTCAGCTAAACCTACAAGTTAGTGGGGTGCGTCCACCTCACAGTGTTCAGCTAAACCTACAAGCTAGTGGGGTGTGTCCTTCTCACAGTGTTCAGCTAGATCCGTTTCTGTTATCTTCTTACTGACAGGCAGGCTTGTCTTGTTACAGTAAATACAGCTACCTGAAGAAAATTGCTGGTGTTCTTTTGATCCTATTAGTACCACAGTCAGGCAGCTAGACAATTTACAGTTAGTGCAGTGCGTCCTGCTCACAGTGTTCAGCTAAACCTACACGTTAGTGGGGTGCGTCCTGCTCACAGTGTTCAGCTAAACCTACAAGTTAGTGGGGTGCGTCCACCTCACAGTGTTCAGCTAAACCTACAAGCTAGTGGGGTGCGTCCTGCTCACAGTGTTCAGCTAGATCCGTTTCTGTTATCTTCTTACTGACAGGCAGGCTTGTCTTGTTAAAGTAAATACAGCTACCTGAAGAAAATTGCTGGTGTTCTTTTGATCCTATTAGTACCACAGTCAGGCAGCTAGACTATTTACAGTTAGTGCAGTGCGTCCTGCTCACAGTGTTCAGCTAAACCTACAAGTTAGTTGGGTGCGTCCTGCTCACAGTGTTCAGCTAAAGCTACCTGTAGAAGGTTGGTGGTGTTCTCATACTACAGGCAGGCAGTTGATTTTGCTAGTATCAGTACATATATATATATATATATATATATATATATATCCCAGCTTAGTGCAGCTACAGGCCATTAGTATGTCTGGAAGGCCAAGAAGGAGAGGCAGACAGTCACAAGCCAATAAGAGAGGGCAAGCAGGCTCTGTGTCTAGTGCTGGTCATGGAGACGGTGCATCCTCATCAGCACGTGGCCATGGGACACGCTTGGCCTTTTTTCTGGCAGCTGGCCATGTTGAGCCGCAACATGCGGAAGACTTGGTCGAGTGGATGACCAAGCCGTCCTCATCCTCCTCATCCTCTCTCACCCATGCCCAGGGTACTTTGTCTGGCAAAGCAGCGGCCTCTACCCTCGGCTCAATGTCATCAGTGACTCCTTCCCTAGCCCCACCATGTCCTCCTGAGGAGTCCCTCTAACTGTTTGACCACAGTGTTGGGTACATGCTCCAGGAGGATGCCCAGCGTTTGGAAGGCTCTGATGATGATACTGAGCTCGATGAAGGCAGTAACATGAGCACGGAGAGAGGGGGTGCAAAAAAAAGGACAGCAATCTGGCAGTCATGCTCCCCCTGCTGCAGCATACTGCCAGGTTTGCTCCAGTGATGAGGAGGGAGGGGATGATGAGGTCACTGACTCAACGTGGGTGCCTGATAGAAGAGAGGAGGAGGAGGAGGAGGAGGAGGCGGCACATCACCAACGAGGCAGGATGCCCTCCAGGGGCCAGCCTAAGGGCAGCACATTGACTGCATCACACCCCAAAGCTCCACATGTGCAGGGCGCTGCAGTCTCTGCGCGTTATTCAAAAAGTTCTTTGGTGTGGGCCTTTTTTGAGACGAGTGCTTCAGATCGCACCGCTGCTATTTGCAACATATGTCTCAAGCGTATCTCACGTGGCCAAAACATCTCCCACTTGGGTACCACATGCTTGACCAGACATATGTTGACCTGCCATGCAGTTCGTTGGCAAGCGTATCTAAAAGACCCACACCAAAGAACAAAGAGGACCTCTCCTTGCTCCTCATCAGCTGAGATTTCCAACCCCACTAGACCTTCAGTCCTCTCTGAGACCTGCACTGAGAGGAATGAAGGTGTAGAATTAGGTGTGTCACAGCCAAGTACTTGTGGGCAATCTGCTTTTGGTACACCGACGTCAGATTGTACCAGGCAAATTTCCCTGCCCCAGCTGCTGCACCGCCGAAAGAAGTTTGCTCCCAGCCATCCACATGCCCAGCGGTTGAATGCTAGCTTGGCAAAATTGCTAGCACTTCAACTGCTGCCTTTTCAGTTGGTAGACTCTGCCCCCTTCCGTGAGTTTGTGGAATGTGCGGTTCCTCAGTGGCAGGTACCCAAACGCCACTTTTTCTCACGGAAGGCGATTCCGGCTCTCTACCAGCATGTGGAAGGCAATGTCCATGCCTCGCTGGACAGGGCGGTCAGCGGTAAGGTGCATATTACCACTGACTCATGGTCCAGCAGGCATGGACAGAGACGTTACCTAAGTTTCACGGCGCATTGGGTGACTCTGCTGGCAGCTGGGAAGGATGCAGGACAAGGTGCAGTAGTGTTGGAGGTTGTTCCGCCACCACGCCTCCAAAATGCTAATGATTGTGACACACCTCTCTCCTCCACCCCCTCTTCTTCTTCTTCCTCCATGGCCTCTTCCTCGGAACCAGCGATGCTCCGTAGTCGTTCAAGGGGCTACGCAAGTACGCAGGCCAAAAGATGCCATGCGGTGCTTGAGCTGGTGTGCTTGGGGGACAGGAGCCACACTGGGGCAGAGGTTCTGTCAGCTCTGCAGGGGCAGGTTCAGAGGTGGTTGACGCCACACCAACTTAAGGCAGGAATGGTGGTTTGTGACAATGGCACCAACCTCCTCTCTGCCCTCCGACAGGGACAAATGACCCATGTGCCCTGTTTGGCTCACGTCCTTAACTTGGTGGTGCAGCGGTTCTTGGGCAGGTACCTGGGCTTACAGGATGTCCTGAGGCAGGCCAGGAAAGTCTGTGTGCATTTCTGCCGGTCATATAATGCCAGTGCTCGGCTGACGGACCTCCAAAAGGAGTTTAAACTGCCCAAGAACTGCCTAATCTGTGACATGCCCACCAGGTAGAACTCAAAGTTGGCCATGCTGCAGCGGCTGCACACGTAGCAGAGGGCCATCAATGAGTACCTGTGCGACTATGGCACCAGGACAGGGTCAGGGGAGCTTGTTTCCCCACGCCAGTGGGCCATGATCAGGGATGCATGCACTGTCCTGTCACCATTTGAGGAGGCCACGAGGATGGTGAGCAGTGACAGTGCATGCATCAGTGACACTGTCCCCCTTGTCCACCTGTTGGAGCACACGCTGCGTGGAATAATGGACAGGGCACTTGAGGCAGAACAGAGGCAGGAAGAGGAGGACTTCCTTAGCTCTCAAGGCCCCCTTTATTCAGACAGTGTTCCTGCGTGCCCGCCGATCACACAGGAAGAGGACGAGGAGGAGGAGGAGGAGGATGAGGAGGAAGATTGTGTCAGTATGGAGGTGGAGCCTGGCACTCAGCATCAGCAGCAGTCTTTAAGGGATCAGTCCCAAGAAACACATGGACTTGTACGTGGCTGGGAAGAGGTGGCTGCGGACCATGTCGTCCTTAGTGACCCAGAGGACTCCGGACCGAATGCCTCAGCAAACCTACGCTGCATGGCCTCCCTGATCCTGCAAAGCCTGCGTAAGGATCCTCGTATTCAAGGAGAAGGACCAATACTGGCTGGCAACCCTCCTTGATCCACGTTACAAGGGTAAGGTTGCGGACCTTATCTTGCCATTGCAGAGGGAGCAGAGGATGAAACATCTTCGGGAGGCCTTGCAGAAAGGTCTGTGCAACGCGTTCCCAGAGACTGGGAGGTTACAAACTCCTGTTTCTGGACAACGTGTTGCTGAGGCTTTGGTCAGTCAAAGAAGGAGCGGTGGAGAAGGTGGCCATCTGACCGATGCGTTCAGACAATTTTTTGGTCCGCAGCCCCAAGGTATGATCGGTTCCAGCAACCATCGCCAGCGTCTGTTTTACATGGTGCAGGAATACCTAGGGGCAAGATCAGACTTGGACACCTTTCCCACCGAAAATCCTCTGGGTTACTGGGTCTTGAGGATGGATCACTGGCCAGAGCTTGCACAGTATGCAATTGGGCTACTGGCCTGTCCTGCATCCAGCGTTCTTTCGGAACGCACATTCAGTGCTGCTGGAGGCGTGGTAACCGATCACAGGGTGCGTCTGTCCACTGACTCGGTCGATCGACTGACCTTCATAAAAATGAATCAGTCTTGGATCACCACCAGCTACCAAGCACCTGATGCTGATGTAACCGAATAATTTTTTTTGAAATCTCAGATCCCTTCAAAGACTGCCTATGCTGATGCTGAGTGACTATCCCTGAGTAATTATCCTCTTCCTCCTCAATCATCACGCTGATAGCTTTTAAGAACATTTTTGGTTCTGGGCGCCACCACCAGTGCCTAAGGCACAATTTTTCAGCCCCTGTTTAACAGGGGCGTGTAATTACAATTTTTGATGCAATACTTTGCAGCAGGGCTCGTTCCTGCGTTCCAACTAGAGTGTCTATGAGGGGTTGCAGTGTTGTGGCACCAGCACCAGTGCCTAAGGCCCAATTTTTCAGCCCTTGTTTAACAGGGGCGTGTAATTACAATTTTTGATGCAATACTTTGCAGCAGGGCTCGTTCCTGCATTCCAACTAGAGTGTCTGTGAGGGGTTGCAGTGTTGTGGCACCAGCACCAGTGCCTAAGGCCTAATTTTTCAGCTCCTGTTCAACAGGGGCATGTAATTACAATTCTTGATCTAATATTTCACAGCAGGGCCCTGTGAGGGCTTACAGTGTTGTGGCCACAGCAACACCTAAGGCCCAAATTTCTGCTGAGTATATAGGGCAGGACCCTACTTTCAAACAACTAACTTACAAACAACTCCTACTTGCAAACGGAAGGAGACAACAGGAAGTGAGATGAAATCTACCCCTAGGAAGGGAAATTCTCTCCTGTAAGAATTAATATGGGAAAAACATTTCTCCTTTCCACTGATGCTTTCCAATCCTTGTTCCACAAAAAAACCCAAATTTTCAAAAAACATTTTTCATTGGAACAAAAAGTGAGGTGAAATCTTCTGAAGAGGAGGACAGACAGCAAAACAAATGTCACAGGGGTGATAACCCTTCCCTATGTTTTCCAAAAAGCTTAAAAAAGATTTTTTGGCTGGAGCTAAACACGTTAAAAATGTACCCAAAATTACAAAGAGATTCTACATAAGAACAAACCTACAGTCCCTGTCTTGTTTGCACCGCCTGTATACTGCTGTTCAGAGTATATAGGGCCTGGTGGCCCCACACCTTTCCTTATTTTAATTTGGGTGCGGGGTTCCCCTTAATATCCATACAAAACCCAAAGGGCCTGGTAATGGACTGGGGGGTACCCATGCTGTTTGTCTCACTGATTTTCATCCATATTGCCAGGACCCGACATTACATTAAACCCACAAGCAGTTTTAAATGAGATTTTTCCTTTTAAAATGACATTTGGTGCAGGGACTGTCCTAAACATGGGAAACACGCGTCACTTTACAGGCATACTATAGACACCCCTCAGGTACGATATTTAAAGGAATATTTCACTTTTTTTTTTTTACTTTAAGCATCATTAAAATCACTGCTCCCGAAAAAACGGCCGTTTTTAAAAGTTGTTTTTGCATTGATACATGTCCCCTGGGGTAGGACCCGGGTCCCCAAACCCTTTTTAGGACAATACCATGCAAATTAGCCTTTAAAATGAGCACTTTTGATTTCGAACGTTTGAGTCCCATAGACGTCAATGGGGTTCTAACGTTCGTACAAACTTTCGGTCCGTTCAGAGGTTCTGGTGCGAACCGAACCGGGGGGTGTTCGGCTCATCCCTACTTGGCTGTTAGTTGAAGTCCTACATCCCATTCCCATTTTAACAGTAAGGAAGGAATATAAGCAGCCTCCAGCTGGATCAGAGAGAGATGGTAGAGAAGCAATGAAATATAAGTTCACATTTATAGCAGATGCGTTCAAGTTCAGTTAAGGGGCGAGCGAAACCAGGCTGTCTGGGGTGCTTATGCAGAAAATTGCACAACTGCAGCTCACTCCAGATATCCAAAGGTGGGTCAAAAAGGCTCCAAAACAACAGAGGGAGCGTTTGCCCCTTCTCCTGAGAGAAAGTCAGAGAAATGAGAATAGCCGCAGAAGCAGAGGCACTGGCAAAGTTTAGTTTGTAGTGCAGGAACAAACTCAGGGTAGCCAACAATTGAAACAAAGGATGATAGGAAGGACAAGATCAAGGTACAGTAAAAGGTTTCCCACATGACTGCGATCATTCTCTCCAGAGTGGGATGTTCTCGAAGCTCAGATGGTAATTGGGAGTAGATCCAGGCCCAGCTCCATGAAATATCCTGGGAGTCCTCTACCTCCATCGCCACCCAATGTTTTGCTGAGCCATGACAATACCAGTCAACTAGCCTGGTGAGGTGGGTCAATCTATAGTAGGCCCTTATGTCAGGAAGGCCCAATCCTCCAGAGAGCTTAGGCAATGACAAAATTTGTAGTTTTAAGAGGGACTTCTTACGGGACCACACAAAGTTCCGAAACATATTTTCCTGAAAAAGGAAAGTAATAGGGAAATAGGTAGGGCTAGGCATAGGAAAAAGACTTAGGGTAGGACCGTCATTTTCAGCACACTGCATTGACCAAACCAAGTTAGAGTCAGGAATTTCCAGACTTGCAGGTCATTTTTAAACCTTCCTGAGAAAGGTTTTTGAAATTCGCAGAATACAAGTCTCTTGGATCAGGGGTAATGTTGGTCCCTAGAAAACAGATAGTCAGAGGCCCAAAGGAAAGAGAAGTGGGCCAAGGCGGCAAGACAGGGAATGAGTCGGAGCAACCTGTTGGCCAACACCTTTGCAAATAATTTCAGGTTGGTGTTTAGCAGTACTATAGACAGGTAACTGCCACAATGTGATAGATCAGCATCCCTTAAAAGATTAGACATATTTACAGAATGGTGCAGACTATAAAAAATCATTTAACTGAATTCAAAGGAGCAACAGAAAGCATTCCTACTTGAATGAAATAAATTGGGCATGCAACACGGGAAAAGAATCAGCTTTTTAAAAAAATTCTGAAGTAAAAGAAAAAATATAAGGTTTCCAATCTTAACCTTTTTCTAAATGTGTTGGTTGCTTGGCTGTCTCTGACTTGGATATTTTCATTGACCCTCAATAAACATGCAACCAGTAAAATCAGAATTATGTTGGTATTCCTATTCCTCACACTTTTTCAAGTCAATGACCCAAAAAGTTCTGAAGCCTTCAATATGAAAGCCTGGCTAGTAGTATTTTCAGAACAAAGGTCAGCAATTGTGGCCTCTCAGTAAAAGTTTCTTTCCAAATACACATGAACTTTTTTTTTTTTCTGCAGACAGTGAAAAGTGCCATAAATGTCCTGATGAAAAGTGGCCAGACACCAAAAGAGTGATATGTATTCCCAAGACATTTGAGTTTCTGTCATATGAAAATGATGTGCTGGTTTTAGTTTTCTTATTCACATCTCTATTGTTTAGTGTAATAACATTATTCATTTTTGGAGTCTTCATATTTTACTGGAATACACCGACTGTGAAGGCCAATAACCGGACTGTGAGCTTCATCCTCCTGACCGCCATCTTGCTGAGCTTCCTCTGTGTCTTCTTCTTCTTCGGACGTCCTGTGGATATAACCTGCATACTGAGACAAAGTTCATTTGGGATCTTCTTCTCCATCGCAGTTTCTAGTGTTCTGGCCAAGACCATTACAGTTTGCATTGCCTTCAAAGCCTCCAAACCTGGCAGCTACTGGAGGAAGTGGGTGGGATTTAAAGTAGCTCATTTTATAGTTCTGATCTGTTGCTCTGCCCAAGTTCTGATCTGTGTTATTTGGCTGTCAGTGTCTTCTCCCTACCAAGAGTATGACATGCACTACTATCCTGGGAAGATCATCATTCAGTGTAATGAAGGGTCAGTTATCGGGTTCTACTCTATGTTGGGTTATATGGGTTTTCTGGCAGCTGTGAGTTTTGTTCTGGCTTTCATGGTGAGGACATTTCCGGACAGTTTTAATGAGGCCAAGTACATCACCTTCAGCATGCTGGTGTTCTGCAGTGTCTGGATTGCCATGATCCCGGCCTATCTGAGCACCAGAGGGAAATACATGGTGGCTGTGGAGGTTTTTGCAATATTGGCATCTAGTGCTGGATTATTAAGCTGCATATTTTTTCCAAAGATGTATATTCTGCTGATAAAACCTGATCTTAATGCCAGAAAACATATTCTGCATAGTGATTTCTTATAAATGAATTGATATTGCAACAGTTAAAAAAAGAATATTTATGAACTTTTTTCGACCTAACATGTCTCTGAAATATTAATAATATGTAAAAATTGCAGTTTGTATTTGAAAGGCTATATAGAATCTTACTGTTCTATACAGTACATTTATTGTATTGAAAATAAAAGCAATAAGATTATTAATGATATTAATGTTTGATTCTTTAAAATCTGCCCACTTTTTGTTGATGCAAAAAATTGTTTTTAGGTAGAAAGGGATGGTGACAATGGCCCTAGTCAGTCAGTGAGTTTGCTTTGAACAAGATGGGCAATCAGAAGCTTTGTTGAGGTCTGAAGGCCCACCCTTAGGGCCAGAGCTGTTTAAAGCGGAGGTTCGCTGAAAAAAAAAATATTAAAAGCCAGCAGCTACAAATACTGCAGCTGCTGACTTTTAATATATGGACACTTACCTGTCCAGGGAGCCCGCGGTGATCTATGCCAGGAAGTGGGAGCAAATACCTGTATTAGACAGGTATCTGCTCCCTCCTCCCCCCCCGAAAGGTGCCAAATGTGAGACCGGAGGGGGGGAGGAATCCAAAAAGTGGAAGTTCCATTTTTGGGTGGAACTCCACTTTAAAAGGAAAACAATGACTCCATTATGACCTCCACCAAAATAATGACTGGAGAAAGGGACTGCCATCTTTCTGATGGCATCTACATTAAACATTGAATCCTTGCTCAGGCATCCTTGGTCCCCTCTAGTGATATCATATTAGTCATATTAGTAATGTAAAAAATAATAAAGTTAAACCTGTTTGTACCAGGCGAAGGTGGAGAGGTATGACCATTCACTTCTCAATGGGAAAACCTAGCTAAAAATTAGGACTTTTATTAGATAAGTGAAGGAGCCCTTCAAGTTCTAAATGTACTATACCAACAAAGAACACCTGCTCTCTAGTTCCCTTGTCACCTCATCCCATGCTCGTCTTCAAGCCTCTTCCATCCTCTGGAATGCTCTATCCCAATCTGTCCGACTATCTCCTACTTTGTCTGCTCTTAGACAATGGAAACTCATCTCTCTTCAAAGAAGCCTATTTGGCCCCCACCTAACAACTCTACATTTATTTTCACCTTCAGCACATCCCCCACAGTGATTACCTCTTGTATCTTCTGACCCTCCCTCTTAGATTGTAAGCTCTAACGAGCAGGGTCCTCTGATTCCTCCTGTATTAAATGTATTGTATCTGTACTGTCTACCCTCAAGTTGTAAAGCGCTGGGAAAACTGTCGACGCTATACAAATCCTGTATAATAATAATAATGTACTAGTGTATTTAAAGTGGGGATCCACCTATCTATTCTTTTTTTTTTTGTAGTTCATTCACAAACTTTTCTTCTCATAATTATCTCATAATTATCTACTTACATGTTCTGTGTAATAAGTCCGCCTGTGTCCGATTTCGTTGTAAAGACTAACTTATAAAATTCACTGAAGGCGGTTTCCATCTTGATTGTGGGCATTTGAAGCCCACAAGCATGTATTTCCTGGATGCGGTGAATGCTGTGCTCCCAGCATTCAACGAGATGTTGTGATGACACTGTTGCACAATGCATGCTGGGAAGCCTGAGACTAGCTCCCAGGGGACTGTGGGAGGTCTGGGAGAGGCTAGAAACACGCCTACTCCCATGGGAGGAGAACCAGGAAGTGCAAAGAAGATTAGAAAAAAAAAAGGTAATTACGGCAATTTAATTTTTTTTACACAGCATGTCAGCATCTAGGCAAGGAAGAGAATGCATAGAGATAATGTTCAAAATTTGGCAGGAACCCCGCCTTAACCTCCTGCCGACCACTCACAGTAAATATACTACGAGCAGGCAGCAGGTGCAAGCACGGCAGTATACATGCATGTTGCTGGCTTGTTTACTGCATGCCCCCTGCCAACTCATGCTGTGATTGGACACAGCATGCGTTTGGCATCAGATTTAAGCCAATGATTTTGGCAGAAACCCGCTTATCGGCTGTGTCCAATCACAGACAGAGTTCTGTGTTTACAAACCAGGGGTGTCTCCAGACATTTTTTTTGGGGTGCTGAAAGTATAATGCCCTGTACACACGGTCGGACATTGATCGGACATTCCGACAACAAAATCCTAGGATTTTTACCAACGGATGTTGGCTCAAACTTGTCTTGCATACACACGGTCACACAAAGTTGTCGGAAAATCCGATCGTTCTGAACGTGGGGACGTAAAAAAACGTACATCGGGACTATAAACGGGGCAGTAGCCAATAGCTTTCGTTTCTTAATTTATTCTGAGCATGCGTGGCACTTTGTGCGTCAGATTTGTGTACACACGATCGGAGTTTCCGACAACGGATTTTGTTGTCGGAAAATTTTATAGCCTGCTCTCCAACTTTGTGTGTCGGAAAATGTGTGATGGAGCCTACACACGGTCAGAATTTCCGACAACAAGGTCCTATCACACATTTTCCATCGGAAAATCCTATCGTGTGTACAGGGCATAAGTGGTGGTGCTAATATGGCATGCGTCGCCCTCTTGTGGGTGTGGTCAAAAAGTGGGTGTTTTTTCATGGTCTCTCCCATTGTATAGACCAGTGGTCTCCAAACTGTGGCCCGGGGGCCTGATGCGGCTCTTTGTTTTACCTAATCTGGCCCTTGGGGCACTAGGTCTCCCACTGATACTAGACACCATTCCTCCTACTGACACCAGTGATGGAGCATAATTCCTACCACTGACACCAAAAATGGGGCACTATTCCTCCCCCTAATGTCAAAGATGAGGCACTGACACCAGGACAATTTCTACTCCCACTGGCCACAGTCTGACCCCCCTAAAGTCTGAAGGACAGTAAAAATGGCCCTTTGTTTAGAAGGTTTGGAGACAGCTGGTATAGACAAAATAGGGCCTTCAGGCACACAGAATTGATTGTTGGAGTAAAACAAGCCCAAATGGAACCAGCGATGATAAACCCCAGCATGTATAAGGGCCAGCAATGATAACTCCTAGTACATGTTAGGGCCAGCCAGAACACCCAGCACAGCATAAGGGCACTTTCACACTGGCAGCACCAGGGCGTCGGTGGTAAAGCGCCGCTATTTTTGGTCGTATTTGCTGCGCTTTTCGGCTGCCAGCGGGACGCTTTTGACCCCCGCTGATGCCTGAAAAAGGGTTAAAAGTGCCTGCAAAGCGCTGCTGCAGTGGCGCTGACCATTGATTTCAATGAGCAGGGGTGCTGTAGGAGTGGTATATACACCGCTCCTACAGCGCCTCAAAGATGCTGCTTGCAGGACTTTTTTATCGTCCCGCCAGCGCACGGCTCCAGTGTGAAACCACTCGGGCTTTCACACTGGAGTGAGAGGAGAGACGCTTTACAGGTGGTTTGCAGGCGCTATTTTTAGCACTATAGCGACTGTAAAGCACCTCAGTGTGAAAGGGGTCTAACAGCGAGGGACAGTGAGCAGTATGCAGTGGAGGTCAGTGAGCAGTACACAGCATACAGTGCAGAGCAGGCGTGACCCCTTAGAGTGCCCAGAATAGGAGTGACCCCCTTAGAGTGCAAAGAGAAGGAGAGTGACCCCATAGAGAGAGTTCCCCCTTTAGAGGTGACCCCATATACAGTGCCCACAGCAGGAGAGTTCCCTCTTTAGAGTGCCCAGAGCAGAACAGTGGTCCCTTCATAGCGCCCAGAGCAGGCGAGATCTTAACCACTTCACGCAAAATCACGTACCTGTGCGTCATCTGGTTGATATGGTTATACCGGGGTGATGCCTGCACCCCGGTACCATTTTATAGAGCTAGCGGTCGGCTCTCTCATGATAACAACTGAAGCGGCTAATGAGGCGCTTATCATAAGGAGTGGAAGGGAACATCCCCCCTCCCTCCACATTCCGCCACTCTGCCGGGTCTTCCGTCCCACCTGGAGACAAGAGCGACCATCCGGCACATCCGTCGGCTGTGTGGAGTCCCTAACGAAGCAGGAAAAAACGGCTTTGATCGGGTCTCTGATGTAAAAACACGGAAGCGATGTCACAACATCACTTCCGGTTTACTCGGCTGCCAATGGTGCCAATTTTAAAAACAATGTCAGTATTCCAAAATGCCAATTTTGGCATTTTGAATACTTTGAAGTGCAAAGGAGGGATTTGGGGGTCTTTTAGATTCTCCAAAAAGAGTACCTGTCACTGCCTATTACTGTCACAGGGGACGTTTACATTCCTCGTGACAGCAATAAAAGTGATTTGATCTTTTTATTTTTAAAGGGACAGTGTTAAATTAAAAAAATAAAAATTAATAAATAATAAAAAAATAAATACACGTCCCTGTGAGCTCGCTCACCAAAAAATACGCATACATAAGTCACGCCCGCAAATGTAAACGGTGTTCAAATCCCACATGTGTGATATCACCGCGATCACGAGAGTGAGAGCAATAATTCTATCAAAAGACCTCCTCTTTAACTCTAAACTGGTAACTGTTAAAAATGTTTAAACATCGCCTATGGAGATTTTTAATTACCTTAGTTTGTCGCCATTCCGGTAGTGCATGCAATTTTAACCACTTCCCGACCGCCGCACGACGATGTACGTCCTAAGTTTGAATGGGATATCGTTGTTATGGCAGCAGCTAGCTGCCATAACCCCGGTATCCCCGTTTTCGTGCCGCGAGATCACTTTTATCGGTGGCGGGAGAGGGCCCCCCCCCCTCCCGCCGCGATCCGGTGCCCTCCGCCGCTTACCGGAGCCGTCGGTAGCGGCGGAGGCGATCGCGTCCACTCCCGTGGTGTGTCTGAAGACAAGTGAGCCCAAGATGGCGCTCACTCGTCTCCATGACACTGCTGGGCGGAAGCGACGTCAAAACGTCACTTCCGTCCACGCCTCTTAAAGGCATATTTTTTCAAATGTCTTTTTTTTTTTTTTTTATTTCATTTTAGTGTAAATATGAGATCTGAGGTCTTTTTGACCCCAGATCTCATATATAAGAGGTCCTGTCATGCTTTTTTCTATTACAAGGGATGTTTACATTCCTTGTAATAGAAATAAAAGTGACACAATTTTTTTTTTTTTTTTTAAAGTGTAAAAATAAATAAAATATTGTAAAATAAATAATAAAAATAAAAAAAAAAATTTTTAAAACCCCCCTGTCTTGACGAGCTCGCGCGCAGAACGAACGCATATGCGAGTAGCGCCCGCATATGAAAACGGTGGTCAAAACACACATGTGAGGTATCACCGCGACCGGTAGAGCGAGAGCAATAATTCTAGCCCTAGACCTCCTCTGTAGCGCAAAATATGCAACCTGTAGAATTTTTTAAACGTCGCCTATGGAGATTTTTGAGGGTAAAAGTTTGACGCCATTCCACGAGCGGGCGCAATTTTCAAGCATGACATGTTGGGTATCGAT
This sequence comes from Lithobates clamitans, assembly GCA_037952925.1. Classification (NCBI taxonomy): domain Eukaryota; kingdom Metazoa; phylum Chordata; class Amphibia; order Anura; family Ranidae; genus Lithobates; species Lithobates clamitans. The sequence goes on along the minus strand of JBBGZY010000588.1, from coordinate 656,722 downwards.
TTACTCGGCGTAACATTATATTTCACAATATAAAAAAAAATTGGGATAACTTTACTGTTGTTTTATTTTTTTATTCAAAAAAGTGAATTTTTTCCAAAAAAAGTGCGCTTATAAGACCGCTGCGCAAATACGGTGCAAAAAAAAGTTTTGCAATGACTGCCATTGTATTCTCTAGGGTGTTAGAAGAAAAACCATATATACTGTTTGGGGGTTCTAAGTAATTTTCTAGCAGAAAAACCTGTTTTAAACATGTAAACACCTAAAATCCAAAACGAGGCTGGTCTTAAAGTGGTTAAAGCATGACATGTTAGGTATCTATTTACTCTGCATAACATCATCTTTCACGGTATGCAAAAAAAAAATTAAAAAATTGGGCTAGCTTTACTGTTTTCTTATTTTTTAATCAAAAAAGTGTATTTTTTCCAAAACAGTTGCGTTTGAAATACCGCTGCGCAAATACCGTATGACATAAAATATTGAACACCATGTTATTCCCTAGGATTTTTGATATAAAATATATATATATATATATATATATATATATATATATATATATATATATATATATATATAATGTGTGGGGTTCTAAGAAATTTTCTAGCAAAATATACTGATTTTAGCTTGTACGCAACAAGTGTCAAAAATAGGCTTGGTCTTAAAGTGGTTAAGTCCTGAACCATACCAGATCATATGTCCAGACAACAAGTAACTTGTGTTAGCTAATGGTCTCCTCCTCATCCAGTGGATGTTGGGATCTTGGTAAGTTTTTTAGATTTTGGAATCCTTCTTTAACTTCTTGCTGACCAGCTGCCCTCATTATACTGCGGCAGGTCGGCTCTCCTGTGCAAACCGCCTTAGGTGTATGTTGGTCTGTGCAGGGAGGATAGCGGGCGCGAGCATACCCATGTGTCCCGTGGACTCAATGTCCGCCGGCAACCAGCGATCGCGGTGTAAACAAGGCGATTGCCCGTTCTACCAGATGACATGTCAGAGATCTACTGTTCCCAGTGATCGGGAACAGCGATCTCTGTCATGTCCCAGTGAGCCCATTTATACAGTAATCAGTGAATTTTTATAGCACTGATCACTGTATAAATGTCAATGGTCCCAAAAAAGTGTCAAAAGTGTCCGATCTGTCCACTGTAATGCCGCAGTCCCGCTAAAAATCGCTGATCACTGCCATTACTAGTGAAAGAAATATAATAACAAAATGCCATAAATCTAACCCTATTTTGTAGATGCTATAACTTTTGCGCAAACCAATCAATATACGCTTATTGCTATTTTTTTTTTTTACCAAAAATATGTAGAAGAATATGTATTGGCCTAAGCTGAGGAAGAAAATATATTTTTTTATATATTTTTGGGGGATATTTATTTTAGCAAAAAGTAAAAAATAATGTGTTTTTTTTCAAAATTGTTGCTCTTTTTTTTGTTTATAGCACAAAAAGCTCCGCATGTGCAGGGCGCTGCTGTCTCTGCGCGCTATTCTAAAAGTTCTTTGGTGTGGGCCTTTTTTGAGACAAGTGCATCAGATCGCACCGCTGCTATTTGCAACATATGTCTCAAGCGTATCTCACATGGCCAAAACTTCTCCCGCTTGGGCACCACATGCTTGACCAGACATATGTAGTTGGCTGGCAAGCGTATCTAAAAGACCCACACCAAAGAACAAAGAGGACCTTTCCTTGCTCCTCATCAGCTGAGATCTCCAACCCCACTATACCTTCAGTCCTCTCTGAGACCTGCACTGAGAGGAATGAAGGTGTAGAATTAGGTGTGTCACTGCCAAGTACTTGTGGGCAATCTGCTTTCGGTACACCAACGTCAGATTGTACCAGGCAAATTTCCCTGCCCCAGCTGCTGCACCGCTGAGAGAAGTTCGCTCCCAGCCATCCACATGCCCAGCGGTTGAATGCTAGCTTGGCAAAATTGCTAGCACTTTAACTGCTACCTTTTCAGTTGGTAGACTCTGCCCCCTTCCGTGAGTTTGTGGAATGTGCAGTTCCTCAGTAGCAGGTACCCAAACGCCACTTTTTCTCGCGGAAGGTGATTCAGGCTCTCTACCGGCATGTGGAAGACAATGTCTTGACCTCTCTGGACAGGGCGGTCAGTGGTAAGGTGCATATTACCCATGGTCCAGCAGGCATGGACAGGGACGTTACCTAAGTTTCATGGCCCATTGGGTCACTCTGCTGGCAACTGGGAAGGATACAGGACAAGGTGCAGTTGTGTTGGAGGTTGTTCCGCCACCATGCCTCCAAAATGCCACTACTAATGATTGTGACACACCTCTCTCCTCCACCCCCTCCTCTTCTTCTTCCTCCATGGCCTCTTCCTGTGCTTTGTCCTCGGAACCAGCGGTGCTTCGTAGGTATTCAAGGGGCTACACAAGTACGCAGGCCAAAAGATGCCATGCGGTGCTTGAGCTGGTGTGCTTGGGGGACAGGAGCCACACTGGGGCAGAGGTTCTGTCAGCTCTGCAGGGGCAGGTTCAGAGGTGGTTGACGCCACGCCAACTTAAGGCAGGAATGGTGGTTTGCGACAATGGCGCCAACCTCCTCTCCGCCCTCTGACAGGGACAACTGACCCATGTGCCCTGTTTGGCTCACGTCCTTAACTTGGTGGTGCAGCAGGTCTTGGGCAGGTACCCGGGCTTAAAGGATGTCCTGAGGCAGGCCAGGAAAGTCTGCGTGCATTTCCATTGGTCATATAATGCCAGTGCTTGGCTGGCAGACCTCCAAAAGGAGTTTAACCTGCCCAAGAACCGCCTAATCTGTGACATGCCCACCAGGTGGAACCTAACGTTGGCCATGCTGCAGTGGCTGCACACACAGCAGAGGGCCATCAATGAGTACCTGTGCGACTATGGCACCAGGGCAGGGTCAGGGGAGCTTGTTTTTTTTCCCCATGCCAGTGGGCCGTGATCAGGGATGCATGAACTGTCCTGTCACCATTTGAGGAGGCCACGAGGATGATGAGTAGTGACAGTGCATGCATCAGTTGGAGCACACGCTGCGTGGAATAATGGACAGGGCACTTGAGGCAGAACAGAGGTAGGAAGAGGAGGACTTCCTTAGCTCTCAAGGCCCCCTTTATTCAGACAGTGTTCCTGCGTGCCCGCCGATCACACAGGAAGAGGATGAGGAGGATTGTGTCAGTATGGAGGTGGAGCCTGGTACTCAGCATCAGCAGCAGTCTTTAAGGGATCAGTCCCAAGAAACACATGGACTTGTACGTGGCTGGAAGGAGGTGGCTGCAGACCATGTCGTCCTTAATAACCCAGAGGACTGCGGACCCAATGCCTCAGCAAACCTACACTGCATGGCCTCCTGATCCTGCAAAGCCTGCGTAAGGATCCTCGTATTCGTGGTATCAAGGAGAAGGACCAATACTGGCTGGCAACCCTCCTTGATCCACATTACAAGGGTAAGGTTGCGGACCTTATCTTGCAGTCGCAGAGGGAGCAGAGGATGAAACATCTTCGGGAGGCCATGCAGAAAAGTCTGTGCAACGCATTCCAAGAGACTGGGAGGTTACAAACTTATGTTTCTGGACAACATGTTGCTGAGGCTTCGGTCAGTCAAAGAAGGAGCGGTGGAGAAGGTGTCCATCTGACCGATGAGTTCAGACAATTTTTTAGTCCGCAGCCCCAAGGTATGATCGGTTCCAGCAACCATCGCCAGCGTCTGTTTTACATGGTGCAGGAATACCTAGGGGCAAGATCTGACTTGGACACCTTTCCCACCAAAAATCCTCTGGGTTACTGGGTCTTGAGGATGGATCACTGGCCAGAGCTTGCACAGTATGCAATTGAGCTACTGGCCTGTCCTGTATCCAGCGTTCTTTCGGAACGCACATTCAGTGCTGCTGTAGGCTTTGTAACCGATCACAGGGTGCGTCTGTCCACCGACTCGGTCGATCGACTGACCTTCATAAAAATGAATCAGTCTTGGATCACCCCCAGCTACCAAGCATCTGATGCTGATGTAACCGAATAATTTTTTTGGAAATGTCAGATCCTTTCAAAGACTGCCTATGCTGATGCTGAGTGACTATCCTGTTATGCTGAGTAATTATCCTCTTCCTCCTCAATGATCATGCTGATAGCTTATAAGAACATTTTTGGTTCTGGGCGCCGCCACCAGTGCCTAAGGCCCAATTTTTAAGCCCCTGTTTAACAGGGGTATGTAATTACAATTTTTGATGCAATACTTTTTCAGCAGGGCTCGTTCCTGCATTCCAACTAGAGTATCTGTGAGGGGTTGCAGTGTTGTGGCACCAGCACCAGTGCCTAAGGCCCAATTTTTCAGCCCCTGTTCAACAGGGACATGTAATTAGAATTCTTGATCTAATCTTTCACAGCAGGGCCCGTTTCTGCGCCCACCAAGATTAACTGTAAGGACTTACAGTGTTGTGGCACCACCACCACCACCAAAGGCCCAGTTTTTCAGCCCCTGTTCAACAGGGGCATGTAATTACAATTCTTGATCTAATGTTTCACAGCAGGGCCTGTTCCAGCGCCCACCAAGAGTAACTGTGGGGACTTACAATGTTGTGGCACCAGCACCACCACCACCAAACCAAAGGCCCAATTTTTCTGGCCCTATTCAACAGGGGCATGTAAGTATAATTATTGATCTAATATTTCACAGCAGGGCCCTGTGAGGGCTTACAGTGTTGAGGCCACAACAACACCTAAGGCCCAAATTTCTGCTGAGTATATAGGGCAGGCCCCTACTTTTAAACATCCAACTTACAAACGACTCCTACTTGCAAACGGAAGGAGACAACAGGAAGTGAGATGAAATCTACCCCACAGGAAGGGAAATTCTCTCCTGTAAGAGTTAATATGGGAAAAAATGTTCTCCTTTCCACTGATGCTTTATCACAAATCCTTGTTTCACTAAAAACTCCAAATTCTCAAAAAACATTTGTCATTGGGACAAAAAGTGGGAAACTTCAGGGTGATAAGTGAACAAAATCGTGAGCAAAAAAAGGAAGAGTGGAGGGGAAAAGAAGGGAAAGGGGGAGAAGGGAAGGGGGGTAAAAGGAAAGGTATGGGAAGAAAGGAGGGGAAGATAGGAAGGAGGAGGGGGGTATGGGGGGGGAGAAAATAAGGGGGGGAAGGGGAGAGGGTAAAGTGGGAAGGGAAGGGAGGATGGAGGGCAGGGTGCCTGTGCTAGTGAAAGGACGAAAATCAAACGGCCCAGAAAGGTAGCCTGAGTTTGGATGGAAAGAGAGAGTAGAAACCATAGTGACGGAAGTGAGGATGAAAAGAAGGTGAGGGCAGGGGGTGAAGCCGTGAGTGGTGAACGTGATGACGTCACGTTCACCACTGGTTGGTTAACTTTTGGTTAATTAACTGCTTCCTTTAGATGTCAATGGGATGGATATCTATGACCTTACCAGGCCATGATGTCAATTAAAGTCCCTAGGGATGGAAATACTTGACCTCACCAGGCCATGGCTTCCTGAAAGTCCCTACTCCCAAACCCAAACCTTTATTGTGATTGGACACAGCTGATCATATGGGTAAAGAGCCTCATCATCGGCTCTTTAAGAAGATTGGGGATGCGCCATGTCCCAGGGACACAGCGCACCGCAGAGAGTCATATGACGTTGTCCCAGATTGAGAGAGCCATCCACCCGCCGCCATTTGTATTTACCGCAGGCAGGAGGTGGTTAAGAAGATCACTTCAGTAGTAACTCAAAGCTGACAACAATAGTAGATAACACAAGGCAGACTGATTTGACAGGTCACTGACTTGCTGGTTTAAAATGGCCAGCAGCTATTACATGTTATCAGCGATGTCTATGTTAGTGAGACAATAAAAGGCTAGCAGGGTTAGCAAAGCGGCAAAGATCTTCAAAGCTGGCAGCAATAGTAGATAACGCAAAGCCGACTTGATTGGTACTTGGCAGTTCACAAAACTTGCTTGCTTAAAACAGTCAAAACAGGCTTGAATCAGCGACATCTACAATAATGAGCAGATGAAGGCTAGCAGGGTTAGCAAAGCTCCAAGTGCAGTGAGCAAAAATGCAGAAAGCCAAAACAGCTTTCTCAAAGTGAGTGGTCTCCATGTTAAGCCTCTATTCCACGCAAGCCACATTTCCATGTCTTGCTCAATCTCAGTCCTCGCTGCCTCTCCCATTCACTTGCCTTCCCTCCGCTCATTATGAGGAAACACCTTTCCAGGAAATGCTGACTTACACAACAGCTTGCGGCTAAAGAGTTTGGCGGGGGGGGGGTGTGTGGTTGGGAAGACATCATGATACCCTATGTGTTTCACCGTTGAGAGCATAACAGAGCTTTATCAGGATGAGACTTCTTCCCAGCCTGATAGAATTGCGATAAGATCTCACCAATTGCAGGGAAGGAAAGATTTCTGCAGTGTTAAAACTTAAGTGGTTATGTACCAGGATGAGGAAATTCGTGTTTGGCTGGATAGGAGCATGGCTAAGTGCAAGGAGAAAGCCTGTTTTTCAAGGCTGACAGAATCTTTAGTTGTAGACATGTGCAGAACAAAAAATGTATTACATTTAATTTTGCTTTGTTTTAATTTGTTATTTACATAAATTAATTTAGTTAAATTCATTAAATTAATTTAATTCGATTTTGGAATTAGTTTGTTTATTCAAATTCAATTCAAATTTTCCAAATTCGTTCGAATTGAACTCAATTCGACCAAATACGGAAAATCTGAATCAAATTCAAATCAAATTCCATTTGAATTCCATTGAAATTCAAATTTGTTCTATTCTATTCCTTTCTATTCTATTGGAATTTAATTGTATTCTATTCAACATTTAAATTTCGGAAGATGGTTATATTCTATTTTATTCTATTCTATTGTTTTTTTTTTCTATTCCTATTATTTTTTATTGTAATCTATTCTTTCATTTTCTATTCTATTTTATTCTTTTCTATTCAGATTCAAATTTATTTTACTCAATTTCAAACTTATTCTATTTGAAATCAAATATATTCTATTTGAAATTAGAATTTCTGAACATTGTTATATTATTTCTATTTCATTCTAGTCTATTATTTTCTATTCTATTCCAGTTCAAATGTATTTAATTTGAAATTTGAATTTCAAAAGATGGTTATATATTCTTTTTATACTTTTCTTTTTCTTTCCTTTTTCTTTTCTACTCTATTCCTTTATTTTCTATTCTATTTTATTCTATTTGGAAATTCAAATTCAAAAACGTTTTGAATTTGATTCAAATTAGATTTGAATTTCGTCTGAAATGTATTTTTTGTTATTTCAGATTTGTTTAAATTCGACACTATTGTAATTCGGAAAATAGGATACTTTCAAATTTCCAAATCAGAAAAAAATCATCAGAATTTTGTTTCAGAACAAAACGAACCACGCATATCTATTTAGTTGGAGAGTTCTTGAGTAGAACTGGGAGAGAGGTACTGTCTCAAAGAAAACCACCATTAGACACATGGCCATTGGCTCTCATGGCAAATCTCACTCAATCTCAGTTGTCAATCATATGCCTGTGTGGCTGTGCATTTTCCTGTACCCTTCCCCTACCTGGCAGCTATGTGACCAGTGGCATAGCGTGGGGGGGAAGCAGGTGGGGCTACCGCCCGGGCGGGTGCAGAATTTAAAGGGATGCTGTTGTACTGTCCCAAGTATGTGGGCCATCTTGTGTGGGGAAATTAGCCCCTTATATGATATCCATCCCCATCCCTGAGAGCCAGGTTCTGTGGTAGTCTAGGGGCATTGTGGGCTGTGGCAGCAATCAGCACAGCAGTGCCTTTGGGATGCGGGTGGCTATCGCCACACACAGCAGTAATCAGCGAGGGACCTAGCTGAGCGAAGGGCAGATAGGCGGGCCTCGGGAGAAGAGCTCCACTGGCACTGACTCCTCCTCCTTGACATTGCCCCCCTGACCCCACCCCAGAAGTGTCGAGAAGCAGTGGGGTGGGTGCAGCGTACTGTACCCCGTGCTTCCAGAGCAGCATGGACTGCTCTAACTTTTTCTCAGTCTCTGCTCTCTACCGTCACGTGAGACCTGGAGGGCCAGATCGAGGACTGTCCGAGGATGGGCCGACTGGGGGGCACAGAGGATGGCTAAGATCTGCTGCCTGGCTGGAAGGATCAAAGCAGATCATCATCAAGGACAAGGAGACAGTACCATACCATCATCATCTGCATACACACACACAGACCTGGCCTGCAGGTTGCAGATATGTAGACAGAGACTGGGACACTGGGACAGAGGAGGGACTGCAGATAGGGACAAGGCTGGGGTCTCTCTCATCTCCCCCCTCACTCCCCTCTCTCTCTATCTCAGCCCCCTCTCTTTCAGCCCCCCTCTCCCCTCCCTCTCTCAGCCCCCTCTCTCAGCTATCCCCTCTCTCAGCACTCCTCTCTCTCTACCCTCCCTCTCTCTCAGCACCCCCCTCTCTGTCCACCTCAACCCCCCTCTATCTTAGCCTCCTTTTCTCAGCCCCCTTTTCTCAGCCCTCCCTCTCCCCTCCCTCTCCCCTCCCTCTCTCAGCCCCTCCCTCTCAGCACACCCTTCTCTCAGTTCCCTTCAACCCCCCTCTCTCTTAGCCCTCCCTATTTCAGCCACCCTCTCTCAACCCCCCTCTCTCTCAGCCCCCCTCTCCCCTCCCTCTCTCAGCCCCCCTCAGCCTCCGCTCCATCTCTCAGTCCCCTTCTACCCTCCCTCTCTCAGTACCCCCTCTCTCAATCCACCTTAAACCCCCTCTATCTTAGCCCTCCCTTTCTCAGCGCCCTTTTCTCAGCCCTTCTTCTCCCCTCCCTCTCTCACCCCTCCCTTCTCTCAGTTCCCCTCAACCCCCCTCTCTCTTAGCCCTCCCTCTTGCAGCCACCCTCTCTCAACCCCCCTTTATCAGCCCCCTCTTTGTCTCATCTCTCCCCTCTCTCAGCCCTCCATCTCTCAGCCACCCTCTCTCTCAGCCCCCCTCAACCCTCTCTCTCTGGTCTTGCCTAGGACACAAAATTGTCTAGCAACAGCCCTGTGTATACTTATCAGTTCTGAGAACACTTCAGTTCTGTCACATGATCTCCCCAGTGGCCAGGTTCAGTGAAAAAGAGAGATCACCAGCAACAACTGCAATGCCTATGCAGTGACATCATCCATAGGACCCACTTAAAAAAAAAAAATTCTATTGGCGGCAAATTCTGCAATGTTTTTTTTTTTTCATTCAGCTGTCAACGGGGTAGCCCACTGACAGGTGATGACTCATCCGTTGTTAAGTGCACGACGGCCGGCCTCCAGGCCCCATTTCTTAACTTAACACATACAATCACTCTGCGCTCCCATCCGAGTGCACAGAAAATTTGGGTGTTCGGCAAACTCATGCTCGGTCCGAACAGCTCGCCCATTCCTACATTCAGCTAAGGGGCTGGAAGATTTTGTTTGTAACAAGCAGTAATTAAAATGGAAGTGTCTGTAGTGAGGGTTGTTTATTTTTTTCCAACAGGTTGGCGGGTATCATTCGTTATGATTGGCATGGCTCTACATCAATGGATAACATAACTGATGTTGGCTTTACACCATGAGGCTTTCATAAGTTACTTTTAATTGCTTTCTTTGCTGCTATGCCTATTGGTACGCCACATTTACATGTCCTCTGCATTAAGAAAATATATAATGTTTAGGGGTTATAGGAATTCTTCAGGCCCAAATTTCTAATTTCATCATGTGTATAATTAAAAAAAAAATTAAACCTGCTATAATAATTTCCAAATTTGTCCCAAACTACCCATCATCCAGCTTCCACTGGTGTACAAATAATGGTACACACCATCATATTTGGTTGCCCTGCCCCAAAGACATTATTCACTGCTACAATCTCTCCTGACCCTCTTTCAGCTCTACTTAACGTACACCCCCCAAGTCTAATTCGGCTTGAGTTTAAGCATTTTCTTTACATAACTATGGCAGCTAAGCAAACCATAGCAAAGGCCTGGAAGACTAGATCCCTCAACATAGCCAAGACTGTGCCAAAATTGAAACAGTTGAGTACTGAGGAGAGAATTGAGTACTATACAAAACTCTGGCAACCCTAGGTTCATCATTACTTGCCGTCCCACTTTGACGAGTCTTTGCCTTTCCCCTAAGTTCCCTCCTTTTTTTATTTTTTGCTTGGCCCCACTCTCCCCCTTCCCAATGCTTTGCTGCCCCCCATTTTTTTTTTTTTCACCTGTCTCCTTTTCCAACTTGGCCTCTTAGGACCTTTGCTCTGTAAATGTGTGCCCATGCAATTCATTGAGGAACGTTGTTAGCCTTGTACAGTTAGCCTATGATCCTGTCGCTGCATTTCCCCTTTTACTTCCACCCCACTGCTGCCTGTCTGCCAAACCATGACCCTACATGATCGTATTACTGTTCTCTATTGTTCCCATTCTGTTTTTAATGTCATTTTTTTACACTGTATTGATTCAGTACTCCTGCATTTTTTTTTTAAAGTTTAAAGATGTAAGCATTTAATGAGACTTCAGACTAAAACAGACTTAGTCAAAGAGCCCAAAGCCCATATCATCATCGGATTCCTCAGATTCTTCCTTTTCCTCTTTGGCTGGTGCAGCTGAAGCAGCCGGAGCAGCAGCTGTCTCAGCAACTGGAGCAGCAACCACAAAGGCTGATGGGTCTGCCAAGAAAGCCTTGACCTTATCTGCCAATGGGAAGCTGTAATCGGTTTCCACAGCAAGAGCAAGAACTCGTTTATACCCATTGACGACAGAGTGAGGTACAGAGGCGACAGTGGGATATCCAATTTGAAGGCAGACACTGGCGATGTTGCGAACACCCTCTAAAAAGCGAGTACGCAGAGCATCTTCAGTGGTATCCAGAACCTCTGGGCTGTAGATGCTGCCGTTGTCATATACTTGTTGGATGATCAAACCAAAGGAGAAGGGGGAAATGTTGAGCATGTTAAGGAGGGTGGCTTCACTGGCACTTACTTTATCTCCAGTCTTAATCAGCTGTACATCACTCAAGATTTCAATAGTTCCTCTACAGATTTTCGTGGTGATTCCCAAAGCCTGAAAGAAGGATGTCTTCTCAGGGCCCAAACCAATATTCTGAGCAGGCACTGTGACATCACAGGGGGCAATGGCACCTGCACGAGCAGAAGCTGGCACCTTGTTTGCCAACAGCATATCTCGTACTTCAGCGAGATCCTCCTTAGTGAAAACAAAGCCCACATTCCCCTTTATGTGAGGCAAAAGCTTCTCCAGAGCAGAGTTGTTTTCCAAGTGACCACGGATTGCCTTGCGCATCATGGTGTTCTTTCCCATAAGCACAACTGCTTTTCCTCGCAGGGACATACGGATCTGTTGCATTTGCCTTGAACCAACATTGTCCGCCCCCACATTGAAACATTTTGGGTAATCATCCAGCAGTTGAGTGATTTTCAAAAAGTAGTTGGACTTCCATGTCACCCTGTCTTCCCTGGGCATCTTGACAGTGCTTTCAAGGATTGCCACAAAAAGGGTTTAAAGACCTGATGACCTCACACACAGGCTCCGGAAGGCAAAAGAGAGTACTCTGGCATTTTGAATTATTATTTTATTGTATCCTAAGGACCATGTCTTCTACTATTCTAATAAAAATATTGATCAAGGAAAAAAAAAATCAATCCAGCAGAAATAGTGTTAAAATGCAGGAGAGAATTGTGAAGGTGTCTCCTCCATGTTCCTTACGACAGCATTGCAAATATTTGGTTCAGCATTCCCCTTTTAGGAAAGAAAATGCAAAGATTTGACAACTCTACCTGACAATTTTTATTTTCAAATTGGCCAAGGAAATGTCAGAGGAAAGGTAACATTCATCCTTTTCATATGAAGGGTGAGGGTTACAAGAAAGACCCTCTACTGAAGAAGAGACGTTACCACATGCCGAGGAATGCAATTCTCACCAGCTAATGTTGGGTGGAAGTTCATGATTTCTGATGCCAATGGGATTATTTTCATAGCAGAATACAATGGTTTTATTATAACTTTATCTGTACCTTCCCGGGGGACACTGACAGACTCCCAGCACAGCGAGGAGCACATGAGAGACACAAGAAAAATACACTAAACTACGGAAAAGATTTACACAAGTTAGGTCATATCAAATATCATATCTGTCAGCGGGGTAGCCCAATGACAGGTGATGACTCATCCGTTGTTAAGTTCACGACGGCCGGCTTCCAGGCCCCACTTCTTAACTTAACACATCACAATCACTGTGCGCTCGGCGGGCAAACATCCCATCCGAGTGCACAGAAAATTTGGGTGTTCAGCAAACTCATGCTCGGTCTGAACCGCTCGCCCATTCCTACATTCAGCTAAGGGGCTGGAAGATTTTGTTTGTAACAAGCAGTAATTAAAATGGAAGTGTCTGTAGTGAGGGTTGTTTATTTTTTTCCAACAGGTTGGCGGGCATTATAACTTTATCTGCACAGCGAGGAGCACATGAAAGACACAAGAAAAATATACTAAACTACAGAAATGATTTACACAAGTTAGGTCATATCAAATCATTGAATGAAATAGAACAGACAGACAAGATAGATAGATAGATAGATAGATAGATAGATAGATAGATAGATAGATAGATAGATAGATAGATAGATAGATAGATAGATAGATAGATAGATAGATAGATAGATAGATAGATAGATAGATAGATAGATAGATAGATAGATAGATAGATGAATGAATGAATGAATGAATAATTTGTAAAGCGCTGCAAATTGCGAACTGAATCGCCTCAAGGCGCTAGATGTATTCTCTGTAGCCAGCTTCTAGAAAAGGAAGGTCTTTAGTTTTTTCCTGAAGGCCTGGTGGTTTTCTTCCATGCGGAGGTTGGTAGGGAGAGCATTCCATAGTCGAGGTCCTTGGACTGCAAATCTACGCTCTCCCTTTGCTTTGTAGCGGTATTTGGGAATGAGGAGGAGGTTTTGGTTAGCTGATCGAAGACTGCGATTCGGTGTGTAGTGTTTTATTTTTTCCCGGAGATATTGCGGAGCGTTTCCTTGTATGCATTTATGGGTGAGGCAGAGGGTCTTGAATGTGATCCGATTCTTCACCGTTAGCCAATGTAGGCTTTTTAGGGATGGGGAGATGGATTCCCAGGGCTTTTTCCCTGTTAACAGCCTTGCCGCCGTGTTCTGCATGAGTTGCAAGCGCGCAAGCTGGTATTGGGGTAGACCTACGTAGAGGGAATTTGCGTAGTCGAGTCGGGAATTGATGATCGTTCCCACAACTGCCGCTTTGTCCTCTTCTGGGATGAAGGGGATGAGTCTGCGAAGCAGGCGGAGGAGGTGGTGAGATCCGCTCACCACCGATCCTATTTGTGCATCCATTGTCATTCCTGAGTCAAAGATGACTCCGAGACTCTTGACTTTGGTGCTGGGGGAGATGGTCTGTCCGAGGATGGAGGGTGGTGTCCACGGAGTCTCCATTTTGGAATTTTTGTTGGCTTGCAGGAGAAGAAGTTCTGTTTTTGATTCGTTAAGTTTGAGGGAGCTAGCGGTCATCCAGTCATTGATTAAAGTGAGGCATTTCTGTAGTTGCTGATGATGATCTTTCTGTCCATTAATGCGAAAGTAGAGTTGGGTGTCGTCTGCGTATGAGTGGAAGCAGAGGTCCGTTTTCCTGATGATATTGAGAAGCGGGCGGATGTAGATGTTAAATAGCACTGGTGACAAGGGTGAGCCCTGAGGGACTCCACAGGAGACTGCCCGAGATTCCGAGGTGAATGTTCCCAGTTTCACTGTCTGGGAGCGATTCTCTAAGAAGGATGTAAACCATTTTAGGGCAGAATCTGTGGCTCCTGCAACTTCTGAGAGGCGGACAAGTAAAGTATTGTGGTCCACTGTATCGAATGCTGCGCTGAGGTCTAACAGTACCAGGAGACTCGGTTCCCCGTCATCTGCTGCTTCAAGGGCGTCGTCCCATATTTTGAGAAGTGCTGTTTCTGTGCCATGGCCTGGGCGGAAGCCTGATTGCAGAGGGTCCAGGAGGTGGTGTGTCTCCAGGTGGTGTTGTAGCTGCTGTACTACTGCTTTCTCTATAATCTTGGAGATGGTGTTGAGGCTTGTTATTGGTCTGCGGCAGTTAGGGTCTTTAGGGTCGAGATTAGGTTTCTTTAGCAGGGGTTTGACGATGCCTTGCTTGAGGGAGGTTGGCACAGTCCCTTCTTTGAATGATTGATTTATGAGATGTGTTAGGGTGGGGGCCAGGATGTCGGAACATGCTTTGAACAATTTGGTGGGGATGATGTCGTTCGGTGATGTGCTGTCGCGAAGGCTTCTGATGATGTTTTTAGTCGTGTCCGTGGTGATTGGGGACAAAGAGAACTTTGGTGGTTGAGTGATGTTCGTGTCGATATCATCTTTTTGCATTGGTTGGGTGAGGTTGGTTGTTATTTTCTGATGAATTGCTTTCCGATAGATAGATAGATAGATAGATAGATAGATAGATAGATAGATAGATAGATAGATAGATAGATAGATAGATAGATAGATAGATAGATTTGACAAGCATTTGATGATCAAATATATAGCTTGTAAAAAAGTGTAATGTATTAGTTAGATAATACAAAATACTTCACTAAATCTTCATCAAAGCCCAATCCTAGCCAGAATTTGATGTATACATATTTTTTTATCTAATCTATTCCCCCCCCCAATCAATTTTTATTGGGTTTTTAAATAAAATATGCAGCAATAAACATAGTTGCGGACGCAGCCGCTTTAACCACTTCAATACAGGGCATTTTTTACACCCTTCCTTCCCAGACCAATTTTTAGCTTTCAGCGCTCTCACACTTTGAATGCCAATTACTCAGTCATGCAACAATATACCAAAACAAAATTTTTATCAATTTTTTCATACAAATAGAGATTTCTTTTGGTGGTTTTTAATCACCACTGGGTTTTTTTTATTTTTTGCGAAATAAGTGAAAAAAGAGCGTAAATTTTGAAAAAAAAACACTTTTTTTTAGTTTCTATGATAAAATATTGCAAATAAGTCATTTTTGTTCATAAATTTGGGCCAAAATTTATACTGCTACATCTCTTTGGTAAAAATAACCCAAATTAGTGGATATTATTTGGTCTGTGTGAAAGTTATAGAGTCTACAAGCTATGGTGCAAATCACTGAAAATTGATCACACCTGATGCACTGACGGCCTATCTCATTTCTTGAGGCTCTGAAATGTCAGGAAAGTACGAATACCCCCCAAATGACCCCTTTTTCAAAAGTATACAGTCAAAGGTTTTTAGTAAGAGCCAAGGTGAGTTTTTTGAAGTTGTAATTTTTTCCCACGATTCTTGGAAAAAGATTTTTTTATCACAAAATTGTCATAATAAGTTATTTCTCACACACAGCATATGCATACTTCCAATTACACCCCAAAATACATTATGCTACTCCTCACGAGTATGGTGATACCACATGTGTGGGACTTTTACACAGCCTGGCCACACAGAGAGGTCCAACATGCAGGGAGCACCATCAGAGGTTCTAGGAGCATAAATTACACCTCTAATTTCCTAACGACCTATTACATTTGTGAAGGCCCTGGAGCACCAGAACAGTGGAATTACCCACAAAATGACCCCATTTTGGAAAGCAAACACTCCAACGTCTATTCTATGAGGCATGATGAGTCTTTTGAATGGTTCATTTTTTTCCACAAGTCTTCGGAAAACATGGAAAGAAAATTAAAACATATTTTTTTTTTTTTTTTTACACAAATTGATCAGTTTATAAGATATTTCTAACTTAAAGCATGTATATAGCAAAAATGACACCCCAAAATACATTATGCTACTCCTCCTGAGTATGGCAATGCCACGTGTGTGTGACTTTTACACAGCTTGGAAAATCAAAAAAAGACTGCGCTAGAACACATATTGAACACCATATATGATTATGTGAATATTAAGAAATAACAATCAATCAAATAATCAAAGATAAATAAAAACCATACAGTGGGAATATATGGATAATATGGTGAACCAAATATGACACAAAATTGCAACATTGAAATTGTATGTGTCAAATGGCAAAAATATATCCAAAGGAGTGGTAAAAATGTTCAAAGGAAATGAGTCCCTGGAGCCAAAGCCGATAGAAGGTGATCAAACGGTTAAACACTCAGCACCCAGTGAGAAATCCTCCACCTTAATAGATGTACCCTTACCAGAGGTAAGCTGGATAATAGCTTATCTATGGATATCCACACGGGGGACACAACTCTATGGATCTCCTCACAAGGAAGGGGTAGGCAGGAACTCTCTTGCAGCGAACCTCAGACAGCATACCAAGGGAACCCAGAAATATAAAAAATTCCCTCCATAGTGGTTCCCATGACGACGTCCAATAGGACGAAACGTACGTCGGAAGGTCGATGCGCTGACGTCATCGTTTCCATCTCGTCGAACGGGTGTATGCTAGCCGGCCAGCTGTTTCTGTGATTTTTAACCAAGATTTTATGTAAGTGCATTTACCTATTTTTCAATAAATTACCATACGGATTCACACTATGGAGGGAATTTTTTATATTTCTGGGTTCCCTTGGTATGCTGTCTGAGGTTCGCTGCAAGAGAGTTCCTGCCTACCCCTTCCTTGTGAGGAGATCCATAGAGTTGTGTCCCCCGTGTGGATATCCATAGATAAGCTATTATCCAGCTTACCTCTGGTAAGGGTACATCTATTAAGGTGGAGGATTTCTCACTGGGTGCTGAGTGTTTAAACGTTTGATCACCTTCTATCGGCTTTGGCTCCAGGGACTCATTTCCTTTGAACATTTTTACCACTCCTTTGGATATATTTTTGCCATTTGACACATACAATTTCAATGTTGCAATTTTGTGTCATATTTGGTTCACCATATTATCCATATATTCCCACTGTATGGTTTTTATTTATCTTTGATTATTTGATTGATTGTTATTTCTTAATATTCACATAATCATACATGGTGTTCAATATGTGTTCTAGCGTAGTCTTTTTTTGATTTTCCTTTGTATGTTTGTGTACACGCCTCACTTTAGGACTGCAGCTTGCTTTATTCTACTAATCATCAGTAGCACAACCTTTATGTTAGCGCGGTATTTCTTGTGGTTTATTTACACAGCTTGGCCTTATACAGAGGCCCAATATGCAGGGAGCACCGTCAGGCATTCTAGGAGCATAAATTACACCTCTAATTTCCTAACGACCTATTTCACTTTTGAAGGCCCTGGAGCACCAGGACAATGGAATTACCCACAAAATTACCTCATTTTGGAAAACAAACACCTCAAGGTATATTCTATGAAGCCTTATGAGTCTTTTGAATGGTTCATTCAATGGTTCAAGTTTTCAGAAAACGTGGAAAGGAAATGAAAATCTTTTTTTTTTTACACAACGTTGTCAATTTATAAGATATTTCTAACACTTAGCATGTATATAACAAAAATGTCACCCCAAAACACATTCTGCTACTCCTCCTGAGTATGGCGATACCACATGTGTGAGACTTTTACACAGCCTGGCCACATACAGAGGCCCAACATTGAGGTAGTACCTTCAGGTGTTCTAGGACCATAAATTACACATCTCATTTCATTCATACCTATCACACTTTTGAAGGACCTTGAGCAACAGGACAGTGGAATTACCCAGAAAATGACCCCATTTTGTAAAGCAAACACCCAAACGTATATTCTATGAGGCATGGGCTGCAGATAGGTACTCGGGTACTCTGATGGGCTGCAGATAGGTACTCAGGTACTCAGATGGACTGTGACAGGTACTCGGATGAACTGTGACAGGTACTCAGGTACTCAGATGAACTGTGACAGGTACTCAGGTACTCGAGTACTCAGATGAACTGTCACAGGTTCTCAGATGGACTGTGACAGGTACTCGGGTACTTGGGTACTCAGATGGGCTGTGACAGGTACTCAGGTACTCGGGTACTCAGATGGACTGTGACAGGTACTCAGGTACTTAGATGAACTGTGACAGGTATCCAGATGGACTCTGACAGGTAGTCAGGTACTCGGGTGCTTGGATGAACTGTGACAGGTACTCGGGTACTCAGATGGACTGTGACATGTACTCAGGTACTCGGGTACTCAGATGGGCTGTGACAGGTACTCAGGTACTCGGGTACTCAGATGGACTGTGACAGGTACTCGGGTACTCAGATGGACTGTCACAGGTACTCGGGTACTTTGATGACTGGTGACAGGTACTTTGATGGGTGATGACAGGTACTTTGATGGCTGGTGACAGGTCCTGTTTATTAGGGGGGGCAATCAGTGTGTGTTGGTGTGCACTGTAAGCGGTAACAAGAACATCTCGTTACCGCGGTTTGTTGATATTCTGTGACCGGCTGTGATTGGACACAGCCGGTCACATGGTAAAGAGCCAATTTTATTGGCTCTTTACTGTTATCGGGGATTGGGCTGTGTCAGGGTGACAAGCCTCCTTCCCTTATCGCCGCCCTGCGCACGCCCTAGGGGTGTGCATGAGCGCCGTGCTTGTAGACAGTACATGTGACCAGCTGTGATTAGACACATCTCGTCACGTGGTAAAGAGTCATTATTTTATTGGCTCTTTACATGGATCTGGGATGGGCTGTGTCCAAGGTATACACCTCATCCCTGATCGCCGCGCTGTGGGCCCCCGGGGTCTCACAGGAGTGGTGAGAAACCAAGGATGTCATATGACGCCCACCCAGGATGGGAGATCCCATCTGCGGATGTCATATGACTATAGCCCGGTATTGAAGTGGTTAATAACAATGGACAGTGAAAGGTATCTTGTTGAATTAGTCATATAGTAAAGTATGACACACACAATGGTACTAATGTCATACTTCTGGTATCCACGTTTCAAGGCGTTGAACAAATTGTGGTTAGCAAGCAAACCAAAATAAAGAGAAAAACCTCTCACTTCAAGGCCCATAATATAATAGACATACCAAACTTATTTGTAATTAGGGGGTCTTGGGTCTATGGAAGGATACTCAAAGCTCATTTGTAGGTTTTGATTTAACATGTGAGAGGGAAGATGTACAGATAGGAATAGAAGGAGGGAATAGCGAAGAGGTAAGGTGTAAGGTGGGGATGCGCGCACCTTAAGTGACCACTAAAGGGAAGGGGAAGGGTGAGAAAAGGGGACAAAATTTCCTGCCCTCTCTCCTGCCCAAGATGCGAATGGGCAGCTATGCTTGGTACTTCTTTTATTCATCTGTTGTGATAAAATGTAGCCAGCAGGACCATGTGTTCATGAATTTAGAGGGGGTATCTTTTGCTTGATGTACAAGTTCCTTCATTTCTGCAATTTTTTTTATACGTTTAAACCAGTCTACAATGGTTGGAGGATCCGATGATCATGATCGAGCTGGGATGCATAACCTGGCTGCATTCACAAGATGCATGGCCATAGAATGTGGGTAACTATAAGATGGAGATGGCTTCTTAAAGTGCTGCATATGCTTTTACACGTGACTGCTGCGGACCGTCCACTAAATGTGATTAATTGTGTAATGTCAAGTGACTCCATAATGTATGTTGATGTGATGTGAGTGTTATGCCTTTTTCCTCAGTAGTGCAGGAAGCCTATTCATATCTGGACATTCTATCAGAAACCATGAAATCAAACCGAGACAGAAGAAAGGTTAAATAACACTTGTTTAATAATAAAAGTAAAAAGAACAAACATAGTCAAAACATAGCCAAAGTTCAGTAACCGGAATGGATAGTCAGCCAAACCAGAAGTTGGGGATCAGAGTAGTGGAACAGCAAGCAGGATCTGGAGCCAGAAGGGATGTCAGCAAAGCCAGTCTTTAAACAGGAATGCAGGAGATAGTTTCTTGTGATGTGACCAAGGCGAAGGCAGAGTTCCTCTGGACTGGACGGCTTAAGTAGGCAGGACTGACGAGCAGGATCATCAACAGCAGAGTGACTGTGGAGAGAGATGGGAGCTGGCAATTAGCCAACAGCTGAGCCCAGCTCTGACACATTCCTTCTTTGGGAAATAAAGGTCAAAGCCTGCGAATGTCAAGTGGAGGCCTCAGGCATGGAGTGGGCACAATATGGAGGAGGGTTTAGCCTCAACAGGGCATAGGGCAGGGACTTGTGCTTTTGGCTCCATTAATGGCCAGTTGTAAAGCCCCTAAATACCACCCCTCCCTCACCCCACATGAATGAGTATAGGGTACCTACGTATTCTTAAAAAAAAAGAATTGTAACCTATTTATAAAGAGACCCAAATGTTTGACGTGTCCATTTAAAAAAAAAATGCCAACAAAAGTCCCTCATTGTAATATCAACATTAATGGCAATGCCGGCTGACTGGCAACTCGCTGAAAAAATTACAGTCTGACACACAAGACCATGAGTTGTCATCAGCTATATAACCGGTGAATGATCATGTTTATTGGAAATAGTAGAGCATGATAAAACCAACACGTTTAGGGAGGAAAAAAAACCTTCTTCAGGGCTGCTGCTCTATGCTATGATGGATAGAGTTGTGCCCAAGATGGTGTGTCTGTGACGCCTGGATCATTAAATGAAATCCAAACTTGTCACATCAAAGTTGCAAAATTGTATTCAGGCATTAGGACTTGTTTTATCTTCAGTCATAAAGGTGTTAATCAAAGCTTTTGTGTTGGACCTCTTATGAAAAGATGTTTTATTTGCACTTTTTCGCTTTTAGGGTAATGGTATATTTCCACAGACTTTTCTACAGAGTTTTGGCAAATACTTCAGGCATTTACTTCTCTGGTCTGTAAATCAGCTTTAGGGCTTCTTTAAGAACCGATGAGTCATCAGCTGTCAATGGTCTTCCCCGTTGAGAGCCCAATAAAAAAAAATTACCAAAGTTTGGCTCTGCGCCCCCCTCACCCCAAAGCACCTTGTCCCCATGTTGAAGAGGACAAGGGTCTCTTCTCCACAACACTGGGCTGTGGTTGTGGGGGTCTGTGGAAAGGGGGCTTATCGGAATCTGAAAGACCCCTTTACATATACCCTATCACCAAAAAAGTATCAAAAAGTAATAAAAACACAGAGACAGTTTTTGACACATTCCTTTATTAAAAAATAAAAAAAAATGTATTCCTTGATGTAAAGCCATTGACAATCCCGACGCCCGCTGCACCCAAAAAAGAAAAAAAAATGCTCCCGCCATCCATGAACGTTGGCCACCTACTACAGGCTCCGCTGTGAAGGAATGTGATGTAGATAATAATAATAATCTGAAAATGTCTATTTTCTTAATGTGCATACATATTTTTCTCCTTACTCATTATATAAGTATTACAGGTTTGCTCTGTTCCTATGTTTTCTAAAGATGGTGGGTACACCCTACATCCCACACATCAGAAGAACGCGGAACTGAAGATAAAACCAAGGACAGCCAAACCTCGACATGAAGATTCTCCATTTTCTTTTTTAATCTTAACCAATGAGAGGTTTCCAATTAGAGACAGCAGCAGATAACCTTGAGCTCGATTGAAGCTCTTAACCTTAACACCTCCATTTGACAGTTCTTATATAGGTAATGGGCAGGGCCACCTGGTGACATCACCTGGGGACACCACCCCCCTTGTGATGTCACCGACCCTGCAGGCAACAAGGGGGATGTCCCAAGGAGGGCAGTGCCACCAGGTGAGGTCGCCAGGTTGCCCCGTCCTAACCTATATAAGAACTGTCAAACGACAAAGGAGGCAGTAAGCGGTCGGCCTTCATGGACCCGTGGTTTGGGTATATTTAAATATTTAAAGCTTTTTATTTTATCATTATTGTTTTTTGATTCGTATAGAGTTGCTAAGACGGACTGGCTTGTTTTTTGTTATTTGTCCCCCCTCAACCTGAGACAAACTGAATTTTCTTCTTTTGTTTCTTTGACTGTTTAAGTAAAGTAATTATATATTTATTTATTTTAATTATTTTTTTCTTGTAAGGGGATAGTGGTGCTTTTGTTTGAAAGTTGTACAATGTAACGCCTATGCATTAAAGATGGGCCGAACACCCCCTGTTCGGTTTCGAGGCAGAATTCCTGAACATAGAAAAAGCTCTAACCCGAACGATGAACCCTATTGAAGTCTTTGGGAGCCAAATAGGAAAAATTTAAATTGTCACCTGCCATACCGAAGAAAAAAAACGCTCCCATCGTCCATGAAGGCTGGCCACCTACTGCAGGCTAAGCTGTTTGATGG
Source organism: Lithobates clamitans (assembly GCA_037952925.1). Classification (NCBI taxonomy): domain Eukaryota; kingdom Metazoa; phylum Chordata; class Amphibia; order Anura; family Ranidae; genus Lithobates; species Lithobates clamitans. The sequence goes on along the minus strand of JBBGZY010000588.1, from coordinate 634,512 downwards.
ATCTTATTTAGGTAAGGGGTGGGGCCAGAGGTGTAGCTTGAAGCTTGTGGGCCCCGATGCAAAAGTTGACCTGGGCCCCCCCAACTACCACCCACCACTTCCACCGTGTGTGCAGATACACAAACCGCACGCCAAGATACTCAAAGTGGCTTAAGAGTTTAGAGTTCCCAGAGTTTCTCCTTACATCAGAGGATAGGGATCACCCCTGCTGAATCAGAGGACAGGGATCACTGCTGGATATGGTTGAGCCGAACACCCCCCGGTTCGCACCAGAACCTGTAAACGGACCGAAAGTTTGCGCAAACTTTAGAACCCCATTAAAGTCTATGGGACTCGAACGTTCAAAATCAGAAGTGCTCATTTTAAAGGCTAATATGCATGGTATTGTCCTAAAAAGGGTTTGGGGACCCGGGTCCTGCCCCAGGGGACATGTATCAATGCAAAAAAAAGTTTTAAAAACGGCCGTTTTTTTCGGAGCAGTGATTTTAATGATGCTTAAAGTGAAAAAATAAAAGTGAAATATTTCTTTAAATATCTACCTGGGGGGTGTCTATAGTATGCCTGTAACATGGCGTGTGTTTCCCGTGCTTAGAACAGTCCCTGCACAAAATGACATTTTTAAAGGAATAAAAGTCATTTAAAACTGCTTGCAACTTTAATGTAATGTCGGGTCCCTGCAAGATGGATGAAAATCAGTGAGACAAACGGCATGGGTACCCCCCTCCCCCAGTCCTTTACTAGGCCCTTTGGGTCTTGTATATTATGTGTATATATATTATGTATATTGATATTAAGGGGAACCCCGCACCCAAATTTAAAAAAGGAAAGGTGTGGGGCCCCCAGGCCCTATATACTCTGAATAGCAGTATACAGGCGGTGCAAACAAGACAGGGACTGTAGGTTTGTTGTTAAGTAGAATCTGTTTGTAATTTTGAACTGGTACATTTTTAAAGTGTTTAGCTCCAGCCAAAAAATCTATTTTAAGCATTTTGGAAAACATAGGGAAGGGTTATCACCCCTGTAACATTTGTTTTGCTGTCTGTGCTCCTCTTCAGAGGATTTCACCTCACTTTCTGTCCCAATGACAAATGTTTTTTGAAAATTTGAGTTTTTTTGTGAAACAAGGATTGGTGATAAAGCATCAGTGGAAAGGAGAAATTTTTTTCCCATATTAACTCTTACAGGAGAGAATTTCCCTTCCTAGGGGTAGATTTCATCTCACTTCCTGTTGTCTCCTTCCGTTTGCAAGTAGGCGTCGTTTGTAAGTTGGATGTTTGAAAGTAGGGGCCTGCCCTATATACTCAGCAGAAATTGGGGCCTTAGGTGTTGGTTTTGCCACAACACTGTAAACCCTCACAGTTACTCTTGGTGGGCACAGGAACGGGACCTCCTGTCAAATATTAGATCAAGAATTGTAATTACATGTCCCTGTTGAACAGGGGCAGAAAAATTGGGCCTTAGGCACTGGTGCCACAAAACTGCAACCCCTTACAGATGCTATAGTTGGGGCGCAGGAATGAGCCCTGCTGCAAAGTAGTGCATCAAAAAATGTAATTATATGCCCCTCTTAAACAGGGGCTGAAAAATTGGGCCTTGGGCACTGGTGCTGGTGCCACAACACTGCAACCCCTCACAGATACTGTAGTTGGAGCTCAGAAATGAGCCCTGCTGCAAATTATTGCATCAAAAATTGTAATTACATGCCCCTGTTAAACAGGGGCAAAAAAATTGGGCATTGGCCACTGGTGGCGGTGCCCAGAACCAAAAATGTTCTTACAAGCTATTAGCATGAAAATTTAGGAGGAAGAGGATTGTGACTCAGCATAACAGGATAGTCACTCAGCATCAGCTTAGGCAGTCTTGAAGGGATCTCACATTAAAAAAAAATCAATCGGTTACATCAGCATCAGGTGCTTGGTAGCTGGTGATCCAAGACTGATTCATTTTTATGAAGATGAGCCGATCGACAGATTCGGTGGACAAGCGCACCCTGTGATCGTTTCCAAAGCCTCCAGCAGCACTGAATGTGCGTTCTGAAAGAACGCTGGATGCAGGACAGGCCAGTAGCTCAATTGCATACTGTGCAAGCTCTGACCAGTGATCCATCCTCAAGACCCAGTAACCCAGAGGATTTTCGGTGGAAAAGGTGTCCAAGTCTGATCTTGCCCCTAGGTAATCCTGCACCATGTGAATCAGATGCTGGGGATGGTTGCTGGAACTGATCAGACCTTGGGGCTGCGGAATAAAAAAATTGTCTGAACGCATTGGTCAGATGGCCACCTTCTCCACCGCTCCTTCTGTGACTGACCGAAGCCTCAGCTACACGTTGTCGAGGAGGACCAGGTAATTGCAACCTCCCAGGCTCTGGAAACACATTGTACAAACCTTTCTGCAAGGCCTCCCGAAGATGTTTCATCCTCTGCTCACTCTGCGATGGCAAGATAAGGGCCGCAACCTTACCATTGTAATGTGGATCAAGGAGGGTTGCCAGCGAGTAATCATCCCTCCCCTTGATACCACAAATACGAGGATCCTTCCGCAGGCTTTGCAGGATCAGGGAAGCCATGCAGCGTAGGTTTGCTGAGGCATTCGGTCCAGAGTCCTCTGAGTCACTAAGGACGACATTAACTGCAGCCACCTCCTCACAGCCACGTACAAGTCCATGGGTTTCTTCGGACTGTAAATGATCCCTTGAAGACTGCTGCTAATGCTGAGTGCCAGATTCCACCTCCATGCTGACACAATCCTCCTCCTCCTCCTTCTCCTCTTCATGTGTGATCGGTGGGCACGCAGGAACACTGTCTGGATAAAGGGGGCCTTAAAAGGTAAGGAAGTCCTCCTCTTCCTCCCTCTGTTCTGCCTCAAGTGCCCTGTCCATTATTCCACTCAGCATGTGCTCCAACAGGTGGACAAGTGGGACAGTGTCACTGATGCATGCACTGTCACTGCTCACCATCCTTGTGTCCTTCTCAAATGGTGACAGGACAATGCATGCATCCCTGATCATAGCCCACTGGCGTGGGGAAAAATACCAAGGTCCCCTGACCCTGTCCTGGTGCCATAGTCACATAGCTACTCATTGATGGCCCTCTGCTGCGTGTGCAGCCGCTGCAGCATGGCCAACGTTGAGTTCCACCTGGTGGGCATGTCACAGATTAGGCGGTTCTTGGGCAGGTTAAATTCCTTTTGGAGGTCAGCCAGCCGAGCACTGGCATTATATGACCTGCAGAAATGCACACAGACGTTCCTGGCCTGCCTCAGGACATCCTGTAAGCCCAGGTACCTGCCCAAAAACCGCTGCACCACCAAGTTAAGGATGTGAGCCAAACAGGGCACATGAGTCAGTTGTCCCTGTCGGAGGGCGGAGAGAAGGTTGGTGCCATTGTCGCAAACCACCAGACCTGGCTTAAGCTGGCGTGGCGTCAACCACCTCTGAACCTGCTCCTGCAGAGCTGACAGAATCTCTGCCCCAGTGTGGCTCCTGTCCCCCAAGCACACCAGCTCAAGCACCGCATGACATCTTTTTGCCTGCGTGCTTGCGTAGCCCCTTGAACGCCTACTGAGCACCGCTGGTTTGGAGGACAAATCAGCACAGGAAGAGGCCATGGAGGAAGAAGAAGAGGAGGGGGTGGAGGAGAGAGGTGTGGCAAAATCACCACTAGTAGAATTTTGGAGGCATGGTGGCGGAACAACCTTCAACTTCAACACTACTGCACCCTGTCCTGCATCCTTCCCAGCTGCCAGAAGAGTCACCCAGTGCGCGGTGAAAGATAGGTAACGTCCCTGTCCATGCCTGCTGGACCATGAGTCAGTGGTAATATGCACCTTAACACTGACCGCCCTGTCCAGCGAGGCCAACCACATGTTGCCGCTCAACACGGCCAGCTGCCAAAAAAAAGGACAAGCGTGTCCCATAGCCATGTGCTGATGAGGATGCAACGTCTCCACGACCACCACTGTTGCCTCTAGACACAGAGCCTGTTTGCCCTCTTTTATTGGCTTGTGACTGTCTGCCTCTCCATGGTGGCCTTCCAGACATACTAATGGCCTGCAGTGAGATGTAGCTGCACAAAACTGGGATGTATATATATATACTGATACTGCAGCTAGCAGAATCAACTGCCTGCCTGTAGTATTATTAGTATGAGAACACCAGCAGTTGTCTTCAGGTAGCTTTAGGTGCACACTGTGCAGAGGACACAGTACACTAACTGTAAATACTGCAGCTGCCTGCCTGTGGTACTAATAGGATCAGAAGAACACCACCAATTTTCTTCAGTTAGCTTTAGGTGCACACTGTGCAGAGGACACAGTACACTAACTGTAAATACTGTAGCTGCCTCCCTGTGGTATTAATAGAATCAGAACAACAGCAATTGTCTTCAGGTAGCTTTAGGTGCACACTTTGTAGAGGACGCAGTACACTAACTGTAAATACTGCAGCTGCCTGCCTGTAATACTAATAGGATCAGAAGAACACCACCAATTTTCTTCAGTTAGCTTTAGGTGCACACTGTGCAGAGGACACAATACACTAACTGCAAATACTGTAGATGCCTGCCTGTGGTGTTAATAGGATCAGAACAACAGCAATTGTCTTCAGGTAGCTTTAGGTGCACACTGTGCAGAGGACGCAGTACACTAACTGTAAATACTGCAGCTGCCTGCCTGTGGTACTAATAGGATCAGAAGAACACCACCAATTTTCTTCAGGTAGCTTTAGGTGCACACTGTGCAGAGTACACAGTACACTAACTGTAAATACTGTAGCTGCCTGCCTGTGGTACTAATAGGATCAGAAGAACACCACCAATTTTCTTCAGGTAGCTTTAGGTGCACACTGTGCAGAGGACGCACTACACTAGCTGTAAATACTGTAGCTGCCTGCCTGTGGTACTAATAGGATCAGAAGAACACCAGCAATTTTCTTCAGGTAGCTGTAAATACTGTAAAAACACCTGCCTGCCTGTCAGTAGGAAGAGAATAACAGGAACAGATCTAGCTAAACTGAATACAGTATATATATATATATATATATATATATATATATATATATATATATATAGAAAAAAGACGTGGATCGATGCTTGATGCAAAAGTATCTTTACTGAATTTATTTCAATTAGTACAAGCAAGCCACTGTACAGTTCCGAGCGCACCTCGCTCTTCGTCAGGCTATTTTGGCTGTGTGTGAAAAGCCAAAGCACAGATTTCCTCTTATTCACACCCAGTCACATCACACATGTGTATCAACTTAATTACTAATAAACAAAACAACACCACCTAGTGAGGTAATCAACCCTTATTATTTCAACCTGAATAAAAATATGTCCTATCCCTCAATATACATGCTACTATATACATTGATCATCCCAATATGCACATTTCTCTCTCATCTTCCATCAACACAATATTATGTGGCAATTAAGATTTCTCAAATATACATCATATTCAATATATTATCATATTAGTAATGACATTCTTGGTCGTTTCTCAGATCTCATCAAAATTTCAACTAGTATCCTTTTGTTTCACATTCCCAACAGGACTTCCTTCCAAACCGATCTACGGGAATATATATAGAAAGATATAAAACATGACTACAATCCCCATATGTCAATTACTATATCCTATACAAATAGATATAAGTCATAGTCCTTGTTCATACCATCGGGATGTAAGGACTGTAATTTATTAATCCACCAAACCTCACGTCTCTTCAGTTTTAAGATCCTGTCCCCCCCTCTTTTATCACGAGGAATTTCCTCCAATACCATGAACCTTAAGTCCGTGTCTCTGTGTCCCATCTCAGCAAAATGACGCGATACAGGGAGACTCGACTGAGGATGTCGAATAGTACTGCGATGCTGTGCAATGCGATCTTTTATTTTTTGGGTTGTCTCACCTACATATATTAAGTTGCAGGGGCACATAAGAATGTAAATCACATAAGAGGATTGACATGTGTAGAAACCATTTATTGTTATCCTAGTCTTCGTTACAGGATGAAAGAGATGATCACCTTTGAGCATCAGCTTACATTGGACGCAACCAAGACAACACATGCGCTCGGAACTGTACAGTGGCTTGCTTGTACTAATTGAAATAAATTCAGTAAAGATACTTTTGCATCAAGCATCGATCCACGTCTTTTTTCTATCCATTTATGGTGGAAGGTTGGGAGTCCACCTTGACGGTGCCTTGATCGGACGGATCTAAGAAAAGAGGGTAACCCACCTGAAGTTCATATATATATATATATACACAACACCTAGGATGCATATATATACACAATACACTGTAAGTGCAGCTAACTGACTCGCCTGCCTACTCTGTCTAACTTAAATCAAATGACACTGTCTCTCTGTCTATCTCTCTCCGCCGCAACACACTACACAAGGCCGCCACGCAGGCGGCCTTATATAGTGTGGGGCGTGTACTAAACCCCCTGAGCCATAATTGGCTAAATCCACCCTGGCTTTGGCCAATTACGGCTCTCTGTACAGACGGCGCTGTGATTGGCCAAGCATGCGGGTCATAGTGCATGCTTGGCCAATCATCAGCCAGTAATGCACTGCGATGCCGCAGTGAATTATGGGCCGTGACGCGCCACTCAAATTTGGCGCGAACGGCCCATAACGTTCGCAATTTGACGAACGGTCGAACATACGATGTTTGAGTCGAACAGTAGCTCATCCCTACTACTGGAGAATCAGAGGACAGGGACCCCTGGCAGGTCATTTGACAGAGCTCCTTTCCCATTCCAGCACTGTAAACAGCCCCCCTCCCACAATACACAGGGTTGAAATCAGATTTCCTTTACACACAATCTGTCAGTCTTCACAGGGTGCATCTGGATTTTATGTTGCCGGTTGACCTGTGAAATCCCCTGGTCGGAAAGGCAGTGTAGTTGCAGTAGGCAGATGCACCCTGTGTAGATCATGGCTGACTGGCTGTGTTGTAAAGGAATGTGATTTCAGCCTTGTGGAGGAGGAGCAGTATAGAGTGCTGTACTGGGAATGAAGCTCAGCAGCGGGCATAGCATCCAGGGCAGAGGGGGTGGTCAAGGGGCTTTAGGGGGGGGAAAAACTTAGATCTGGAGGAGCAAAACCATGTGACATAAAATCAGGAGCATGCAGCCCCTCGGGGGCCCTCAGGAGGTGTTAAGGGATTTGTTTTAGCAATTTCTGAAGGTTTCTCAGTCACTGTTGGCAGGTGTTGGGGGAAGGTCACCTCCCGGAGGTGCGTGTTTTTTCCCCAGTTGTCAGGGAAGTGCGGTAAGCGGACATCCTCGGGTGGGGAGGGGGTGGGCAGGTACAGAGAATCCCAGCTAGTGACTAGAAGACACTGAGCGGTGTCTTACCTCACCAGTGACATCGTGGCTACAAGACGGCACTCTCCTCTTAACTCGCTAAGCTCGGTTACCATTCCATGTTGCCAGCACACAGCACAGACACTTCCCCATCCTGTGCTGTTCTCACCCCATGCTCCTCTCCATTCAGGAAAAGGCTCACAGCTTCTCCCCAGGCAATGAGAACAGAGGGGTGTGGACTGTGGACGGCAAAATAGAAGCCCAGTACTGGAGCGTGGCTGTGAGGCCCTAGGGCAGATCGGAGCTGGACTTTGCGAAGGATATGATAATATGACAGGGATGCTGCAGGTGCCCCCTGGAGCTAGGGGCGGGGTTGCAAATGTGACCCCTGCAACCCCTTATGCTATGCCCATGGGTGGGGCCACCTGGCTACATCACCTGGTGGCACTGCCCCCTTCTGATAAGGGTCTGGTAAGGACTGGAGGGGGACCCCACGCTGTTTTTTTTCTTTATTTTTTTTCAATAGCCGAGTTCTGGCCTTTGCAACCACGAGTCATTTTAACCACTATGCATCCACGCTATGGCCGAATCATGGCCACAGCGCGGACTTGAATTCTTGGGAGGCCGTCATATGATGGCCTCCCCTGTGCACGCGCCCTGCGCACGCCCTGCAGGGCGCGCGCCACATGCACTGTGATCACCGAGTCACTGAGACTCGGCTGATCACCGATCCGAGTAAGGGGGCGGTCCCGGCCCCTTACCATGTGATCAGCTGTCAGCCAATGACAGCTGATCACATGATATAAACAAACGATCGGTAATCGTTTTTTTTCTGCTCACGCTGACAGCTACCGGCTCAGATGTGAGGGACATCGGTCCCGAAGTGGAGGAGGCACATCTGCCTCATCTGTGCCATCTAACAGTGCCCACAGTGCCACCTAACAGTGCCTACAATTGCCACCTAACAGTGCCCACAAGTGCCACCTATCAATGCCCACAAGTGCCACCTATCAATGCCCACCAGTAGTGCCAATCAGTGCCACCTAACAGTGCTGCCTATCAGTGTAACTGATCAGTGCCCATTATTGCCACCCATCAGTGCCTATCACTGCCACCCATCAGTGCCCATCACTGCCGCCTATCAGTGCCCATCACTGCCGCCTCATTAGCGAACATCAATCAACATCAAACAAAAATTCCTGTTTTAAATTTTTTATAACAAAATATAAAAACTTTTTTTTTTAAATTCAGTCTTTTTACATTTTTTTAGCAAAAAATAAAAACCGCAGAGGTGATCAAATACCACCAAAAGAAAGCTCTATTTGTGGGGAAAAAATGATAAAAATTTAATTTGGGTACAGTGTTGTATGACCGCGCAATTGTCATTCAAAGTGCGTCAGCGCTGAAAGCTGAAAATTGGTCTGGATAGGAGGGGGGTTTAAGTGCCCAGTAAGCAAGTGGTTAAAAGTGATTTGACTTGTTTTTTGTTTTGTTTTTCGAAATGTAATTTTTGCTGCAGCAGGTTCTATGCATGCTACAGATGTGCCACTTTACAGCAAGGTATTTTTTGGGGGTTTTTTGTACTTTGAGCATCAACAAAATCACTTCTGCTAAAAAAAACAATCATTTTTAACATTGTTTTTGCATTAATACATGTGCCCCAGGTCAGTACCCAGGCCCTCATACCCCTTTTATGGCCAATTATTTGCATAAAAGCCTTCAAAATGGGGAATTTTGATTTTTCCTGTCCGGCTCCCATAGACGTCAATGGGGTTTGCCATTTGGGTTAGAACTTTTCCCATTTGGGAGTTCTGCTATTTTACATTTTGACCACAGATACACTTTAAGCCTATATTGTAGTAAAATAAGTAACTGTAACTAAACTATACATAATGTTGGATATTTCAAATGTTATCTTAAAAGAAAAAAAAAGAAGTGACTATATACTGCTGTGTGTATTTTTATCAGTTAACAGCCAAGGGATGTAAATCAGTTACAGGTAAAATATAAGAACTGCTGATTCTGAGCACTCTGATACAGAAGATCCTCAGAGCTGTCAGTGTCCACGTTGTATCGGTGATAAGAGATCCTCAATAATGCTCCTCACAGCCTTCTCTGCACTTACATTGGTCCTACAAGCTTCATCTCACAGGGATCCAATACAGAACCCTCCATCATCAAACCCACCATCACCATGTGAACTCACCACATCTCAGTTTTTATTTGAGTATGAATATTTCCAGTCAGGAGATCTCTCCATCGGAGGACTGTTTTCTGCCCATATGAAAACCATCAAAGTAGAGTATCTGGATTCCCCCTCTCGGTGGGGTGATATGTGTGAGGGGTAAGTGGGCTGCTAGGTATGGTCAGTGGTAAGTCAGTTGATCCGCCTGAATCTTAATGGATCAGATTGATTCATGTGGCATTGGCCATTACATTCACAATCCTGAGAATTTTGCCAACATAATTACACATTTTTAGTACTTGGTGACCAAACGAGCTCCCGCTCACCCAACACATTATATTCAAAAGACTAACAGCAACTTACAAAGCCATCCACAATTTAGCCCTCAGTTACTTCATTAGCCTATTCTCAAAATACCAACCTAATCATTCTCTTCGTTCCTCTCTAGACCTCCTGCTCTCTAGCTCCCTCGTCACCTCCTCCCATGCTCGCCTCCAGGACTTTTCCAGAGCCTCCCCAATCCTGTGGAACTCCTTACCCCAACCTGTCCAATTATCTCCTACTCTATTAGCTTTTAGACAATCCCTGAAAATGCTCCTCTTCAGAGAAGCCTATCGTAACCACACCACACTGCATTTTTATTTTTCTCCATCAGATCACCCCTCACAGTTATTACCTTTCACGTGACCACCCTAGATTGTAAGCTCTAACGAGCAGGACCCTTCTGTATTGAATTGTATTGTAACTGTACTGTCTGCCCTCATGTTCTTCTAAATCCTGTATAAATTAAATAAATAATAATAATAATAATTTGCCACCGTATTTAAATTCTTATTGAACAAATATTAATCCAAAATATTTAAACACAGTGTTACAATTTTTTTTTTCTGGTGGGCCAAACCTTAGCTACAGGTAATTGAGGTAATGTGATGCTAAAATAAATGACCAAATAACACAAATGTGAAAATTAAATGACATTTAAATGTGACTGATAAAAATATATATATATATATATATGGTTTGACCTGAAAGCATTTTTAATATCTTATTTAATAAATATTCATGTAATTATTGAAATGCAGCGTTACAACATTTTTTTGTTTTTGTTTTGCTGGAGTGTTTAACCTTACCTATTGGTAATTGAAGTCCAGATTATTCCAAATTGACCCTGTGTACACTGCTATATACGCTGTATAGACATAAATGATTTTTTTTTTTTAATGCGCATTTTTAATGTAAAAAAAAAAAAAAAAAAGGTTGGAACAAAACAAATGTGGAAATGAAAAAAAGTTTAAATGTAAAAGATAAAAAAATTATTATAATTTGACCTGCAACCATGTGTAATATGTTTTTAAATAAATCATTTTTATTTAAATATTAATACACAGTCCTGTTGCAACTTTTTTTTTTTTTTTTTGCTGAAGTGCTTTACCCTAAGTACAAATAATTGCAGCCCAGATTATTCCAAATTAACCCTGTGTATACTGCTATATACCCTGTATCAGTGATGGTGAACCTTGGCACCCCAGATGTTTTGGAACTACATTTCCCATGATGCTCATGCACTCTGCAGTGTAGTTGAGCATCATAGGAAATGTAGTTCCAAAACATCTGGGGTGCCACGGTTCACCCTCACTGCCCTATACAGACATAAAGGATTTTTTTTTTTATGTGCATTTTTAATGTAAAAAAAAAAAATGACCAAACAAAACAAATGTAGAAATGAAAAGATGTTTAAATGTGACTGATAAAAAATAATTATAATTTGACCTGCAACCATGTGTAATATATTTTTAATTAAATCATTTTTATTTCAAAATGAATACACAGTCCCGTTACAATTTTTTTTTTTTTTTTTGCTGGAGTGTTTTACCCTAACTACAAATAATTGCAGCCCAGATGATTCCAAATTAACCCTGTGTACACTGCTATATACCCTGTATAGACATAAAGCTTTACGAGCAGGGCCCTCCTGTACCTCTTGTATTGAACTGTACTGTAATTGTGTTGTCTCCCCTATACATTGTAAAGCGCTGTGTAAACTTTTGGCGCTATATAAATCGTTAATAATAATAATAATAATAAAGGATTTTTTTTAATGTGCATTTTTAATGTAAAAAAAAAATGACCAAACAAAACAAATGTGGAAATGAAAAGTTTACATGTGAATGATAAAAAATAATTATAATTTGACCAGCAACCATGTGTAATATATTTTTAATTAAATATTTTTTATTCAAATAATAATACACAGTCCCGTTACAACTTTTTTTTTTTCCTGGAGTGTTTTACCCTAACTACAAATAATTGAAACCCAGATGATTCTGAATGAACCCTGTGCACACTGATAAACACCCTGCATAGAAATATAGAATTTTTTTTTAAAGCTTGGGTATTTTTATTTGATGCTAAAAAAATGAACAAACAAAACATACCTGGAAATTAAAAGAAGTTTACATGTGAATAATAAAATATAATTATGATTTGACCTGCAACCATATTTAATATTTTTTAAACAAACATACATTTAAATATTAAAACACAGTCTCGTTACAAAATTTCTTTTTTTTTTGCTGGGGTGTTTCACTTTACCTACAGGTCATTGAAGCATAAATGAAGACCAGATAATTATGATTTAACCCTGTGCAAACTGCTATACACAATGTATAGAAATATGTTTTTTTGTTTAACCTTAACTACCTTAAATACCGACAATTTAAAAAAAAAATTTTTATTTTTTGCTATAATAAATATCCCCCAAAAAATGGAAAAAGAAAAACAAATCTCTTCATCAGTTTAGGCCGATATGCATTCTTCTACTTATTTTTGGTAAAAAAAATTGCAATAAGCGTATATATTGACTGGTTTCTGCAAAAGTTATAGCGTCTACAAAATAGGGGATAGATTTATGGCATTTTTATTATTAATTTTGTTTTACTAGTAATGGCAGTGATCAGCGATTATTAGCGGGACTGCGACATTGCGGCGGACAGATCGGACACTTTTGACACTATTTTGGGACCATTGACATTTATACAGCGATCAGTGCTAAAAAAATAGCCACTGATTACTGTGTAAATGTCACTGGCAGGGAGGGGGTTAACACTATGGGGGCGATCAATGGGTTAACTGTGTGTCCTAGGGAGTGTTTCTAACTGTGGGGGGATGGGACTGACTAGGGGAGGAGAACGATCGTTGTTCACAAGCAGGATGAACAGCAGATCTGTCTCCTCTCCCCTGACAGAATGCAGATCTGTCTGTTTACATTGACAGACCTCCGTTCTGTCTCTCTCAGGAGCGATCGCGGGTGCCCATCAGACATTGCGGCAGGCGCATCTGCTCTATCGTCACGCCCTGCGTGCGCGCCCCCCTAGAGTTCTTAAAGCTCTACGGCGATTCGCCAACCTGCTGCAATATAACTGCGGTGGCTGGTCCTTAACTGGTTAAATATATACAACATTAACAAAAAAACTTTATTTTTACAGGGTGAATAGCAGTTTGCATGGCGTTAGTTCAGAATAATCTAAGCTTCAATTATCTTTCGTTAAGGAAATAGAAAATAAATATATAACATTTTTTATATATTACCATAAGTATTGAGACGTCTGCCTTTACACACACATGAACTTTACTGACATCCCAATCTTAGTCTGTAGGGTTCAATAATGAGTTGGCCCACCCTCAGGACTCTGTGCAGGCCAGTCAAGTTGCACCACCCCAAACTCCCTCATCCATTACTCTACCAGTACTCTACACTCATGCACTTTTTTTGCGCTGTGATTTCACGGCTCACTATTGTTTTTGTACTTCTCATAGAAATGAAAGGTGAAGGATATCTGGGCCCACCCTAATACCGGGGAGACAATCTGTGGCCTTTGGGTCTTTTTTCTCTCCTCAACCCCCTCTTCAATCCCCCTGGCTTTGAGTTAGGTAGACCATAGCGTGACTTGCCCCTGTCAGCAGCCTCATGCCCCAGGGGATTTAGGGTCTGGGGCCCTTCCTCTTTGGAGTTCAGACAGGACTGTACCCTCATGTGCTTTTTCTGTGCTATGATATCATGGTTCATTATTATTTATTATTTTGTTCTTCTCACAGAGATATAGGGTGAAGGATATCAGGGTCCACCCTAATACCGGGGAGAGGGTCTTTGGCCCTCAGGTCTTTTTCCCTCCCAAACTCTTTCCTCTCTTCATCAAGTACTTGGAAGGCTGGTTTTAGCAGGTTCCTAATGAGCGGCATCCACCTCACTTCGAGTTAGGTAAATCATAGGTTGCCTTGCCCCATCAGCAGCCTTGCACCCTTGGAGGGTTAAGGGAATGAAGATGTAGGGTAAAGAATGGAGATGTAGGGTGAAGAATATCAGGGCCTACCCTGGGCATCCACCTGGCTTTGAGTTAGGTAGACCACTGAGCATCTTGCACCTGGTCAGCAGCCTTGTGTCCTGGGGGCTCAGGAACTGTGGCCCTTCCTCTTCAGAGGTTAGACTATTACTGTACCCTTATGTACTTTTTTTGTGTTGGGATTTAATGGTCCACTCTTTTTTTGTTCTTCTCACATAGATAGAGGGTGAAGGATATTAGGGCCCACCCTAATACCGGGGAGAGGATCTGTGGCCCTCAGGTCTTTTTCCCTCTGCAACTCCTCCTTCTCTTTATTGAGCCCTCCACCAAGAAGATGGGCTTTGGCAAGTCCCTAAGGAGCGGCATTCACCTCGCTTTGAGTTAGGTAGACTATAGAGCCTTGCCCTGTCAGCAGCCTTGCGCCTGAGGGAATGAAGCCCTTTCTCTTCAGAGGTCGGACCATTACTATACCCTCATGTGCTTCTTTGTGTGCTTTGATTTCACGTTGATAAATATATCACAGTTTTTAGTTTATGCCATTTTTGTATCTAAAAGTGAAATGGTCTTTTGGCTCTCAGAATAATCTCAGTATATTTCTTATGTTTTGCAGACTTGATATGAATGAATATAGAAGTATCTTGGTATTTATCTTTGCTATCAAGGAGATTAACAAGAGCACAAAGCTTCTACCCAATATTACTCTGGGTTATCACATATATGACAGCTGTGGGGAGACTAAGGAAACCATAAATTATGTTCTACAGATATTATCTGGGATAAAAGAGGCCCCTAATTATAACTGCAGGAAACGGGGTGAAATTGCTGGTTTCATTGGTGATTACAGTTTTCAGGCAACCCAGGCGATGGCACAGTTACTCAGCCCCTACAGATATGCACATGTGAGTGCAGACTGGAGATTTCACATGAAAATAGTATTGATGTTCAGGAACACTGACAGGATTAATGAAATCTACTAACACAATGGTGACATATCCATTGACTTACAGTAACATTCTAATATATGTATTCAATAGAAAGGAGAATGGACTTCAAGTGGACATTTGATGACACCTGTCTTTACACACACATGAACTTTAATGGCATGCTAGTCTTAGTCCGTAGGGTTCAATATTGGCGTGGCCCACCTTTTGCAGCTATAACAGCTTCAACTCTTATGGGAATGCTGTCTATGGGAATGTTTGACCATTCTTCCAGAAGAGCATTTGTGAGGTCAGGCACTAATGTTGGACGAGAAGGCCTGGCTCACAGTCTCCCCTCCAATTAATCCCAAAGGTGTTCTATCGGTTTGAGGTCAGAACTCTGGTGTCTTTATGGACCTTGCTTTGTACACAGGTGAGCAGTCATGTTGGAACAAGAAGGGGCCATCCCCAAACTGTTCCCACAAAGTTGGGAGCATGAAATTGTCCAGAATGTCTTGGTATGCTGACGCCTTAAGAGTTCCCTTTGCTGGAACTAAGGAGCCAAACCCAACCCCTGAAAAACAACCCCACCTGACCTCACAAGGCCTGGCTCCCGGTCTCCACTCTAATGCCCCGTACACACGGTCGGATTTTCCGATGGAAAATGTCCGATCGGAACGTGTTGTCGGAAATTCCGACCGTGTGTGGGCTCCATCGGACATTTTCCATCGGATTTTCCGACACACAAAGTTGGACAGCAGGAGATAAAATTTTCCGACAACAAAATCCGTTGTCGGAAATTCCGATCGTGTGTACACAAATCCGACGGGCAAAGTGCCACACATGCTCAGAATAAATAAAGAGATGAAAGCTATTGGCCACTGCCCCGTTTATAGTCCCGACGTACGTGTTTTACGTCACCGCGTTTAGAACGATCGGATTTTCCGACAACTTTGTGTGACCGTGTGTATGCAAGACAAGTTTGAGCCGACATCCGACGGAAAAAATCCTAGGATTTTGTTGTCGGAATGTCCGAACAAAGTCCGACTGTGTGTACAGGGCATTATTCATCCCAAAGGTGTTCTATTAGGTTGAGGTCAGAACTCTGAGCAGGCCAGTCAAGTTCCTCCACCCCAAACTCGCTCGTCCATGTCTTTATGGACCTTGCTTTGTGCACTGATCCAAATCATTTGGTGGAGGGGGGATTATGGTGTGGGGTTGTTTTTCAGGGGTTGGGCTTGGCCCCTTAGTTCCACTCGTGTCCTGCGAGTGCACGTAGGTCTGCAAGTGCACGTAGTTCTGTGAGTGTTCTGCGAGTGCACGTAGGTCTGCGAGTGCACGTAGTTCTGCGAGTAGTCGGCGAGTGCACGTAGGTCTGCGAGTGGTCTGTGAGTGCACGTAGGTCTGCGAGTGCACGTAGTTCTGCGAGTGTTCTGCGAGTGCACGTAGGTCTGCGAGTGCACTTAGTTCTGCGAGTGGTCTGCAAGTGCATGTAGGTCTGCGAGTGCACTTAGTTCTGCGAGTGGTCTGCAAGTGCATGTAGGTCTGCGAGTGTCCTGCAAGCGCACATAGATCTGCGAGTGCACATAGGTCTGCGAGTGCACATAGATCTGCGAGTGCACGTAGCTCTGCGAGTGCACGTAGTTCTGCGAGTGGTCTGCGAGCGCACATAGGTCTGTGAGTGCACATAGGTCTGCGAGTGCACGTAGTTTTGCGAGTGGTCTGCGAGTGCACGTAGTTCTGCAAGTGTTCTGCGAGTGCACGTAGGTCTGTGAGTGTCCTGCAAGCGCACGTAGGTCTGCGAGTGGCCTGCGAGTGCATGTAGGTCTGCGAGTGCACGCAGTTCTGCGAGTAGTCTGTGAGTGCACGTAGGTCTGCGAGTGCACGTAGTTCTGCGAGTGGTCTGCGAGTGCACGTAGTTCTGCAAGTAGTCTGCGAGTGCACGTAGATCTGCGAGTGCACGTAGGTCTGTGAGTGGTCTGCGAGTGCACGCAGGTCTGTGAGTGCACATAGGTTTGCGAGTGCACATAGTTCTGCGAGTGGTCTGCGAGTGCACGTAGGTCTGCGAGTACACCTAGTTCTGCGAGTGGTCTGCGAGTGCACGTAGGTCTGCGAGTGGTCTGCGAGTGCACGTAGGTCTGAGTGCACGTAGGTCTGTGAGTGCACATAGTTTTGAAGTGGTCTGCGAGTGCATGTAGCTCTGCGAGTGTTCTGCGAGTGCACGTAGATCTGCGAGTGTCCTGCAAGCGCACATAGGTCTGCGAGTGCACGTAGATCTGCGAGTGCATGTAGGTCTGCGAGTGCACATAGTTCTGCGAGTGGTCTACGAGTGCACGTAGGTCTGCGAGTGCACGTAGTTCTGCGAGTGGTCTGCGAGTGCATGTAGTTCTGCAAGTTCACGTTGTTCTGCGAGTGATCTGCGAGTGCACGTAGTTCTGCGAGGGCACGTAGGTCTACGAGTGCATGTAGGTCTGCGAGTGCACATAGGTCTGCGAGTGTCCTGCGAGTGCACGTAGGTCTGCGAGTGCACATAGTTCTGTGAGTGGTCTGCGAGTGCTCGTAGGTCTGCGAGTGCACGTAGGTCTGCGAGTGCGTGTAGTTCTGCAAGTGTTCTGTGAGTGCACGTAGGTCTGTGAGTGCATGTAGTTCTGCGAGTGGTCTGCGAGTGCACGTAGGTCTGCGAGTGGTCTGCGAGTGCACGTAGGTCTGCGAGTGGTCTGCGAGTGCACGTAGGTCTGCGAGTGCACGTAATTCTGCGAGTGTTCTGCGAGTGCACGTAGGTCTGCGAGTGGTCTGCGAGTGCACGCAGGTCTGTGAGTGCACATAGGTTTGCGAGTGCACATAGTTCTGCGAGTGGTCTGCGAGTGCACGTAGGTCTGCGAGTGCACCTAGTTCTGCGAGTGCACGTAGGTCTACGAGTGGTCTGCGAGTGCACGTAGGTCTGAGTGCACGTAGGTCTGCGAGTGCACATAGTTTTGCAAGTGGTCTGCGAGTGCATGTAGCTCTGCGAGTGTTCTGCGAGTGCACGTAGGTCTGCGAGTGTCCTGCAAGCGCACATAGGTCTGCGAGTGCACGTAGATCTGCAAATGCATGTAGGTCTGCGAGTGCACATAGTTCTGCGAGTGGTCTACGAGTGCACGTAGGTCTGCGAGTGCATGTAGTTCTACAAGTGCACGTTGTTCTGCGAGTGATCTGCGAGTGCACGTAGTTCTGCGAGGGCACGTAGGTCTACGAGTGCATGTAGGTCTGCGAGTGCACATAGGTCTGCGAGTGTCCTGCGAGTGCACGTAGGTCTGCGAGTGCACATAGTTCTGTGAGTGGTCTGCGAGTGCTCGTAGGTCTGCGAGTGCACGTAGGTCTGCGAGTGCGCGTAGTTCTGCAAGTGTTCTGTGAGTGCACGTAGGTCTGTGAGTGCATGTAGTTCTGCGAGTGGTCTGCGAGTGCACGTAGGTCTGCGAGTGGTCTGCGAGTGCACGTAGGTCTGCGAGTGGTCTGCGAGTGCACGTAATTCTGCGAGTGTTCTGCGAGTGCACGTAGGTCTGCGAGTGCACGTAGTTCTGTGAGTGGTCTGCGAGTGCACGTAGTTCTGCGAGTGTTCTGCGAGTGCACGTAGTTCTGCGAGTGCACGTAGGACTACGAGTGTCCTGCAAGCGCACGTAGGTCTGCGAGTGCACGTAGGTCTGCGAGTGCATGTAGATCTGCGAGTGCACATGGGTCTGCGAGTGCACGTAGTTCTGCGCGTGGTCTGCGAGTGCACGTAGGTCTGCGAGTGCGCATAGTTCTGCGAGTGCACGTAGGTCTGCGAGTGGTCTGCGAGTGCACGTAGGTCTGTGAGTGCACGTAGTTCTGCGAGTGGTCTGCGAGTGCACATAGTTCTGCGAGTGGTCTGCGAGTGCACGTAGTTCTGCGAGTGCACGTAGTTCTGCGAGTGGTCTGCGAGTGCACGTAGTTCTGCAAGTGGTCTGCGAATGCACGTAGTTCTGCGAGTGCACGTAGTTCTGCGAGTGGTCTGCAAGTGCACGTAGTTCTGCGAGTGGTCTGCGAGTGCACGTAGGTCTGCGAGTGGTCTGCGAGTGCACGTAGGTCTGAGTGCACGTAGGTCTGCGAGTGCACATAGTTTTGAAGTGGTCTGCGAGTGCATGTAGCTCTGCGAGTGTTCTGCGAGTGCACGTAGATCTGCGAGTGTCCTGCAAGCGCACATAGGTCTGCGAGTGCACGTAGATCTGCGAGTGCATGTAGGTCTGCGAGTGCACATAGTTCTGCGAGTGGTCTACGAGTGCACGTAGGTCTGCGAGTGCACGTAGTTCTGCGAGTGGTCTGCGAGTGCATGTAGTTCTGCAAGTGCACGTTGTTCTGCGAGTGATCTGCGAGTGCACGTAGTTCTGCGAGGGCACGTAGGTTAGGGTGACCAGACATCCCCGCTTTCTGGGGACAGTCCCCGGATTGAGGACACTGTCCCCGGACCAAGTCTGTCCCCAGTTTTGTCCCCAGATTGGATTTAAACAGGGGCTGGGGCAAATTCAAAGACAGCCCGTGCAGAATAAAAAGAAAAAATCTGAATTGCACCCCCCCTCCTCTGCCGCTCCTACTAGCTTATGGGGGTTTATTTTTTTACCATTATCTGTGCCCCTTTCTGATGATCATGTGCTGGTCGGAGCAGAGGGACTATTTCTTCAGTTTCGGGCGCATGCCCATTCAGCTCCACTCGCATGTTCTTCTGCTTTGGCTCAAGTCCCGGCCAGCCGCCTGCCTGCTTATCTCCTTGCCTTCCCTGGTGGAGTGATCTTCCTCTGCTCCCCACCCAGTAGTTGCCGGGGGCCCGAAGAGTAAAGCCCCATACACACTATCAGATTTTCTGCTGATTTTTGTCTTCAGATTTACCAAAAGGATGTAGTGCAAGGGCCTGCTTGCATACAAATTGAAACTCCTAAGCTTTGACCTCATATTATATGGTTTTGGTAAATCTGAAGGAAAAAAATCAGCAGAAAATCTGATAGTGTGTATATGGGGCTTTAGACTTGACAGGCCGTGAGGCGGGCGGTGGTGGAGACGGGCAAAGAGTCGTCGATTGCGGCCATTACAAGTAGAAAAAAAAAATATGTCCCCGGATTTCATTTTAAAAATCTGGTCACCTTAACGTAGGTCTACGAGTGCATGTAGGTCTGCGAGTGCACATAGGTCTGCGGGTGTCCTGCGAGTGCACGTAGGTCTGCGAGTGCACATAGTTCTGTGAGTGGTCTGCGAGTGCTCGTAGGTCTGCGAGTGCACGTAGGTCTGCGAGTGCGTGTAGTTCTGCAAGTGTTCTGTGAGTCCACGTAGGTCTGTGAGTGCATGTAGTTCTGCGAGTGGTCTGCGAGTGCACGTAGGTCTGCGAGTGGTCTGCGAGTGCACGTAGGTCTGCGAGTGCACGTAATTCTGCGAGTGTTCTGCGAGTGCACGTAGGTCTGCGAGTGGTCTGCGAGTGCACGCAGGTCTGTGAGTGCACATAGGTTTGCGAGTGCACATAGTTCTGCGAGTGGTCTGCGAGTGCACGTAGGTCTGCGAGTGCACCTAGTTCTGCGAGTGCACGTAGGTCTACGAGTGGTCTGCGAGTGCACGTAGGTCTGAGTGCACGTAGATCTGCGAGTGCACATAGTTTTGCAAGTGGTCTGCGAGTGCATGTAGCTCTGCGAGTGTTCTGCGAGTGCACGTAGGTCTGCGAGTGTCCTGCAAGCGCACATAGGTCTGCGAGTGCACGTAGATCTGCAAATGCATGTAGGTCTGCGAGTGCACATAGTTCTGCGAGTGGTCTACGAGTGCACGTAGGTCTGCGAGTGCATGTAGTTCTACAAGTGCACGTTGTTCTGCGAGTGATCTGCGAGTGCACGTAGTTCTGCGAGGGCACGTAGGTCTACGAGTGCATGTAGGTCTGCGAGTGCACATAGGTCTGCGAGTGTCCTGCGAGTGCACGTAGGTCTGCGAGTGCACATAGTTCTGTGAGTGGTCTGCGAGTGCTCGTAGGTCTGCGAGTGCACGTAGGTCTGCGAGTGCGCGTAGTTCTGCAAGTGTTCTGTGAGTGCACGTAGGTCTGTGAGTGCATGTAGTTCTGCGAGTGGTCTGCGAGTGCACGTAGGTCTGCGAGTGGTCTGCGAGTGCACGTAGGTCTGCGAGTGGTCTGCGAGTGCACGTAGGTCTGCAAGTGCACGTAATTCTGCGAGTGTTCTGCGAGTGCACGTAGGTCTGCGAGTGCACGTAGTTCTGTGAGTGGTCTGCGAGTGCACGTAGTTCTGCGAGTGTTCTGCGAGTGCACGTAGTTCTGCGAGTGCACGTAGGACTACGAGTGTCCTGCAAGCGCACGTAGGTCTGCGAGTGCACGTAGGTCTGCGAGTGCATGTAGATCTGCGAGTGCACATGGGTCTGCGAGTGCACGTAGTTCTGCGCGTGGTCTGCGAGTGCACGTAGGTCTGCGAGTGCGCATAGTTCTGCGAGTGCACGTAGGTCTGTGAGTGCACGTAGTTCTGCGAGTGGTCTGCGAGTGCACATAGTTCTGCGAGTGGTCTGCGAGTGCACGTAGTTCTGCGAGTGCACGTAGTTCTACGAGTGGTCTGCGAGTGCACGTAGTTCTGCAAGTGGTCTGCGAATGCACGTAGTTCTGCGAGTGCACGTAGTTCTGCGAGTGGTCTGCAAGTGCACGTAGTTCTGCGAGTGGTCTGCGAGTGCATGTAGGTCTGCGAGTGTTCTGCTAGTGCAGGTAGTTCTGCGACTGTTATGTGAGTGTTCTGCGAGTGCACGTAGGTCTGCGAGCGCACGTAGTTCTGCGAGTATTTTGCGAGTGCACGTAGGTCTGCGAGTGTTCTGCGAGTGCACGTAGCTCTGTGAGTGCACGTAGTTCTGCGAGTGGTCTGCGAGTGCACATAGTTCTGCGAGTGGTCTGCGAGTGCACGTAGTTCTGCGAGTGCACGTAGTTCTGCGAGTGGTCTGCGAGTGCATCTAGGTCTGCGAGTGTTCTGCGAGTGCAGGTAGTTCTGCGACTGTTATGTGAGTGTTCTGCGAGTGCACGTAGGTCTGCGAGCACACGTAGTTCTGCGAGTATTTTGCGAGTGCACGTAGGTCTGTGAGTGCACGTAGTTCTGCGAGTGGTCTGCGAGTGCACATAGTTCTGCGAGTGGTCTGCGAGTGCACGTAGTTCTGCGAGGGCACGTAGTTCTGCGAGTGGTCTGCGAGTGCACGTAGGTCTGCGAGTGCACATAGTTCTGCGAGTGGTCTGCAAGTGCACATAGTTCTGCGAGTGGTCTGCGAGTGCATGTAGGTCTGCGAGTGTTCTGCGAGTGCAGGTAGTTTTGCGACTGTTATGTGAGTGTTCTGCGAGTGCACGTAGGTCTGCGAGTGCACATAGTTCTGCGAGTATTTTGCGAGTGCACGTAGGTCTGCGAGTGTTCTTCGAGTGCACGTAGGTCTGCGAGTGCACGTAGTTCTGCGAGTGGTGAGCGAGTGCATGTAGTTCTGCAAGTGCACGTTGTTCTGCGAGTGATCTGCGAGTGCACGTAGTTCTGCGAGTGCACGTAGGTCTGCGAGTGTCCTGCAAGCGCACGTAGGTCTGCGAGTGCATGTAGGTCTGCGAGTGCATGTAGATCTGCGAGTGCACATAGGTCTGCGAGTGCACGTAGTTCTGCGCGTGGTCTGCGAGTGCACGTAGGTCTGCGAGTGCGCATAGTTCTGCGATTGCACGTAGCTCTGCGAGTGCACGTAGTTCTGCGAGTGGTCTGCGAGTGCACGTAGGTCTGTGAGTGCACGTACTTCTGTGAGTGGTCTGCGAGTGCACATAGTTCTGCGAGTGGTCTGCGAGTGCACGTAGTTCTGCGAGTGCACGTAGTTCTGCGAGTGGTCTGCCAGTGCACATAGTTCTGCGAGTGGTCTGCGAGTGGTCTGCGAGTGCACGTAGTTCTGCGAGTGGTCTGCGAGTGCATGAAGGTCTGCGAGTGTTCTGCTAGTGCAGGTAGTTCTGCGACTGTTATGTGAGTGTTCTGCGAGTGCACGTAGGTCTGCGAGCGCACGTAGTTCTGCGAGTATTTTGCGAGTGCACGTAGGTCTGCGAGTGTTCTGCGAGTGCACGTAGGTCTGTGAGTGCACGTAGTTCTGCGAGTGGTCTGCGAGTGCACATAGTTCTGCGAGTGGTCTGCGAGTGCACGTAGTTCTGCGAGTGGTCTGCGAGTGCATGTAGGTCTGCGAGTGTTCTGCGAGTGCAGGTAGTTCTGCGACTGTTATGTGAGTGTTCTGCGAGCGCACGTAGGTCTGCGAGCACACGTAGTTCTGCGAGTATTTTGCGAGTGCACGTAGGTCTGCGAGTGTTCTTCGAGTGCACGTAGGTCTGCGAGTGCATGTAGTTCTGCAAGTGGTCTGCGAGTGCACGTAGGTCTGCGAGTGCACGTAGTTCTGCAAGTGGTCTGCAAGTGCACGTAGTTCTGCGAGTGGTCTGCGAGTGCATGTAGGTCTGCGAGTGTTCTGCGAGTGCAGGTAGTTCTGCGATTGTTATGTGAGTGTTCTGCGAGTGCACGTAGTTCTACGAGTATTTTGCGAGTGCACGTAGGTCTGCGAGTGTTCTTCGAGTGCACGTAGGTCTGCGAGTGCACGTAGTTCTGCGAGTGGTCTGCGAGTGCATGTAGTTCTGCAAGTGCACGTTGTTCTGCGAGTGATCTGCGAGTGCACGTAGTTCTGCAAGTGCACATAGTTCTGCAAGTGCACGTAGTTCTGCGAGTGCACGTAGGTCTGCGAGTGTCCTGCAAGCGCACGTAGGTCTGCGAGTGCATGTAGGTCTGCGAGTGCATGTAGATCTGCGAGTGCACATAGGTCTGCGAGTGCACGTAGTTCTGCGAGTGGTCTGCTAGTGCACGTAGGTCTGTGAGTGCACGTACTTCTGTGAGTGGTCTGCGAGTGCACATAGTTCTGCGAGTGGTCTGCGAGTGCACGTAGTTCTGCGAGTGCACGTAGTTCTGCGAGTGGTCTGCGAGTGCACGTAGTTCTGTGAGTGCAGGTAGTTTTGCGACTGTTATGTGAGTGTTCTGCGAGTGCACGTAGGTCTGCGAGTGCACGTAGTTCTGCGAGTATTTTGCGAGTGCACGTAGGTCTGCGAGTGTTCTTCGAGTGCATGTAGGTCTGCGAGTGCACGTAGTTCTGCGAGTGGTGAGCGAGTGCATGTAGTTCTGCAAGTGCACGTTGTTCTGCGAGTGATCTGCGAGTGCACGTAGTTCTGCAAGTGCACGTTGTTCTGAGAGTGATCTGCGAGTGCACGTAGTTCTGCAAGTGCACGTTGTTCTGAGAGTGATCTGCGAGTGCATGTAGTTCTGCAAATGCACGTTGTTCTGCGAGTGATCTGCGAGTGCACGTAGTTCTGCGAGTGCACGTAGGTCTGCGAGTGTCCTGCAAGCGCACATTCACCACGAGATCACTTTTAACGTCTGCGGGAGAGGCCCCCCTCCCGCTGCTCTACGGTGCCCTCCGCCGCTTACCGGAGCCGTCGGATGTTGTCTCTTGTGTGACATGGAGACGAGTGAGGGGAAGATGGCCTCCACCCGTCTCCATAACATTGCAGGGTGGAAGCGACTTCAAAAAATCACTTCCGCCCACAGCTCTTAAAGGGACATTTTTTTAAAATACTTTTTTAAATGACAATTTTTGCGAGTGCACGTAGGTCTGCGAGTGTTCTTCGAGTGCACGTAGGTCTGCGAGTGCACGTAGTTCTGCGAGTGGTCTGCGAGTGCATGTAGTTCTGCAAGTGCACGTTGTTCTGCGAGTGATCTGCGAGTGCACGTAGTTCTGCAAGTGCACATAGTTCTGCAAGTGCACGTAGTTCTGCGAGTGCACGTAGGTCTGCGAGTGTCCTGCAAGCGCACGTAGGTCTGCGAGTGCATGTAGGTCTGCGAGTGCATGTAGATCTGCGAGTGCACATAGGTCTGCGAGTGCACGTAGTTCTGCGCGTGGTCTGCGAGTGCACGTAGTTCTGCGAGTGCACGTAGTTCTGCGAGTGGTCTGCGAGTGCACGTAGGTCTGTGAGTGCACGTACTTCTGTGAGTGGTCTGCGAGTGCACATAGTTCTGCGAGTGGTCTGCGAGTGCACGTAGTTCTGCGAGTGCACGTAGTTCTGCGAGTGGTCTGCGAGTGCACGTAGTTCTGCGAGTGCAGGTAGTTTTGCGACTGTTATGTGAGTGTTCTGCGAGTGCACGTAGGTCTGCGAGTGCACGTAGTTCTGCGAGTATTTTGCGAGTGCACGTAGGTCTGCGAGTGTTCTTCGAGTGCACGTAGGTCTGCGAGTGCACGTAGTTCTGCGAGTGGTGAGCGAGTGCATGTAGTTCTGCAAGTGCACGTTGTTCTGCGAGTGATCTGCGAGTGCACGTAGTTCTGCAAGTGCACGTTGTTCTGAGAGTGATCTGCGAGTGCACGTAGTTCTGCAAGTGCACGTTGTTCTGAGAGTGATCTGCGAGTGCATGTAGTTCTGCAAGTGCACGTTGTTCTGCGAGTGATCTGCGAGTGCACGTAGTTCTGCGAGTGCACGTAGGTCTGCGAGTGTCCTGCAAGCGCACATTCACCACGAGATCACTTTTAACGTCTGCGGGAGAGGCCCCCCTCCCGCTGCTCTACGGTGCCCTCCGCCGCTTACCGGAGCCGTCGGATGTTGTCTCTTGTGTGACATGGAGACGAGTGAGGGGAAGATGGCCTCCACCCGTCTCCATAACATTGCAGGGTGGAAGCGACTTCAAAAAATCACTTCCGCCCACAGCTCTTAAAGGGACATTTTTTTAAAATACTTTTTTAAATGACAATTTTTTTTATTGCATTTTAGTGTAAATATGAGATCTGAGGTCTTTTTGACTCCAAGTCTCATATTTGGGATGTTTACATTCCTTGTAATAGGAACAAAAGTGACACAATTATTTTTTTTTTAAAAGAACAGTGTAAAAATAAAAAATAAAAGGTAGAAACAGAAGGGAATGCATACGTATGTAGCGCCCCCATATAAAAACGGTGTTCAAACTGCACATGTGAGGTATCTGTCAGGTCACCTGAGACCAGGAGACAGATGTACTCCGTTGGAGTCAGGAGTGCACCGCAAAGGTAGTGGACCCTAGGACTGACTACTGCGAATTGAACGCTAGGAGGTTCAGGAAGGCAAGTCCACTGGAGCACCAACACAGACCCCAGTGGGAGCTAGAGCATAGATTCCCCAGGGTGTGGAGTCTAAGATCCAGCAGGTGTTCACCAGAGCCTCCAGTGGTGAGGATGGACTACGCTGCAGTCTGGCTCCAGGTCGCGGCCCCCAGGGTCTCACAGCTCACTGTAGACTACAGGAGAAGAGGAAGGAGGCAGCAGGCTGGAACAACAAGGAAAGTAAGGGATAAGCCAAATGTCAGGGCGACTAGCAGACAAGGATAAACATAACACACCAAAGGTCAGGGTCACAAGCAGACAGGAATACTTGAGAACAGGCCAAAGTCGGTAACTGGAATCAGACATAGGAAACACAGCAAGTACACACAAAAGCTAACACACAATGGCTTGCAATGCCCAGGTTAATATAGTGTTCCTGATTAGAGACCGGGGTGGAGCTAGGGAAGAATTTTTAAACAGTCAGGTGAGGGTGGCTGGCCTCTAAAAGTGAACACGGAAGGAAAGGTAAGCTGACAGACACACATTACTGCATAACCCTGACAGTATCGCTGTGATCGGTAGAGCGAGAGCAATAATTCTAGCCCTAGACCTCCTCTGTAACTCAAAACATGTAGAATTTTTTAAACATCGCCCATGGAGATTTTTAAGGGTAAAAGTTTGTCGCCATTCCACAGGCGGGCGCAATTTTGAAGCGTGACATGTTGGGTATCAATTTACTTGGCGTTACATCATCTTTCACAATATAAAAAAAAAATTGGGCTAACTTTACTGTTGTTTAATTCAAAAAAGTGTATTTTTTCCAAAAAAGCGCTCTTGTAAGACCGCTGCGCAAATACGGTATGACAGAAAGTATTGCAACGACCGCCATTTTATTCTCTAGGGTGTTAGAAAAAAAATGTATAATATTTAGGGGTAATTTTTCCAGCAAAAAAAAAACCTGTTTTTATCTTGTAAACAAAAAATCTCAGAAAGAGGCTCGGTCCTTAAGTGGTTAAAGTTCTTGTGCGGGTAAAGGCGGGTGTCCCAATACTTTTGACAATATAGTGTATGTGTTGCATGGCTGTAAATGGTTGTAAAAGGTGCACTATTGGAGCAAACTGGCTGGACAGACAGTTGTTAAGTTTGTCAAATAGTAGTAATCTCCTGGCATATTCAAAAACATGGAGCAACATATAATTTTGTGTTAAAAAAATATTAAAATGCAAATAATTTTAAAATATTTGAATATGCCTACATAGGTCAGTTATAGTTTCACGGAACCTTCCCTGAGTGACAGACAAATGTACCCACATTTTTATCACACGGTTCCCAACGATCGGATTCTCTATGCTGCTCTTATCAAATTCCTTTTACATTTTGGTTGGAATTATGTCGGTATAATATTAACAAACGATGCCACCGGAGACGTAGAACAGTTGAAGAAGGCTTTGACCCGTCATGGCATTTGTATCGAATATGTCATATTATTATCAAATTTCATCAATAATTTCAGATGGATTTCCATTTTTCTTAAATACTCTTTGAGTACGGTTATTCTAATATGTGGTGAGTTCTACAAGGATTTTATGTATTTCATTCATCATTTAAATCTTTTTAAGGGAAATGCAACTTTAATTCTCCATAAGTCATGGACTATTCTGGAACCCATGAAAGAATTTTTTCCATCGATGAACTGCAGTTTCTATTTTTCACTTCCAACGAAACCCATCCCTGGTCTGAAGGCCTTTATAGAGACTGAGAATCCATCCAACCCCCCAAATGATCCCATTCTGGAAGATCTGTCAATTCTTCACTGTAATTGTCTATCTGATAACCCTGACAAAAATTTGTATCTTCAACAAATCTATGGCATCCTTCCGGAAAATTGCAGCCGGATTTGCAATATTAGCTATACTACTTATTTTGGGCACTACTACGTCTACATCGCGGTGTACGCTCTGGCCAATGCTTTACACATGATGAATCCAAGTATGGAATTTCCACTTAAATTAAATAACAGAGTAAGCTGTTTATGGTTTCATCTAGAAAGAGCATTTTCAGTTTTAAAAAATGTAAAGTAAGCATCTAAAAATACTGTGTATGTCCTAAAAGTGTCATACAGATATATGGTGAATAAAACACCATATATGACATAGTGCAAAACCTTTGAAGTGAACAGAAAATCCAATGAAAATGTTCAATTCAATCCAAAAATGTCCTTATGCAAAAGTGCAAAATATATTACATTCATAAAGTACAAAGTTCATAGATTGATTACTAAAGTGCTCCTATGCAAACAGTTCATGCATGCCAGTGACTCACCATGGATAGATCGATCCTGAGGGCACAGTGCTCAGACATTCACCGTTGTGACACCTTCACCATAAATCAGATGGATGCTTAGTGGCTGCGTTTGATAGGCACAGTGGCTGCGTTTGATAGGCACAGTGGCTGCGTTTAATAGGCACAGTGGCTGCAATTGATGGGCACAGTGGCTGCATTTGATAGGCACAGTGGCTAAAATTGATGGCACAGTGGCTGCGTTTGATGGCACAGTGGCTGTGTTCGATGGGCACAGTGGCTGCAACTGATGGGCACAGTGGCTGCAATTGATGACACAGTAGCTGCAACTGATGGGCACAGTGGCTGCGTTTGATGGGCATAGTGGCTGCAATTGATGGGCACAGTGGCTGCGTTTGATAGCCACAGTGGCTGCAATTGATGGCACAGTGGCTGCATTTGATGGGCACAGTGGCTGCTTTTAATAGGCACAGTGGCTGCAATTGATGGGCACAGTGGCTGCTTTTGATGGGCACAGTGGCTGCAATTGATGGGCACAGTGGCTGCGTTTGATAGGCACAGTGGCTGCGTTTGATAGGAACAGTGGCTGAAATTGATGGCACAGTGGCTGCAATTGATGGGCATAGTGGCTGCGTTTGATAGGCACAGTGGCTGCGTTTGATAGGAACAGTGGCTGAAATTGATGGCACAGTGGCTGTGTTTGATGGGCACAGTGGCTGCGTTTGATGGCACAGTGGCTGTGTTTGATGGGCACAGTGGCTGTAACTGATGGGCACAGTGGCTGCAATTGATGACACAGTGGCTGCATTTGATGGGCACAGTGGCTGCGTTTGATGGGCACAGTGGCTGCAATTGATGGGCACAGTGGCTGCAATTGATGGCACAGTGGCTGCATTTGATGGGCACAGTGGCTGCATTTGATGGGCACAGTGGCTGCAATTGATAGGCACAGTGGCTGCGTTTGATGGGCACAGTGGCTGCGTTTGATGGGAACAGTGAGGCTGCAATTTATGGGGTTTTTTTTAGAATTTTTCAGTTTGTTTGCGCCTCCTCAAAAATTTTGAGCACCAGCCGCTACTGCTGGCTATAGTGGATAGATTTACAGCCAGCAGCATCTTTGTTTTATATATAAGTGCACTGATTTTAAAATAAAACGGTTTAAGAAATTTTTCCAAATATACGTAAATTTGAATATTCGAAAATTCGTAAAATCGTAAATTCATAAATTCGAAAATTCGTAAATTCGTAAATTCAAAAATTCGAAAATACAAAAACCCGAAAATTCTAAAATCTGAAATAATAACTAACTAATAATAACTTAACTATTAAATTATAAGTATTGGAACTTCCTTTTAAATTTGGCTGCTAGTGAACGTAACTAATACAAATTTGCGCTACAGCCTCGCACGTTCTCTCTGGACGCCACTAAGGTGGGATTTGTCATTGCACTGCTGTCCGGCGAGCCCCAGACTTGGGCTCATCATTTACTGGAGCAGAAGTCCAGATCCTTAGATACCCTGGACGCTTTCTTTCTGGCAATGTCCCAATTGTACGAGGACCCTCAACTTACTACTACTGCTGAGGCAGCCCTGCATTCCCTGCAGCAAGGCCGCAGAGCGGCCGAAGACTACGCAGTTGAGTTTCGTCGTTGGAGCTCTGATACAGATTGGAACGACGCTGCCTCGTGTCATCAATTTCGGATGTTGTTATCTGATCCCCTTAAGGATGAACTGGCACGTGTTGGAATACCCCAGACTCTGGATGAACTTATTAACCTATCTATTCAAATTGACCGACGTCTGAGAGAAAGACGCTCTGAGAGGTTCTCTGGTCACCCTCGTCCTATTTGGATGCTCCCTAGAGTTCCCAGTTCCCCCAACCAATTGCCTCTCTCCTCTACTTCAACCACGGAAGCACCCGAACCCATGCAGCTTGGTCTGCTCCGGCCATCCCTTACCCCGGAAGAGAAGATGCGCAGACGTACGCACAACCTATGCCTGTATTGCGGGGAACAAGGACATTTTGTGAGGACCTGCCCTAATCAGCCTCACCAGGCCAGATGTCCTTAAAGTCCCTACACCTTTGCCTCTGCTAAAATACTAGATATAGGGATGGAAGCATGTAATTACTTTTTTTCCCCCCTTTTTTGCAACCTTGATCCTATGACTGATTTCCCTTGATCCATTTTTATTAGTCCATAATGTACATCATAGTTATTCAACTACCCAACTTCTTATATATTTTTATTTAATTTTAGCTTCATTACATATTTTTATGTTTGGTTTTGTACTTTATACCACCGAGTATTATCATTGCCATGCACTGGTCCGTCTTGGTTGTGGATTGGGCCGTGCTGCTTGCCGTCCGGGCGTTCTCCTCTCCCGGGAGCTGTGACGTGCCTGGTGGGCCTCCTCCCACCCTCTGCCTTCCTTATGCCTGGGGGGGTGGGGGCGCTGCCACCACACGTCAACGTCACGCATCCCGCGCTGGACGCCTGGCGCTTTGACGTCCAGCGCGTGGTAACCACGCTCGCGAACAGTTCAGGGGGGGCGGCGGTGGTGGGGGGTGGAGCGGTCAGCGCCCGCCCTGCCTCCTCCCGCTTCCCCCCGTCATCCTGTTACGCTGGCGTAACGTCGGCGGCGTCCTCGCCGTGGCGCCTACTTGAGCGTCTTCCGGGTGGGTTCTGTCACTCAAGGCTCCCTGCACACTTTCTCGCACGACAGTCCTGGCTCTGTCTCCTTGACACCTCTTCCTATCAATCAGGTACAGCCACTTTCACTATTACCCTTGGTCTCTACTCTCACTCCCTTCACTGTCACTCACTACCCCCTTCTGGTCCACCCATTCAGCTGCACTTCACCCTGCTTTCAGCCCCCTTTGGCTGTCTACTTCACTCACACCTTCACTCCCCACTTGGGCCTTTTACCCACTTCCTCACACCTCTCCCCCTATACTAATTTCCTTCACCCCCTTTGCCCATCTTTTCGCCTAGGTTGCCTTGTGTTCCTTTGCCTACCATGGCTGTCGCCTCTGGGGGCGCTCCGGGGGAGATGTCCTCCGCGGCTCCCGGGTGGGAGTGCCATTCCGGATGGCCTTGTTTCACGGCACCATGCCACCACCACACGAACCTAGTGAGTTTATTGGCATTCAGATAGGGGGTTCTACCCCGCTATTTTATATGCTTGTTTACAGCCCATTAAATTGAACCAACTCTCTTACCCCCAGATTCATCATGTGCTTGCTCCTGATGAGTGACCGTCTAGTCATGAAACGCGTTGAGCTGCCACACATTTTGTGTACCAATCAGTACCCTTGATGCCATGTTTACCCTCTTTACCCTCTCTGGTTTGGATCCTGTGGTCATAGGCCGTGCAAGGATTACTATGTATTACTAATTTTTATCTTTACCTTTCTTGGTGAAAATTTGGAGGTTATTGCCTATTATACAATGTAACAATGAACTTGTAACATTTTATGTCTTACATTATTATGCTATTAATGCTATGTATTGTACATTTTACATGTTCTATATTTGACTGTACCTCATGATTATTAAAACCCTCCCAATTATTTCACCATTTGTACTTTATCGTTATCATATGCTTCATTTAAAGTCCCACTGCCCTGTTCTCGCCCCCTCTTTTGACCTGCCCTAACAAGATACGTAAGTGTCTGACGTCTTCTTCCGCTTGTGCATCTGTTTTGCCCAAACCTGGTAACCATTTGACTATCTCTGTTGTATTACAGCTTCCCGGAAAGAACATCCCGGTGTCGGTCATTATTGACTCTGGAGCATGCAGTGGCTTCATCGATCAAACCTTTGTCAATAATCATGGCATTCCTCTTCAACCTAAGACCCAGGGTCTTGCAGTATTCCTAGCTGATGGCTCTACCCTTAGTTCAGGTCCAGTCACCTGTGAGACTGTTCCGCTACTGGCCACCATAGGCCCAGAACATCAGGAACTCTTACATTTGGATGTCATCTCCTCCCCTCTCTTCCCAATCATTCTCGGAATGCCCTGGCTACAGGCACATAACCCCAGCATTGACTGGTCCACAGGAAGAATCCAATTCTCATCTGACTACTGCAGGCAACATTGCTTACGTGGGACCCCCATCTCACCGACTCAATGTCTTTGTTTGGATTCGGATACCAAACTTTGCCCATCTCTTCCCGAGGCCTATCGGGACTTCCAGGATGTCTTCAGTAAGAAGGGGGCAGAGACTCTTCAAGTTCACAGGCCTTATGACTGCCCAATAGAACTTTTACCTGGAACCGAAGTTCCCTTTGGAAGGATTTTTCCACTAACTGAGCAGGAGCTGGGCACCTTAAAAAACTACATTGACGAGAACTTAAAGAAAGGGTTTATCCGCCCTTCCACGTCTCCAGCCGGTGCAGGCATTTTCTTTGTGGAGAAGAAGGACCACACCCTACGTCCCTGTATCGACTACCGGGAATTAAACAAAATTACTGTAAAGAACAGATACCCGTTACCCTTAGTACCCGAGTTATTCCAGAGACTGGGAACCGCAAGAGTTTTCACCAAGCTGGATCTCCGCGGGGCATACAACTTAATTCGCATAAGAGAAGGGGATGAGTGGAAAACAGCTTTTCGTACTCGATTCGGGCACTATGAGTACCTTGTCATGCCCTTTGGCCTGTGCAACGCACCAGCCACCTTCCAGCACTTTGTCAACGATGTATTCCGTGACTTCCTAGACCTCTATGTCATAGTCTATCTGGGCGATATTTTGATTTTCTCCGCCTCTCTGACCGACCACCGCAGGCATGTGCGAAATGTTCTCACCCGACTTAGGCAACATGGGCTCTATGCAAAACTTGAGAAATGTGAGTTTGAGCTTCAATGCATTCAGTTTCTGGGCCTGATCATCTCCCCTGAGG
The DNA here is from genome assembly GCA_037952925.1 of Lithobates clamitans. Taxonomy (NCBI): domain Eukaryota; kingdom Metazoa; phylum Chordata; class Amphibia; order Anura; family Ranidae; genus Lithobates; species Lithobates clamitans. The sequence continues at coordinate 601,430 of JBBGZY010000588.1, read as the reverse complement.
GCATCAAGATGGATCCCCAAAAGGTATCTGCTATCCTGGACTGGCCTGCACCTATTGATAAGAAAGGGGTACAACGTTTTATTGGCTTTGCCAACTTCTATAGAAAATTCATAAAAGGGTTCTCTTTGATAATCGCTCCGATTACTGAACTTACCAAACAAGGAAGTCGGTTTTGCTGGACTCCTAAGGCGCAGTCGGCCTTCGAGGAACTCAAAGCTCTATTTACCTCAGCCACTATTTTAAAACACCCCAACCCAGCTCTACCATTTGTGTTGGAAGTTGACACTTCCGAAATTGCAGTAGGGGCCGTACTCTCACAACGACAAGGCACCAAAGCTCTTCTGTACCCTGTGGGGTTTTTCTCACGAAAACTCTCACCTTCCGAGAGAAACTACGATGTGGGTGACCGTGAACTCCTAGCTATTAAGGCGGCCTTGGAGGAATGCCGTTACCTTCTGGAGGGTGCTGCTTATCCCATACTGGTCTACACGGACCATAAAAACCTGGAATACCTGAGAACGGCTAAGAGGTTAAGACCCCGGCAGGCCAGATGGGCACTTTTTTTTTCTCGATTCCAGTTCCATGTCACCTTCAGACCCGGATCCAAAAATATTAAATCTGACGCACTCTCACGAATGTTCCATGATTCGGAAGAAACCGCACCTCCAGATACCATCCTTCCCCCTGAGAATTTCTTGCTTCTTCAGGAAGATCTAATCTCTCGAATCAGACGGGCTTCTTTGGGGGCGACGCCGCCCGCTGGGACCTGTACCAAGGATGGCCTATTTTGGCATGAAGACAAGATTGTGGTCCCCGAAGAACTAAGGGTACAGGTATTGGAACTGTGTCATGATCACAAATTAGCTGGACATTTCGGCTCACGAAAAATGAGTGATCTGGTACTACGTACCTTCTGGTGGCCTCATCTCATCAGGGATTGTAGAAGGTTCATTGATTCCTGCAATACTTGCGCTAGAAGCAAAACCAGCCGGGCCAGAGCTTGGGGACTGTTAAAACCTATCCCAGTCCCAGAGAGACCATGGAGCATGATCTCAATGGATTTTGTCATTGAACTCCCCCATCAGAAGGCTTCTCCGCTATCTTTGTCGTGGTAGACAGATTGTCTAAAATGGCTCATTTTCTCCCAATGAAGGGTGCCACGGAGACGGCTGATATGTTTATTAAAGAAATTGTCAGGCTGCATGGAGTTCCGAAGAATATAGTTTCTGACCGTGGTGTCCAATTCACCTCCAGATTCTGGAAGGCCCTCTGTGGCTCCTTGGAAATTGAGTTGGCATTCTCCTCGGCCTACCATCCCCAGTCCAATGGGCAAACTGAGAGGACGAATCAGACGCTGGAGCAGTATCTCCGCTGCTTCTCCGCATTCTCCCAGGACGATTGGGCCCCTCTACTCCCTATTGCGGAGTTCTCTTATAATAATTCCTTGCATTCAGCCACCAACCAGACTCCATTCTATGCCAACTATGGCTTTCATACGACCTTTTTACCTGGATCAATACCTGAATGTTCTGTTCCTGCAGTATCTGAGACCTTGAATTTCTTCTCGGTGAACAATAAGCTGTTACAAGATACCATGGCCAAGGCCCAAGAAGGTTATAAGAAGGTGTTTGACAAAAAGAGGCGTGGAGAACTCGTGTTGGAACCTGGTAACCCAGTATGGTTATCTACCGCCAATCTAAAACTGGCATGTCCATCCAAAAAACTAGGCCCTAAGTTCCTGGGTCCCTTCCTGGTAAGGAGGAAAATCAATGATGTTGCCTACGAGCTTGATCTGCCGAATTCCCTGAAGGTGCACCCGGTCTTCCATGTATCTCTCTTAAAGCCGGTTATCCCCAATTCTTTTGTTGGCCGTACTGTCGGTCCACCCAAACCCATCCTTGTAGACAACGAGGAGGAATTTGAAGTAGAGGCAATATTAGACTGCAGAAAAAGACGAAATCAAACCCAATACCTCATAAAGTGGAAAGGATATGGCCCTGAAGACAATTCATGGGAACCAGAAGATAATTTGCATGCCAGGGAACTCCTGCAAGCTTTCAAGGACTCACATGCCTCCAAGTCGGCCCAAGTGGGCATCCGGTGTCTGCCCTTGAGGAGGGGGCACTGTCGGAGAGCTTGCCTGGTTGGGCGTTGTCGCGCGCCGGGGCGCGTTGGTGCGCGCTTTCCTGCGGGTGCTCGGGCGCCTGCTTCTGTGGGCACTGGTGTTGGCGTGCCGGCTGGCCGTGGTGGAAGCGGTGGTGCATGGGCGCGTGTGCCTGTGGGCGCTGCTGTGCGTTCGCCTGTTGGCGCTGGTGTGCGTGCCGCTGTCCGGGGGCGCGCTCGGGCGCATGCTGGTGCACGGGTGCCTGTGCGTGACGGTGCGTGCACGAACGCGGCATTTGGCGCCAATCAGCCTATTTAGGCTTGCTTCTCCCTCTGAGCAGTGCTGCCTGACCAACAGCTCCGTGCCTAGTTCCTGTTTCCTGTTTCCTGTTTCCTGTTCCTAGTTCCTGTGATTCCTGTGTTCCTGATCTGTTGACGACCCGGCTTGCCTTTTGGACTCTCCTGACCTCCGCCTGCATTTGACTCCAGCCTGTTTGACTTCGCTTCTACCCGCTCCTTCTGTACCTCTGCTGCCCGCCTGTTGCCAAAACCCAGCTTGTGCACTAACCTGTCTCCAGCTCCTGTTCAGCATCTGTTGTCTGTGCCGCTGACTATCATCTGCTGTTTGAAGACTGCTAACCTCCGGAACACGGACTTCTGCACAGGCTCTCATATCACTCCGCACTCGTGGGCCTCCTGTCTGCTCTACCAGGGGCCGCGAGTCGGATACGTAAGGGAGCCTACCCTCTGCCCAAGTGGACTCACCAGTCTGGTAAGTGAGAGACTTGACAGCTGCCTGTCAGTGGAGTGCCTGGGGAAGAAAAGGGCAAGCCTTGCTCAGGGTTGGTGAGCTCCATAAACCCTTCCTCTCCATCTTCTGTATTTTGGCTCTGTAAGATTGAGAGGCGAGAGGGGAGAGATGCAGACGCTGCTGCCGCGGCGCCATCTTGGATTTGTTCGGTGACCGGTTGGTTCAGGCCATTATTTTCTGTGGGTGCCTGTCACTCTTTCTTTTGGCAGACATCATTATACACTGCAGGGGGGTGAGGAGGGTCCCCAGGTGCAATTTTCGCCCCGAAACGAGGTCCCAGTAAGCTGGTGTATGTCGCTAAATCCCGGGCTTTCCACAGAGCTCAGTGGAGAATGTCCATGCTGCTTGGATGTCGGCCATGCCCCCAAATGAATGCATGTTTTAACTGTATGTTGTCTTGTCCTATGATATTGTGTGCTCAGTTGCTTATACTGGCAAAACTTTTTTTACCAATTTGTTCATGTCAGTTGCAGTAGAAAAATGAGTGTTCCACATAATCTTTGTATGTTCTCTATGTCTTTATTGGTCATAGCAACAATCACTTTCATTTCCAAAGCATGCTGCCCTTCAACAGGGTTGAGAAATAAAATGTATACAATTCATCAGTATAATAGTGGAATAAAATAATAATATAGCACAGTGTCATGATACATTACCTATTTATCTCTTAATAAATATATTATCTATCAATTTTTAATCCAAGTGGGTGAATAAAATAACTCCTTTCTAATCCCCCAGAAGGCAGTTGGATATTAGATCAACAATCTCTGGTGTCATGCCCTATAAATGTTAGTATGCAGTTATATTTTTGTGCATTTAGGAATGCATCCAGTTCTTTTTTAAATGTTCTTTTCTACTGAGCTGGCCAGAACTTCATTTTTGAGGGAGCCTATGTCACAATCACAGCTCTTACTGTCAAGAACCCTTTCTGTATGTGACTGTTAAAGCTCTTTTTCTCAGATGTAAATTGCGCTCCTAGTCCTTTGCAATGACCTCTAAGTGAATAACTCTACACCTTTATTCTTCAATTAAGTATTAAGATGTCATTATATCATATAGTGTTTTATTTCTCAGGTGTAAGGGGGTTGATTAGCCCCATGAAACACATTGACTCTGCTATGTGATTGAGATTTAGGGTGTGGTGGTCTATGGAGGTCTGAAAGGTTTGGTCGCATAGAATTGGGGTAGCTCGGGAAGTCAACTGGAAGAGGAAGGCAGGAGAGCCCTTATAGTGTAGTTAGTTAACTCAAATGAGGTGAATAACTATGTTTTATTAATAGGTAATAATGTGAAAATACAGAGACTGCGACCACCCTGTGGGGTGGAAACATGCAGCCTTCTGTAGACTCAGATGGAGAAAACCCTGACTCCAAGCAGGATACAAAAAGATTTCTCTGGGGTCCCGATCCTGGATCTTCTGTGGTGTTCTCAAGCAGGCGTTGAACTGGATGAGTTAGCAATGGTAGTATAAGTATTGGTTGGAGTCATCTGGTTTACTGTATATTGAATTGCTTTATTTCATGAAAAAAACATTTTGTAACTTTAAATTGCTACTTCACTTCAGGGTGATAGGCCAATGTTTTTCATTCCTCAGTAACGCTGCTTTATCTGAGTGGGTATTGTGGAAGAAGCTTCTTCCACAATACCCACTTGGATGAAGAAGACTTTTCCATGTTACCCACTTGGATAAAGAAGTTTCTTCCACAATACCCAATGGGATAAAGAAGCTTCTTCCACAATACCCAACGGGATGAAGAAGCTTCTTCCACAATACCCAATGGGATGAAGAAGCTTCTTCCACAATACCCAATGGGATGAAGCACTTTCTTCCATGAAACCCACTTGGATGAAGACACTTCTAGCACAATACCCACTTGGATAGAGAAGCTTCTGCCACGATACCCACTTGGATGAAGAAGCTTCTTCCACAAAACCTACTTGGAAAAAGAAGCTTCTTTCACGATACCCACTTGAATGAAGAAGCTTTTTCCAGAATACCCACTTAGAGGAAGAAGCTTCTTCAACAAAACCCACTTGGATAAAGAAGCTTCTTCCACAAAGCCCACTTGGATTAACCACTTCAGCTTCCCGACTAGGCGATTTTTTGCGACTCGGCACTGCGTTGTTTTAATTGACAATTGTGCGGTAGTGCAACGCTGTACCCAAAAAAAAGTATGTTCTTTTTTCCAACAAATAGAGATTTCTTTTGGTGGCATTTGATCACCTCAGCTGTTTTTATTTTTTGCGCTAGAAACAAAGAACGACTGACAATTTTGAAAAAAAAACAATATTTTTTACTTTCTGCTGAAAAAAAGGAAAACAAATCTAATTTCTTTATCAATTTAGGCCAATATATATTCTGCTACATAATTTTGGTAAAAAAAAATCCCAATAAGCGTATATTGATTTGTTTGTGCAAAAGTTACAGCTTCAACAAACTATGGTATATTTTTCATTTTTTTTTACATTTTTTTTACTAGTAATTTTGGGGATCAGTAGGACCCACTGATCAGCTCCCTCTGTGTAAAATCACAGCGGTAACAAGCCGCTGGCTTCACGCGCTCACACACAAAACCATGAAGTGCAGAATCACATATATATATATATATATATATATATTGTATATAAGTGATTCTGCGCAGCGCAGTTGTGAACCAGTTAAGAAGCTTCTTAATCAATACCCACTAGGATGATGAAGCTTCTTCATCAATACCCACTAGGATTAGGAAACTCCTTTCCCAATACCCACTCAGATGAAGCAGCGCTTTGGAGATGACTCTAACCCATGCTTAGACATATGACTACAGATACCTCTGCCAGGCTTTTTTAGATCTTATTTACCTTTTGTGATTGTTACAGTTACTAATAAAACTTACTGAATTTATGAAGAATCTGTGACGGCTTCACCTTACCTTATAAGCTAAGTGTACATTTCCTACTCCTTTAGTAGATCGTCCTGAATGTTTCTCACTAAATGGGCAAATAAAGTTGCAAATGAATTTTGTTAAAGTTATTTTCAAGTAACTGTTAAATGTGCTCCTCCTTTCCTATTTCAAAGCTCCACAAGTATATGAAGAAATTACATTATGAAGCTCATATGGGGAACAATGTTATGTTCAATGAGAGAGGTGAACTTTCATCCCGCCTGTATCTATACAATTTGGTATTTTACCTAGGTAAGGAATCCATTGATAGAGAACCTATAGCCTTCTATGGAAATATGACAGAAGGGGAAGGATTGCACTATATTTCCCAGGAAGACATCAAATGGAAAAATGGAGTGGTGAGATCATGTTTAGATTCACACATTTTGATCTCCTTTGGTAATCACTAATTTTCAGATATGGTTTCCTTCTGATGACAGTCATAAATTGCTCAGGACCACCAATTTTCAGCCTATTCATGTCACATATTTTACCAGTGTGTGTTTTTTTCTGAGCAGAACAAGACCTAGGGACTTGATAGCCACCCCCCTGGCCAGTGCATTACTGGCCAATGCATTACTCTAATAAGCTTCTACAGCAGTGGTTCTCAACCTTTCTAGTGCCTGGACCCCTTGATAAAATTTCCCAAGTTGTGGGGACCCCTAACAGTAAAATTATTTTTAATAAAAATAAAGTGTGGCGCTAAAATGAGTTTGTTCCTCATTTAGGTCAGCCCCACTGAATCGACAATCAGAGGGTCAAAATTCCCCTATGAGGTATTTACTCAAATAAATTCTGTTTAAGGAATTATAAAAAAAAGGAGGAAAAATGGTAAATACTTAAAATAGGCCCCCTATAGTCCACCTCCAATATTGCACTGTATCAAATCAAGTGTACCAGACCAGAATTCAGTGTCTATATCTTACAGGGGATGTCTATGTGGGGAAAAATATGTGTGTTATCTAAAACACAGAAAAAAAGAAAATGTGTGGTATATGAATCTCGTGAAGAAAAAAAATGTGTAGTATTTAAATCACGTGAAGAAACACAAAATATATTATACCGTGAAATCACCAAACATATAAACAAGCATCATGAGAGTGCATATATAGTGTTATAGAATAAAAAATAATATAAAACTTAATGTGATGACAAAAGTAAATAGTGTTCATAAATGTATTATATATAAATCAGATGTAAGTCCCAATGGTGGACCTATGGAGGTACATCTGGATGTTTGGCTGTTTGAGCTCTCTCTGAACTGCCCGGACGTCTCACATGCAGTAGAAATTGTGGATATAGGTATGTATAAAATACTCTTACCAAGAGTGGTGGACTCACCGGCCAGCGGCTTCGGAGTCAAGGTAAGCTTGTACTGACCCGAACGGCAGTAGGTGGAGTGCTGCTTCCTTTGCTTGGTAAAGACGCTGGGAGGTAAGAATCACCATCAAGCGATCTCCTACAGTCAGGTATTAGGTCTCCTTATATCTCATGCGATGGAGAAATCAAGAGGAGAAAACTCCACATAGCGTGAATCCACTTAAAAGGCTTTAATAAGAAGCTTTACAATACAAAGAAACGACTGGCTCCAAAGCCAAATCGGAGATCAAGTCAAACAAGAATCCAAAGGCCCATAGACAATAGCAAAGGCCAAAAGACAAAAAACAATAAAATCCATAAAAAGCGCTTAGATAAGTTGTGGCATAGTAGGCATATCAAACCCGACGCGTTTCGTCCGCTAGGACTTCAACTGGGGTGTATGCCTACATGCCACCTCCATGCCTATATATATAAAACATAATCTAAAATTAACATCACCTGCTTACACTGTGTGAGACGCCACTTCCGGGTCGCACAAGATGACGTCAGCAAGGTATTCAACCTATCGTGAATAACAAGCAAAGGGGTATGCAGCCCAGTGTATAAATGAATAAACTGATTGCGCATTGGGTGGAAGGGATGCCGTCATTGACGCAACCACTCACCCGGCAGATGATATTACTAAGCCAATGAGGGTCATCATGGGCGGTCGCAACGTCAGCGCCGGCACCCATCATCTAGGGCCGCCCACAGTGACTCGTAACAGGTCACGTAGCAGTCGCAGACGCGGAGTCACAAATCCGGGAGCGTCACGTGGAGGCGGCAACCAATCAGGGTTGCCGTAAACAACACGCGACGTCCCTTGAAACAAATCAGGAAGATAATCACGGTGTATCAAGGAGGTGAGACGCATATGCGGTGCACACCTCGATATAGGGACTGTCTCCATACATGAAGAAAGTGGATGGAACGCAAATGCGTCCCATCAATCTGTTTACCAATAGAGGAGAAAGGGTTGGGCCAAGTCAATGAGACATCCCAGCCTCCATAACTACTATCCACCATACTTGGGCTCTAAAGTCTACCACCCAAAATATTATTGAATATTTACAAAAAAATTCTAAATTGGATGTGTGTAATTAAAATAATAAGGAATAATGCAAAAAATGAGTGTTACAAAAAAAAGAATATTACAAAAAAAGAAAAAGGAAAAAAGAAAGGCGTCTCACAGAGCGCAAACAGTGCTCATATTTCAAACATATAATACATGTTGATGTCATAACATAAGAGACTGTAAAACTATCACCATACGTACACAAATGTATTATTCAAATAATAATTATCTTGTATGTAACAAGTGCCTCTACCTTCTGCGGAGCCTATGTACCTTAAAGGGCAACTAACAAGCAAAATAGGAGGGCTGATACTTAAGCATGATTGATAAATGCATTGATGTCCCAATCAATGTTGAGGCCGAATGGTGAGTAACTCTTTAATTGATGGATCCAGAAAGTTTCCAATCTAGACACACCCCTTTTAAGGGACTCACCTCTCCAGTGTGGAATAAATTTGTCTATTACTTGAAAACGAGTCCCAATAGGGTTCTGATCATGGCACTTTAAAAAATGTTTGGGGACACTATGATTTGTCAAACCCTTCTTAATGTTAGCAATATGTTCATTTCCACGTACTGAAAAGGTGTGTATGGTTCTGCCAACATATTGTTTTTTACACGGACATGTGATCAAATAGACCACATAGCGTGTTTCACATGTCAAAAAGTGTTTGACATGTGAAACACGCTATGTGGTCTATTTGATCACATGTCCGTGTAAAAAACAATATGTTGGCAGAACCATACGCACCTTTTCAGTACGTGGAAATGAACATATTGCTAACATTAAGAAGGGTTTGACAAATCATAGTGTCCCCAAACATTTTTTAAAGTGCCATGATCAGAACCCTATTGGGACTCGTTTTCAAGTAATAGACAAATTTATTCCACACTGGAGAGGTGAGTCCCTTAAAAGGGGTGTGTCTAGATTGGAAACTTTCTGGATCCATCAATTAAAGAGTTACTCACCATTCGGCCTCAACATTGATTGGGACATCAATGCATTTATCAATCATGCTTAAGTATCAGCCCTCCTATTTTGCTTGTTAGTTGCCCTTTAAGGTACATAGGCTCCGCAGAAGGTAGAGGCACTTGTTACATACAAGATAATTATTATTTGAATAATACATTTGTGTACGTATGGTGATAGTTTTACAGTCTCTTATGTTATGACATCAACATGTATTATATGTTTGAAATATGAGCACTGTTTGCGCTCTGTGAGACGCCTTTCTTTTTTCCTTTTTCTTTTTTTGTAATATTCTTTTTTTTGTAACACTCATTTTTTGCATTATTCCTTATTATTTTAATTACACACATCCAATTTAGAATTTTTTTGTAAATATTCAATAATATTTTGGGTGGTAGACTTTAGAGCCCAAGTATGGTGGATAGTAGTTATGGAGGCTGGGATGTCTCATTGACTTGGCCCAACCCTTTCTCCTCTATTGGTAAACAGATTGATGGGACGCATTTGCGTTCCATCCACTTTCTTCATGTATGGAGACAGTCCCTATATCGAGGTGTGCACCGCATATGCGTCTCACCTCCTTGATACACCGTGATTATCTTCCTGATTTGTTTCAAGGGACGTCGCATGTTGTTTACGGCAACCCTGATTGGTTGCCGCCTCCACGTGACGCTCCCGGATTTGTGACTCCGCGTCTGCGACTGCTACGTGACCTGTTACGAGTCACTGTGGGCGGCCCTAGATGATGGGTGCCGGCGCTGACGTTGCGACCGCCCATGATGACCCTCATTGGCTTAGTAATATCATCTGCCGGGTGAGTGGTTGCGTCAATGACGGCATCCCTTCCACCCAATGCGCAATCAGTTTATTCATTTATACACTGGGCTGCATACCCCTTTGCTTGTTATTCACGATAGGTTGAATACCTTGCTGACGTCATCTTGTGCGACCCGGAAGTGGCGTCTCACACAGTGTAAGCAGGTGATGTTAATTTTAGATTATGTTTTATATATATAGGCATGGAGGTGGCATGTAGGCATACACCCCAGTTGAAGTCCTAGCGGACGAAACGCGTCGGGTTTGATATGCCTACTATGCCACAACTTATCTAAGCGCTTTTTATGGATTTTATTGTTTTTTGTCTTTTGGCCTTTGCTATTGTCTATGGGCCTTTGGATTCTTGTTTGACTTGATCTCCGATTTGGCTTTGGAGCCAGTCGTTTCTTTGTATTGTAAAGCTTCTTATTAAAGCCTTTTAAGTGGATTCACGCTATGTGGAGTTTTCTCCTCTTGATTTCTCCATCGCATGAGATATAAGGAGACCTAATACCTGACTGTAGGAGATCGCTTGATGGTGATTCTTACCTCCCAGCGTCTTTACCAAGCAAAGGAAGCAGCACTCCACCTACTGCCGTTCGGGTCAGTACAAGCTTACCTTGACTCCGAAGCCGCTGGCCGGTGAGTCCACCACTCTTGGTAAGAGTATTTTATACATACCTATATCCACAATTTCTACTGCATGTGAGACGTCCGGGCAGTTCAGAGAGAGCTCAAGCAGCCAAACATCCAGATGTACCTCCATAGGTCCACCATTGGGACTTACATCTGATTTATATATAATACATTTATGAACACTATTTACTTTTGTCATCACATTAAGTTTTATATTATTTTTTATTCTATAACACTATATATGCACTCTCATGATGCTTGTTTATATGTTTGGTGATTTCACGGTATAATATATTTTGTGTTTCTTCACGTGATTTAAATACTACACATTTTTTTTCTTCACGAGATTCATATACCACACATTTTCTTTTTTTCTGTGTTTTAGATAACACACATATTTTTCCCCACATAGACATCCCCTGTAAGATATAGACACTGAATTCTGGTCTGGTACACTTGATTTGATACAGTGCAATATTGGAGGTGGACTATAGGGGGCCTATTTTAAGTATTTACCATTTTTCCTCCTTTTTTTTATAATTCCTTAAACAGAATTTATTTGAGTAAATACCTCATAGGGGAATTTTGACCCTCTGATTGTCGATTCAGTGGGGCTGACCTAAATGAGGAACAAACTCATTTTAGCGCCACACTTTATTTTTATTTGTGATTTACAATTTGTCTGATTGTTGTGTTGGCAGCTTTTCACTCGAATTTTTCTTTGGGACTGGCGCAATATTATTTTAATTATATTTAGTAAAATTATTTTCGTAGCGTGGTTTGTCAGCACCCAAGGCAAGACAAGTAATTTGCGTCCCTAACCCACGGACATTTAGTGCTCCCTGAGTCCCTTCCGCTCGTACAGTATCAAAACCCCTTTATAATTCATTTTAGGATGTACCACTCTTTCTCTTTGTTTTCCTTTCTTTCCCTTTTATCTCTCTCTATCCTAATTTATTGTTTTCCTCCATCCTTCTCTCTAGCCGTGTTTCTTGTTCTTTCTCTTATTCTTTCTCTCCCTTTTTCTTTGTTCCTCCCCATCTTTTCCTCTCCCTTCCATGTATTCTCTATTTCTATTCCTTCTCCTACTCCTTGGTGGGGGGGTGGGGTGGGATGAGTGGCAGTGCTGGGGGGAGTTCTGATCAGCCAACTTAGGTGCTTTTGATCAAGGACATCTGCTGATCTGAGAACTAGTGGGGACTTTTAATGGCAACTCTAATCACAGGTAGTGTTATTCACTGTGTCTCCGGCTTCACTGTGTCTCCAGCTCTGTGGTGTCTTGCAGCAGTGGCACCTATGCTGAAATCAGGAGATAGGGTCTCCTCCAGCCCCTCCCACTTTATATTCCTCACCAGTCAGCTGACCTCTAGTCTCTGCCCCCCACCCATGCTGTGAACTGAATGGGCAGCTACGAAGAGGCTGAGTGGGGGCCGCGGGCTCCAGGAACAGCCCAGCTGGGCGGCCACAGGCTCCAGGAACAGCCCAGCTGGGCGGCCACAGGCTTCAGGGACAGCCCTGCTGGGTGGCCGCGAAAAGGCTGGGAGAGTGGATGTGGGCTTCAGGAACAGCCCAGGATTCGGTGACCCCTGGCAAATTGTCATTCGACCCCCGAGGGGGTCCCGACCCCCAGATTGAGAACCACTGTTCTACAGGATAACGAAGCACTCCTGACTGCCATAACTATAGAGACCTAAAGGTTATTGACAAAAATAATAAAGTTTTCTAGGTTGGCAATTTAACTTAATTACATATTCATTGGAAAAGGAAAAAAAATTAGCTGGCCATGTTACTATTTCCATATATCACCTGCTATTCAAAATACATCTCATTGTAAACTCACTCACCAACAACATCCATCTTCTTCCTCCTTGTCACTGTCTGCTTCTCTACTCAGACTACAGTACCTTGAAAAAGTATTCATGCCCCTTGACATTTTCCACATTTTGTCATGTTACAACCCAAAAATGTATTTTATTGGGATTTTATGTGATAGACCAACACAAAGTGGCACATAATTGTGAAGTGGAAGGAAGATGATAAATGGTTTTAAATTTCTTTTATTAATAAATATGTGAAAAGTGTGGTGTACATTTGTATTCAGCCCCCTTTACTCTGATACCTCTAACTAAAATCTATTAGAGCCCTTTCACACTGGGGCGGTTTGCAGGCGCTATTGCGCTAATAATAGAGCCTGCAAACTGACTTGAAAGTGCCGCTGCCTTAATTCCAGTGTGAAAGCCGAGAGGGCTTTCACACTTGAGCGATGCGCTGGCAGGACGGTAAAAAAAGTCCTGCTAGCAGCATCTTCGGAGCGGTGAAGGAGCGGAGTGTATACCGCTCCTTTACCGCTCCTGCCCATTGAAATCAATGGGACGGCGCGGCTATACCGCCGGCAAAGCGCCTCTGCAGAGGTGCTTTGCGGTGGTTTTTAACCATTTCTCGGCCGCTAGCGGGGGTAAAACCGCCCCGCTAGCGGCCGCATACCGACGGTAAAGCGCCGCTTACAATAGTGTGAAAGGGCTCTTAGAACCAATTGCCTTCAGAAGTCACCTAATTAGCGAATAGAGTCCACATGTGTGTAGTTTAATCTCAATATAAATACAGCTGTTCTGTGATGCCCTCAGACATTTGTTAGAAAACCTTTGTGAACAAACAGCATCATGAAGGCCAAAGAACACACCAGACAGTTTAGGGATAAAGTTGTGGAGAAGTTTAAAGCAGGGTTAGGTTATAAAAAAATATCCCGTGGGAAAAAGACACATATGGAAGAGACAAAGAGAGCTGCACACCCCGAAAATATCTATTATGTTTTGGAAGGATTTTCCCCAGTGAAGCTTTTAAACAGCAATATGCAAAAATCGTAAAAAGTGGTCTATTAATTATAGAAAAATATTTTATTGGAAAGCAAAGTCCAATGACATGACTTAATTAACCTGATCCAATAGCATAATTCATATTCCACAGTACAATAAAAAACACAAATACACATCATTACATTTATCAACATTCCACAATAAAAAACACATGGTACACATCATTATATTCCATCATGTTGTAAAATATATGAGCCCGACGCGTTTCGACCTAGATATGGTCTTTTCAGGGGGACAAATAGATCTAAAAAATATATATATATTGCATATGTATAAAACGGAAAAAGTATATCATCCTTCATTACATTGAATGAACTATGATGGCATGTTTTTACCGTTTAAAAGTGGAATAGATGTTGTGTGGTCCAAGATGGAAGGAACCGTTAGAAGAACCGGGGGGCCAGAGGGCCGCCACCCCCCCGCCGACGGAAGAGGAGCCGACCCCAAGGGGCTTGCAAAGAGCCACACTATCGCGCCCCCCATGGGGCGACGGAGCACGCACCTGCAATGGACATCCATGATAGCCATCGTCAATTAGAGAAAATTAAACAATAATATTAACCACTTCCCGCCCGGCCCATAGCAGATGACGGCCGGACGGTGGTTCCGTTATCCTGACTGGGCGTCATATGACGTCCAGCAGGACAACATGCCGCCGCGCGCATTGCGGCGATCAGTGGAGCAGTGTGTCAGCCTGACACACCACTACACCGATCTTGGTAAAGAGCCTTATTTTTGATAAAAAATTTTTTGGGTATAGTGTTGTATGACCGCGCAATTGTCATTCAAATTGCAACAGCACTGAAAGCTGAAAATTGGCCTGGGCGGGAAGGTGTCTAAGTGTCCGGTATTGAAGTGGTTAATATAAGTATTCCAAAATGTATATATTGGGACTGGCAAAGGATAAATTATCTTTATATTAATATATCACGGTAATGCGTCCTATAAAAATGACTCACCAAATTTAAATAATAATGAGCATCACGATTAATGAATCAACACTTTTTCCTTTTATATACTACTATAATGCCTTATTAAATTATTATTTAAATTTGGTGAGTCGTTTTTATAGTACGCATTACCGTGATATATTAATATAAAGATAATTTATTCTTTGCCAGTCCCAATATATACATTTTGGAATACTTATATTAATATTATTGTTTAACTTTCTCTAATTGACGATGGCTATCATGGATGTCCATTGCAGGTGCGTGCTCCGTCGCCCCATGGGGGGCACGATAGTGTGGCTCTTTGCAAGCCCCTTGGGGTCGGCTCCTTGTCCGTCGGCGGGGGGGTGGTGGCCCTCTGGCCCCCCGGTTCTTCTAACGGTTCCTCCCATCTTGGACCACACAACATCTATTCCACTTTTAGACAGTAAAAACATGCCATCATAGTTCATTAAATGTAATGAAGGATGATATACTTTTTCAATTCTGAACATATGCAATATATATATTTTTTTAGATCTATTTGTCCCCCTGAAGAGACCATATCTAGGTCGAAATGCGTCGGGCTCATATATTTTACAACATGATGGAATATAATGATGTGTACCATGTGTTTTTTATTGTGGTATGTTGATAAATGTAATGATGTGTATTTGTGTTTTTTTATTGTACTGTGGAATATGAATTGTGCTATTGGATCAGATTAATTAAGCCATGTCATTGGACTTTGCTTTCCAATAAAATATTTTTCTATAATTAATAGACCACTTTTTTCGGTTTTTGCATATTGCTGTTTTAAGGCCCCACTGGGGAAAATCCTTCCAAAACATAATTCATGTTTTTGGGGTGTGCAGCTCTCTTTGTCTCTTCCACATGTGTCTTTTTCGTGTCTTTTTCCCATTGTATTTTCTTTTGGGTGGTTAAACACCCCTTCCCCATTTTGACACAATAGAGATAAGACATGAGCTGTGTGTATTTCATGCCATCCTCACTTTTCTTGCACTTGTATTTGGTATAATTAAGGGATTAGATTGAGATCCAATCTTTCCCCTTTCCATGCATCAGGGGGCACTTTTTAGACTCCCGATCTGCATGACGCTCAAATATCTTACACGATTTTTTTGTATAACGTAATTGGACCATATATATACAAGAGGGTGGGATTATGGAATCAGCACACAGCTCTTGTGCAAAACCAATAACAACAATTTTTCTTTTTAAAAAAATGGTATTTTATGACCTTTTGAATCTAATTACTCCAATACCCTGGTGGCACGATCAATGCCATCAGGCCACTTGTGTGTGGATCGTTGTGAATCCTGGGGAGTTTGGCTGGGCCTGCCCTCCGCCCCCCCGTGGGGGTGGGGTCTGGCCCCTTGTGGCTTCCCGGCAACGGGGGGTATGTGGGGTCACCGCATGCCCCCCATTCTGCCTAGGTCGGCGGCGGGGCATCCGTCCTCGAACGCTGAGATGGGCTCTGCTTTGCCAGCGGTGTCCCTTGTTCATCTCCGGACGGTTTGTGACGTAGTGCGCATGCACGCAGCATCATGACATCACACGCATTGCGGCGAATATGAAGACAGTGGTCACAGCCTTCGGGTCTTCCTGGACACTGAGGGAGCCACACGTGGGTCGCTTTTACTAGCGGCCTGTGTGTCATGTCCATGGGGGGGAGGGGGAGCATTTGCACCTGTGTGTGACCACCCATCTGCCCAATTTCAGGTATATAATAGACTGATGACTGAAAATTATTTCATTGTTCCATGCAGGCCAGGATGGGAGGCGCTGCATTTACTTTTTCTCTCGGTATTGAGTCCTCGCCTTTGGTGCATGCTCCTTTGCCCCATGGGGGGGGCGCGATAGTGTGGCTCTTTGCAAGCCCCTTGGGGTCAGCTCCTCTTCCGTAGGTGGGGGGTGGCGGCCCTCTGGCCCCCCGGTTCTTCTAATGGTTCCTCCCATCTTGAACCACCCAACATCTATTCCACTTTTAAACGGTAAAAACATGCCATCATAGTTCATTCAATGTAATGAAGTATGATATACTTTTTCAATTCTGAACATATGCAATATATATATTTTTTAGATCTATTTGTCCCCCTGAAGAGACCATATCTAGGTCGAAACGCGTCAGGCTCATATATTTTACAACATGATGGAATAAAATGATGTGTACCATGTGTTTTTTATTGTGGAATGCTGATAAATGTAGAGATGTGTATTTGTGTTTTTTATTGTACTGTGGAATATGAATTGTGCTATTGGATCAGATTAATTAAGCCATGTCATTAGACTTTGCTTTCCAATAAAATATTTTCCTATAATTAATAGACCACTTTTTTCGATTTTTGCATATTGCTGTTTTAAAGCCCCACTGGGAAAAATCCTTCCAAAATATAATATAAAATAATATCCCAAGCTTTGAACATCTCACGGAGCTCTGTTCAATCCATCATACGCAAAATGGAAAGAGTATGCCACAACTGCAAACCTACCAAGACATGGCCGTCCACCTAAACTGACAGGCCGGACAAGGAGAGCATTAATCAGAGAAGCAGCCAAGAGGCCCATGGTAACTCTGGAGGAGCTGCAGAGATCCACAGCTCAGGTGGGAGAATCGGGCACTCCACAAATCTGGCCTTTATGGAAGAGTGGCAAGAAGAAAACCATTGTTGAAAGAAAGCCATAAGAAGTCCTATTTGCAGTTTGTGAGAAGCCATGTGGGTGACACAGCAAACATGTGGAAGAAGGTGCTCTGGTCAGATGAGACCACAATTGAACTTTTTGGCCTAAAAGCAAAATTCTATGTGTGTGGCAGAAAACTAACACTCCACATCACCCTAAACACACCATCCCCACCGTGAAACATGGTAGTGGCAGCATCATGTGGTGGGGGTGCTGTTATTTAGCAGGGACAGGGAAGCTGTCAGAGTTGATGGGAAGATGGATGGAGCCAAATACAGGGCAATCTTAGAAGATAGATTATGTTAGAGTCTGCAAAAGACTTGAGACTGGGGCGGAGGTTCACCTTCCAGCAGGACAACGACCCTAAACATACAGCCAGAGCTACAATGGAATGGTTTAGATCAAAGCATATTCATGTGTTAGAATGGCCCAGTCACAGTCCAGACCTAAATCCAATTGAGAATCTGTGGCAAGACTTGAAAATTGCTGTTCACAGACGCTCTCCATCCAATCTGACAGAGTTTAAGCTATTTTGCAAAGAAGAATGGGCAAAAATGTCCCTCTCTAGATGTGCAAAGCTGGTAGAGACATCCCCAAAAAGACTTGCAGCTGTATTTGCAGAGAAAGGGGGTTCTACAAAGTATTGACTCCGGGGGGCACCATGCAAATGCCCCCACACACTTTTCACATATTTATTTGTAAAAAAAAATGAAAACCATTTATCATTTTTCTTCCACTTCACAATTATGTGCCACTTTGTGTTGGTCTATCACATAAAATCCCAATAAAATACATTTACGTTTTTGGTCGTAACATGACAAAATGTGGAAAATTTAAAGGGGTATGAATACTTTTTCAAGGCACTGTATATCATAATCGTATCATATCCAGTCCTCGTATTTACAAGAAAATGTGTCCATTTGATAGCGAGATCAGGATGTAAGGGGTCTGCACACTTCTGGTCTTGAGGTTACCTGATCATATGCCTTGGGTGTATTTACTGTTGTATAATGCTATATACATGATTTATAATATGAAATATAGATTCATCTTAATATCAGAATTTTTCTATTTGTTGAGATTCCCTCTTCTCGATGCAATGAAAAGTGTCCTCCTGGATATTATAAAGCTTTTGAACAATCAATCCATCTTTGCTGCTACAATTGTGTCCCATGTTCTGAAGGGGAGACTTCCAACACAACAGGTGTTTATTTATTATATTATATCAATGTAAAAAACAAATAAATACTGAAGTGTATCAAAATCCAAGAACATGATGTAGAAATTGCATTTATTTTTACAGAGAAACTAATGGAAGGAGAGTACTCACCTTTTCTCCAACAGTCCTGTTCCTCGCCAGCACCAACGTCTTCTTTATCATTCTACTTTCAGCACATATTCAGCCATATTTATTGGCCAGGGCAGGGTGACATGACTCCTGAGCATGGGCAGGAACTAGTCATCCTAATACACAGGGATCATGCCGGCCGCTGTAAACTGAGCTGCACATATTCAGCTCAGTTTACAATCCAGGGATTGCTGTGAGTAGGCAGGTAGGTGTAGTTTATTGCAGAAGAGATATTGCATGCCTCTGCTTCAATAAAAAGCCTGACTGCTCACTCAGATGCCGAGGAGGGGGGGGGAAATGGAAGCCACCGATGCCTGTGGAGAGCAGGGGAAGGGAGAGCTGTCACCGCCGCCCCGAGGAGCAAGGGAAGCCGTCAGTGAAACACTGCATAGATATGGGGTGTTGGTATTTTGTGGGGGGTATTTTTGTGGGGGTAATTATATGGGGTATTTTTTTGTGGGGGCGGGCGGCAAACAGTGCCCCCGACTGCCGGGGGCACTGTTTGCCGCCCGCCCCCACAAAAAAATCATCACTGGCCGATGGTGTAGACAGGGAGCACTCCCTTGGAGGAGAAAAAGGTAAGAAAATACTGGATTTGTGCAGGTTGCATAAGCGCGTTCAGGTATTAATCTCTTTAGATAAAATTCTGCCATTGCATTCAAGTAGGCCTGAGAACCTCTTCAGTATTGTGTGGAGTAGCTTTAAGGTCTTCCATGTTCATAATCTCGTTAACTTTTTCAAAACAAAGAGATTTCGAAGGTGGACATGTTTGCTTCCACTGTAGTAGAATACACGCCTTTGCGGCATTCAAAAGGTGTATAGTGGAGGAGGCATAACAAACTGCAGGAGAAAGGAAGTGACTTAAAGGGACACATTTCTGCTAAATTCTGCTCCCAAACCTTTCCAGCTAGAGCTGGAAATTAGGAATGGGCCGAACACCCCCCTGTTCGGTTTGCACCAGAAATTCCGAACAGGGGAAATGTCCTAACCCAAATGGTGAACCCCATTAAAGTCTGTGGGAGATGAACAGGAAAACGTGCCCATTTTGAAGGCTTATATGCAAGTAATTGGCCATAAAAGGGGTATGGGAGTCTGGGTACTGCCCTGTACTTTAAGGGGCTATCAAGCCAGCAGAGAGTCCTTCATGTATTTTGTGATTTTATGAGATATTTCTTATCAAAATTATCAGAGAGTTTAACCCTGACTCTAGGTACCAGGAGCCCACAAGTGTGCTAGCCTAATATCTCTTTTCTTGTCTGCTCACTTGGGGAAATCCTCTTGGTGGGAGAGATTGATTTTTTGTGCTTATACTACTGTTATTCTGACCTTAACATATAAACTGAATAATTGTTCATCAAAAGTGTGAGCTTATACTTTGTGTGATATCTGGCTAAATAATTATGGTTGTTGTCAGCAGAGGTTGTTGTTACTCAACTGGGGCTCAGAAGTGAACAGGGAACCCAAAATACTCAGAGGATTTATACTTTTTGATAGGCCTGGGCGATAGGTGCAACATACATGCTGCTGGGTTATTATGTACATCAACAGATTTAAGTTGTCTCATGATATCTGACACTTCACGCCAGAAGGGCTGTACCCCTGGAGACTGCCTGAATATGTAAAACAGCATACCCCTTCCTTCACTGCATCTACAAAAGTTACTAGATGCCTAAGGGGAGAACTGGTGGAGGGTAGTTTTAACTCTATACCATCTCGTAAGCATCTTGTAAATCGTCTCCTGGATTCTCTAAGGAGGTTTTATGGGCAAAATTGAGGATTTTTCCTCATTACTGGGCTGATAGTTGAAGTCCTACATCCCATTTTAACAGTAAGGAAGGAATATAAGCAGCCTCCAGCTGGATCAGAGAGAGATGGTAGAAAAGCAATGAAATATAAGTTCACATTTATAACAGATGCGTTCAAGTTCAGTGAAGGGGCGAGCGATACCAGGCTGTCTGGGGTGCTTATGCAGAAAATTGCACAACTGCAGCTCACTCCAGATATCCAAAGGTGGGTCAAAAAGGCTCCAAAACAACAGAGGGAGGGTTTGCCCCTTCTCCTGAGAGAAAGTCAGGGAAATTAGCCGCAGAAGCAGAGGCACTAGCAAAGTTTAGTTTGTAGTGCAGGAACAAACTCAGGATAGCCAACGATTGAAACAAAGGGTGATAGGAGGGACAAGATCAAGGTACAGTAAAAGGTTTCCCACATGACTGCGATCGTTCTCTCCAGAGTGGGATGTTCTCGAAACTCAGATAGTAATTGGGAGGAGATCCAGGCCCAGTTCCATGCAATATCTTGGGAGTCCTCTACCTCCATCACCACCCAATGTTTTGCTGAGCCATGACAATACCAGTCAACTTGCCTGGTGAGGTGGGTCAATCTATAGAAGGCCCTTATGTCAGGAAGGCCCAATCCTCCAGAGAGCTTAGGCAATGACAAAAATTGTAGTTTTAAGAGGGACTTCTTACGGGACCACACAAAGTTCCGAAACTTAGTGCATATTTTCCTGAAAAAGGAAAGTGATAGGGAAATAGGTAGGGCTTGGCATAGGAAAAAGACTTAGGGTAGGACCGTCATTTTCAGCACACTGCATTGACCAAACCAAGTTAGAGTCAGGGATTGCCAGACTTGCAGGTCATCTTTAATCTTCCAGAAAAGGGTTTTTGAAATTTGCATAATACAAGTCTCTTGGATCAGGGGTAATGTTGGTCCCTAGATAACGGATCGTCAGAGGCCCAAAGGAAAGAGAAGTGGGCCAAGGCGGCAAGACAGGGAATGAGTGGGAGCAACTTGTTGGCCAACACCTTTGCAAATAATTTCAGGTTCGTGTTTAGCAGTGCTATAGACCGGTAATGCCACAATGTGATGGATTAGCATCCCTTAAAAGATTAGACATATTTGCAGAATGGTGCAGACTATAAAAAATCATTTAACGGAATTCAAAGGAGCAACAGAAAGCATTCCTGCTTGAATGAAATAAATGGGGCATGCAACACGGGAAAAGAATCAGCTTCTTAAAAAAATTCTGAAGTAAAAGAAAAAAAAATAAGGTTTCCAATCTTAACCTTCTTCTAAATGTGTTGGTTGCTTGGCTGTCTCTGACTTGGATACTTTCATTGACCCACAACAAACATGCAACAAGTAAAATCAGAATTATGTTGATATTCCTATTCCTGACTTTTTCAAGTCAATGACCCAGAAAGTTCTGAAACCTTCAATATGAAAGCCTGGCTAGTAGTATTTTCAGAACAAAGGTCAGCAATTGTGGCCTCTCAGTAAAAGTTTCTTTCCAAATACACATGACCTTTTTTTATTTTTTCTGCAGACAGTGAAAAGTGCCATAAATGTCCTGATGAAAAGTGGCCAGACACCAAAAGAGTGATATGTATTCCCAAGACATTTGAGTTTCTGTCATATGAAAATGATGTGCTGGTTTTTGTTTTCTTATTCACATCTCTATTGTTTAGTGTAATAACATTATTCATTTTTGGAGTCTTCATATTTTACTGGGATACACCGACCGTGAAGGCCAATAACCGGACTGTGAGCTTCATCCTCCTGACTGCCATCTTGCTGAGCTTCCTCTGTGTCTTCTTCTTCTTCGGACGTCCTGTGGATATAACCTGCATACTGAGACAAAGTTCATTTGGGATCTTCTTCTCCATCGCAGTTTCTAGTGTTTTGGCCAAGACCATTACAGTTTGCATTGCCTTCAAAGCCTCTAAACCTGGCAGCTACTGGAGGAAGTGGGTGGGATTTAAAGTAGCTCATTTTGTAGTTCTGACCTGTTCCTCTGTCCAAGTTCTGATCTGTGTTATTTGGCTGTCAGCGTCTCCTCCCTACCAAGAGTATGACATGCACTCCTATCCTGGGAAGATCCTCATTCAGTGTAATGAAGGGTCAGTTATCGGGTTCTACTCCATGTTGGGCTATATGGGGTTCCTGGCAGCTGTGAGTTTTGTTCTGGCTTTCATGGTGAGGACATTTCCGGACAGTTTTAATGAGGCCAAGTACATCACCTTCAGCATGCTGGTGTTCTGCAGTGTCTGGATTGCCATGATCCCGGCCTATCTGAGCACCAGAGGGAAATACATGGTGGCTGTGGAGATATTTGCCATATTGGCATCTAGTGCTGGATTATTAAGCTGCATATTTTTTCCAAAGATGTATATTCTGCTGATAAAACCTGATCTTAATGCTAGAAAACATATTCTGCATAGAGATTTCTTATAAATGAATTGATATTGCAACAGTTAAAAAAATAATATTTATGAACTTTTTTCGACCTATCATGAAATATTAATAATATGTAAAAATTGCAGTTTGTATTTAAAAGTCTATATAGAACCTTACTGTTCTATACAGTACACTTATTGTATCGAAAATAAAAGCAATAATATTATGAATGATATTAATGTTTGATTATTTAAAATCTGACCACTTTTTGTTGATGCAAAAAATAGTTTTTAGGTAGAAAAGGATGGTGACAATGGCCCTAGTCAGTCAGTGAGTTTGCTGTGAACAAGGTGGGCAATCAGAAGCTTTGTTGAGTTCTGAAGGCCCACCCTTAGGGCTAGAGCTGTTTAAAGCGGAGGTTCGCTGAAAAAAAAATATTAAAAGCCAGCAGCTACAAATACTGCAGCTGCTGACTTTTAATATATGGACACTTACCTGTCCAGGGAGCCCGCGGTGTCGGCAGCCGAAGCCGATCCGTCCTTCAGCTCTCGGCTACTGCCGCTGCCATCCTCGGTAAGGGAATAAGGAAGTGAAGCCGTGCGGCTTCACTTCCTGGTTCCCTACTGCACATCCTCTCAGGTCCCTGCTGTATTCTGTGTTTCACAGAATACAGTGGTGGAGGAGGACAGAGTAGGCGGCGGAAGTGGCGTAGGTCACTGCAATCACCGCGGTGATCTATGCCAGGAAGTGGGAGCAAATACCTGTATTAGACAGGTATCTGCTCCCTCCTCCCCCTTGAAAGGTGCCAAATGTGACACCGGAGGGGGGGAGGAATCCAAAAAGTGGAAGTTCCATTTTTTGGTGGAACTTCACTTTAAAAGGAAAACAATGACTCCATTATGACCTCCACCAAAATAATGACTGGAGAAAGGGACTGCAATCTTTCTGATGGCATCTACATTAAACATTGCATCCTTGCTCAGGCATCCTTAGTCCCCTCTAGTGATATCATATCAGTCATATTAGCAATGTAAAAAATAATAAAGTTAAACCTGTTTGTACAAGGTGAAGGTGGAGAAGTGTGACCATTCACTGCTCAATGGGAAAACCTAGCTAAAAATTAGGACTTTTATTAGATAAGTGAAAGAGCCCTTCAAGTTCTAAATGTACTATACCAACCAAGAACTCCTGCTCTCTAGTTCCCTTGTCACCTCATCCCATGCTCGTCTCCAGGCCTCTCCCATCCTCTGGAATGCTCTATCCCAATCTGTCCGACTATCTCCTACTTTGTCTGCTTTCAGATAATGGAAAGTCATCTCTCTTCAAAGAAGCCTATTTGGCCCCCACCTAACAACTCTACATTTATTTTCACCTTCAGCACATCCCCCATAGTGATTACCTCTTGTATCTACTGGCCCTCCCTCTTAGATTGTAAGCTCTAACGAGCAGGGCCCTCTGATTCCTCCTGTATTAAAGTGTATTGTAACTGTACTGTCTACCCTCAAGTTGTAAAGAGCTGGGAAAACTGTGGGCGCTATACAAATCCTGTATAATAATAATAATGTACTAGTGTATTTAACCTCCTGCCGACCACTCACAGTAAATATACTACGAGCAGGCAGCAGGTGAAAGCACGGCAGCATACATGTATGTTGCTGGCTTGCTTACTGCATGCCACCTGCCAACTCATGCTGTGATTGGACACAGCATGAGTTTGGCATCAGATTTAAGCCAATGATTTTGGCAGAAACCTGCTGATCTGCTGTGTCCAATCACACACAGAGTTCTGTGTTTACAAACGGGCGGCTCCAGACATTTTTTTTTGGGTGCTGAAAGTATAATGCCCTGTACACATGGTGGGACATTGATCGGACATTCCGACAGGAAAATCCATGGATTTTTTGATTTTTTCCGCCGGATGTTGGCTTGAACTTGTCTTGCATACACATGGTCACACAAAGTTGTCGGAAAATCTGATCGTTCTGAACGTGGTGATGTAAAACACGTACATCGGGACTATAAACAGGGCACTAGCCAATAGCTTTCAGCTCTTTATTTATTCTGAGCATGCGTGGCACTTTGTGCGTCGGATTTGTGCACACAAGATTGGAATTTACGACAACGGATTTTGTTGTCGGAAAATTTTATAGCCTGCTCTCAAATTGTGTGTGTCGGAAATTCCGATGGAAAATGTGTGATGGAGCCCACACACGGTCGGAATTTCCGACAACGAGGTCATATAACACAGTTTCCATTGGAAAATCCTATCGTGTGTACAGGGCATAAGTGGTGGTGCTAATACAGCACGCGTCGCCCTCTTGTGGGCGTGGACAAAAAGTGGGTGTTTTTTCATGGTCTCTCCCATTGTATAGACCAGTGGTCTCAAAACTGTGGCCCGATGTGGCCCTTTGTTTTCCTTAATCTGGCCCTTGGGGCACTAGGTCTCGCACTGATACTAGACACCATTCCTACCACTGACACCAAAAATGAGGTACTATTCCTCCCCCTAATGTCAAAGATGAGGACATTTTCTACTCCCACTGGCCACAGTCTGGCCCCCCTAAAGTCTGAAGGACAGTAAAAATGGCCCTTTGTTTAGAAGGTTTGGAGATAGCTGGTATAGACAAAATAGGGCCTTCAGGCACACAGAATTGATTGTTGAAGTAATACAAGCCCAAATAGAACCAGCGATGATAAACCCCAGCATATATAAGGGCCAGCAATGATAACCCCTAGTACATATTAGGGCCAACCAGAACACCCAGCACAGCATAAGGGCACTTTCACACTGGCAGCACCCGGGCGTCGGCGGTAAAGCGCAGCTATTTTTGGCGGTGCTTTGCCGCCGTTTTTGCTGCGCTTTTCGGCCACCAGCGGGGCACTTTTGACCCCCGCTAATGCCTGAAAAAGGGTTAAAAGTGCCTGCAAAGCGCTGCTGCAGTGGCGCTGACCATTGATTTCAATGAGCAGGGGTGCTGTAGGAGCGGTGTATACACCGCTCCTACAGCGCCTCAAAGATGCTGCTTGCAGGACTTTTTTTAGTGTCCTGCCAGCGCACGGCTCCAGTGTGAAACCACTCGGGCTTTCACACTGGAGTGAGAGGAGAGACACTTTACAGGTGGTTTGCAGGTGCTATTTTTAGCACTATAGCGACTGTAAAGCACCTCAGTCTGAAAGGAGTCTAACAGCGAGGGACAGTGAGCAGTATGCAGTGGAGGTCAGTGAGCAGTACACAGCATACAGTGTAGAGCAGGCGTGACCCCTTAGAGTGCCCAGAATAGGAGTGACCCCCTAGAGTGCAAAGAGAAGGAGAGTGACCCCATAGAGAGAGTTCCCCCTTTAGAGGTGACTCTAAAGCTGGTCCCTTTATAGCGCCCAGAGCAGGAGAGATCTTAACCACTTCACGCAAAATCACGTACCTGTGCGTCATCTGGTTGAAATGATTATACCGAAGTGATGCCTGCATCCCGGTACCGTTTCATAGAGCTAGCGGTCGGCTCTCTCATGATAACAACTGAAGCGGCTAATGAGGCATTTATCATAAGGAGCGGAAGGGAACATGCCCCTCCTTCCACATTTCGCCACTCTGCCGGGTCTTCCGTCCCACCTGGAGACCGGAGCGACCATCCGGCACATCCGTCGGCTGTGTGGAGTCCCTAACGAAGCAGCAAAAAACGGCTTTGATCGGGTCTCTGATGTAAAAACACGGAAGCGACTTCACAACATCACTTCCGGTTTACTCGGCTGCCAATGGTGCCAGTTTTAAAAACAATGTCAGTATTCCAAAATACCAATTTTGGCATTTTGAATACTTTGAAGTGCAAAGGAGGGATTTGGGGGTCTTTTAGATTCTCCAAAAAGAGTACCTGTCACTGCCTATTACTGTCACAGGGGACGTTTACATTCCTTGTGACAGCAAAAAAAGTGATTTGATCTTTATATTTTTAAAGGGACAGTGTTAAATAAAAAAAATAAAAAAAAAATAAATACATTTAAAGCGTCCCCCGTCCCTGTGAGCTCGCTCACCAAAGAAAACGCATACATAAGTCACGCCCGCAAATGTAAACAGTGTTCAAATCCCACATGTGTGATATCACCGCGATCGCCAGAGTGAGAGCAATAATTCTATCAAAAGACCTCCTCTGTAACTCTAAACTGGTAACTGTTAAAAATGTTTAAACATCGCCTATGGAGATTTTTAATTACCGTAGTTTGTCGCCATTCCGGGTGTGCATGCAATTTTAAAGCATGACATGTTAGGTATCTATTTACTCTGCATAACATCATCTTTCACAGTATGCAAAAAAAAAAATTGGGCTAGCTTTACAGTTTTCTTATTTTTTAATCAAAAAAGTGTATTTTTTCCAAAACAGTTGCGTTTGAAATACCGCTGCGCAAATACCGTATGACATAAAATATTGCAATGAACACCATGTTATTCCCTAGGGTTTTTAATATTATATATATAATGTGTGGGGTTCTAAGAAATTTTCTAGCAAAATATACTGATTTTAACTTATATGCAACAAGTGTCAAAAATAGGCTTGGACTTAAAGTGGTTAAGATGTATGTGGGGTCCCACCAAAGTACATACCAGACTATATTTTAGGAAGATATCCCATGTAAAAATATAAAAAGAACATTCTACCCCCACAAAATGATTTTGATTTCTGAGCATGTACCCTGGCTAGCTAGGAAAGGGAGGGGCAATGAGTATGCACCTTCCCTCCTGAACCATACCAGATCATATGTCCAGACAACAAGTAACTTGTGTTAGCTAATGGTCTCCTCCTCATCCAGTGGATGTTGGGATCTTGGTAAGTTTTTTAGATTTTGGAATCCTTCTTTAACTTCTTGCTGACCAGCTGCCCTCATTATACTGCGGCAGGTCGGCTCTCCTGCGCAAACCGCCTTAGGTGTATATTGGTCTGTGCAGGGAGGATAGCGGGCACGAGCGTACCCATGTGTCCCGTGGACTCGATGTCCACCGGCAACCAGCGATCGCGGTGTAAACAAGGCGATTGCCCGTTCTACCAGATGACATGTCAGAGATCTACTGTTCCCAGTGATCGGGAACAGCGATCTCTGTCATGTCCCAGTGAGCCCATTTATACAGTAATCAGTGAATTTTTATAGCACTGATCACTGTATAAATGTCAATGGTCCCAAAAAAGTGTCAAAAGTGTCCGATCTGTCCACTGTAATGCCGCAGTCCCGCTAAAAATCGCTGATCACCACCATTACTAGTGAAAGAAATATAACAAAATGTCATAAATCTAACTCTATTTTGTAGATGCTATAACTTTTGCGCAAACCAATCAATATACGCTTATTACGATTTTTATTTTTTTTTACCAAAAATATGTAGAAGAATATGTATCGGCCTAAGCTGAGGAAGAAAATATATTTTTTTATATATTTTTGGGGGATATTTATTATAGCAAAAAGTAAAAAATAATGTGTTTTTTTTCAAAATTGTCGCTCTTTTTTTTGTTTATAGCACAAAAAGCTCCACATGTGCAGGGCGCTGCTGTCCCTGCGCGCTATTCTAAAAGTTCTTTGGTGTGGGCCTTTTTTGAGACAAGTGCATCAGATCGCACCGCTGCTATTTGCAACATATGTCTCAAGCGTATCTCACATGGCCAAAACATCTCCCGCTTGGGCACCACATGCTTGACCAGACATATGTTAACCTGCCATGCAGTTTGCTGGCAAGCGTGTCTAAAGGCCCACACCAAAGAGCAAAGAGGACCTTTCCTTGCTCCTCATCAGCTGAGATCTCCAACCCCACTATATCTTCAGTCCTCTCTGAGACCTGCACTGAGAGGAATGAAGGTGTAGAATTAGGTGTGTCACAGCCAAGTACTTGTGGGCAATCTGCTTTCGGTACACCAACGTCAGATTGTACCAGGCAAATTTCCCTGCCCCAGCTGCTGCACCGCTGAAAGAAGTTCGCTCCCAGCCATCCACATGCCCAGCGGTTGAATGCTAGCTTGGCAAAATTGCTAGCACTTCAACTGCTACCTTTTCAGTTGGTAGACTCTGCCCCCTTCCGTGAGTTTGTGGAATGTGCAGTTCCTCAGTAGCAGGTACCCAAACGCCACTTTTTCTCATGGAAGGCGATTCAGGCTCTCTACCGGCATGTGGAAGACAATGTCTTGGCCTCTCTGGACAGGGCGGTCAGTGGTAAGGTGCATATTACCCATGGTCCAGCAGGCATGGACAGGGACGTTACCTAAGTTTCATGGCCCATTGGGTCACTCTGCTGGCAACTGGGAAGGATGCAGGACAAGGTGCAGTTGTGTTGGAGGTTGTTCCGCCACCACGCCTCCAAAATGCCACTACTAATGATTGTGACACACCTCTCTCCTCCACCCCCTCCTCTTCTTCTTCCTCCATGGCCTCTTCCTGTGCTTTGTCCTCGGAACCAGCGGTGCTTCATAGGCATTCAAGGGGCTACACAAGTACGCAGGCCAAAAGATGCCATGCGGTGCTTGAGCTGGTGTGCTTGGGGGACAGGAGCCACACTGGGGCAGAGGTTCTGTCAGCTCTGCAGGGGCAGGTTCAGAGGTGGTTGACGCCACGCCAACTTAAGGCAGGAATGGTGGTTTGCGACAATGGCACCAACCTCCTCTCCGCCCTCTGACAGGGACAACTGACCCATGTGCCCTGTTTGGCTCACGTCCTTAACTTGGTGGTGCAGCAGGTCTTGGGCAGGTACCCTGGCTTAAAGGATGTCCTGAGGCAGGCCAGGAAAGTCTGTGTGCATTTCCATTAATCATATAATGCCAGTGCTTGGCTGGCAGACCTCCAAAAGGAGTTTAACCTGCCCAAGAACCGCCTAATCTGTGACATGCCCACCAGGTGGAACCTAATGTTGGCCATGCTGCAGTGGCTGCACACACAGCAGAGGGCCATCAATGAGTACCTGTGCGACTATGGCACCAGGACAGGGTCAGGGGAACTTGTTTTTTTTCCCCACGCCAGTGGGCCTTGATCAGGGATGCATGAACTGTCCTGTCACCATTTGAGGAGGCCATGAGGATGGTGAGTAGTGACAGTGCATGCATCAGTGACACTGTCCCCCTTGTCCACCTGTTGGAGCACACGCTGCGTGGAATAATGGACAGGGCACTTGAGGCAGAACAGAGGCAGGAAGAGGAGGACTTCCTTAGCTCTCAAGGCCTCCTTTATCCAGACAGTGTTCCTGCGTGCCCGCCGATCATACAGGAAGAGGATGAGGAGGAGGAGGATTGTGTCAGTATGGAGGTGGAGCCCGGTACTCAGCATCAGCAGCAGTCTTTAAGGGATCAGTCCCAAGAAACACATGGACTTGTACGTGGCTGGAAGGAGGTGGCTGCGGACCATGTCGTCCTTAATAACCCAGAGGACTCCGGACCCAATGCCTCAGCAAACCTACACTGCATGGCCTCCCTGATCCTGCAAAGCCTGCGTAAGGATCCTCGTATTCGTGGTATCAAGGAGAAGGACCAATACTGGCTGGCAACCCTCCTTGATCCACATTACAAGGGTAAGGTTGTGGACCTTATCTTGCAGTCGCAGAGGGAGCAGAGGATGAAACATCTTCGGGAGGCCATGCAGAAAAGTCTGTGCAACGCATTCCAAGAGACTGGGAGGTTACAAACTTATGTTTCTGGACAACATGTTGCTGAGGCTTCGGTCAGTCAAAGAAGGAGCGGTGGAGAAGGTGGCCGTCTGACCGATGAGTTCAGACAATTTTTTAGTCCGCAGCCCCAAGGTATGATCGGTTCCAGCAACCATCGCCAGCGTCTGTTTTACATGGTGCAGGAATACCTAGGGGCAAGATCTGACTTGGACACCTTTCCCACCAAAAATCCTCTGGGTTACTGGGTCTTGAGGATGGATCACTGGCCAGAGCTTGCACAGTATGCAATTGAGCTACTGGCCTGTCCTGCATCCAGCGTTCTTTCGGAACGCACATTCAGTGCTGCTGTAGGCTTTGTAACCTATCACAGGGTGCGTCTGTCCACCGACTCGGTCGATCGACTGACCTTCATAAAAATGAATCAGTCTTGGATCACCACCAGCTACCAAGCATCTGATGCTGATGTAACCGAATATTTTTTTTTGAAATGTCAGATCCCTTCAAAGACTGCCTATGCTGATGCTGAGTGACTATCCTGTTATGCTGAGTAATTATCCTCTTCCTCCTCAATGATCATGCTGATAGCTTGTAAGAACATTTTTGGTTCTGGGCGCCGCCACCAGTGCCTAAGGCCCAATTTTTAAGCCCCTGTTTAACAGGGGTATGTAATTACAATTTTTGATGCAATTCTTTGCAGCAGGGCTAGTTCCTGCGCTCCAACTAGAGTATCTGTGAGGGGTTGTAGTGTTGTGGCACCAGCACCAGTGCCTAAGGCCCAATTTTTCAGCCCCTGTTTAACAGGGGTGTGTAATTACAATTTTTGATGCAATACTTTGCAGCAGGGCTTGTTGCTGCGTTCCAACTAGAGTATCTGTGAGGGGTTGCAGTGTTGTGGCACCAGCACCAGTGCCTAAGGCCCAATTTTTCAGCCCCTGTTTAAAAGGGGCATGTAATTACAATTTTTGATGCAATACTTTTTCAGCAGGGCTCGTTCCTGCATTCCAACTAGAGTATCTGTGAGGGGTTGCAGTGTTGTGGCACCAGCACCAGTGCCTAAGGCCCAATTTTTCAGCCCCTGTTCAACAGGGACATATAATTAGAATTCTTGATCTAATATTTCACAGCAGGGCCTGTTTCTGCGCCCACCAAGATTAACTGTGAGGACTTACAGTGTTGTGGCACCAGCACCACCACCACCACCAAAGGCCCAGTTTTTCAGCCCCTGTTCAACAGGGGCATGTAATTACAATTCTTGATCTAATATTTCACAGCAGGGCAAGTTTCTGCATCCACCAAGATTAACTGTGAGGACTTACAGTGTTGTGCCACCAGCACCACCACCACCACCACCAAAGGCCCAATTTTTCAGCCCCTGTTCAACAGGGACATGTAATTACAATTCTTGATCTAATGTTTCACAGCAGGGCCCGTTCCAGCGCCCACCAAGAGTAACTGTGGGGACTTACAATGTTGTGGCAACAGCACCACCACCACCAAACCAAAGGCCCAATTTTTCTGGCCCTATTCAACAGGGGCATGTAAGTACAATTCTTGATCTAATATTTCACAGCAGGGCCCTGTGAGGGCTTACAGTGTTGAGGCCACAACAACACCTAAGGCCCAAATTTCTGCTGAGTATATAGGGCAGGCCCCTACTTTCAAACATCCAACTTACAAACGACTCCTGCTTGCAAACGGAAGGAGACAACAGGAAGTGAGATGAAATCTACCCCACAGGAAGGGAAATTCTCTCCTGTAAGAGTTAATATGGGAAAAAATGTTCTCCTTTCTCAAATTCTCAAAAAACATTTGTCATTGGGACAAAAAGTGAGGTGAAATCTTCTGAAGAGGAGCACAGACAGCAAAACAAATGTCACAGGGGTGATAACCCTTCCCTATGTTTTTCAAAAACAGATTTTTTGGCTGGATCTACACTTTAAAAATGTACCAGTTCAAAATTACAAACAGATTCTACTTAACAACAAACCTACAGTCCTTGTCTTGTTTGCACCGCCTGTATACTGCTGTTCAGAGTATATAGGGCCTTGGGGCCCCACGCCTTTCCTTTTTTTAATTTGGGTGCGGTGTTCCCCTTAATATCCATACATGACCCATAGGGCCTGGTAATGGACTGGAGGGTACCCATGCCGTTTGTCTCACTGATTTTCATCCATATTGCCAGGACCCGACATTACATTAAAGCCGCAAGCAGTTTTAAATGACTTTTATTCCTTTAAAAATGTCATTATGTGCAGGGACTGTCCTAAGCACGGGAAACACGCGCCACTTTACAGGCATACTATAGACACCCCCCAGGTATGATATTTAAAGGAATATTTCACTTTTTTTTTTTTTACTTTAAGCATCATTAAAATCACTGCTCCCGAAAAAACGTCCGTTTTTAAAAGTTTTTTTTGCATTGATACATGTCCCCTGGGGCAATACCCTTTTTAGGACAATACCATGAAAAGTAGCCTTTAAAATGAGCACTTTTGATTTCGAACGTTCGAGTCCCATAGATGTCAATGGGGTTCTAACGTTCGTGCGAATTTTCGGTCCGTTCGTAGGTTCTGGTGCGAACCGAACCGGGGTGGGTGTTCGGCTCATCCCTACTCCTGGCAATCCCGGATCGTGTTATGTTAACATATCGTGTTATGTTAATGGCGTTTTGTCATTGGACGTCTAATGACGAAACGTAGACGGCCAATGACGAAACGCGCAGGGCGTGGCCTGATAAACATCGTGCGTCATCTCCCAACGAATACGGGATTGTTTGATGGTTTAAACTCAGATCTTTTGGCCTTGAATTGAACTTGTATAATGAGAGTACCATTCTGTTACTTTTGGAATAAAGGTTTTAAACGTTTTTACGCTATGGGAACCCCTTCTCTTTTATGTTAACATAACATGATCCGGGATTGCCAGGAACTGCTGCACATTGGCATAAACTGTGACCGCGCAATACCCCTGCAGGGGTGAAAGTATCTGGTGAGTGTTTGCACAGTAAGAGCACGAATATCAAGCACTGTCACTAATGAACACTGGAATAAGAAGATTGTATTGAGTAATATTGTTTACCAAGAGGAACATGCTTTCAAGCATAACTATCACCTGTGCACTATAATTAAGACTATTCAAAGCAACATTGTTTTTTCTGATTAACACTTGTTATTTTGAGCACAAGTCACTTTACCATTGACTGCATTTTTCTCCCTTCCCCCTTTCCCTTCCATTTCCCTCTCTCCCCCTCCCTTCCTTTTTCCCTTCCACTCACCTTAGCACTTTATATCAATGCATGGTATGAATACATGGGTATATTTTGATATAACAGCATCACATGGTAGACAGTGAGTTGCATAGGATCAGCCACTGTCTGAAGCAAATTACATATACATCATTTTCTATTTTTATGTAAAATCACTTTTGGTTGTTACTTCTTTTTTGGGATAAAGTTTTTCAAGAATTTTTATCAACCAGCATTTTTACACTTTCACTCACCTATTAGAGGTGACTTTAACATGTTATCATAGTGTTATAACACTTTGCCATAAAACCAAAACAGTGCCGCACCCACACCTAATTTCTTCTCGGACCTAGAAATAGAACATGTTTTAAATATTTCCAACAGAATCAATTCCTATCGGGAAAACCGTTTGTCTGTATGCTATTCTGACGGACTAAAAACGAAGCAAGGGCAGATATTGGCTACTGGCTATTGAACTTCTTTTTTCTAGTCCCATCGTACGTCATCGCATTCTAAACGATTTAACTTTGGTGTGATCGTGTGTAGGTACACGTCGTAACTCCGTCGAAAAAACTGTCAGAGTTCAGGTCATCTGTACGCGGCATTAGTGTTGATTCTCACCAACCTTACTTCAGTAGGGGATGAGAGACTTGTTTTTGCTTTGACG
Source organism: Lithobates clamitans (assembly GCA_037952925.1). Taxonomy (NCBI): domain Eukaryota; kingdom Metazoa; phylum Chordata; class Amphibia; order Anura; family Ranidae; genus Lithobates; species Lithobates clamitans. The sequence goes on along the minus strand of JBBGZY010000588.1, from coordinate 567,169 downwards.
CAGATTGTGTTTCACGGCCCGCTTCTTCAGGAAAATGTGCTGTATTAAAACACTAGAATAAGAAATATTATATACATCAATTCCAATTTCATTTTATCAATCAGTAAAATGGCACAATCATTTTGTTGCCATATACCTCAAAATATATACAAAAACATATCAATGGAGTCAAAACACGTGATCTGCTGCCACCTTCGGGTCTCACAGAATAGCCCACAGTTAGCTCATGAAGGAGACTAAGCTCCTATTTATCATTTCATATAAATATCTGAAAAGATATATCATATGAATCTACTAATGATATATGTATCAAGACCCATAAGCATAGCACTGTATGTAACGTGAAAGGGCAGAGGGACATGGGGCCCCTTATGGTTACAATCTGCACCCTAATATGCAGCACTGATGGGCACTGATAGGTGTCACTGATGGGCATGGATAGGCGGCACTGATGGGCACTGATTGACATCACTGATGGCCACGTATTGGTATCACTTCTGGGAACTGACTGGCATCACTGCTGGGCACTGTTGGGGCTGCACTGATGATCAGTGCCCTGATTACCTGTGCAGATCTCCCCTGTGAGGAATTACCACTGATCGGCTCTCCATCTCCTCACACGCTGGCAGTGTGAGTAGAGGAAAGCCGATAACCGGTATTTCCTTGTTTACATGTGGTCAGCTGTGATTGGACACAAAAGGAAGCAGTTAATTAACAAAAAGTTAACCAACCAAGGGGTGGTGGGATTTTGTGTGAAGCACGTTGGCAGCAGAGAAAGTATTTTGGTGAACATACAAGGACATTTGATCAGTAATAGTTTATTAAGATCTAAATTGTAACCATACATGATTTCGGTATCAAAGGTATAAGGTAAAATACATAATGCATCTTGGCATATAGCACAATACATATAAATATACATGTAACACCAGTAACAATGGTAGCAATGGGTAAGACAATAACAATAAAATTGGTTTCTCATGGAATAGCCACATGAAATATCCTGGTTCACCACAAGAGGATTGGTTAAGAGTGATTCGTACGTATTGCCTGCAGGACCTACGGCCTCGCTAGACCTGTCGGGGTTCATAATAAATAATGACTTGGGTAATCAGGTAAAAGCATAAGGACACGGCAATCGGTAGCTCTACGCGTTTCGTGGCTTAAAGTGCCACTCATCAGGAGCAGGCGCGTGTATGGTCTGTAAATAAATAGTATTGAAAATGAGCAAAGGGTGAAAAAAATAAACAAAAATGAGATGGGAGGTAAAATGTAGAACCTCCTAAAACAAGGCTTACTTGTTAAAATTAAGTGTGTCAATGATGTAGTGGCAAGGCACCACAAGTGGTCCAGGAGGATCTCCAACCGGGAGCTGAGGCGGACAGCCCCGCGGGGACATAAGGGGTGACATCCAGGGCAGGCACGGCAGTGGGAACCTTCAGGGTGATAAGTGAACAAAATCGTGAGCAAAAAAAAAGGAAGAATGGAGGGGAAAAGAAGGGAAAGGGGGAGAATGGAAGGGGGGTAAAACGAAAAGAATGGGAAGAAAGGAGGGGAAGATAGAAGGGGGAGGGGGGAAGGGGGGGGAGAAAATAAGGGGGGGGGGAGGGAAAGTGGGAAGGGAAGGGAGGATGGAGGGCAGGGTGCCTGTGCTAGTGAAAGAACGAAAAACAAGCGGGCAAGAAAGGTAGCCTGAGTTTGGATGGAAAGAGAGAGTGAAAGGACAATGAAGTGATGGAAACCTTAGTGACGGAATTGAGGATGAAAAGAAGGTGAGGGCAGGGGGTGAAGCCGTGAGTGGTGAACGTGATGACGTCACGTTCACCACTGGTTGGTTAACTTTTTGTTAATTAACTGCTTCCTTTAGATGTCAATGGGATGGATATCTATGACCTTATCAGGCCATGATGTCAATTAAAGTCCCTAGCCACTTCAGCCCCGCTCACTGTATATATACGTCATTTTTTTGAAGATGGATATCTCGGTAACGGCAGCAGCTGCTGCCACAACCGAGATATCCATCTTTTCAGTGAGCGGTTCTGTACACGATAATGGTGGTCTCAGCGGCGGGTTCGCCGCGAGATCACCGTTATCGGCGGCGGGAGAGGTGCCACCCCCCCTCCCGCCGCTCTCCCGCACCCTCCGCCGCTTATCGAAGCCGTCGGTAGCGGCGGAGGCGATCGGGTCCTTTCCCTGCTGAGGTATGGAGACAAGTGAGGCCAAGATGGCGCCCACCCGTCTCCATACCATGTGACGGCCGGAGCGACGTCATTACGACGGCTCCGCCCACTCTCTTAAAGGCACAAATTTTTTTAGTGTCATTTTTTTAAACGACTTTTTTTTTTTTTTTTTGCATTTTAGTCTAAATATGAGATCTGAGGACTTTTTGACCCCAGATCTCATATTTAAGAGGACCTGTCATGCTTTTTTCTATTACAAGGGATGTTTACATTCCTTGTAATAGGAATAAAAGTGATCCAAATTTTTTTTTTTTTTAAAAACTGAAAAAATAAATAAAATAAAATAAAATAAATAATAAAAAAAAAAAAAATTTTTTTAAAGCGCCCTGTCCCGACGAGCTCGCACGCAGAAGCGAACGCATACGTGAGTAGCGCCCGCATATGAAAACGGTGGTCAAACCACACATGTGAGGTATCGCCGCGACCGGTAGAGTGAGAGCAATAATTCTAGCCCTAGACCTCCTCTGTAACGCAAAACATGCAATCTGTAGAATTTTTTAAACGTCGCCTATGGAGATTTTTAAGGGTAAAAGTTTGACGCTATTCCACGAGCGGGCGCAATTTTGAAGCGTGACATGTTGGGTATCAATTTACTTGGCGTAAAAAATTGGGCTAACTTTACTGTTGTCTTATTTTTTTTTTCAAAAAGTGAATTTTTTCCAAAAAAAGTGCGCTTAGAAGACCGCTGCGCAAATACGGTGCAAAAAAAAGTATTGCAATGACCGCTATTGTATTCCATATACCATATATAATGTTTGGGGGTTCTAAGTAATTTTCTAGCAAAAAAACCTGTTTTAAACTTGTAAACACCTAAAATCCAAAACGAGGCTGGTCTTTAAGTGGCTAGGGATGGAAATACTTGACCTCACCAGGCCATGGCTTCCTGAAAGTCCCTACTCCCAAACCCAAACCTTTATTGTGATTGGACACAGCTGATCACATGGGTAAAGAGCCTCATCATCGGCTCTTTAAGAAGATTGGGGATGCGCCATGTCCCAGGGATACAGTGCACCGCAGAGAGTCATAAGACGTTGTCCCAGATTGAGAGAGTCATCCCCCCAGCCGCCATTTGTCTTTACCGCAGGCAGGAGGTGGTTAAGAAGATCACTTCAGTAGTAGAAGATTAACTCAAAGCTGACAACAATAGTAGATAACACAAGGCAGACTGATTTGACAGGTCACTGACTTGCTGGTTTAAAATGGCCAGCAGCTATTACATGTTATCAGCGATGTCTATGTTAGTGAGCGAATAAAAGGCTAGCAGGGTTAGCAAAGTGACAAAGATCTTTAAAGCTGGCAGCAATAGTAGATAACGCAAAGCCGACTTGATTGGTACTTGGCAGTTCACAAAACTTGCTTGCTTAAAACAGTCAAAACAGGCTTGAATCAGCGACATCTACAATAATGAGCAGATGAAGGCTAGCAGGGTTAGCAAAGCTCCAAGTGCAGTGAGCAAAAATGCAGAAAGCCAAAACAGCTTTCTCAAAGTGAGTGGTCTCCATGTTAAGCCTCTATTCCACGCAAGCCACATTTCCATGTCTTGCTCAATCTCAGTCCTCGCTGCCTCTCCCACTCACTTGCCTTCCCTCCGCTCATTATGAGGAAACACCTTTCCAGGAAATGCTGACTTACACAACAGCTTGCGGCTAAAGAGTTTGGCGGGGGGGGGGGTGTGGTTGGGAAGACATCATGATACCCTATGTTTTTCCCTGTTGAGAGCATAACAGAGCTTTATCAGGATGAGACTTCTTCCCAGCCTGATAGAATTTCGACAAGAACTCACCAATTGCAGGGAAGGAAAGATTTCTGCAGTGTTAAAACTTAAGTGGTTATGTACCAGGATGAGGAAATTCGTGTTTGGCTGGATAGGAGCATGGCTAAGTGCAAGGAGAAAGCCTGTTTTTTCAAGGCTGACAGAATCTTTAGTTGTAGACACGTGCAGAACAAAAAATGTTTTACATTTAATTTTGCTTCGTTTCAATTTGTTATTTACATAAATTAATTTAGTTAAATTCATTAAATTAATTTAATTCGATTTTGGAATTAGTTTGTTTATTCAAATTCAATTCAAATTTTCCAAATTCATTCGAATTGAACTGAATTCGACCAAATACGGAAAATCTGAATCAAATTCAAATCAAATTCCATTTGAATTCCATTGAAATTCAAATTTGTTCTATTCTATTCCTTTCTATTTTATTGGAATTTAATTGTATTCTATTCAACATTTAAATTTTTTTTTCTATTCCTATTATTTTTTATTGTAATCTATTCTTTCATTTTCTATTCTATTTTATTCTTTTCTATTCAGATTCAAATTTATTTTACTCAATTTCAAACTTATTCTATTTGAAATCAAATATATTCTATTTGAATTTAGAATTTCTGAACATTGTTATATTCTTTCTATTTCATTCTAGTCTATTATTTTCTTTTTTATTCCAGTTAAAATGTATTTAATTTAAAATTTGAATTTCAAAAGATGGTTATATATTCTTTTTATACTTTTCTTTTTCTTTCCTTTTTCTTTTCTACTCTATTCCTTTATTTTCTATTCTATTTTATTCTATTTGGAAATTCAAATTCAAAAACGTTTTGAATTTGATTCAAATTAGATTTGAATTTCGTCTGAAATTTATTTTTTGTTATTTCAGATTTGTTTAAATTCGACACTATTGTAATTCAGAAAATAGGATACTTTCAAATTTCCAAAAAATAGTAAATGTGCCCGCGCTAGTATAGTGTCACATATAAAATATATAAAAAATATTTTCACATATAAAACACATGTAATGTGATAAATAAAACCATACAGGTAAAATATAATGCAAATAACTATAAATGATAAACCACCAAGTGCATATGAAGGTGCAATCGTGGTAGTAACTAATAAAAGTGCAACGTGCTAAAATATAAATATCAAAACACTTTCCAGTGACAAATGAGTGTTTATCCCAATTAATAAATACAAATCACAAAAAACGTGAATAAATAGTGTCCATAAAATGAATAAACATCATGCTTCTTCTGATGGGTGTATGAATCACAACACGTGAAAACTGTGCTCTCCCGTGACACCCCACATGTGCTTGCGCTCACCTTCAGTCCTGTGACACAGTAATTAAACGGTGTCAAAATAAGCATTGGGGCCACTCCTAGGCTCACTCAGGATACAATGATGCAAAGACACTCCTCCCAGGTGAAACTGCTAGGCTCACTCAGGTTACAATGGTGCAAAAACACTCCTCTCATGTAAAACCAAGATCCAAAATCATAGAAAAAACAAACAGAGGGACTCCATAGTGCAATATAGCCAGGACATTTATTAAAGAATAAGCCCTCCAAGAGGGTACTCACATTGGATGGGTGCTAGAGTGCACCAGACTGTACAGGTAAAATAATAAGCAGCTGATCGTATTGCGTGCGGTATGGCATGTGCAATCCTCCTCCTCTGCTGACAGCTCCGTCCTACCCCTCCCCGACGCGTATTCGGCACAGTGGTTTCGTGCCTTCCTCTGGGGGATAACTCAATTCGACCAAATACGGAAAATCTGAATCAAATTCAAATCAAATTCCATTTGAATTTCATTGAAATTCAAATTTGTTCTATTCTATTCCTTTCTATTCTATTGGAATTTAATTGTATTCTATTCAACATTTAAATTTCGGAAGATGGTTATATTCTATTCTATTCTATTCTATTGTTTTTTTTTCTATTCCTATTATTTTTTATTGTAATCTATTCTTTCATTTTCTATTCTATTTTATTCTTTTCTATTCAGATTCAAATTTATTTTACTCAATTTCAAACTTATTCTATTTGAAATCAAATATATTCTATTTGAAATTAGAATTTCTGAACATTGTTATATTCTTTCTATTTCATTCTAGTCTATTATTTTCTATTCTATTCCAGTTCAAATTTATTTAATTTAAAATTTGAATTTCAAAAGATGGTTATATATTCTTTTTATACTTTTCTTTTTATTTCCTTTTTCTTTTCTACTCTATTCCTTTATTTTCTATTCTATTTTATTCTATTTGGAAATTCAAATTCAAAAACGTTTTGAATTTGATTCAAATTAGATTTGACTTTCGTCTGAAATTTATTTTTTGTTATTTCAGATTTGTTTAAATTCGACACTATTGTAATTCAGAAAATAGGATACTTTCAAATTTCCAAATCAGAAAAAAAATCATCAGAATTTTGTTTCAGAACAAAACGAACCACGCATATCTATTTAGTTGGAGAGTTCTTGAGTAGAACTGGGAGAGAGGTACTGTCTCAAAGAAAACCACCATTAGACACATGGCCATTGGCTCTCATGGCAAATCTCACTCAATCTCAGTTGTCAATCATATGCCTGTGTGGCTGTGCCTTTTCCTGTACCCCTCTCCTACCTGGCAGCTATGTGACCAGTGGCATAGCGTGGGGGGAAGCAGGTGGGGCTACCGCCCCGGGCAGGTGCAAAATTTAAAGGGATGCTGTTGTACTGTCCCAAGTATGTGGGCCATCTTGCGTGGGGCAATTAGCCCCTTATATGATATCCATCTCTGTCCCTGAGAGCCAGGTTCTGTGGCAGTCTAAGGGCATTGTGGGCTGTGGCAGCAATCAGCACAGCAGTGCCTTTGGGGTGCGGGTGGCTATCGCCACACACAGCAGTAATCAGCGAGGGACCCAGCCGAGCGAAGGGCAGATAGGCGGGCCTCGGGAGAAGAGCTCCACTGGCACTGCCTCCTCCTCCTTGACATTGCCCCCCTGACCCCACCCCAGAAGAGTCGAGAAGCAGTGGGGTGGGTGCAGCGTACTGTACCCCACGCTTCCAGAGCAGCATGGACTGCTTTAACTTTTTCTCAGTCTCTGCTCTCTACTGTCACGTGAGACCTGGAGGGCCAGATCGAGGACTGTCCGAGGACGGGCCAACTGGGGGGCACAGAGGATAGCTAAGATCTGCTGCCTGGCTGGAAGGATCAAAGCAGATCATCATCAAGGACAAGGTGACAGCAGCACCCCTCTCTCTCTACCCTCCCTCTCTCTCAGCACCCCCCTCTCTGCCCACCTCAACCCCCCTCTATCTTAGCCTCCTTTTCTCAGCCCCTTTTCTCAGCCCTCCCTCTCCCCTCCCTAGTCAGCCCCTCCCTCTCAGCACACCCTTCTCTCAGTTCCCTTCAACCCCCCTCTCTCTTAGCCCTCCCTCTTTCAGCCACCCTCTCTCAACCCCTGCTCTCTCTCAGCCCCCCTCTCCCCTCCCTCTCTCAGCCCCCCTCAGCCTCCGCTCCATCTCTCAGCCCCCTTCTACCCTCCCTCTCTCAGCACCCCCCTCTCTCAGTCCACCTCAAACCCCCTCTATCTTAGCCCTCCCTTTCTCAGCCCCCTTTTCTCAGCCCTCCTTCTCCCCTCCCTCTCTCACCCCTCCCTTCTCTCAGTTCCCCTCAACCCCCCTCTCTCTTAGCCCTCCCTCTTTCAGCCACCCACCCTCAACCCCCCTTTATCAGCCCCCTCTCTGTCTCATCCCTCCCCTCTCTCAGCCCTCCATCTCTCAGCCACCCTCTCTCTCAGCCCCCCTCAACCCTCCCTCTCTGGTCTTGCCTAGGACACAAAATAGTCTAGCAACAGCCCTGTATATACTTATCAGTTCTGAGAACACTTCAGTTCTGTCACATGATCTCCCCAGTGGCCAGGTTCAGTGAAAAAGAGAGATCACCAGCAACAGCTGCAATGCCTATGCAGTGACATCATCCATGGGACCCACTTAAAAAAAAAAAAAATTCTATTGCTGGCAAATTCTGCAATTTTTTTTTTCATTCAGCTGTCAGCGGGGTAGCCCACTGACAGGTGATGACTCATCCGTTGTTAAGGGCACAACGGTCGGCTTCCAGGCCCCGCTTCTTAACAACCTATCACAATCACTGTGCACACGGAGGGCGAACTTCCCATCCGAGTGGACAGAAACTTTGGATGTTCGGCAAACTCATGCTCGGTCCGAACCGCTCGCCTATCCCTACATTCAGCTAAGGGGCTGGAAGATTTCATTTGTAACAAGCAGTAATTAAAATGGAAGTATCTGTAGTGAGGCTTGTTTATTTTTTTCCAACAGGTTGGCGGGCATCATTCGTTATGATTGGCATGGCTCTACATCAATGAATAGCATAACTGATGATGGCTTTACACCATGAGGCTTTCATAAGTTACTTTTAATTGCTTTCTATGCTGCTATGCCTATTGGTACGCCACATTTACATGTCCTCTGCATTAAGAAAATATATAATGTTTAGGGGTTATAGGAATTCTTCAGGCCCAAATGTCTAATGTCATCATTTATATAATTAAAAACAAAATTTAACCGGCCTGCTATAATTTCCAAATTTGTCCCAAACTACCCATCGTCCAGCTTCCACTGGTGTACGAATAATGGTACACATCATCATATTTGGTTGTCCTGCCCCAAAAACATTATTCACTTCTACAATCTCTACTGACCCTCTTTCAGCTCTACTCAACGTACACCCCCCCAAGTCTAATTTGGCTTGAGTTTAAGCTATTTCTTTACATAACTAAGGCAGCTAAACAAACCATAGCAAAGGCCTGGAAGACTAGATCCCTCAACATAGCCAAGACCGTGCCAAAATTGAAACAGTTCTCAAGGAGAGAGCTGAGTACTATACAAAACTCTGGCAACCCTAGGTTCATCATTACTTGCCGCCCCACTTTGACGAGTCTTTGCATTTTGCCTAAGTTCCCTCCCTTTTTTTATTTTTTTGCTTGGCCCCACTATCCCCCTTCCCAACCCTTTGCTGCCCCCCATTTTTTTTTCTTCACCTGTCTCCTTTTCCAACTTCCGTAGACTTGGCCTCTTAGGACCTTTGCTCTGTAAATGTGGGCCCATGCAATTCATTGAAGAACGTTGTTAACCTTGTACAGTTAGCCTATGATCCTGTCACTGCATTTCCCCTTTTACTTCCACCCCACTGCTGCCCGTCTGCCAAACCATGATACATGATAGTTCTACTGTTCTCTATTGTTCCCATTCTGTCAATGTCATTTTTACAGTGTATTGACTCAGTACTCTGGCATTTTGAATTATTATTTTATTGTATCCTAAGGGCCATGTCTTCTACTATTCTACTAAAAATATTGATCAAGGAAAAAAAATTAATCCAGCAGAAATAGTGTTAAAATGCAGGAGAGAATTGTGAAGTTGTCGCCTCCATGTTCCTTATGACAGCATTGCAAATATTTGGTTCAGGATTCCCCTTTTAGTAAAGAAAATGCAAATATTTGACAACTCAACCTGACAATTTTTATTTTCAAACTGGCCAAAGAAATGTCAGAGGAAAGGTAACATTCATCCTTTTCATATGTAGGGTGAGGGTTACAACAAAGCCCCTCTACTGAAGAAGAGACGTTACCACATGCCAGGGAATGCAATTCTCACCGACTAATGTTGGGTGGAAGTTCATGATTTCTGATGGCAATGGGATTGTTTTCATAGCAGAATACAATGATTTTTTTATAACTTTATCTGTACCTTCCCGGGGGACACTGACACTTAACAGACTCCCAGCACAGCGAGGAGCACATGAGAGACACAAGAAAAATACACTAAACTACAGAAAAGGTTTACACAAGTTACGTCATATCAAATCATTCAATGAAATAGAACAGACAGACAAGATAGATAGAGAGATAGAGAGAGAGATAGAGAGATACAGAGATACAGAGAGATAGAGAGATAGAGAGATAGAGAGAGATAGAGAGAGAGAGAGATAGAGAGATGATAGATAGATAGATAGATAGATAGATAGATAGATAGATAGATAGATAGATAGATAGATAGATAGATAGATAGATAGATAGATAGATAGATAGATAGATAGATAGATAGATAGATAGATAGATAGATAGATAGATAGATAGATAGATAGATAGATAGATAGATAGATAGATAGATAGATAGATAGATAGATAGAAAGCTCAATCCTAGCCAGAATTTGATGTATACATATTTTTTTTTATCTAATCTATCTCCTCCCCCCAATCAATTTTATTGGGTTTTGAAATAAAATATAGAGCAATAAACATAGTTGCGGACGCAGCCACTTTAACCACTTCAATACAGGGCATTTTTTACACCCTTCCTTCCCAGACCAATTTTTAGTTTTCAGTGCTCTCACACTTTGAATGCCAATTACTCAGTCATGCAACACTGTACCCAAACAAATTTTTTATCATTTTTTCATACGAATAGAGATTTCTTTTGGTGGTATTTAATCACCACTGGATTTTTTATTTTTTTGCGACATAAGTGAAAAAAAATAGTGGAAATTTCGAAAAAAAACCCACTTTTTTTTAGTTTCTATGATAAAATATTGCAAATATTGTGGGCACGATATGGAGGAGGGTTTAGCCTCAACAGGGCATGGGGCAGGGACTTGTGCTTTTGGCTCCATTAATGGCCTGTTGTAAATCCCCTAAATACCACCCCTCCCCCACCCCACATGAATGAGTATAGGGTACCGACGCCTTCTTAAAAAAAAAGAATTGTAACCTATTTATAAAGAGACCCAAATGTCTGACACGTCCATTTTTTTAAAAAATGGTAAAAAAAGTCCATCATTGTAATATCAACATTAATCGCAATGCCCACTTACTGGCAACTAGCTGAAAATATGACAGTCTGACACACAAGAGCATGAGTTGTCATCAGCTATATAACCAGTGAATGGTCGTGTTTATTGGAAATAGTACAGCATGATAAAACCAACGCATTTAGGGAGGAAAAAAAAACATTCTTCAGGGCTGCTGCTCTATGCTATGATGGATAGAGATGTGCCCAAGATGGTGTGTCTGTGACGCCGGGATCCAGAACCAAACTTGTCACATCAAAGTTGCAAAATTGTATTCAGGCATTATGACTTGTTTTATCTTCAGTCATAAAGGGGTTAATCAAAGCTTTTGTGTTGGACCTCTTATCAAAAGATGTTTTATTTGCGCTTTTTCGCTTTTAGGGTAATGGCATATTTCCACAAACTTCTCTACAGAGTTGTTGGCAAATACTTCATCAGCTGTCAATGGGCTTCCCCGTTGGGTGCCGAATATAAAAAAAAATGACCAAAGTTTGGCTCTGCGCCCCCCTCACCTCAAAGCACCTTGTCCCCATGTTGAAGGGGACAAGGGTTTCTTCTCCACAACCCTGGGCTGTGGTTGTGAGGGTCTGTGGACAGGGGGCTTAACGGAATCTGAAAGCCCTCTTTACCAAGGGAACCCCCAGATCCCGCCCCCCCATGTGAATGAGTATAGAGTACATAGTACTCCTACCCAATCACCAAAAAAGTGTCAAAAAGTAATAAAAACACAGAGACAGTTTTTGACAAATTTCTTTGTTAAAAAATAAAAAACAGTGTCCCCTGATGTAAAGCCATTGACAATCACGAAGCACCCAAAAAAGAAAAAAGAAATGCCCCCACCATCCATGAACGTTGACCGCCTACGGCAGGCTCCGCCATTTGGTAGTTCTTATATAGGTTGTAACGAGCTGGGGAGGGAGGCTGACTACCCCGCCTCCCTGGAACTCTGTAGTTGTTGCCGGTGCTGGGCAGAGGTTGGTAGCACTCTGCCCTTTTGCCAGCACTTCTGCTGGGGGCTCCGCATCCTCCACTCCAGCTAACCGTTGGGGAAGGAGGCTGGCTTCCTCCACTCCCAAACTGTGTAGCTGCCATTAGGGAGGTGAGCCGGCTTCTTCCTTTTCCATTCCCTCATCTGGATGTTGGGACGATATGTCTGCGGTACTGTCTCCCAGGTGCACGGATCTTTGCTGGGGAGGAAAGACCACTTCCTCCACCCTGGCCAACTGTTGGGGAGGGACGACGAACACCTCCTCTCCCTTCTCCCCCTGTATCCTGATCTGCTGCTGGGAAGTGACCACCTCCTTCTCACCCTGAGCCTCCGGAACCGCCGCAGGTGTAGGGCAGAGATCTTGGACCCTCTGTCCGGTTGCCAGCGCTTCAGCTGGGGAAGTTCCTTGTAACTTCACAGATACTTCTGTTGGTGCTGGGCAGAGCACAGTGAAGTTTGGGCCTAATAACAGCTCGTCTTCTGCTGGAGGCTCACCAGGTTGTTCTTCCTCAGCAGAAAAGTCTATCAAATCCTCTGTCTCTGCAACTGGTGTCTGGGGATAAAGGTTCATCATCTCCTCTCCGTGGAACCTAGAAGATGCTATCAGTGCTGGGCAGAGCACAGTGAATTTTGGCCCTAATAACAGCTCTTTTTCTGCTGGAGGCTCACCAGGTTGTTCTTCCTCAGCAGAAAAGTCTATCAAATCCCCTGTCTCTGCAACTGGTGTCTGGGGATAAAGGTTCATCATCTCCTCTCCGTGGAACCCAGAAGATGCTATCAGTGCTGGGCAGAGGTTAGCAGAGCTCTGCCCTGTTGTCAGCACTTCAGGTTTGGGGACGCCAATCTTCAGATTTTCCACTGCTGATTCTCTGGCATGCTGCTGGACAGGCACATTCCTCCATCCAAGATCATCCCATGCAGAAACAGGTTCATCAAGGTCAGTCAGCACTTGCTGCATCCACCATAAGACCTCCGCCTCCCTAGCTGTGGGGGCAGGTTGGCAAAGCACACTGTTACTCTGCCACATTGTTGACTCTTCAGCCAGGATTTCAGAGTTGGTAACTGGTATTTCCTGATAGTCCCAGGCAAAGAGAGCCCCACCCTGCTGCTGAGCGGAGTCTAGCAGCTGTCTGTAGGCCATCTCAAGCTCCCATTCCTGAACGGCCAGAAAATCTTCCTGTGCCCAGTGCACTTCCGAGACATTCAGTCTTTGCTCTCTGTGCTCCATTATTTCCTCCAAACGCCACTCCCGATCACTCCCAAAGTCAGGGTCCCTGGACAGCCTCCAGTACAACAATCCCAGGGCATCGTAGTCAAAGCCTTCTGTGGGGCTGTCATCCGCTGTCCACGGGCACACTTGGGCTACATACCACTGGAGGGCTCTGTAGCTCTCGTCCAACTGCATTTCTGCCCGGATCAGCCTGCTTAACTCAGCTGTCCACCCCTGGTTCAGCTGTTCAACCATTAACAGCATTCGCACTTCATACTGTGACCAGTACCTTACATGGATGGAGGAGAGAACTTTTCCCTGGTTTCGCTGCTCACGGGCTAGCGCTTCCTTCCAGAGTTCGCAGCGGATAGAATCAAACCATCCTAGCAGGACCTGCTCTGATGCTGGTCCTCTGTGCTGTATCTGCATCTCTCGCAACCTCCTTCTGAATTCCTCTTCCATGGTGGCTGGTATCTGTACCTCTCCTCTCCTGCTATCTGGACCTTGGATCCAGGTGATGGTTTGGATGTGTTCACGGCAAGGAAGCACAATCCCACCATTCCCTCCATGGCTCTCAAGTAAGTCTTTCAGCGTGGCTCTCCTGCAGACTGGTTTGGAGTGTTCCAGTAACTGGAGAGCAAATCCCACGGCTGCCAACCAATGTAACGAGCACCTGCTCGCTCGGTTCCACTCTCCCGACACTCCTCTGCTGCTATAGAATCAGATTGCAGATCGCATGTCTGATGGTTCAGTCATCCGATGCTCCGGGATTAGAACTACAGCTATGTGCCGTTCTAATCCAGTTGTGTAGCTCAGAACAAACAACAGGCAAGCTGTATGTAAGTTCAACCAGGAATCTCTTTTATTGAAAGAAATACAGGCTCTTTTATACAGTAAAAGAGGAGGTGTATACCTCCTGCTCATATTACTCTGAACATACACCTGTGACCAGAAACCTAATTAACATGGGCTAATTAACTAATCCCTATAGACAGCCGAGATGACTCAGACATGACCTTTAGGCCAGACTGGCCATCTTATAGCTCAGAAAACCCAATCAACATTATCACAAATCAACAGCGAACTCTTGTTCACACAATAGCAGAGTTAATTAACACAAACAACAATGGGGATCTAATGACTCTTAGATCTCATACTAGACTTATTTATAATACACATTCTAGCAGGCGACAGACAGACAGGTGGCTGGAATTGACATCAGCATCTCCTAACAGTATTTGTCCCAGCATTATGAATCAGCCAGTATTTCTAATATGGCAAATCCAGGGTCCCCAGAGTCTGTGTGTCCTGGGGGACCAGGACCCAAATCCACAGTAATACCACCTCAAGGGTCCCCAGGCATACAGCTCACAAAGAGCACCGTTTCCCCAAATGCCAGGGCCCACGATCGATCGGCAAGAAGCTTCAGTCCCCTCCAAAAGTCTATCTCCCGGCTAGGTCTGTCACATAGGTAATAGGCAGGGCCACCTGGTGACATCACCTGGAGCGGTGCACCCCCTTGTGATGTCACTGACCCTGCATTCAACGAGGGGGACATCACAAGGAGGGCGGTTCCACCAGGTGAGGTCTCCAAGTTGCCCCGCCCTAACCTATATAAGAACTGTCAAACGACGAAGGAGGCAGTAAGCGATCGGCCTTCATGGATGGCGGACAATGAATTTACTTAGAATCAAAATAACCTGTGGTTTGGGTATATTTAAATATTTAAAGCTTTTTATGCTTCATCATTATTGTTTTTTGATTTGTATAGAGTTGCTAAGACGGACTGGCTACCTCCATTTTTGGTTTTTGGTTTTTGTCTCCCCCCCACAACCTGAGACAAACTGAATTTTCCTCTTTTGACTGTTTAAGTAAAGTAATTACTGTATATATATATATATATATATATATATATATATATATATATATATATATATATATATATATATATATATATATATATTATTTTTTCAATGTTGTTTTCTTGTAAGGGGATAGTGGTGCTTTTGTTTGAAAGTTGTACAACAACTTTGTAATTCCTATGCATTAAAGATGGGCCGAACACCCCCCTGTTCGGTTCGAAGCAGAACTCTTGAACATAGAAAAAGCTCTAGTGGCGTGGCTTGGCGCGCGATGGAGATGGCAGCCTAAACGAGGAGCTCTGTCAGACCAACGGCCCAAACCAGTCTTTCTGCCGCACTGCAAGCGACGATGAGCAGACAGAATCGTTTCCCACAGCACACCCGTTCCCGCCGCTCTACCGCTGCATCAGCCGGGAGAAACATTTCAGAGATCTTCAGGAATCAAGCCGTGATACAGAGAGTGACTGCAGGAGGGAAGATGGCGCCGGTGCAGCGTGAGGAGGATCTCAGCGAAGATTCCCTGTCTGCTACAGAGGATAATGGTAGGAGAGAGGCACGTCCTGACCATCCACTAACTTATGCAGATATGTCAGTCTTTGCTGCTGACATTAAAGCCTCGTTCTCTGCTGCTATCACGGACCTCAAAACCAACCTGTTAGTTCTCACAGAGAAAATGGCCACTGCTGAAACAGCAGGAAAACACAGAGATAAAGCCATAAACAGGCTGGACAGAGCGGTATCATCTCATGCACTCCACTTTATTGAGATGAACAGACACCTGGAAGACCTCGATAACAGGGGGAGACGGTGTAACATCAGAGTTCGAGGTATACCAGAATCGGTTGATGCAGACCAAATAACTCATGCACTGCAGAGGGTTTTCAATAGCCTCCTGGAGAGACCAGAGGACACGGACATTGAATTTGTCAGAGCGCACAGAGCCCTAAGAGCCAGAGGCCCAGATACACTTCCCCCCTGTGACATCATTTGCTGCCTGCAAAGTTTTTCCCTGAAAGAGGAGATCATGCACAAGGCGCGCAGAAATGAACAGATTGTTTTCAACGGCGCCCACATAACTTTATTTCAAGATCTTTCCCAAATTACGCTGAAAAATCGCAGGGCCCTGCGACCTCTGCTAGAGGCGCTACGAGCAAAAGATCTTCGGTACACATGGCGCTTCCCCTTCGCCCTCTCAGTGTCGCACAATGGCAAACAACACTTCCTCCGTACTCCAAGTGACCTCCGGGAGTTTTGCAGCGCCCTACAGCTAGGTGAGATTGACCTACCGGAGTGGTATCAGGAGTTTCTACTCCCAACTGGTGACAGAAGCCCGCCGTACTCCCCTACGGTGACCCCTGAGAAGCATCCAGCCAAGAAACAGAAGCAGAATCGGCAGGAAGGATCAATCGCTGGCACTCCAAGGGGCAAAGCACATTCCTCCAGGATGCTAATAGAGGCGTAAACGAGAGAATCCTATCACATACCGATGTTCTGTTTCGTTCAGGTTTCAATTCACACCTTAGCATGTGCTAAAGTGAGCAGATGTTTTGTTTATGCTACAGTTTAGTTTTCACGCAAGGACTCCCCATTCCGGATTGTTGGACACTTGGAGGGAAGGGCTCACTACTATTAGTGTCTGTACGGCAGAGACCTGGACACCTCCTAACCACACACATAGGGGGCACTACAAGACCCCTGTGGTGAATCACACTAAACTTTGCTTCACTCCCTGTGAACTTGCTAGCCTAACAGGAATATGGGGGAAAAGATCGTTGCCCAGGACGCTGACATGTATCCCACTCAGAATACATGACATGGCTTGCTGGATGATTTATCTCCACGAAAAGCCCTGTTGGACTGTGGTGAGGGCCCGGCCTATCTATAGACCTAACAAGAACCTCACACCCCCTATCCATTTTGAAAGCCAACACAAACTGGATGGAGACTTTTAGCTCAACATAGAGTTTCTGCTTATACTTCCCTCAGAGAGTTTCTGTTTTTATTCCCCTTTTTTTTTTTTTTTTTTAATGTTTTCTCTGTTTCTTTGGTTCCTGCACTAAATGATTCCCGTATGGGAAGGGGGAGGGGAAAGGTAGGGAGGCGACTATGCCTTTCACGTCCTGACCCCACCACCCCCTATATATTTCTACAAGTTATTATAGCTACTGCTTGTCCCGCTCCATTCCATTGGTTGGAGCCCCGCTCTAACAGCTCAAGCGGCAGAAAAGACCATCAGGCACTATCCACTTGCTGAAATGGGCCGTGGTCTGGCTGTCCTAAGTCCCTGACAGTTAATTTCATTCTTTTTTGTTAAGTTGGGTCTGGCATCTGGCCGCGTGCCTCCTGCGTCCCCACAGAGTGTGTCAGAGGGGTTGTAGACCCACTTTCACACACTAAATATTGATCCACTCAGACGTTGTTATTGTCTGGGAGGATAGTAAATCTCACTCTCCGTACTCTTACTTCTAATTTCTTACTATACTCTCATCTTTCAGTCTACTTCTTCCCACTCTTCTTAGTTACTGATTGAGGTGGTACAACTACGTTTAAGTATTTAAATTCTGACAGGTACTTTTTTATAGTTGTGATTACAGGTACTGTTTGCGGTCTCTCTCTGATCCTGAACAATGGCCTACTCTGCGTTGGGTCGGACCCCTACGGTGGTATCTCACAACGTCAAAGGCCTAAATATTCCGGAGAAACGCACTACTCTCTTGCGGGAATTAAAAAAAGGTAAGCCTAAAATTGTCTTCCTGCAGGAGACCCATTTTAAGACAAACCAGGTTCCCAGGCTCACCGACTCCTACTTCACAGAGGCACACCACGCCACAAATCTAAGGGAGTGACAATACTACTCAGTAGGGAGGCTTCATTCGAGATCACAGACAAATTGGTTGATCCAGGGGGGAGATATATTTTTGTCAAAGGGAAATGTTCGGGGGTACCCACCACATTAGCAAATGTTTACTTCCCCAATACTTCCCACTTGTCCTTTTGCAAAAAATTGATGAGGGAGTTAGAGGGTTTCAGCACAGGTCGCTTAATCCTGGGGGGAGACTTCAATATTCCCTTAAACCCGTTAGTGGACACGTCAACAGGGAAAACTTTCATTACCTATAAAATATTTAAAAAAATCAAAACTCTCCTCCACTCTTTAGATTTAGTTGACACTTGGCGCTTCCTACACCCTGAGGATAAAGATTTCTCCTTCTATTCAATCCCCCATGATCGCCACTCTAGGATCGACTACATCTTTATCACACAGAGGGATCTCCATATAGTCAGAGAGGCAAACATAGGGATACAGACAATTTCTGACCACGCCCCAGTCTCCATTGACCTAAACCTGACCGATAACCCAGCCAGATCGGGAACTTGGAGACTGAACTCCTCCCTGCTGACAGACCCAGGTCTGCTGTCTACACTGACCGCAACTCTGAAAGAGTTTTTCAGGCATAACGTGACCCCGGATATGGACCCACTGATGGTCTGGGAGGCCCACAAGTGCTCCATCAGGGGAGAGCTAATTAGGATGGGGGCACAAAAAAAGAAAGACCAAGAAAGGGAAATTCTCCAACTAACACAAAAAATACATCGCCTAGAAACCTTACACAAGCAATCCCTGACATCCAGATCGGCGACTGCTCTTCTCGAGACAAGATTGACCCTTAAACAGCTTCTAGAAACTAAAACGAAACGCTTCCTTTTCTTTAGAAAAAAAATATACTACGAGCAAGGCGACAAACCTGGCCATTTGCTAGCCAGGGCACTGAGGGGACCCACTCCTAAATATAACATCTCAGGCATTCAAAATAAGGGGGGTAGGGTAGACAGAACAACGGACAAGATAGCACAACACTTCCAGGACTTTTATTCCAATTTATATAATCTCCCAACCCAACATAGACCACATGACTTACAGGGAGAAAGGCTCCAGGTGATGCGGGATTTCTTGAGGGATTCAGGCCTTCCTTCGCTCACAGCGGAGGACGCCGCGTCGCTCGAGAGTCCCGTAGACCTGTCGGAACTAAAACTCGCTATTAAAGACCTAAAACAAGGTAAGAGCCCGGGTCCTGATGGATTCACGGCCATATACTACAAGACATTCGTCGACACATTGTCCCCACACCTCCAAGATGCATTAAATACCCTTTCAAAGCCAAGAACGATCCCCCCAGAATTCTTATCGGCCTTCATCACAGTGTTACCCAAGCCAGACAAGGACCCACTTCACTGTTCTAGCTATAGGCCTATATCGCTACTGAATCTAGACGTGAAGATACTGGCCAAAATCATCTCCAACAGACTGAAACCTCTACTTCATAATGTGATAGGATCGGAACAGGCGGGCTTTATGCCTGGAAGAGAGGCAAGGGATAATGTCACCAAAGCTCTAAACCTGATTCACGCTGCCCATGGACGAAAGATCGAGGGTCTTCTCTTGTCTACGGACGCGGAGAAGGCCTTCGATCGAGTAGCCTGGGACTACATGTTTGAAACTTGCAGACACATAGGCCTGGGACCAGGAATGATGGGCTGGATAACCTCCTTGTACCAAAACCCCTCAGTTAGACTCAAAATAAATGGTTCATTATCCGATAAAGTAAGCATAAACAATGGAACCAGACAGGGCTGCCCATTGTCACCCCTGCTATTTATAATATCACTAGAACCATTTGTTAGGCGAATCATAGCGAACACGGCCATAAAGGGATTTGAGGTCATAGGGCGTGAATTCAAAGTAGCGGCATATGCCGATGACCTACTCTTCTTCTTGACTGATCCGCATATATCCATCCCCTCCCTCATGAGAGAGTTCGCATTATTTGGTTATATCTCTAACCTTAAGATAAACTTTTCGAAATCGGAGGCGTTGAATATTTCACTCCCAGAACAAACACTAAAGACAATCCAAGACAATAGCCCATTCAAGTGGGAAACACAGGCCGTCAAATACCTGGGAGTTTGGCTTACACCTAGGTTGTCCTCTATCTTCTCCCGAAACTTCCTTTCCCTTCTCAAAACCATAGAAAGGGATTTACAAACCTGGCACACGGGGTTCTTTTCATGGTTTGGCAGGGTGGCCATTTGCAAAATGGCCATACTGCCTAAAATTCTATATTTATTACGCACACTCCCTATTAAAATCCCACAAAGCTTTTTTAAATCGCTTCAGGCCCTTCAAATGCGATTCATTTGGGCACACAAACCACCACGCATTAAATTTTCCCTACTAACGAGAACCAAAGCAGTGGGTGGGTTGGGGATACCAGATTTTAAAATGTACTATCATGCCACACACATTGCCAGGATCATAGACTGGCATTGTCATGGCGGCATAAAAGATTGGGTGTCATTAGAAAACGATTTGAGCCCAATTCCCCTACTGTTTTCCCCCTGGATACCAAAACTCAAATACCCCCCGACTCTGAGAACCCACCCTTTGATAGGGACCACTCTAGAAATCTTTCATCATCTAGCTAAACAACCCAAACTTTCTTCGCCTCTCAGCCCTCTCACCCCATTGCAAAACAACCCAGATTTCCCACCTGGAATGGGGAATCGTCTCTTGCGCTCCTCTGATCAAAAACTACCACTTCTGACTTCCCATTGTTTCGACAACAAGATAATGAAAGACTTGACTAATCTAAAGGCTGACAACAATATACCTTCCCTTCCCTTGTGGTCGTACTTCCAGGTCAGAAGTTACGTTAACAATGTCACTCGTAAGAGACACTTCACTAGAGAGCCTACTGAGTTGGAGTCGGTGTGCCTAAAGGGAGAGCAGGTCGAAAAGACCACATCAATCGCTTACCAATGGTTACAAAACTCGAAAAAACCCGCAGATAATAGGCTCAGAGAGAGATGGTCAGACTGCCTTGACATGACAATTTCAGATACCCAATGGGAGAGAGCCTGTATTATGGCGCATAAATGCTCCTTAAGCACGAGAATACAGGAGACGGCTTATAAAATGCTCACGCATTGGTATGCAACCCCAGCAAAGATTCACAAATGGTTCCCTCAGACGCCTGACACATGCTGGAGGTGCAACAAAGAAAAAGGAACTCTAATGCACATCTGGTGGCAATGTGATCGAATAACACCGTACTGGAACAAGGTTAAAGAGGTAATTTGCCGAATCACGGAGACCAAGCTCAAACTTAACGCAGCATGTTGCCTGCTTCACATTACAAATTTTACCTTTAAAAGATACAAAAATTCTCTCACTAGACACCTACTAAATGCGGCCAAGTCTCTCATTCCATTGTTTTGGAAATCAACCGCAGTTCCTTCTCTGAAAGACTGGCTGAAAAAAATTTCAGATATTTGTGAAATGGAAGACACACGGGCACAGTCAGAAGAAAAGGTAAAAAGCTATCATGAAACTTGGTCTCCCTGGTTCATATATAGATACTCCCAAGACTATGAAAATTTGGTTAAATAACTGGTCAATGCCTACCATTACTTGATCGAATATATAAACCTGTAATAACCTGCACCGTTTTGTTATACTGAACTTGAGAAAGCACATTAGATGTTGGAGCCCAATAAGCTCTTAATAGCCCCCTCAAGTCATTGTGACGTATAGGCCACAATACCTATCCTTCTCGCTAATTTTCTTACCTCCTCTTCTCTTATCTTCACTCTGTCCTCTCCCTACTTACCAAACAATTGCAGATTTCAAAAGATGCCTACAGGTGGGTATAGCTCTCAGAACACACAGAAATTCATATCTAGAGACAGCGTGCTTAAATGTCAAAATGCATAGCTATGACTACGGACATGTTAGATACGACTTTGCTTTTAAGTTTGATACCAATTGATTGCTGTATATTAGATCCTATCTGCACTCATGTATGTTTATATATGCTTAATCTTCTTCAATAAACTGCTTTATGAAAAAAAAAAAAAAGAAAAAGCTCTAACCCGAACGGCGAACCCAATTTAAGTCTTTGGGAGCCGAATAGGAAAAATCTAAATTCTCACCTGCCACACCGAAGAAAAAAAACCGCTCCCAGCGCCCATGAAGGCTGACCACCTACTGCAGGCTAAGCTGTTTGATGGTTCTTATATAGGTAAGGGGTGGGGGTCACCTGGCTACATCAACTGGTGGCACCAACTCCTTTGGATAAGGGTCTGGTAAGGACTGGAGGGGGACCCCACGCTGTTTTTTTCTTTATTTTTTTTCAATACCTGAGTTCTGGCAATTGTAACTACGAGTCATTTTAACCGCTTGCCGACCAGCCACCGTCATTATACCGCAGCAGGTTGGCACAATCACGCGAACTGTCGTAGCTGTACATCGGCACTGCATCGTGGGGGTGCCGATGCTCGTGACCGGCGGTCGCAATGACCACCGGCTGCGAGCGATCGTGGGCACGAGAGGCAGAACAGGGACGTGTGTGTGTAAACATATAAATCCCTGTTCTGTGAGGAGAGACAGATCGTGAGTTCCTCATAGCTAAGAATCATGATCCGTCATTTCCTCTAGATCAGTCCCCTCCCCCTACAGTTAGAAACACACACAGGGAACACATTTAACCCCTTGATTGCCCCCTAGTGTTTAACCCCTTCCCTGCCAGTGACATATACACAGTAATCAGTGCATTTTTATAGCACTGATCGCTGTATAAATGTGAATGGTCCTAAAATGGTGTCAAAAGTGTCTGATGTGTCCGCCATAATGTCTCAATCCCGATAAAAATCGCAGATCACCGCCATTACTAGTAAAAAAAAAACAATAATAAAAATGCTATAAATTTATCCCCTATTTTGTAGACACTATAACTGTTGCGCAAACCAATCAATATATGCTTATTGTGATTTGTATTACCAAAAATTTGTAGAATAATATGTATCAGCCTAAACTGAGAAAAAAATTAGCTTTTTTTTTTAAAAAAAAATGGGGATATTTATTATAGCAAAAAGTACAAAATATTGTGTTTTTTTCAAAATTGTCGCTCTTTTTTTGTTTATAGCTCAAAAAAAAAAAAACGCAGAGGTGATCAAATACTACCAAAAGAAAGCTCTATTTGTGGGGAAAAAGGACGTCAATTTTGTTTGGGTGCAATCTCGCACAACTGCGCAATTTTCAGTTAAAGCAACGCAGTGCCGAATCGCAAAAAATGTCCTGGTCATTCAGCAGCCAAATCTTCCGGGGCTGAAGTGGTTAAATGTGATTTGACTTGTTTTTTTGTTGCATTTTGAGCATCAACAAAATAACTTCTGCTAAAAAAAAGCAATAATTTTTAACATTGTTTTTGCATTAATACATGTGCCCCAGGTCAGTACCCAGACCGTCATACCCCTTTTATGGCCGATTTTTTACATATAAGCCTTCAAAATGGGGATTTTTGATTTTTCCTGTCCGGCTCCCATAGACGTCAATGGGGTTTGCCATTTGGGTTAGAACTTTTCCCGTTTGGGAGTTCTGCTTTGAACCGAATGGGGGGGGGGGTGTTGTTCGGCCCATGTCTTTTCAAGATCATTTAGAGTAATAAGAAATAATTGGAAAATTCAAAATACTAACCACAACATACAAAGCCATTCACGACCCCCGAGCTACATCACCAATCTTGTCTCCAAATATCACCCAAACCGTCCTCTCCGCTCTTCTCAAGACCTCCTACTCTCAAGCTCTCTCGTCTCCTCCTCCCATGCTCGTCTCCAGGATTTCTCCAAAGCCTCTCCCATCCTCTGGAACTCGCTACCTCCACCTGTCCGGCTATCTCCCACTTTTGCTACCTTCAGGTGATCCCTGAAAACTCATCTCTTCAGGAAAGCCTATCACGTCTCCAACTAATCTTCTACCTCTTCCATCAGCTCATTCCCCACAGTTGCAACCTTTTGTAGCACCTGCACCACCCTATTAGATTGTAAGCTCTTCTGAGCAGGACCCTCTTATTTCTCTTGTATTTTATTGTATTATAACTGTATTGTCTCCCTTTTTATATTGTAAAGCGCTGTGTAAACTGTTGGCGCTATATAAATCCTGTATAATAATAATAATAATAATAATAATAATAATAATAATAATATCAATAATAATATGGAAATGAATAAATTATTTTACATTTTGACCACAGATACACTTTAAGCTCATATTGTAGTAAAATAAGTAACTGCAACTAAACTATATATAATGTTGGATATTTCAAATGTTATATTAAAAAAAAAAAAAAAAAAAAAGAAGTGACAATATACTGCTGTGTGTATTTTTATCAGTTAACAGCCAAGGGATGTAAATCAGTCGCAGGTAAAATATAAGAATTGCTGATTCTGAGCACTCTGATACAGAAGATCCTCAGAGCTGTCAGTTTCCACATTGTATCGGTGATAAGAGATCCTCAATAATGCTCCTCACAGCCTTCTCTGCACTTACATTGGTCCTACAAGCGTCATCTCACGGGGATCCAATACAGAACCCTCCATCACCAAACCCACCATCACCATGTGAACTCACCACATCTCAGTTTTTATTTGAGTATGAATATTTCCAGTCAGGAGATATCTCCATCGGAGGACTGTTTTCTGCCCATATGAAAACCACCAAAGTAGAGTATCTGGATTCCCCCTCTCGGTGGGGTGATATGTGTGAGGGGTAAGTGGGCTGCTAGGTATGGTCAGTGGTAAGTCAGTTGATCTGCCTGAATCTTAATGGATCAGTTTTATTCATGTGGCTTTGGCCATTACATTCAATCCTGGGAATTTTGCCAACATAATTACACGTTTTCAGTACTTGGTGACCAAACGAGCTCCCGCTCACCCAACAAATTAAATTCAGAATACTAACAACATCTTACAAAGCCATCCACAATTTAGCCCTCAGCTACATCACTAGCCTAGTCTCAAAATACCAACCTAATCGTTCCCTTCGTTCCTCTCAAGACCTCCTGCTCTCTAGCTCCCTTGTCACCTCCTCCCATGCTCGCCTCCAGGACTTTTCCAGAGCCTCTCCAAATCTATGGAACTCCTTACCCCAACCTGTCCGATTATCTCCTACTCTATTAGCTTTTAGACAATCCCTGAAAACCCTTCTCTTCAGAGAAGCCTATCCTTCCCACACCACACTGCATTTTTATTTTCTCCATCAGCTCACCCCCCCCAGTTATTACCTTTCACTTGACCGTCCCTCCTAGATTGTAAGCTCTAACGAGCAGGACCCTCTGATTCCTCCTGTATTGAATTGTATTGTAACTGTACTGTCTGCAATCATGTTGTAAAGCGCTGCGCAAACCGTTGGCAGTATCTAAATACTGTATAATAAATAAATAATAATAATAATTTGCCACCATATTTAAATTCTTATTGAACAAATAATAATCCAAAATATTTAAACACAGTGTTACCATTTTTTTTTTTCTGGTGGGCCAAACCTTAGCTACAGGCAATTGAGGTAATGTGATGCTAAAATAAATGACCAAATAAAACAAATGTGGAAATTTAAATGTGACTGATAAAAAATTATTTTTTTTGTTTTGCAGAAGTGTTTAACCTTACCTATTAGTAAGTGAAGCCCAGATTATTCCAAATTAACCCTGTGTACACTGCTATATAACCTGTATAGACATAAAGGATTTTTTTTTTAATGTGCATTTTTAATGTAAAACAAAAAAAAAAATGACCAAACAAAACCAAAATGTAGAAATAGAAAGAAGTTTAAATATGAATGATACAAAAAAATAAGTATAATTTGACCTGCAACCATGTGTAATATATTTTTAATTAAATAATTTTTATTTAAATATTAATACACAGTCCGGTTACAACTTTTTTTTTTTTTTGCTGGAGTGTTTTATCCTAACTACAAATAATTGCAGCCCAAATTATTCCAAATTAACCCTGTGTACACTGCTATATACCCTGTATAGACATAAAGGATTTTTTTTTTATGTCCATTTTTAATGTAAAACAAAAAAAAAATGACCAAACAAAACCCAAATGTGGAAATGGAAAGAAGTTTAAATGTGAATGATACAAAAAATAAATTATAATTTGACCTGCAACCATGTGTAATATATTTTTAATTAAATAATTTTTATTTAAATATTAATACACAGTCCGGTTACAACTTTTTTTTTTTTTTTTTTTGCTGGAGTATTTTACCCTAACTACAAATAATTGAAATCCAGATTATTCCAAATTAACCCTGTGTACACTGCTATATACCCTGTATAGACAAAAATATATTTTTTTCTTTAATGTGCATTTTTTGACCAAATAACACAAATGCGGAAATTAAATGATGTTTAAATGTGACTGATAAAAAAAAAATATATAGTTTGACCTGCAAGCATATTTAATATCTTATTTAACAAATATTCATATAATTATTAAAACACACATTTTTTTTTTGTTTTGCTGGAGTGTTTATCCTTACCTATAGGTAATTGAAGCCCAGATTATTCCAAACTAACCCTGTGTACACTGCTATATACCCTGTATAGACACAAAGGATTTAAAAAATGATCAAACAAAACAAAAATGTGAAAATGGAAAGAAGTTTAAATGTAAATGATAAAAAAATAATAATTTGACCTGAAACCATATGTAATATATGTTTAAATAAATCATTTTTATTTTAATAATAATACACAGTCCCGTTACATTTTTTTTTTTTTTTTGCTGGAGTGTTTTACCCTAACTACAAATAATTGCAGCCCAGATTATTCCAAATTAACCATGTGTACACCATGTGTCTATAACCCTGTGTCTATTCCCTGTATAAAGTATTTTTTTTAATGCGCATTTTTTATGTAGAGAAAAAAAAAATGACCAAACAAAACAAATGTGGAAATTAAAAGAAGTTTAAATGTGAATGATGCAAAAAAATAATTATAATTTGACCTGCAACCATGTGTAATATATTTTTAATTAAATATTTTTTATTCAAATAATAATACACAGTCCCGTTACAACTTTTTTTTTTTTTTTTTGCTGGAGTGTTTCACCCTAACTACAAATAATTGTAACCCAGATGATTCTG
The DNA here is from genome assembly GCA_037952925.1 of Lithobates clamitans. NCBI lineage: Eukaryota > Metazoa > Chordata > Amphibia > Anura > Ranidae > Lithobates > Lithobates clamitans. The sequence continues at coordinate 540,252 of JBBGZY010000588.1, read as the reverse complement.
AATGAACCCTGTGCACACTGATAAACACCCTGCATAGAAATATAGCATTTTTTTTTTAAAGCTTAGGTATTTTTATTTGATGCTAAAAAAAAAACAACAAATAAAACAAACATGGAAATTAAAAGAAGTTTACATGTGAATGATAAAATATAATTATGATTTGACCTGCAACCATATTTATTATCTTTTTAAACAAACAATTATTTAAATATTAAATCACAGTCAACATTTTTTTTTTGCTGGGGTGTTTCACTTTACATACAGGTCATTGAAGCATAAATGAAGACCAGATAATTATGATTTAACCCTGTGCAAACTGCTAAATAATAATAAACAAAAAAAGTAAAAGTGGAAATGAAAATAAGTTCACATATTAAGAATAACAGTCATGTGACCTGTGGCCCTTTTTAATTCTTCTTCAACAAAAATCAATCCAAATATTAAAACACTGTGTTACAAAATGTTTCTGATTTAACCCTGTGCAAACTGCTCTACACAATGTATAGAAATATGTTTTTTTTTTTTTTTTCAGAAGTGTTTAACCTTAACTACGGGTGATTGAAGCCCAGATGATTCTGAATTAACCCCGTGCACACTGCTTTATACTAAGTATAGAAATACAGGATTTTTGATTTTTTTTATCTTGCGTAATTTTAATGTGATGTTAAATAAATAAACAAAAAAAGTAAAAGTGGAAATGAAAATAAGTTCACATATTAAGAATAACAGTCATGTGACCTGTGGCCCTTTTTAATTCTTCTTCAACAAAAATCAATCCAAATATTAAAACACTGTGTTACAAAATGTTTCTGATTTAACCCTGTGCAAACTGCTCTACACAATGTATAGAAATATGTTTTTTGTTTTTTTTTCTAAAGTGTTTAACCTTAATTACGGATAATTAAAGCCCAGATGATTCTGAATTAACCCCGTGCACACTGCTTTACACCTAGTATAGAAATAGATAAAAATAGGGGAGGGTAAAAATTGGGAAAATTGGGACTTTATATGATACACATCGCTTAGGTTGAATGAATCAATCAATTAAATAGTTAGAATGTTTATTGTCAGCCATAATTCCCCTTCTGCCTATTCTTTGATCAATTACCATTGATGAAAGATTTTTTATTTTATTATAGATACCTCCAACGTATAGCTGCTCCTGATGAGTGGAAACAACCCACGAAACGCGTCGAGCATGTATTTTTGATGCTATGCCACAGCAATCACGGGTTTACTATGGGTTTACTGTTTGAATCAATCTTATAACCATTAATGCTATTTTATATCTTTTACTATGTTTTTTCATATATTGGGGATGTTGCCGGTTCATTATTTAATGTGTGCAATAATGTCTACTATATTACTTGGATTGATATATGATTTACTAATCATGTCCTTCTTTATTCTGTATTGTACATGTTGGTCAATTACTATTAATGTTACCGGTATACAGTGCCCAATTATGGCTGACAATAAACATTCTAACTATTTAATTGATTGATTCATTCAACCTAAGCGATGTGTATCATATAAAGTCCCAATTTTCCCAATTTTTACCCTCCCCTATTTTTATCTCAACCAATAGGGATGGAGACCAATGCACAGTATGTCATGGCCTCATATAAAGTCCCAACATTCTTTCTCTTTTTTCTAGTATAGAAATATAAGATTTTTTTTTCTTAATTTGCATAAGAATTTTTAACTTGTTGTAGGTCAAATTATTATTATCGTTATAATTGATATGTACATTTCCACTTTTGTTTTTTTTTTTGTTCATTTTGTTAGCGTCACATTAACCACTTAAGGACCGGAAGGATTTGCCCCCTTTAATGACCGGGCCATTTTTTGCGATAGGGCACTGCGTCGCTTTAACTGACAATTGCGCGACGCTGTACGCAAAACAAAATTGATGTCCTTTTTTTCCCCACAAATAGTGCTTTATTTTGGTGGTATTTGATCACCTCTGTGGTTTTAATTTTTTTGCGCTATAAACAAAAAAATACCAACAATTTTGAAAAAAAACAACAATATTTTTTTACTTTTTGCTATAATAAATACTGTATCCCCCAAAAAATGTAAAAAAAAAGTACTTTTTTCCTCAGTTTAGGCCGATTTATATTCTTCTACATATTTTTGGTAAAAAAAAAAAAATCGCAATAAGCGTATATTGACTGGTTTGTGCAAAAGTTATAGCATCTACAAAGCAAGGTCCATAAAGACACGGATTTGTGGTGGAGGAACTTGACTGGCCTGCACAGAGTCCTGACCTCAACCCGATAGAACACCTTTGGGATAATTAGAGTGGAGACTGCAAGACAGGCCTTCTCGTACGGCATCAGTGCCTGACCTCACAAATGCTCTTCTGGAAGAATGGTCAAACATTCCCATAGACACACTCCTAAACCTTGTGGACGGCCTTCCCAGAAGAGTTGAAGCTGTTATAGCTGCAAAGGGAGGGACAACTCAATATTGAACCCTACGGACTAAGACTGGGATGCCATTAAAGTTCATATGTGTGTAGAGGCAGGCGTCCCAATACTTTTGGTAATAGAGTGTGGGTATATATATATATTTGTATCATTGAAGCATTTAAAACTGCATGTAGTAAAAGATGGTTTATTTCACCATTTTCTCTTTTTTTGCACTTCTAGGGTCACACTAGCCTGATTGATACAATGAAGCATTTTACCTTGCAGACCAGTGTCATGTTGGCTCTGGTAGGGGGTCAGATGATGAGTGTTTCAGTGTTTGTTTTTGTTTTGTTTTTACCCACTTGCCTACCGGGCACTTTCACCCCCTTTCTGCTCAGGCCAATGTTCAGCTTTCAGCGTTCTCACACTTTGAATGACAATTGCACGGTCATCTATCGCTGTACTCAAATGAAATTTTTATAGTTTTTTTCACACAAATGGCACTTTCTTTTGGTGGTATTTAATCACCAGTTGGGTTTTTATTTTTTGCTAAACAAACAAAAAAAGACAGAAATAAAAAAAAAAAACATGTTTCATAGTTTGTTATAAAATTCTGCAAACAAATAATTTTTCTCCTTCATTGATATTCGCTGATGAGGCTGCACTGATGGGCACTGATAAAATGGCACTGATGAGTGGCACTGATGGGTGGCACTGATAGATGTCACTGATGGGCACTGATAGGTGGCACTATTGGGCACTGGTAGGTGGCACTGATGGGCACTGTTATGTGGTATTGATAGTCAGCACTGTTGATGAGGCACTGATTGGTGACATTTATAGGTGGCACTGTGGGCACTGATAAGATGGCATTGATGGGTGGCACTGATGAGTGTCACTGATGGGTGGCACTGATAGATGTCACTGATGGACGCTGATAGGTGGCACTATTGGGCACTGGTAGGTGGCACTGATGGGCACTGGTATGTGGTATTGATAGGCAGCACTGTTGTTGAGGCACTGATTGGTGACATTTATAGGTGGCACTGTGGGCACTGATAGGTGGCACTGTGGGCACTGATAGGTGGCACTGATGGGCACTGATAAGATGGCATTGATGGGTGGCACTGATGAGTGGCACTGATAGATGTCAGTGATGGGCACTGATAGGTGGCACTATTGGGCACTGGTAGGTGGCACTGATGGGCACTGTTATGTGGTATTGATAGGCAGCACTGTTGATGAGGCACCGATTGGTGACATTTATAGGTGGCACTGTGGGCACTGATAGGTGGCACTGTGGGCACTGATAGGTGGCACTGTGGGCACTGATGGGTGGTACTCTGGGCACTGGTAGGTGGTGCTGATGGGCACTGGTAGGTGGCACAGGTGGGCACAGAAGCCTCTGCAGAGGCTCTACATGATCGGGACCGATGTCCCTCTCGCAGCCGCCGGTGATTGGCTTTTTTTTTCTCCTCACGCTATCAGCATGAGAAGGAAAAATAGCTCTGTGTACATTACATGATCAGCTGTCATTGGCTGACAGCCATAGGCGTGCGCACAGGGTGTGCTGGATGTGCCTGGGTACACCCTAATCCCCCCATGTACATAGCATTATCATTCTGTGTGCCAGCAGGAAGATGGGAAAGATCTCCCTCTTACCAGTTCTGCCATGAGAGAAGTGTTTACGTAATTCTCTTTCACAGGGAGATCAATGTGCTGGGGTCATATATATGTAGACACACACACACGTGTTGAGCTTTAGGGTGCACACCCTAATGCAATAGGCTGCGGACACCTATGCTGACAGCTGATCACGTGGTAGGGGGTCGGGATCGATCTGTCCCCGATCTGTGATCAGCTGAGTCTCATAGACTCGCTGATCACTGAGCGTGCCACGCGCTCCCTGCAGGGGGCGCACAGGCTGCTCGAGCACAGGGGGACGTCTATGGACGCCCTCCCAGCAAAGTAGGCCCGTGCTTCAGCCGTCTTTTGGCTATATCGCGGACGGGAAGAGGTTAAATGTTATTTTTATCTAGTGACACTTCATTCATGTCACTGCGGTGCTGTGTGACGACATGATGCATTTTTCCACACTGCAACCCACCACACATCCCACCAGTGTTGTAGTGTGAACAGGACACAATTGTTTTGGATGTGCCCTAGCAGTGACCTGCATATCTAGTGTGGAAAAACCCCGGTCACCACCACACGTCGTGTGAACCAGCCCTTCATCTCAGGTGGCCAGACCATCTTTTCTTATTTTTCATTTTTGATTTACATCTTTCAGAGTTTGTAAAAAAAACCTCCTAAACTATGAATTTTATGAAAACAGGACGGGTGGGATAAAAAAAAATATACTATGGCTATAGATTATATGATAGTTGCACAAATGTTTATCAAAGACTATATTTTTGATTTAAAAAATACACTAAAATCCTTTTTAGCACTCAAAAACATAACCTAACAATATTTTTCTGCAAGACCACATCATGGTCTGTGTGGACTTATTCCTGACACACCTCAAACTTAGCATCATATATGTTAGTTTTGTCATACAACTGCAACTGAGAGGTCTCTTTTCCCACTTGTTGGGCCTTCAGGGCAGGAAAAAAAAAACAAAAACAATGGTTTTTACACTCCCCTAATTTATCCCCAAAAGTTTTACCTTTAAGCCGCGTACACACGATCGCATTTTCTTTTTCTTTTTTTTCAATGAAGAGATATTTATTGAAATTTTCAACAGTTTACAGAAAAAAATGAGGAATGAAGAGAGAAAAAGAAAAACAGAAAAAAAAACATAAAATAACAATACAAAGCATGTAATAAGAAGCACATAACCAGTGTGGGTTTACGTATGCAGCCATAGTTGGATAGATTGATACCAATAGATATTTATGTAGTATTATAGTTGTTAGTCCAGATTTCCCACAGTTTATCAAATTTGTCGCATTTAAGTGAGTTACCGTATATACTTGAGTATAAGTCGAATTTTTCAGAAACATTTTTTAGTGCTGAAAGTGCCCCCCTCGACTTATACTCGAGCACTTTTCTTCAGCAAAAAATTTCATTTTCCGAACCGACTTTGGGGCCCCGTATCTCAGAGCCACTTGGTGCTAGGAACCCCAAATTTGGTGTGCAAACCCAGTGGAACTGGTACCACAACAAAGCTGACGTTCCTAGCACTAAGTGGCCCCGAGATACGGGGCCCCAAAATCAGTTCGGAAAATGTCATTCTCTGCTGCAGAAAAGTGCTTGACATTTTCTGAACCGAATTTGGGGCCCCATATCTCAGGGCCACTTGGTGCTAGGAACCCCATATTTAGTGTGCAAACCCAGTGGAACTGGTACCATAACATATCCAAATCTGGGGTTCCTAGCACCAAGTGGCCCTGAGATACGGGGCCCCAAAACCAGTTCGGAAAATGTCATTCTCTGCTGCAGAAAAGTGCTTGACATTTTCTGAACTGAATCTTGGGGCCCTGTATCTCGGGGCCACTTGGTGCTAGAAACACCAGCTTTGGAAATTTTGTGGTGCTAGTTCCACTGGGTTTGCACACCAAATTTGGGGTTCTTAGCACTAAGCGGCCCCGAGATACGGGGCCTCAAATTTGGTCAACTGTGTCAATCTGCAGCAATGTCATTTCGGGACCCTTTGGGTTCAGAGACCCCAAATTTTGGCTGCAGCTAGGGGGCATCTAGGAACCCTTAACTACTGAGTTCGAAGTTCAGGGGACCTATGGCTGCAAATGGGCACAGTGAGGCTGCAAATGGGCACAGTGATGCTGCAAATGGGCATTGTTGACCCTCTTTTCCACTTACAGTAGCTGTGCATTTCTCACCCTAGGCTTATACTCGGGTCAATACATTTTTTCCCATTTTTTTTGTGGTAAATTAGGGCCTCGACTTATACTTGGAACGACTTATACTCGAGTATATACGGTAATTGCTAAGAGTCTTTCGAAAGTATAGTTTTGTTGAACTTTCCTGGTTACATCAGTGACGTTAACTATGGGATCGTTTTTCCAATTTTGGAGTATCAAGGACCTAGCGACTAATAGGATGTGTGATACTACATGTCTCATGGTGCGTGGAACGATCGCATTTTCTTGACGAGAATTGTGTGATGACAGGCTGTTGGCAGAAAAATCCAACCGTTTGTACGCTCCATTGGACAATTATTGTCGGATTTTCCGCGGACAAATGTTGGATGGCAGGTTTTAACATTTAAAATAAATAAATATATATGCTGCACTTTCCAAAGTCATACACTATACCAGTGTAAAAACAACATATAAAATAATATTCCATGGCCCCGCCAGATGTCCCTGACTGCCGGTCTCCATGGGTGCCTCTGTCATATTGGCTGCCGTGCTGGCGGCCCCTTTGGGGTATGCTCTCTGCCTCAACCCCGGGTGAGACTCTATGGACCCAGACTGATATCGTATTTAAACACACTATCACCATCGATCTATGCGCAACTTGTGAGTATACGGAAGATTACATTTCCAGTATATCTCCCTTACATACATCTGCTCACATAGTAATGGGTATTTTATTGTTTCTGATTTAGTTAAATGGCATCGGACTCCTGACGATTGGTTACAAGCCATGAAACGCGTTGAGTTTAGATCTATTGGTGCACCTATGTAATGTACTATGTATATGTGTTATTAACACTGTATTATCAATTCATGAACTTTGCCTGTTATACATTGTTGTCAATACGCTCTTATTAGGATCTTATATGTGTTCTCCTTCGATTGTATTTGGCCCAAATACACATGCCATTAAAACTTTTTATATCATGATTACGCTTCAACACCATTTGTGGAACCTATATTGACTTCATTATTTACATCTTAACATTCAGTATGTAACCTAATATATTCACCCACGTGCCTCATACAAAGTCCCGCTTCTGTCCCCCCTCTTTTTCGCATATTTATTGGGATGGAGGCATGTCGGTGCTCTCTTGGTAACAATACGTGGATTGGTCACAACCTTCCTTTGACATATAAAAAAACCTCCAATAGTGAAAGAAAACGTCTTTCCTAACAGTGGAAAGCGACAATAGTGCAATAAATGAACACATATATTAAAAATAAATATAAATATTACACATATATTAAAAATAAAAGATATGTATATATGTATATAAAAGCATAAACAATGATGAAAATAGATATAAAGTGCTACTGTGCAAAGAGGTGCAATTCCCACTTTTATGATCCTGTATAGATTATCAGTGACCCACTAATGCATAAAAAAGTGCTCTTGTGCATGTGCATAGCATCCAGTATTATATGGTGTATCAATATCGCATTGCTGGGTTGTTCAAAGAAGTGCTCCTGTACAAGTGTATGGTATCCAAAAAGAGTCTATCCAGATGTAATAAAGTTCATACGATTATAAAGTTCATGTGGTTGTTAAACCGCTAAGTGCAATAAAGTTCATGCGATTATAAAATTCAGAACATGCTGTGGTGTTCCTCACTCTGGTGCTCCCCTTAGGTATTTAATGCTCACCTCAGAGCGTGCGAGCTTGCAACTAAGCGCAGTCAAAACACGCATATTCAAATATTCTCATACGGAGGCTTCTGTAGAACTGAAAGTACAGGATTCAAGTCCCACGGTGGCAAGGGAGATCGCACCGGCTGAACCACATGTCGCACTCCCTGAATGAAGGTACGCACCAGGGAATGCGAAGCCAGGGATCGTTGAAAGAAAACTGCCAAGGCCGACACCTGGCCCTTGACAGTACTCAAGGCCAAATTCTTTTCAACGCCCCTCTGAAGAAAAGTCAAAATCCGAGCCACCGAAAAGGAACGTGGTTGAAACCCCACTGACTCACACCATGAAATATATGCTTTCCACGTCCCATAATATACCTTCCTGGAAGAAGAATTTCTATCTCTGAGCAGCGTCGGAATCACCGACGCAGATAAGCCCCTATCCTTCAAAACCTGGCTTTCAATAGCCAGACCTTTAAAGCCAGCGACGGTAAGGCAAGGTGGAAGATCGGCCCTTGGAATACCAGATCCTCCCTGAGAGGCAGCCGCCAGGGGGCATCTGCGACCAGACACACCAGGTTGGCGTACCAGGAACGACGAGGCCAGTCCAGGGCCACTAGAATTACTGGAATTGCTTCGGCTTCGATCCTGTGCAACAGCTGTGGCAGAAGCTTGAGAGGAGGAGGTCAGACGATACTGGCCCCACGGAGCGACCTCTGGAGATCCCCAGTGTAGGCAGATCTGTTGAAATACCTCCTGATGGAGAGACCACTCCCCTTGGTCCAATACTTGACTGAGGTAATCCCCCTGCCAGTTGTCAACCCCCAGAATGTGAATGGCTGGGACGAAACGTTCTACCCACTGTAGAATGCCGGCTACTTCTAGACCGGCTAACACACTCCTCGTTTCTCCCTGGTGGTTGACATAGGCCACCGCAGTGGTATTGTCTGACTTGATCTGTACCGGGAGTCCCTGAAGCCGATCCGTCGAATGATCCAGACAGAGTCTGATCGGCCGGAGTTCCAGGATGTTGATAGGTAGCCTGGATTCCTCCAGCGTCCAGTGACCCTTAGCCGAGTTCAGGCCCAGGACTCCTCCCCACCCGGACAGACTGGCATCGGTGGTGACCACCATCCAGTACAGCGGGAGAAAAGATTTCCCCTGCCGAAGAGCCGGGGAACGAAGCCACCAGATCAGGGACCCTTTGGCTCCTTGGCTCAGCCGAATCTGACTGTCTAGAGACTCGGCGCATTTGTCCCATTTTAACAGGATTTCCTTTTGCAGGGGTCTCGTATGAAACCATCAGGCCCAGTACCCGCATGGAAGTCCACAGGTAGACCCACATGCTGGACAGCAGTGAGCAGGCTGCTGCCTGTAATTTCTGGAGTTTGTCCTGTGGAAGGACTACTCCGGCCCGAGCGGAATCCAGAGTCAGACCCAGATAAACCAATTTCTGAACTGAGGTCAACGCAGACTTTTGGTAATTTATCAGCCACCCAAAATCTGCCAGAGTCTGAACAGTGATCTCCACATCGCCCCTCAGGACTCTGCTCGCTGCAGAAGGTCGCCCAGAACAGAAATTCCCCGCTGGCGCCAGAACTTGGGCCAACACTTTGGTGAAGACCCGAGGAGCGGACCAAGGGTTAACGCCGCAAACTGATAATGCTCCTCTCCCACAGCAAAGCGGAGGAACCGCCGGTGCTGTGCACAAATCGGAATGTTCAGGTAGGCATTCTTGATGTTGATGGAGGCAAGTCCCCCTGATGAAGAGATACCACCACGGAGCGAATGGACTCCATTCGGAACTTCCGCACCCGCACATAGTGGTTCAGGGCCTTGAGGTCCAGAATCATACGTACCGTACCCTCCTTTTTGGGGATCATAAATACTCTAAGTACTCTACTCTACCCTCATGCGCTGTGATTTCACGGCTCACTATTTTTTTGTTCTTCTCACAGAGATGGAAGGTGAAGGATATCTGGGCCCACCCTAATACTGGGGAGACAATCTGTGGCCTTTGGGTCTTTTTTCCCTCCTCAATCCCCTCCACAATCCCCCTGGCTTTGCGTTAGGTTGATCATAGCGTGACTTGCCCCTGTCAGCAGCCTCATGCCTCAGGGGGTTTAGGGTCTGGGGCCCTTCCTCTTTGGAGTTCGGACCAGTACTGTACCCTCATGTGTTTTTTCTGTGCTATGATGTCATGGTTCACTATTATTTTTTTTGTTTTTCTCACAGAGATTGTGAGAAGAGGGATGACACCATCCCAACTCTCCCGAGGGTGAGGAAATCCCTGGCATTTTTTCTTGCAGCTGACCCCGCTGGAACAACACCTCCAGCGCCGCGGCCGCGCCTGGTGTTCTTCCTCCTCCCTACTGAGCCAGTGAGCCTGTCACATCTCACAGACAATGATGTCACACGCTATCTCCGCCCCCACGCTGTCCTCGTCTCCTCTCCAGCTACCGCCCGGCGCCCGAAAGTATGACTACAGTAAGGCACCCTGATAGCATGCGAGGGGGTGTCCACCGCCGCCCCGAGCCCGACGTAAGGTGTGATAGGTGGGGGGTTGCCCTTGTCATGGTACCGGCACACCACCTGAGAGCTGGTGTGGAACAGTGGGAGGATTTAGTGTCTGGCGCCCTCTGTGCTGTGCTAGTCTGATAACGAAGGGGGGGGGGGGGCAAGGTGGTCTGCTAGACACAAGACACAGCTTTATAATATATATAATAGCTGTGTCCAGCTGCCCCCCTCCCCCCCACCAGACCAGCTCACTCAGCTACTGTGCCTATATCTAATATAATATAGCTGTGTCCAGCAGCACCCCCTCCCCTCCTGGCCCTGTGCCACCCCAGCCTGCCCTGTGCCACCCCAACCTGCCCTGTGCCACCCCAGCCTGCCATGTACCACCCCAGCCTGCCCCTTGCCATGCCAGCCTGCCATGTGCCACCCCAACCTGCCCTGTGCCATGCCAGCCTGCCATGTGCCACCCCAACCTGCCCTGTTCAAACCCAACCTGCCCTATACCACCCCAACTTACCCTGTGCCACCCCAACCTGCCCTATACCACCCCAGCCTGCCCTGTACCACCCAGCCTGCCGTGTGCCACCCCAACCTGCCCTGTGCCACCCCAGCCTGCCATGTGCCACCCCAGCCTGCCCTGTACCACCCAGCCTGTCATGTGCCACCCCAACCTGCCCTATACCACCCCAACTTACCCTGTGCCACCCCAGCCTGCCCTATACCACCTCAGCATGCCCTGAACCAGCCCAACCTGCCCTGTGCCACCCCAACCTGCACTATACCACCCCAACTTACCCTGTGCCACCCCAGCCTGGCCTATACCACCCCAGCATGCCCTGGACCAGCCCAACCAGCCCTGTGCCACCCCAGCCTGCCATGTGCCACCCCAACCTGCCCTGTGCCACCCCGACCTGCCCTATACCAACCCCAGCCTGCCCTGTGCCACCTCAACCTGCCCTATACCACCCTAACTTGCCCTGTGCCACCCCAACCTGCCCTATACCACCCTAACTTGCCCTATACCATGCAACCTGCCCTGTGCCACCCTAACTTATCCTGTACCACCCCAGCTTGCCCTGTACCACCCCAACCTGCCCTGTACCAACCCAACCTGCCCTATACCACCCCAGCCTGCCCTGTACCACCCCAACCTGCTCTGTGCCACCCCAGCCTGCCTTGTACCACCACAACCTGCCCTGTGCCACCCCAGCCTGCCCTATGCCACTTCAACCGGCCCTGTGCCACCCTAACTTGCCCTATACCACCCCAACCTGCCCTATACCACCCCAATACTGCCTTAACCTGCCCTGTACCACCCTAACCTGTCATATACCACCCCAACCTGCCACTATACCACCCTATTTTACCCTAACCTGCCACTATACCACCCTACACTATCATTTACAGGGGCTGATTTGGGGTATGCCCCATGACCATGCGCTACCTGAATGGTGCTGGGCAGCCTAGACGGGGGAGGGGGTGACACCATGTTTTACCGCACCAGGTGACACCAACCCTAGTGATGCCACTGGCTGGTTTTGGCAGGTTTTTAAGGAGTGGTAACCACCTGGCTTAGAGTTAGGTAGACCATTGAGTGACTTGCCCCTGTCAGCAGCCTTGTGCACCGGGGGGGTTCAAGATCTGAGGCCCTTCCTTTTCTGAGGTCAGACCATTACTGTACCCTCATGCACTTTTTTTTGTGCTGTAATTTCACAGTTCACAATTTGTTTTGTTCTTCTCACAGAAATGGAGGGTGGAGGATATCAGGGCCCACCCAAATACAAGGAGAGCATCTGTTGCCTTTGGGTCTTTTTCCCTCCTCAACTCTTCCCTCTCTTCATTGAGACCTCCACCAAGTACTTGGAAGACTGTCTTTGGCAGGCCCCTAAGGAGAGGAGTCCCCTGACTTTTAGTTAGGTAGACCATAGCATGACTTGCGCCTGTCAGCAGCCTTGTGCCCCAGGGGGTTTAGGGTCCAGGGCCCTTCCTCTTTGGAGGTCGGACCATTACTGAACCCTCATGTGCTTTTTCTGTGCTGTGATGTCATGGTTCACTATTATTAAATTTTTTTGTTCTTCTCACAGAGATGGAGGGTGAAAGATATCAGGGCCACCCTAATACCGGGGAGAGACTCTGTTGCCCTATGGTCTTTTTAGTTACCAAGTACTTGGAATTCTGGTTTTGGCAGGGCCCTAAGGAGCGGAAGCCCCCTGGCTTTGAGTTAGGTAGACCATAGCGTCAGCAGCCTTGTGCCCCAGGGTGTTCAGGGTCTGGGACCCTTCCTCTTCGGAGATCGGACCATTACTGTACCCTCATGCACTTTTTTTTGTGCTGTGATTTCATGGTTCACTTTTTTGTTCTTCTCACAGAGAGGGAGGGTGGAGGATATCAGGGTCTCCCATAATACTTGGGAGAGGATCTGTGGCTTTCAGGCCTTTTTCTGTCCGCAACTCTTCCCTCTCTTCATTGAGTCCTCCACCAAGTACGTGAAAGACTTGCTTTGGTAGGTCTCTAGGGAACGGCATCCACGTGGCTTAGAGTTAGGTAGACCATTGAGTGCCTTACACCTGGTCAGCAGCCTTCTGCCCCGGGGGGGGGGGGTTCAGGGACTGTGGCCCTTCCTCTTCAGAGGTTAGACTATTACTGTACCCTTATGTACTTTTTTTGTGTTGGGATTTCATGGTTCACTTTTTTTGTTCTTCTCACATAGATAGAGGGTGAAGAATATCAGGGCCCACCCTAATACCGGGGAGAGGATCTGTGGCCCTCAGGTCTTTTTCCCTCTGCAACTCCTCCTTCTCTTCATTGAGCCCTCCACCAAGTACTTGAAAGACTGCCTTTGGCAGGTAACTAAGGAGCGGAATCCAACTGGCTTCCAGTTAGGTAGACCACTGAGTATCTTGCACCCAGTCAGCAGCCTTGTCTCTAAGGAACGACATTCACCTGGCTTTGAGTTAGGTAGACTATAGAGTGCCTTGCCCTGTCAGCAGCCTTGCACCTCAGGGAATGAAGCCCTTTCTCTTCAGAGGTCGGACCATTACTATACCCTCATGTGCTTCTTTGTGTACTTTGATTTTACATTGATAAATATATCTCAGTTGTCTCTTGGCTCAATGGTCTATTGGCTCTCTCAGAATTATCTCAGTATATTTCTTATGTTTTGCAGACTTGATATGAATGAATATAGAAGTATCTTGGTATTAATATTTGCTATCAAGGAGATTAACAAGAGCACGAAGCTTCTACCCAATATTACTCTGGGTTATCACATATATGACAGCTGTGGGGATACAACGAAAACCATAAATTATGTTCTACAGATATTATCTGGGATAAAAGAGGCCCCTAATTATAACTGCAGGAAACGGGGTGAAATTGCTGGTTTTATTGGTGATTACAGTTTTCAGGCAACCCAGGCAATGGCACAGTTACTCAGCCTCTACAGATATACACATGTGAGTGCAGACTGGAGATTCCACATGAAAATAGTATTGATGTTCAGGAACACTGACAGGATTATGAAATCTACTAACACAATGGTGACATATCCATTGACTTACAGTAACATTCTATACATTCTATATATGTATTTGATAGAAAGGAGAATGGACTTCGAGTGGGCATTTGATGATATATACACTATATTGTCAAAAGTATTATGACACCTGCCTACACACACACACACACACACACACACACACACACACACACACACACACACACACACACACACACACACACACACACACACACACACACACACACACACACACACACACACACACACACACACACACACACACACACACACACACACACACACTATGTTACCAAAAGTATTGGGACGCCTGCCTGACACAAATTAACTTTAATGGCATCCCAGTCTTAGTCCGTAGGGTTCAATATTGAGTTGGCCCACCCTTTGCGGGTATAACAGCTTCAACTCTTCTGGGAAGGCTGTCCACAAGGTTTAGGAGTGTGTCTATGGGAATGTTTGACCATTCTTCCAGAAGAGCATTTGTGAGGTTCAGGCACTGGTGTTGGACAAGAAGGCCTGGCTTACAGTCTCCGCTCTAATTCATCCCAAAGGTGTTCTATCAGGTTGAGTGCAGGCCAGTCAAGTTCCTCCACCCCAAACTCGCTCATCCATGTCTTTATGGACCTTGCTTTGTGCACTGGTCCAAATGATTTGATGGAGGGGGGATTATTGTGTGAGGTTGTTTTTCAGGGGTTGGGCTTGGCCCCTTAGTTCCAGTGAACGGAACTCTTAAGGCGTCAGCATATCAAGATATTTTTGACAATTTCATGCTGCCAACTTTGTGGGAACAGTTTGGGGACGGCCCCTTCCTGTTCCAACATGACTGCCCACCAGTGCACAAAGCAAGGTCCATAAAGGCATAGATGAGTGAGTTTGGGGTGAAGAAACTTGACTGGCATTCACAGAGTCCTGACCTCAACCCAACAGAACACCTTTGGGATGCATTAGAGTGGAGACTGCTAGCCAGGCCTTCTCGTCCAACATCAGTGCCTGACCTCTCAAATGCTCTTCTGGAAGAATGGTCAAACATTCCCATAGACACACTCCTAAACCTTGTGGACGGCCTTCCAAGAAGAGTTGAAGCTGTTATAGCTGCAAAGGGTGGACCACCTCAATATTGAACCCTATGGACTAATGCTGGCCATACACTATACGAAAAATTATCTGAAAATCGGTCATTTAGACAGTTCTTTTGTTTTTTGGCCAGTTAATGGGTACAAAATCCATAATCAAGGACAAGGACAAGTTTGGAAATTTTCTGCCGAACGAACGATAAATTGAAAGGTTAATGTGTTTCCCGACTGAACTGTCTGCACTAGGTACATGTAAAAAAAACAAACAAAAATGGATTCATTTATGTCCACTGAACAATTTATTGGTCATTACACGATGGCACTATTGTTTGCTCTCACGGCTGAACGTTTGTTTTTCAAAAATGGGTTCGGCCGATTTTTCGCATAGTGTATGGCCAGCATAAGGCTGGGATGCCATTAACCACTTCCGGACCACCCATCATCGTTATACGTCGGTAGTTTGAAGAGGATTATCGTTGTTATGGCAGCAGCTAGCTACCATAACCCCAGTATCCTCTTCTTCGTCTGGCGATCTGGTTTCCGATAAGAGTGGTCTCTGTGGCGGATTTGCGCAAGATCACTTTTATCAGCGGCGGGAGAGGGGCACCCCCCCCCTCCCACCGCGCTCCGTTGCCCTCCTCCGCTTACCGGATCCGTCGGCAGCGTCGGAGGTGACCGGATCTTCTCCCTAGCTTGGCATGGAGACGAGTGAGGGGAAGATGGCCCCCAACAGTCTCCATATCACTGCAAGGCGGAAGCGACGTCAAAACATCACTTCCGCCCATAGCTCTTAAAGGGCCATTTTTTTTTATTTTTAAATGACAATTTTTTTTCTTTTTTGCATTTTAGTGTAAATATGAGATCTGATGTCTTTTTGACCCCACATCTCATATTTAAGAGGTCCTGTCATGCTTTTTTCTATTACAAGGGATGTTTACATTCCTTGTAATAGGAATAAAAGTGACACTTTTTTTTTTTAAAAAAAGAACAGTGTAAAAATAAAAAATAAAAGGTAAAACAAATAAGAAAAATTAATAAAAATTGAAACATGCCCCGTCCCACTGAGCTCGCGTGCAGAAGCGAACGCATACGTGAGTAGTGCCCACATATAAAAACAGTGTTCAAACCACACATGTGAGGTATCACCGCAATCGTTAGAGCAGAAGAAATGAATCCAGCTCTAGACCTCCTCTGTAACGCAAAACATGCAACCTGTAGAATTTTTTAAACGTCGCCTATGGAGATTTTTAAGGGTAAAAGTTTGTCGCCATTCCACGAGCGGGCACAATTTTGAAGCATGACATGTTGGGTATCAATTTACTCGGTGTAACATTAGCTTTCACAATATACAAAAAAATGGGCTAATTTTACTGTTGTCTTATTTTTTAATTAAAAAAAGTATTTTTTTCCAAAAAAAGTGCGCTTGTAAGACCGCTGCGCAAATACGGTGTGACAGAAAGTATTGCAACGACTGCCATTTTATTCTCTAGGGTGTTAGAAAAAAAATATGTAATGTTTGGGGGTTCTAAGTAATTTTCTAGAAAAAAAAAAGAACTGTTTTTAGCTTGTAAACAACAA
The DNA here is from genome assembly GCA_037952925.1 of Lithobates clamitans. Classification (NCBI taxonomy): domain Eukaryota; kingdom Metazoa; phylum Chordata; class Amphibia; order Anura; family Ranidae; genus Lithobates; species Lithobates clamitans. The sequence continues at coordinate 523,620 of JBBGZY010000588.1, read as the reverse complement.
ATCTCAGAAAGAGGCTCAAGTTCATGCGCTTGTAAAGGCAGGTGTCCCAATACTTTTGACAATATAGTGTATGTGTTACATGGCTGTAAATGGTTGTAAAAAGTGCATTATTGGAGCAAACTGGCTGGACAGAACATTGTTAAGTTTGTCAAATAGTAGTAATCTTCTGGCAAATTAAAAAAAAATTGAGCAACATATAATTTTGTGATAAAAAAAATATTTAAATGCAAATCATTTTAAAATATTTGAATATGCCTACATAGGTCAGTTATAGTTTCACGGAACCTTCTCTGAGTGACAGACAAATGTACCCACATTTTTATCACACGGTTCCCAACGATCGGATTCACTATGCTGCTCTTATCAAATTCCTTTTACATTTTGGTTGGAATCTTGTTGGCATAATATTAACAAACGATGCCACCGGAGACACAGAACAGTTGAAGAAGGTTTTGGCCCATCATGGCATTTGTACCGAATATGTCATATTATTATCAAATGTCATCAAAGATTTCAGATGGGCTTCCAAGGTTCTTAAAAACACTTTGAGTACGGTTATTCTAATATGTGGTGAGTTCTACAAGGAGTATACGTATTTCATTCATCATTTAGAGCCTTTTAAGGGAAATGCAACTTTTATTCTCCATAAGTCATGGACTCTTCTGGAACCCATGAAAAATGTTTTTCCATCGATGAACTGCAGTTTCTATTTTTCACTTCCAACGAAACCCATCCCTGGTCTGAAGGCCTTTATAGAGACTGAGAATCCATCCAACCCCCCAAATGATCCCATTCTGGAAGACCTGTCAATTCTTCGCTGTAATTGTCTATCTGATAACCCTGACAAAAATTTGTATTTTCAACAAATCTATGGCATCCTTCCGGAAAATTGCAACCGGATTTGCAATATTAGCTATAGTACTTATTTTGGGCACTACTACGTCTACATCGCGGTGTACGCTCTGGCCAATGCTTTACACATGATGAATCCAAGTATGGAATTTCCACTTCAATTAAATAACAGAGTAAGCTATTTATTGTTTCATCTAGAATTTCAGTTTTAAAAAATTAAAAGTAAGCATCTAAAAATACTGTGTATGTCCTAAAAGTGTCATACAAATATATGGTGAATAAAACACCATATATGACATACCCTGTTTCCCCGAAAATAAGACCTAGCGTGATTGTCGGTGATGGCTGCAATATAAGCCCTACCCCCCAAAAAAGCCCTAGTTAAAGTCCTTGTAGGTCTTATTTTCAGGGTAGGGCTTATTTTCAGGGAAACGGGGTAGGGCTTATTTGGGGGGTAAGGCTTAAATTGCAGCCATCACCGACAATCACGCTAGGTCTTATTTTCGGGGAAACCGGGTAGTGCAAAACCTTTGAAGTGAACAGAAAATCCAATCAAAATGTTCAATTCAATCCAAAAATGTCCTCATACAAAATTGCAAAATATATTACTTTCATAAAGTGCAAAGTTCATAGATTGATCACTAAAGTGCTCCTGTGCAAACAGTTCATGCATGCCAGTGACTCACACTGGACAGATCGATCCTGAGGGCAAAGTGCTCAGACATTCACCGTTGTGACACCTTCACCATAAATCAGATGGATGCTTAGTGGCTGCGTTTGATGGGAACAGTGGCTGCGTTTGATGGGCACAGTGAGGCTGTGTTTGATGGCACAGTGGCTGCATTTGATGGGAACAGTGGCTGCGTTTGATGGGCACAGTGGCTGCATTTGATGGCACAGTGGCTGCGTTTGATGGCACAGTGGCTGCATTTGATGGGAACAGCGGCTGCGTTTGATGCTCACAGTGGCTGCATTTGATGGGCACAGTGGCTGCATTTGGGCACAGTGAGGCTGCATTGGATGGGCACAGTGAGGCTATGTTTAATGGCACAGTGGCTGCGTTTGATGGGCACAGTGGCTGCATTTGATAGGCACAGTGGCTGCAGTTGATGGCATAGTGGCTGCATTTGATGAGCACAGTGGCTGCATTTGATGGGCACAGCAGCTGCATTTGATGGCACAGTGGCTGTGTTTGATATTACAGTGAGGCTGCATTTCATGGGAACAGTGGCTGCGTTTGATGGGCACAGCGGCTGCATTTGATGGCACAGTGGCTGCGTTTGATGGGCACAGCGGCTGCATTTGATGGCACAGTGGCTGCGTTTGATGGGCACAGTGGCTGCTTTTGATGGGCACAGTGGCTTCTTTTGATGGGCACAGTGGCTGCGTTTGATGGCACAATGGCTGTGTTTGATAGGCACAGTGGCTGCAATTGATGGGCACAGTGGCTGCGTTTGATGGCACAGTGAGGCTGCAATTTATGTTTTTTTTTTCAAAATTTTTCAGTTTGTTTGCGCCTCCCCATTTTGAGCACCAGCTGCCAGTGTTGGACTATAGTGGATAGATTTAAAGCCAGCAGCATCTTTGTTTTATATATCAGTGCACTGATTTTAAAATATAACGGTTTAACTAATTTTTCAGAATATTCGTAAATTTGAATATTCGAAAATTCGTAAATTCATAAAGTCATAAATTCGAAAATTCGGAAATACGTAAATTTGAAAATTCGGAAATTTGAAAATACAAAAAACAGAAAATTCTAAAATCTGAAATAATAACTAACTAATAATAACTTAACTATTACTAACTATTAAAATTATAAGTATTGGAATTTCCTTTCAAATTTGGCTGTGAACATAACGAATATGAATTTATCCAAAGTTACAAATTATCTGAAATAATGAATGCTGTATCTAAACGAACGGAACGTAACAAATTAGTAATAATAAATAGCATTAATAATAATAATAAACACTTTTTATTATTATTATTTATTAATAATTAGTTCATTTCCATTTGTTTAGATGCTGCATTCGTTATTTTGGATAATTGGTGACTTCGGATAAATTTGTATTCGTTATTTACTAACAGCCAGCTTTGATAGGAAATTCCAATACCTATAATTTAATAGTTAGTTATTATTAGTTAGTTAGTTATTAAAAATTTTCAGATTTTCCTTCTTTCTAATTTTCGGATTTTCTTTCTCATTTTCTGATTTTTGAATCTTCTGATTTTCAAATCTACGAATTTTCGAATTTACAAATTTTTGAATTTTCAAATTTACAAATTGCGATCATAACGTATGTCCCAAAAAAAAAGCGAGAAAAAAAAATAAAATCTTTAGCAGGGCTGCCTGTCAGTGGGGTGCCTGGGGAAGAAAAGGGCAAGCCTTGCTCGGGGTTGGTGAGCTCCATAAAGCCTTCCTCTCCATATTCTGTATTTTGGCTCTGTAAGATTGAGAGATGCAGACACTGCTGCCGCGGCGCCATCTTGGATTTGTTCAGAGGCCGGTTGGTTCAGGCCATTATTTTCTGAGGGTGTCTGTCACCCTTTCTCTTGGCAGACATCATGCCACGCTGCAGGGGGGGTGAGGAGGGTCCCCAGGTGCAATTTTCATCCCGAAACGAGGTCCCAGAACGAGGTCCCAGTAAGCTGGTGTATGTCGCTGAATCCCGGGCTTTCCACAGAGCTCAGTGGAGAATGTCCATGCTGCTTGGATGCCGGCCATGTTTTAACTGTATATTGCCTTGTCCTATGATATTGTGTGCTCAGTTTCTTATACTGGCAAAACTTTTTTTTTTCCAATTTTGTTCATGTCAGTTGCAGTAAAAAAATGAGTGTTCCACATATTATTTGTATGTTCTCTATGTCTTTATTGGTCATAGCAACAATCACTTTCATTTCCAAAGCATGTTGCCCTTCAACAGGTTTGAGAAATACAATATAATAATTCAAAAGTATAATAGTGGGATAAAATGATAATATAGCACAGTGTCATAATACATTATCTATTTATCTCTTAATAAATATATTATCTATCTTCAATTATCTATCAAATTTTGGTCCAAGTGGGTGAAAAAAATAACTCCTTTAATCCCCCAGAAGGCAGTTGGATATTGGATCAACAATCTCTGGTGTTATGTCCTATAAATGTTAGTATGCAGTTATATTTGTGTGCATTTAGGAATGATCCAGTTTTTTTCAAATGTTCTTTTCTGCTAAGCTGGCCAGAACTACTTTTTTGAGGGAGCCTATTTCACAATCACAGCTCTTACTGTCAAGAACCCTTTCTGTATGTGGAGGTTAAAGCTCTTTTTCTCAGATGTAAAGAGCACCCCTAGTCCTTTGTAATGACCTCTAAGTGAATAACTCTACACCTTTATTCTTCAATTTGTATTAAGATGCCATTATATCATATAGTGTTGTATTTCTCAGCCTTGGTGAAAGGGGGTTGATTAGCCCCATAAAACACATTGACTCGCTATGTGATTGAGATTTAGGATGTGGTGGTCCATGGAGGTCTGAAAGGTTTGGTCGCAATGAATCTGGGTAGCTCGGGAAGTCAACTGGAAGAGGGAGGCAGGAGAGCCCTTATAGTGTAGTTAGTTAACTCAAATGAGGTGAATAACTATGTTTTATTAATAGGTAATAATGTGAAAATACAGAGACTGTGGCCACCCTGTGGGGTGGAAACATGCAGATTTCTGTAGACTCAGACAGAGAAAACCCTGACTCCAAGCAGGATAAAAAAGACTTCTCTGGGGTCCCGATCCTGGATCTTCTGTAGTGTTTTCAAGCAAGCGTTGAACTGGATGAGTTAGCAATAGTAGTATAAGGACTGGTTGGAGTCATCTGGTTTACTGTATATTGAATTGCTTTATTTCATGAAAAAAAAACTTCTTCACTTCAGGGTGATACACCAATGTATTCCATTCCTTGGTAACGGTGCTTCATCTCAGTGGGTATTGTGGAAGAAGCTTCTTGCACAATACCCACTTGGATGAAGAAGCCTTTTCTACGTTACCCACTTGGATAAAGAAGCTTCTTCCACAATACCCAATGGGATAAAGAAGCCTCTTTCACAATACCCAGTCAGATGAAGCAGTTTCTTCCATGATACCCACTCGGATAAAGAAGCTTCTTCCACAATACCCAATGGGATAAAGAAGCTTCTTCCACAATACCCAATGGGATCAATGAGATTTTTCCAAAATACCCACTTGGATAGAGAAGGTTCTTCCATGATACCCACTTGGATGTAGAAGCTTCTTCCACAAAACCTACTTGGAAAAAGAAGCTTCTTCCACTATACCCACTTGAATGAAGAAGCTTCTTCCACAATAACCACTTGGATGAAGAAGCTTCTTCCAAAATACCCACTTAGATGAAGAAAATTCTTCAACAAAACCCACTTGGATAAAGAAGCTTCTTCCACAAAACCCACTTGGATTAACCACTTCAGCTTCCCGACTAGGCCATTTTTTGCGACTCTGCACTGTGTTGTTTTAACTGTCAATTGTGTGGTCATGTGACACTGTACCCAATAAAATGTATGTTCTTTTTTCCTACAAATGGAGCTTTCTCTTGGTGGCATTTGATGACCTCTGCGGTTTTTATTTTTTGCGCTAGAAACAAAGAACAACTGACAATTTTGAGAAAAAAAAAACATAATTTTTTACTTTCTGCTGAAAAAAAGGAAAACAAATCTAACTTCTTTATCAATTTAGGCCAATATATATTCTGCTACATAATTTTGGTAAAAAAATATCCCAATAAGCATATATCGATTGGTTTACACAAAAGTTACAGCTTCGACAAACTATGGTATATTTTTCTTTTTTTTGTTACATTTTTTTTTACTGGTAATTTCGGGGATCAGCGGGATCTGCTGATCAGCTCCCTCTGTGTAAAATCACAGCGGGAGCGAGCCGCTGGCTGCACTTGCTCACAATGAAAATCTGGAAGTGCAGAATCACATATATATACTGTATATATGTGATTCTGCGCAGAGCAGTCGTGAACCAGGTAAGAAGCATCTTAACCAATACCCACTAGGATGAAGAAGCTTCTTCCACAATACCCACTCAGATGAAGCAACGTTTTGGAGATGACTCTAACCCACCCTTAGGCATATGACTACAGATACCTCTGCCAATCGCACCACTGGCAGGCTTTTTTAGATCTTATTTACCTTTGTGATTGTTACAGTTACTAATAAAACTTACTGAATTTATGAAGAATCTGTGACGGCTTCACCTTACCCAATAAGCTAAGTGTACATTTCCTACTCCTTTAGTAGATCGTCCTGAATGTTTCTCACTAAATGGGCAAATAAAGTTGCAAATGAATTTTGTTAAAGTTATTTTCAAGAAACTGTTAAATGTGCTCCTTCTTTCCTATTTCAAAGCTCCACAAGTATATGAAGAAATTACATTATGAAGCTCATATGGGGAACAATGTTATGTTCAACGAGAGAGGTGAACTTTCATCACATCTGTATCTATACAATTTGGTATTTTACCTAGGTAAGGAATCCATTGATAGAAAACCTATAGCCTTCTATGGAAATATGACAGAAGGGGAAGGATTGCACTATATTTCCCAGGAAGACATCAAATGGAAAAATGGAGTGGTGAGATCATGTTTAGATTCACACGTTTTGATTTCCTTTGGTAATCACTAATTTTCAGATATGGTTTCCTTCTGATGGCAGTCATAAATTGCCCATGGCCACCAATTTTCAGCCTATTCACATACTTGATAGCCATCCCCTGGCCAATGCATATCTGCATTACTCTAATAAGCTTCTACACGATAAGAAAGAGCTCCTGACTGCCATAACTATAGAGACCTAAAGGCTATTGACAAAAATTATAAAGTTTTCTAGGTTGGCAATTTTCCTGGATGACATATTCATTGGAAATGGAAAAAAAAATTGAAATCTATAGCTGGCCATGTTACTATATCCAAATATCACCTGCTATTCAAAATACATCTCATTGTAAACTCACTCACCATCAACATCCAGTTCATCTTCTTCATCCTTGTCACTGTCTGCTTCTCTACTCAGACTACAGTGCCTTGAAAAAGTATTCATACCACTTGACGTTTTCCACATTTTTGTCAAGTTACAACCAAAAAATTAATTTTTTTATGTGATTTTATGTGATAGACCAACACAAAGTGGAACATAATTGTGAAATGGAAGGAAAATGATAAATGGTGTTCAACATTTTTTTGTAAATCAATATGTGAAAAGTGTGGCGTACATTTGTATTAAGCAACCTTTACTCTGATACTCCTAAATAAAATCTAGTAGAACCAATTTCCTTGAGAAGACCTAATTAGTAAATAGAGTCCACATGTGTGTAGTTTAATCTCAATATAAATACAGCTGTTTTGCGAAGCCCTCAGACGTTTGTTAGAGAACCTTAGTGAACAAACAGCATCATGAAGGTCATTGAACGCACCAGACAGGTCAGGGATAAAGTTGTGGAGAAGTTTAAAGCAGGGTTAGGTTATAAAAAAATATCCCAAGCTTTGAACATCTCACGGAGCTCTGTTCAATCCATAACCTGAAAATGTATTGTATGTATGTTTTGCACAACTGCATACCTCCCAAGACATGGCCGTCCACCTAAAATGACAGGCCTGGCAAGGAGAGCATTCATCAGAGAAGCAGCCAAGAGGCCCATGGTAACTCTGAAGGAGCTGCAGAGATCCACAGCTCAGGTGGGAGAATCTGTCCACAGGACAACTATTAGTCATTCACTCCACAAATCTGACCTTTATGGACGAGTGACAAGAAGAAAGACATTGGTGAAAGAAAGACATAACAAGACCCATTTGTAGTTTGTGAGAAGCCATGTGGGGGACACAGCAAACATGTGGAAGAAGGTGCTCTGGTCAGATGAGACCACAACTGAACATTCTGGCCTAAAAGCAAAACACTATGTGTGGCGGAAAACTAACACTGCGCATCACCCTGAACACACCATCCCCACCGTGAAACATGGTGGTGGCAGCATCATGTTGTGGGGATGCTTTTATTTAGCAGGGACTGTGAAGCTGGTCAGAGTTGATGGGAAGATGGATGGAGCCAAATACAGGGCAATCTTAGAAGAAAATCTGTTACAGCATGCAAAAGACTTGAGACTGGGGCGGAGGTTCACCTTCCAGCAGGACAACGACCCGAAACATACAGCCAGAGCTACAATGGAATGGTTAAGATCAAAGCATATTCATTTGTTAGAATGGCCCAGTCACAGTCCAGACCTAAATCCAATTGAGAATCTGTGGCAAAACTTGAAAATTGCTGTTCACAGACGCTCTCCATCCAATCAGACAGAGCTTGAGATATTTTGCAAAAAAGAATGGGCAAAAATGTCCCTCTCTAGATGTGCAAAGCTGGTAGAGACATCCCCAAAAAGACTTGCAGCTGTAATTGCAGAGAAAGGAGGTTCTACAAAGTATTGACTTCAGGGGTGCGCCATACAAATACCCCCCCACACTTTTCACGTATTTATTTGTAAAATTTGAAAACCATTTTATCATTTTCCTTCCACTTCACAATTATGTGCCACTTTGTGTTGGTCTATCACATAAAATCCCAATAAAATACATTTACGTTTTTGGTCATAACATGACAAAATGTGGAAAAGTTGAAGGGGTATGAATACTTTTTCAAGGCACTGTAGATCATAATTGTATCATATCCAGTCCTCGTATGTACAAGAAAATGTGTCCATTTGATAGTGAGATCAGGATGTAAGGGGTCTGCGCACTTCTGGTCTTGAGGTTACCTGGTCATATGCCTTGGGTGTATTTACTGTCGTATAATGCTATATACATGATTTATAATATGAAATATAGATTCATCTTACTATCAGAATTTTTTTATTTGTTGAGATTCCCTCTTCTCGATGCAATGAAAAGTGTCCTCCTGGATATTATAAAGCTTTTAAACAATCAATCCATCTTTGCTGCTACAATTGTGTCCCATGTCCTGAAGGGGAGACTTCCAACACAACAGGTGTTTATTTATTATATTGTATCAATGTAAAAAACAAATAAATATTGAAGTGTATCAAAATCCAAGAACATGATGTAGTAATTGCATTTGTTTTTACAGAGAAACTAATGGAAGGAGAGTACTCACCTTTTCTCCAACAGTTCTGTTCCTCGCCAGCACCAGCTTCTTTATCATTCTACTTTCAGCACATATTCAGCCATATTTGTTGGCCAGGGCAGGGTGACATGACTCCTGAGCATGGGCAGGAACTAGTCATCCTAATACACAGGGATCGTGCCGGCCGCTATAAACTGAGCTGCACATATTCAGCTCAGTTTACAATCCAGGGATTGCTGTGAGTAGGCAGGTAGGTGTAGTTTATTGCAGAAGAGATATTGCATGGCTCTGCTGCAATAAGTGAATAATCTCAGAACATTAGTTCCACCTTAAGGCTTTTTACACTTTTATCTTCACCTGGAGTTCCTGCCAGTAACACGCTTCCTTTCCTAGGGTGACAATGCTCACTAAGATTACTGTATCTATGAGGGATAGTGTTGTCACTATCCCTCATAGATACCTTACCCTTAGAGGAGGAACAGGAAGATGAAGAATGTGGAGGCAGAGGTGTGGAGACCAGTGGCGGCCCATCCATTAGGGATGCCCCCTCTCTCCAGGCCACCCCCTATATGAATAATGGATAGGCTCATGCATAGCATGAATCTATCTATGGCTGCCGCGGCCACCCCCATTTCAGGCTTCTGGCCCCTTTCAGGATGCCGGGCGCCTAAATTACAGCGGCGGGGGAGCATTGCTCTATTAACCCACCCAGGTGTTACAACAGCAAATGAATATTCGCTGTTGTAACACTGGTCCTCAATCCAGCCAATCAGAAGCAGGTCTGAGATCCATTTTCTGATTGGTTGAAAAGAGAAGAGTCCCAATTGGCCTCTGAGGAGGAGGGAGGAAACGGAAGCTGCCGATGCCTGTGGAGAGCAGGGGAAGGGAGAGCCATGGCTGCCGCCGCTGAGGAGCAAGGAAACCGTCAGTGAAGCGCTGCATAGATGGGGTAAGTGCACCTGACCCGCCCGCCGACCGACCGCCGGGGGGCACCGTTTGCCCCCCCCAAAAAAAATAACACTGGCCGCCACTGGTGTAGACAGGGAGCACTCCCTTGGAAGAGAAAAAGGTAAGAAAATACTGGATTTGCACAGGTTGCATAAGCGGGTTCAGGTAAGTATCTCTTTAGATAAAGTGCTGCCATTGCATTCAAGTAGGCCTGATAACTTCTTCAGTATTGTGTAGATTAGCTGTAAGGTCTTCCATGTTCATAATCTCATTAACAAAGAGACTTCGAAGGTGGACATGTTTGCTTCCACTGTAGTAGAATACACGCCTTTGCGGCATTCGAAAGGTGTATAGTCAAGGAGGCATAACAAACTGCAGGAGAAAGGAAGAGACTTAAAGGGACACATTTATGCTAAATTCTGCTCCCAAACCGTTCCAGCTACAGCTGGAAATTAGGGATGGGCCGAACACCCCCCTGTTCGGTTTGCAGCGGAACTTCGGAACGGGGGAAATGTTCTAACCCAAACGGTGAACCCCACTGAAGTCTGTGGGAGCCGAACAGGAAAAATCAAAAGTGCCCGTTTTGAAGGCTTATATGCAAGTAATTGGCCATAAAAGGGGTATGGGGGTCTGGGTACTGCCCTGTACTTTAGGGGCCCATCAAGCCGGCAGAGAGCCCTTCATGTATTTTGTGATTTTATGAGATATTTCTTATCAAAATGATCAGAGAGTTAAACCCTGACTCTAGTTATCAGGAGCCCACAAGTGTGTTAGCCTAATATCTCTTTTCTTGTTTGCTCACTTGGGGAAATCCTCTTGGTGGGAGAGATTGATTTTTTGTGCTTATACTACTGTTATTCTGACCTTAATATATAAACTGAATGATTGTTCATCAAAAGTGTGAGCTTATCCTTTGTGTGATATCTGGCTAAAAAATTAGGGTGGTGTCAGCAGAGGTTGTTGTTACTCAACTGGGGCTCAGAAGTGAACAGGGAACCCAAAATACTCAGCGGCTCCTTAGTGGGTAGCACTACAGAGGCTTTATACTTTTTGATAGGCCTGGGCGATAAGTGCAACATACATGCTGCTGGGTTATTATGTACATCAACAGATTTAAGTTGTCTCATGATATCTGACACTTCATGCCAGAAGGGCTGTACCCCTGGAGACTGCCTAAATATATAAAACAGCATACCCTGCCCTTTGTCACATCTCCAAAGTCACTAGATGCCTAAGGGGAGAACTGGTAGAGGGTAGTTTTAACTCTATACCATCTTGTAAGTATCTTGTAACTCGTCTCCTGGATTCTCTAAGGAGGATTTATGGGCAAAATTGAGGATTTTTCCTCATTACTGGGCTATTAGTTGAAGTCCTACATCCCATTCCTATTTTAACAGTAAGGAAGGAATATAAGCAGCCTCCAGCTGGATCAGAGAGAGATAGATGGTAGAGAAGCAATGAAATATAAGTTCACATTTATAACAGATGCATTCAAGTTCAGTTAAGGGGTGAGCGATACCAGGCTCCAGATATCCAAAGGTGGGTCAAAAAGGCTCCAAAACAACAGAGGGAGGGTTTGCCCCTTCTCCTGAGAGAAAGTCAGAGAAATGACAATAGCTGCAGAAGCAGAGGCACTGGCAAAGTTTAGTTTGTAGTGCAGGAACAAGCTCAGGGTAGCCATGATTGAAACGAAGGGTGAAAGGAGCGGTGAGATCAAGGTACAGTAAAAGGTTTCCCACATGACTGCGATCATGCTCTCCAGAGTAGGATGTTATCGAAGCTCAGATGGTAATTGGGAGGAGATCCAAACTAGGTTAGAGTCAGGGATTGCCAGACTTGCAGGTCATCGTTCATCTACCGGAGAAGGGTTTTTGAAATTCGCAGAATACAAGTCTCTTGGATCAGGGGTAATGTTGGTCCCTAGATAACGGATAGTCAGAGGCCCAACGGAAAGAGAAGTGGGCCAAGGCGGCAAGACAGGGAATGAGTGGGAGCAACCTGTTAGCCAACACCTTTGCAAGTAATTTCAGGTTCGTGTTTAGCAGTGCTATAGACAGGTAACTGCCACAATGTGATGGATCAGCATCCCTTAAAAGATTAGACATATTTACAGAATGGTGCAGACTATAAAAAATCACTTAACTGAATTCAAAGGAGCAACAGAAAGCATTCCTGCTTGAATGAAATAAATGGGGCATGCAAAAGAATCAGCTTCTTAAAATAATTCTGAAGTAAAAGAAAAAAAAATTAAGGTTTCCAATCTTAACCTTCTTGTAAATGTGTTGGTTGCTTGGCTGTCTCTGACTTGGATACTTTCATTGACCCACAACAAACATGCAACCAGTAAAATCAGAATTATGTTGGTATTCCTATTCCTCACACTTTTTCAAGTCAATGACTCAGAAAGTTCTGAAACCTTCAATATGAAAGCCTGGCCAGTAGTATTTTCAGAACAAAGGTCAGCAATTTTAGCCTCTCAGTAAAAGTTTCTTTCCAAATACACATGGACTTTTTTTTATTTTTTCTGCAGACAGTGAAAAGTGCCATAAATGTCCTGCTGAAAAGTGGCCAGACACCAAAAGAGTGATATGTATTCCCAAGACATTTGAGTTTCTGTCATATGAAAATGATGTGCTAGTTTTAGTTTTCTTATTCACATCTCTATTGTTTAGTGTAATAACATTATTCATTTTTGGAGTCTTCATATTTTACTGGGATACACCGACCGTGAAGGCCAATAACCGTACTGTGAGCTTCATCCTCCTGACCGCCATCTTGCTGAGCTTCCTCTGTGTCTTCTTCTTCTTCGGACGTCCTGTGGATATAACTTGCATGCTGAGACAAAGTTCATTTGGGATCTTCTTCTCCATCGCAGTTTCTAGTGTTCTGGCCAAGACCATTACAGTCTGCATTGCCTTCAAAGCCTCCAAACCTGGCAGCTACTGGAGGAAGTGGGTGGGATTTAAAGTACCTCATTTTGTAGTTCTGACCTGTTCCTCTGCCCAAGTTCTGATCTGTGTTATTTGGCTGTCAGTGTCTCCTCCCTACCAAGAGTATGACATGCACTCCTATCCTGGGAAGATCATCATTCAGTGTAATGAAGGGTCAGTTATCGGGTTCTACTCCATGTTGGGCTATATGGGGTTTCTGGCAGCTGTGAGTTTTGTTCTGGCTTTCATGGTGAGGACATTTCCGGACAGTTTTAATGAGGCCAAGTACATCACCTTCAGCATGCTGGTGTTCTGCAGTGTCTGGATTGCCATGATCCCGGCCTATCTGAGCACCAGAGGGAAATACATGGTGGCTGTGGAGATATTTGCCATATTGGCATCTAGTGCTGGATTATTAAGCTGCATATTTTTTCCAAAGATGTATATTCTGCTGATAAAACCTGATCTTAACTCCAGAAAACGTATTCTGCATAGAGATTTCTTATAAACAGTTACAAAATTAATATTTATGAATTTTTTGGACCTAACATGTCTTTGAAATATTGATAATATGTAAAAATTTCAGTTTGTATTTAGAATCTTACTGTTCTATACAGTATACTTATTGTAACGAAAATAAAAGCAATATCATTATTAATGATATTAATGTTTGATTCTTTAAAATCTGCCCACTGTTTGTTGATGCAAAAACTTGTGTGAATTGTTTGTAGGTAGAAAGGGATGGTGGCAATAGCCATAGCCCTAGCCAGTCAGTGAATTTGCTGTGAACAAGGTGGGCAATCAGAGGCTTTGTTGAGTTCTGAAGGCCAACCCTTAGGGCTAGAGCTGTTTAAAAGGAAACCAATGACTCCATTATGGCCTCCACCAAAATAATGACTGGAGAAAGGGATTGCCATCTTTCTGATGGCATCTACATTAAACATTGCATCCTTGCTCAGGCATCCTTGGTCCCCTCTAGTGATATCATATTATTAATGTAAAAAATAATAAAGTTTAACCTGTTTGTACCAGGCAAAGGTGGAGAGGTGCAACCATTCACTGCCCATTGCCCAATGGGAAAACCTAGTTAAAAATTAGGACTTTTATTAGATAAGTGAAGGGGCCCCTCAAGTTCTAAATGTACTATACCAACCAAGATCTCCTGCTCTTTAGTTCCCTTGTCACCTCATCCCATGCTCGTCTCCAGGCCTCTCCCATCCTCTGGAATGCTCTATCCCAATCTGTCCCACTATCTCCTACTTTGTCTACTTTCAGAGCATGGAAACTCTTCTCTCTTTAAAGAAGCCTATTCGGCCCCCACCTAACAACTCTACATTTATTTTCACCTTCAGCACATCTCCAGTGATTACCTCTTGTATCTTCTGGCCCTCCCTCTTAGATTGTAAGCTCTAACAAGCAGGCCCCTCTGATTCCTCCAGTATTAAAGTGTATTGTAACTGTACTGTCTACCCTCAAGTTGTAAAGCGCTGGGCAAACTGTCGGCGATATACAAATCCTGTATAATAATAATAATGTACTAGTGTATTTAACCTCCTGCCGACCGCTCACAGTAAATATACAACAAGCAGACAGCAGGTGCTGTCCTCCTACCAGTGATGGAGCATAATTCCAACCACTGACACCAAAAATGAGGTACTATTCCTTCCCCTAATGTCAAAGATGAGTCACTGACACCAGGACAATTTCTACTCCCACTGGCCACAGTCTGGCCCCCTAAAGTCTGAAAGACAGTAAAAATGGCCTTTTGTTTAGAAAGTTTGGAGACCGCTGTTATAGACATAATAGGGCCTTCGGGCACACAGAATTGATTGTTGGAGTAAAACAAGCCCAAATGGAACCAGCGATGATAAACCCCAGCATGTATAAGGGCCAGCAATGACAACCCCTAGTGCATGTTAGGGCCAGCCAGAACACCCAGAACAGCATAAGGGCACTTTCACACTGGCAGCACCCGGGCGTCGGTGGTAAAGCCCCCCTATTTTTGGCGGCGCTTTACCGCCGTATTTGTTGCGCTTTTCAGCCGCCAGCACGGAGCTTTTGATCCCCGCTAACTGCCGAAAAAGGGTTAAAAGCGCTCGCAAAGCGCTGCTGCAGTGGCGCTGTCCATTGATTTCAATGAGCAGGGGCGCTGTAGGAGCAGTGTATGCAGCCCCTCAAAGATGCTGCTTGCAGGACTTTTTTATCGTCCCGCCAGCGCACGGCTCCAGTGTGAAACCACTCAGGCTTTCACACTGGAGTGAGAGGAGAGGCGCTTTACAGGTGGTTTGCAGGCACGATTTTTAGCACTATATTTAGCACTATTAGCCCCTTTGAAGACGTGACCTACCACGAAACATGTAGGGCGTGGCTATGCAGTGTATGCCAGATCGCCATAGAGCCCGATGTAATTTAGCACGGGCGTCTCTGCTGTTTTTATATTTCGCCGGCTTTTATATTTTGGATGTTTTTGTATGATGCCTAGTTGTCTGAGGCAATAAAATTCCCTTTTTTTATCTACTACACTATTGGAGTTACTTTTTCTCCCCTTCTTTATTCACGAGTTTAAAACGAGGGAGTATTTACATCAACGCGAAAGTGTCGGAATTATCTCCGGTCATGTGGTGAGCTGTCATCTCCTGTCCCTGCAGAGGGCTAAATCTGTATGCTTCTAAGACCTTACTATAAAGGAGGTCCAACGCGTCTGGTAAGGATACATCTGTTATCAACCTTTGGATCCACTGGTGGTTGGAGGTCCCTTCACGTCCCCTTATTCCTTTATACACACTAAGGAATGCAACTTATGAACTTTGGATATGCGTTTTTTTTGTGACTCATGACGCAATTTTGAACTCTTTCACTTATGACTATGCACTTGCGTGGAATAACCTTGTTTTTTGCACACAAGTTTTCTATATTTATCTGTATGGAATGGGTAATATCAGTATTTGATTTACCATCTGGCACATCCCCCGGCTGTGTGCAGCTCCTAACGAAGCTGGAAAAAAACGCTTTGATCAGGTCTCTGATGTAAAAACACGGAAGCGACGTCACAATGTCAATTCCGGTTTACTTGGCTGCCAATGGTGCCGATTTTAAAAACAATTTCAGTATTCCAAAATGCCGATTTTGAATACTTTGAAGTAAAAATAATAATAATAATAACGCCTATAACTTTTGCGCAAACCAATTAATATACACTTATTGCAATTTTTTTTAACATTTTCTTTACCAAAAATATGTAGAAGAATACATATTGGCCTAAACTGATGAATAAATTAGTTTGTTTTTTTTTATTTATTGTGTTGGATATTTATTATAGCAAAAAGTAAAAAAATATTGTTTCTTTTTTCAAAATTGTCACTCTTTTTTTGTTTATAGCAAAAAAAATAAAAACCGCAGAGGTGATCAAATACCACCAAAAAAAGACGTACCGTATATACTCAAGTATAAGTCGAATTTTTCAGCCCTTTTTTTTGGGCTGAAAGTGTCCCTTCGACTTATACTCGAGTCCCTGCCGTCTGTCTGCATGATCAGTGTGTCATGCAGGCAGACGGCGGCCGGCGTGTAATGATACTGTTCGCCGGCTATTGCAGCTTTCAAAAGCCGCGCCTCCTGCTCATCTGTGATAGGCTGAACAGCTGTCAGTGTACAGCCTATCACGGACATTCTCTCATCCTCGTCCGTGGTATGAGAATGAGAGAATGTCCGTGATAGGCAGTCAGCGGTCAGCCTATCACAGACGAGGAGGAGGCGCGGCTTTTGAACTGTGGAATGGCCGCCGAACACTATCATCACACGCCAGCCGCCGTTTGAGGATGGAGATCACCACAGGGAGGATGGAGATCGCCACAGGGAGGCTGCACAGGACACAGGTAGGCTGCACATGCACACAGGACACATGCACACAGGACATGTACAGGACACAGGACATGTACAAGACACACACACATGTACAGGACACAGGACATGTACAGGACACAGGACATGTACAAGACACAGGACATGTACAGGACACAGGACATGTACAGGACACAGGACATGTACAGGACACACATGTACAGGACACACACATGTACAGGACACACACACATGTACAGGACACATACACAGGGTACAGGTAGGCTGCACAGGACACAGGGAGGAATGGAGCTGCAGATGGGCATTGTTGACCCTCTGCCATTTCTCACCCTCGACTTATACTCGGGTCAATAAATTTTTCCCAGTTTTTTGTGGTAAATTAGGGGCCTCGACTTATACTCGGGACGACTTATACTCGAGTATATACGGTAAATTTTATCTGGGTACAACGTTGCATGACCGCGCAATTGTCAGTTAAAAGACGCAGTGGCGTATCACAAAAAATATCCTGGTCATTAAGGGGGCAAATCCTTCCGGGGCTGAAGTGGTTAAAGTAAGAGGGATTCCAGATATCTACCTTCCCAATGTGAATGAGTTAGGGCATATAGTACCCCTGGTTGCCATTCACAAAAAAAAAGGAAATTAGTATAATAGTAATATAAAGACATAACACAATGACAAAGTCCTGAATGAATAAATAAAACAAAATAACACAGATAATAAAGAGGTATAGAAAAGATAGTAAGATAATACTTTGTGAGCTTTTTTCATTAAAACAAAAAACTGACTCTAACTTTGGTTTCTTGATATTGAAATGGCTGGTGAGAATCCTGTTTAGTGATTAATAGACGTGCGGTTCATTTCGTTACTGGTCGAAATTCGGGTGAAATTTTAGTTATTCAGAGATTTGGATGTATCTGAATTTCCAAATCACAATAAATTATATTTAAATTATTTGAATTTGAATTTAAAAAAGAATTTGAATTCAAAATAAAGTAAGGTATAAAAATGAAATACGATGATGATTCTGACTTAGGATGCTTTATAGAAAAGAATAAAATAAAATAGAATAAAACAGAATAGAAAAGAGAAGAAAAAAAAATAATAGAATAAAACAGAATAGAAAAAAAATAAGGTAAAATAGACAATAAAAGAATAGAATAGAATAGAATAAATGTAGCTGTCTTTCGAAATTTCAAAGTTTGAATTTCAAATCGATTTGAAAATAAAAAAAATATCCGAAATGGATAAGAATATATGAAACAAAACGGAATCATTTTAATCATTCTAACATAATGAATATGACAAAATGAAGTGATTAACTTAATGAACAATTCCAAAACAAAAGGATTATCCATTGTGCAAACACAACACAGTGACAAAGTCCTAAAAAATAAATAATAATAATACAGATACAACAATATTTTGTGGGCTTTTTTCATTAAAAAAAATAGACTCTAAAGCTGCGCACACACGAGCGGAATGTCCGACAGAAAAAGTCAGACGGAAGCTTTTCATTGTATATTCCGATCATGTGTATGCCTCATCTGACTTTTTTTTTGAAAATTCTGGCGGACCTAGAAATAGAACATGTTCTAAATATTTCCGACGGAACCAATTCCTATCAGGAAAACCGCTCGTCTGTATGCTGTTCCGATGGACCAAAAACTACGCATGCTGTGAAGCAAGTACAAGACGGAAGCTATTGGCTACTGGCTATTGAACTTCCTTTTTCTAGTCCCGTCGTACGTGTTGTATGTCACCTCGTTCTGGACGGTCGGATTTTGGTGTGACCGTGTGTATGCAAGACCACTTGAGCAGAATTTTGTCGGAGTTCCGTCGGAGAAACCTTCGGAGTTTATTGCGATGGCAAAACCGGTCGTGTGTACGCAGGATAACTTTGTTCTCTCTTTATATTGAAATGGCTGGTGGGGATCCTGTTTAATGATTTAGGCTGGGTTCACACCATTGCAAATTGGATGTGGGTTCCCAGCAATCAATTTGCAATTGCAGGAGATTTTGACCGGCTCCCTATGGAGCCGGTTCACACATCTCCGGAGCGTGTGCGGTGCATTTTGCACAAAAACGTTGTGCGCATTTCGGTCCGTTTCAGGTCCAAATTCAGCCCAAAATTTGGGCAGAAAACGGGCCTTAAATGGTAAACCAGGACGCACCGGACCCCTGCTGTGAGCCGCATGCGGCTCATATGTGAACTGAGCCTGATAGACATGTGCAATTTATTTCATTACTAATCCAAATTTGGATTGCATTTTCATTATTCAAAGATTTGAATGTATCTTAATTTCCGAATCACAATAGTAATGAATTTCAGTGAATCCAAAATAAATTATAATGATACAAATTATCCAAATTTGAATTTGAAAATTAATTTGAATTTGAAATCGAAACATATTGACATATTGCAATAAATATAGTAAGTTATAAAAGTGAAATATAATAATGATTCCTACTTAGGCTGCTTTATAAAAAATAATAGAAAAAACAGGATAGGACAGAGTAGAATAGACTAGAAAAAACAGAATAGAATAGAATTAAAAACAAGAATACAATAGAATATAAAATAACAGAATAGAGTAGAACAAAAGATAACAGAATTGAACCGAATAGAAAAGAAAAAAATAGAAAGAATAGAAAAGAAAAAAAAAAAGGAAGAATATAATAGACTAGGACAGAATAGAAAATAATAGAAAATAAAAGAATAAAATATAATAACAGAATATAATAGATTAAGAAAGCCTAGAAAATAAAAGAATATAATAGCAAAAAAATAGAATAGAACAAATATAGCTGTCTTTCAAAATATGAATTTCAAAAACCTTTGAATTTCGGATCGATTTGAAAATAACAAATATACGGAGCAAATCAGATTATAATAAACAAGTTCTAAAAATGAATCATTCTAACATAAGAAATATGACAAAATTTAATTTAATTATTAACTTAGCAAACAAATCCAAAATAATTTCTCATCATGCACATCTCTAGTGATTAAATTCTTCAAACTTATGCCCCGTACACACGGTCGGACTTTGTTCGGACATTCCGACAACAAAATCCTAGGATTTTTTCCGACGGATGTTGGCTCAAACTTGTCTTGCATACACACGGTCACACAAAGTTGTCGGAAAAATCTGATCGTTCTGAACGCGGTGACGTAAAACACGTACGTCGGGACTATAAACAGGGCAGTGGCCAATAGCTTTCATCTCTTTATTTATTCTAAGCATGCGTGGCACTTTGTCCGTCGGATTTGTGTACACACGATCGGAATTTCCGACAACGGATTTTGTTGTTGGAAAATTTTTTATCCTGCTCTCAAACTTTGTGTGTCGGAAAATCCAATGGAAAATGTGTGATGGAGCCTACACATGGTCGGAATTTCCGACACCAAGGTCCTATCACACATTTTCCGTCGGAAAATCCGACCGTGTGTACGGGGCATTAGAATTGGATCTTTTTTTTTTTTTTTGAGTGAAATTAATACATACTAATTTAAATTTTTTTACTAAATGATGGTTGAGGTCTGTCCTATTCAAAAGGAGGCATAGTGAAAATGCTTAACTACTGTGCATATAGTCAATGCAATATTTTGGTGTCTTGTTCAGTAAAATAAATACATTTTTGATGTTATTTTTTTTATATTAAACGTTGGTTGGTGTGTGTCCTGTTCAAAATGCAGTCTATTACAATACAATATATTAAATATTACAATATTTTGGTGGCATTTTTCATCAAAATTAAATACATTCTAATGTTGATTTTTAAAACTTGCTGATGTCGTTCCTGTTAAAAATATGTCCTAGAAAAGGTGCTTAAACACTGTGCAAGGAGTCGGCACAATATTAATGTTGTTTGTCTGTAAAATAATAAATTATAATTTTTATTCCTTGCTTAACCCCCCCTCTTGTTTTACTCTCTCAAACTATGGCCTACTAAAGCTGCTTAACCACTTGCCGTCCAGCCCTCAACAATATACGTCGGCACAATGGCACAGCTGCACAAGTGGGCGTACGTGTATGTCCCTTTAAATCGCTGGCTAGTTGGCACGCGCGCCGCCGCGTGAACGTGCCCCACGGACTCAATGTCCGCTGGTAGCCTGCGATCGTGACTCGGAGAGGCAAAGCAGGGAGATACCTATGTAAACAAGGCATTTGCCTGTTCTGCCTAGCAACATGACAGGGATCTACTGCTCCCTGTCATCGGGAGCAGTGATCTTTGTCATGTTCTAGTGAGCCCATCCCCCCTACAGTTAGAACACACTGAGGGAACACCGTTAACCCCTTGATTGCCCCCTAGTGTTTAACCCCTTCCCTGCCAGTGTCATTTACACAGTAATCAGTGCATTTTTATAGCATTGATCGCTGTATAAATGTCACTGGTCCCAAAATAGTGTCAAAAGTGTCCAATGTGTCCACCGCAAGATCGCCACCATAACTAATAAAAAAAATGTATAATAAAAATGCCAATAATCTATCCCCTATTTTGTAGATGTTATAACTTTTCAAGCAATCATTATACGCTTATTGCAATTTGTTTTACCAAAAATATGTAGAAGAATACATATCGGCCTAAACTTAGGAAGAAATCAGTTTTTTTATATATTTTTTTGGGACGTTTATTATAGCAAAAAGTAAAAAATATTGCTTATTTTTTTCAAAATTGTAACTATTTTTTTGTTTATAGCGTAAAAAATTAAAAACGCAGAGGTGATCAAATACCACCAAAAGAAAGCTCTATATTCAATTTTGTTTGACCTACGAGTGTGGATGTTTTTATGTGGGAAAAACGATCCAGGAGTTCTGGAAATGAGCATACCAGCATTTTTTAAGTATGAAGTCATGTAATCCTGATCTCCTGTGGGGTCTCCATGTTATGGCTGTACACAATGGCAAATTCCCCCGTATCCAATTTCTTATCCTTGATAGAATTTACCGTTCACTTTGAGGTGGTGATTGGAACAAAAAACGACTCCAATGTGAACTACGTTGGATTTACCATCTTAATGCTACATCTCCTCCTGGCATGAATGAAGCTACCAATTTTAAGCTTTTTTTTTGGAGGGATTTGTTTCAGGTGGTTGGGAGAAATAATAGTCTCCATCACAGTACACACATATGTGCACATCTCTCGGTTTTTAACATTTCTATATTCATACTGTCCATTTGCCCCTTTAAAACGATGCTTTATGTTTTTAAATCTTTTTTCCATTTAGCACACATTAGCATATATCTACTACTCATTATATTTGTTATTGAGCCTATTGTTATACGTATGGATATTTTTTCTTAATATATGTATGTTTACCTTCAATTTACATTATTGATGTAATTAATTGTGACCTTTCTGTTAGGAGATTCTGATATATCATTGTATACTGTGCCACTGTTTTGCTGTATATATACACATTATTATGATTTTTTTAATAGTGTTTAAATCAACTGTTTTTATTCAGGCTTTGGTTCCTATCCACCCATTGGTCTCTCCTTTACCACTCCCTCCTTGCTTGCCCTGTCTCAGCATGTTCCACCCGGTGCATGTAGGCCATCTATGCATCATTGCAGAGGGTGGCATTCATTTCCATCTTGGGCGTTGCTTACCCGTCTACATTCTCCTCTCCCCTCGGTTGCTTAGCTACCTGGTGGTGTGGTTCCGCCGGGTGTTTGGCGCGGGATGCCGCCCCACCCTTCTACGAGACGGGGCTGCACTGCGAACCACTCTCCCGGGGTCTAGGTGGAATGCACGTCACCCCAGAATGACGGAAACACAGCCCTATTGGTCTGCAATTATTGGGCTATGGCACTATAAAAGGTGCCTTTTGGTCCCTGTGCCAGCAATTCATTTACCTCAGTTGCGGCAGTTGGGGGGCGCAAACGAACTGAAAAATTCTGAAAAATACTGAAAAAACCCATCATATGCAGCCAACTGTGCCCATCATGTGCAGCCACTGTGCCCATCATTTGCAGCCAACCATGCCCATCATATGCAGCCAACTGTGCCCATCATATACAGCCACTGTGCCCATCATATACAGCCACTGTTCCCATCATATGCAGCCAACTGTGCCCAGCAATTGCAGCCACTGTGCCCATCATATACAGCCACTGTGTCAGGATAGGTTTCACCTGCTGGGGGTACTGTCAGATCCTTGGGCCGCAGTACTGGTGTCCACCAGCAGGTGTCTCCTAGCAGTCTGGAGCTGTCAGGAAAGGTTTCATCTGCTGGTAGCACTGAATGATCTTTGGGCTACAGTACTGGTGTCTGCCAGCGGGTGTCTCCTAGCAATCTGGAGCAGACATCATCTCCTGCAATCAGGCGTCACCTGAGACTAATTGCAGGAGATGTGTATTTATACCCGGAAAGCACTCACACACTTGCCTTGGTATTGTCCTTGAGTCCTGACCTGTATCCGTGATCCTGTGAACTTGAACCTGAACTTGAACCTGTTCCTGTTCCTGTCCCTCCTGTGATCCTGTTATCCTGTACCCCTGCCCTGCAGCCTGATCCCTTCCACCTTATCCCTTTCCTGTCTTGCTCCTTTCCCCCATCTGCTAATCTCCCATATATGACCCTGGCCTGGCTACGATTACAATACTGGTATTCCCTATCTGATGTATATACTAGCTTAGATTGTTGTTCTTTGTGGGTCACTGTTTGGTTGTTTGATTTGTTTTACACTGTTTGGTATTGGAGGTGCGTTTATATCAGTGTTCCTAAAACTACATTACTTTTTCACCTTACATACTGTAGCGGGGTGCCTGTAAAACAGGTTAAAATTTACAGGAAAAGTGATTGATGGGGATATATGTTCCTCCACGGATTCTTAGATTTGCAATCTAAGATAATTCCAGCAAAGACTTCAGGGTAAGGAAGGAAAGTCCTTTACCCTGTATTGGTAAAGTCCAGGGCTGGTTTTATTGGGAGTCTGATAGAGATCCAGGTGGGACAGACTTCCAAGTCCGTGGACCGCAGTTTAATGTTTTCTTTTCAGGTCTTGATTAAGGCAGCTGGTCCTAGCTCTGAGAGAGAAAGCGTGTCTCCATGTGAGGAGACATCTAGGAGCATGGCTGCTCATCCCTGATGTTGGATATAAAGAATTTGCATTTGTAAGGACACTTACTACAAGACCAAGGACTAGTCAGTCTATGGACACAGTAAGGATTGGTAGAGCAGAAGTTTATTGTTGTTTGATTGCTGGAAGAGCTGGTGGTTTGAGGGATCAGTACCTGTAGCAGCAGTGCTGTTGAAGAGTAGCCAGTTGGGCTTGTATATTCAGTTGTGTCTGAATGACGTTTAAACCCCTGCGTGGGATTCCTGAGTGAACTTTTGTTTCGTTTTTATCTTTTACCTGGCCCTTAACTATAAACGCCTGTCTGATGTGGACTCACTACATGAAAACGCATCTACCACTGAGCTGAATAATCCCCCATGCCACAATACGTTTTAGTTCATTCTGTTTGCAGTCCACACAGTTCTGGTTACACTTGTTTATGATACACTGTGCCCATCATATGCAGCCAACTGTGCCCATCATATGCAGCCACTGTGCCCATCATATGCAGCCAATTGTGCCCATAATATGCAGCCACTGTGTCCATCATATGCAGCCAACTGTGCCCATCATATGCAGCCACTGTGTCCATCATATACAGCCACTGTGCCCATCATATGCAGCCAACTGTGCCCATCATATGCAGCCAACTGTGCCCATCATATACAGCCATTGTGCCCATCATATACAGCCAACTGTGGCCATCATATACAGCCACTGCGCCCATCATATACAGCCAACTAGTCATAGTGTTTAGTTTATGTGCTCAGTTTACACTTTTCATTGTACAAAGCTTGGACAACACAGAGTTAAATGGCATGGCCATAAATTAACTTCAGATTATCTGGATACAATGCATGCCTTGGGGATGCCTATGTGTGATGTGATGCCTTGAGAGATGTCTGTAATCTGTGGGGGACTTGGCCGATTCCCCCATACACTCACTGTTTCTTCTGACCGTTTTTGTCACCTTTCTTTTGCCCTGCACACAATACTCCTCCTTACAGGCTGCCAGCTTCCCCCACCAAACAAAGTTTTACAAGATCAGCTCCACTCACCTCTATCCCTGCGTGTCAGTGTCAGCAGAGGCCGGCAGTGTTCCTGCTCTGCTCTTATCTCTTTCAGCATTCCACTGGTGATCGGGAGGGGGGGAGGATCTGAACGAAGAGGGCACAGAAAGAGCAGGCAGGGAGAGGGGAGACATAAGACATCTGGAGCTTCTAAATACACAGGGATTACCAGGATAATATTCACTTCACTTCCAGTTTCTCACTGGCACAGAGAAACCGAAAGTGAGGCAATCTGCTCGGTGGGAAAGCACCGCCTATGTCTCACGGCTGTGCCAATCAAAAAAAGATAATAAGAATGTGGGAGTGTAGAGGCACTCTGCATTGCACCACAATGCAGCCAAAAACCCCTCAAATGGAGTGTCTCGTCTGCAATCAGGTGATTGCATTGATGTCACGCTTCACATAGTGCACTGTGTCTGGTGCCCAAACACAGTGCACTTAAAGGACCATTTTTTAAGGGCCTTTTTATTTAATTTTATTATTATTATTTATTTTTTTGTTACTAGCTTTGGGGGGGGAGGGGCGGCGCCCCTGCACCTCCTATGTATGGGCCGCCACTGATTTACCTACATCCAGGTGTCTGTAATGTACACCTTCCCCTTACAGCGAAAAAACTGCATCAGTGATTTCTCTGGTAAAAATACTGGCACCTTTACTGCTTGTCATTTTTGACAAATCTATTTTTATTTACTTTATATTTTCTCTTATGGCCAGTCTTAATGTGAGCCATTTTCTTTGCTACAAGATGTGCTGTTATGAAATGGCTCACTATTACTACATTTATGGACTGGCTGTTTTGGTATACAAGCATTTTTTGTCCTGGCAATCCAGGTGGCAATTAAACATTCCCTTTTATACTCTGCTTGTCGTTTGGTTTTTCACCTTTTTTTGGCAGTTATATACATTTGTGTGTGTATATATATATATATATATATATATATATATATATATATATTTTTTTTTTTTTTTTTTTTTTTACTGATATTTTTTTGCTTTCTTTTTTTGAATAGACTATGAACCTGGTATGATCTATACTCTCATTGCCTATTCTCCCTCTTATAGGGGCTGTTCCTTTTCCTGGTCTTGCTGGTTCTCGCTGTGGCCCTGCTTGCTTGGTGGGATATTCTGGTTCCCTGGGGACCTCTGGATGGATTGAACAACTGCTTTTATTGCTATGTGGCTGTTACATTGTTTTTCTACATTACTTATGTCAACATGTATGTATTATCTGGTCTATACCATACAAGCAATAATTACATATACTGTATATTTTTTCTCTGTGGGTTCACTTTTTATTTGTGATATATTATACAATATTCTACACAATACAATTCTATGCAATAGAAATAACATACTCCACCATATATATAAACCCCTGAAAAAAGAAGTAACTCTGAAACGCGTCATGTGTGGCCCATGGATTTCTGCCATTGTGCCATTGTCTTTCCATCGTGGCAGTCCTGGACCCATGAGTATTTTTCCATTGTCATGTCATGTTGCATATGTTGATCGGCCACCACTTTTTCGCTATTATGTACATATTCTTTCATTGTTTATCCTAATACATTTATGTTTTTATATTATCCTTCAAATTCTCTTTTCGAGACCAATATACTTATTAGAAGGGTCTTCCAAAGTCCCGCAAGGGGCAACTTTTTGTCCATTGTTCTAGATATAGTAAAGGAGTGAACGTAGCCCAGGGAATGTGTTACTTTCAGGATTACCAGGTGAAAATAAAAGGTAAAAGAAGCCTGGAGGAAAAAAAAATGTGACCCTCATATCTAAGAACAGGTAAGTTGCAATATATATGTACGGTATATATAGGCATATAGAGTATATATAAAACTCGTTTTGGTTTGGGTTTTAGATATGTTTTAAAAATCTGTGTTGGACAGTTTTTTTATCGACTGACGCATTTTTCTGGTGCACATTCATCTTATTCTAAAGATATTGAATGTAACTGTTGCATGCCTATAGGCAGGTGCAGTCTGCTTTCTTCACTGCAGGTGGTGGTGAACTGCAGCGGTATTACAGGGTAGAGGAAGTCAAGAGGAATATGGTTCAAGACAGACGTTGTCGACATATCTGAGACCTGCTGCAATACACGCAGCTATTAAATACTGCGAGTGTTCCTAGACGGCTGCCCTTACGCCAGGTTTGGTGTAAATTCTTGGACTCTCTTGGACATTAATACAAGCTTTGTTATCTGCGATCAGACTCTGAGTGTTTACCACCACCACACCATGCTTTACCTCCCCACATCCCAGGTGAATGCCATCAATTGTCAATTGGGTGAATATGATTAAATCATTTCCCGGGTAAAAAAAAAAAAAAGAATTACCTATTTGTAGTGCAAAAAATATTTTATTATAAGATTGTTAAAATGTTCATCAAGTGTAGTGCATGCCGCTCTCTATTTGCTGTCACAACAAAGACAATCTACATGTTTTACCCAATAATCATTCATTTATAGGCAATATGTTTGACTAAATAATGTTTAACTATACTAATGTTTTGTCTGCAGAATATGTCGGAAGTTGAGATAGGGTTTAACCATCAGAACATATACTTTTGGAAAAAATATAAAGCCCAATAGTCCAGCACTGGAGGTCAATATGGCAAATATCTCCACACCCACCACATATTTCCCACTGGTGCTCAGATAGGCCGGGATCATGGCAATCCAGACACTGCAGAACACCAGCATGCTGAAGGTGATGTACTTGGCCTCATTAAAACTGTCCGGTAATGTCCTCACCATGAAAGCCAGAACAAAACTCCCAGCTGCCAGAAACCCCATATAACCCAACATGGAGTAGAACCCGATAACTGACCCTTCATTACACTGAATGATGATCTTCCCAGGATAGGAGTGCATGTCATACTCTTGGTATGGAGGAGACACTGACAGCCAAATAACACAGATCACAACTTGGACAGAGGAACAGATCAGAACAAAATTAACTGCTTTAACTCCCACCCACTTCCTCCATACACTGCCGGGTTTGGTGGCTTTAAAGGCGACGTAGACCATGATAGTCTTGGCCAGAACAGAAGAGACAGCGATGGTGAAGAAGATGCCATATAAATTTTGTCTCAGCATGCAGGTTATATCCACAGGACGTCCGAGGAAGAAGAAGACACAGAGGAAGCTCAGCAAGATGGAGGTCAGGAGGATGAAGCTCACAGTCCGGTTATTGGCTTTCACAATAGGTGTATCCCAATAACAAATGAGACTTTGAAATACAACTAAAGTTACAACACAAAGCAGTACAGCTACTGATGATAAAACTAAAACCAGCTTATCATTTTCATATGACAGAAAGTCTTGTGTCTTGGGAATACATTTCACTTTTTTCTTGTCTGACCACTCTTCATTGGGACATTTATGGCAAATTTCACTGTCTGAAAATAAATTTGAAAAAAAAAAAAGATAAATGTTTATATTGATGCATTTTTTAAAAAGAAATCTATCTTTGGAGAAGGATCTGTAAGGTTTCCATTATTAAAATGTAAATGTGAAAAGAATTCATGTAGCCTAGATGTCATGCCGGTCCAAAGGCTTCAGTGCTTTTTGGGTCTCTGGCTGGGACCAATATTCAGAATAGGAGGATTTCTTCACTCTGGCTGACTGTATGTTTGTAACAGGTCAATAACAGCAGACCGCCCGCTGTTGAAGAGGATACCAGGGTTATGGCAGCTATCTGCTGCCATAACAACGGTATTCCACTTCAAACAGCCGACGTACAACGATGGCGGGCGGTCCGTAAGTGATTTAATAAAGTACAATGATACTGAAAGTGGAATACACCTCATGACAACTAACATTTATTTACACTGCAGATTTTGTGTTTTCATTTTGTCTGGAGGTCTGCAATAAGAAAGTGTTTATTTATTCAAAAGAAAGCATTTAAATAAACTTGAATGCATTACACAGCATACAGAGCAGCATTGTACATTGTGATAGTTTAAATTATGGTTATATTAATTCCACAAATAACACATTCTAACCTGTTATGTTGGATATTTTCCCCACATCACACGGAACACAATTGTAGCAGCAAGAGTGGATGACTTCTTTAGGAGCTTTACGATAACCAGGAGGACACTTCTCATTGCACTGAGACTGCGGAACCTCGTCAAAAGAAGTTTATTGAGTATACAATATTATAAAGATACATAAAGTAAGTTTACA
Organism: Lithobates clamitans; assembly: GCA_037952925.1. NCBI lineage: Eukaryota > Metazoa > Chordata > Amphibia > Anura > Ranidae > Lithobates > Lithobates clamitans. Next base: position 494,570 of record JBBGZY010000588.1, on the reverse strand, counting down.
AGGATCTATAAAGTAAGCTCATTGTTTTACAGTAGGGTTTATATAGGTAAATATCATGAGATTTCAAAGAGACTGCGGAACCTCAAATGACAGCGAAATTGAAACTCAATATTAAGTTAAACCAATACATGTACTGTATCATGAATAAGTCTAAATATTATCAGCTTGTAAAATTTGGCAATATAAATATTAGGGTTGCACCGATACCACTTTTTTAAGACCGAGTACAAGTACTGATACTTTTTTTTCAAGTACTCGCCGATACGGATACTTTTTTTGTAATGTCATGTGACAGTGGCACTAATATGCAGCACTGATAGGTGGCACTGATGAGGTTTGGACTGTCAGTGATTTTTTAATTTCTTTTTCGTTTTACACTTTTTTTACAATTTATATATTTTTTTAATACTTTTTTTAACAATGCTTTCTTTTTTTGGGGGGGAGGAGTGGGTGGAGTGGACGGTGTCAGTGTTTTTTTTATTTTTTCAAAATGTAGTTTTTAAATCTTTATTACAATTCTTTTTTTTTATTATTTTTTTTATCAGCCCCGTTGGGGGGGGGGGGGGGGGGCTTTGGTGAGATATCAGAGGTTTAAACAGACCCCTGACATCTCCCCTTTGAGACAGGGAAAGGAAAACTGAGGACACAGATTCCCCAGCCCCTTTCTCTGTAAACTCAGCTGCACTGAAGATGAATTTACAGGAGACAGAGGCTCCTCTCCATTCATAAACTGAAGCATTGCAAACAGTCTACGGTGCTCAATTATGAATGGACAGTCAGTGATCACTGACTGTGTTTATTCAGAAAAGGAAGGAACCAGTAAAGGACATATTTTCTGGCTCCTTCCACCGCTCTCCATCTTGACAGATCTGGGACAGGATGGGGGCTGGAGGAAGACACAGAGGAGCCGTAGGAGGACCCAGAGAGCCAGAGGAGGACACAGGGGACAGTAGGGGGTGATCGGTGCAGTGGTGGGGGCAGTTACAAGCACTGATGTCCCTGTACAGCTTTCAATAAAGCAGCTGAAAGCCGCGGGAGGGAGAGGAGGAAAAGCGGCTGTCAGCTGCTTTATTGAAAGCTATACAGGGAGATTGGTGCTTGTAACTGCCCCCACCACCACACCGATCATCTGTGAGGCTGCCCGGCCCCCCCGATATGCCGAGGATGTCGACCCGGTACAACAGATATTGGATTAAGCATCAGAGCATTTGCACGAATACAAGTACTCATGCAAATGCTCAGTATCACCACCAATACTAGTATCAGTATCGGTGCCACCCTAATAAATATATACAGTATATAACTGAAAATAGTTACCAATACTTACCCTAATTTTCCTTTCCTAGTTCTTCCTCATACTAGCACAAGACAAGTCAACTCTGCTCCCTTGACCCCATTTAGGACATCCAATACTAGAAGAAAAAAATGCAGCCAGTACCTGGTGCATCTGATTTGGTGAAAAATCACAAAGGACCTGAGAGACTATGAGGTAGAGCCTGGAAATAAAAATTATGGTAAGTATTGGAAACAGTTTTCCATTTTCCTGGCTCTGCATCATGCCAGCACACAATGGGAATTAAGTGGCCAAATCTTTGGGGGGGGGAGGCAGAAACAACAGATGCTGCTACAAAGAAAACAATTTAATGATGGGATAAAGCAGAAGACAGAACTGAAGCACCGATGATCCTTCTTTGACTCAAGGCTTCATCCAACTTGTAATGTCATATGAAAGAGTGCTCCAGCTCACTCCTTTACATACGTCTGCTTAAACTTTAGATCAAAATGCACAGGATGTTGAGACTTCCTTGGTGGAATGAGCTTGCATCTCCTGAGGAGGGGGAAGATGCCATGAGTATGCCTTCTGAATTGTCTGCACATTCCAGGTTGAAAAGATTTGAGAGGGTACAGCCAAGCTAATCCTGGGACCTTTGGGTAGAACAAAAAGAGAATCCATATTTTGAATAGATCAGTCTGAATCAAGTAAGTTTGAAGGATAGCCATAAGGTCTAGGCTGCTCGAAGGAAGATCTTTAAAACCAGAATATGAAGTAGAAAATAAAGCTAAAAAGGCTGGTAGAACAGATTCAGAGTTGAAATGGAATTCCGAAGAAAACATTGAAAGAAAGCTCTGAGAAGGCCCCAGAATTATACCATTGGGAAGAACGGTGCAATATGGCTCCCTACATGAAAAGGCACTACGATACTCATCTCCCTAAAAACTACAGCCATTAGAAAAATGTTCTTTAGGGTAGGGTACCTCATACAGCTTTCTGAATCTGGAAAGAAGGCAGCTCCAATAACTTTTGCAATACCAAGAGCAGATCCCACTTAGGAAAAAACAGACAGATTAGAGGACCAATCTTGATGGCCCCCTTCAGAAACCAGATTACCAGCAGCTTTTTCAACCAGGGAGTTTCCGTTAGGGCTGATAAGGTCAAAACATTCACTTTAAGAGTGTTGTAGCTCAAACCTGCATCAAGTCCTGCCTGGAGGAAGGCATAGATATCAGCAATTGATGGAGACTGAAAGGAAAACTCATGCTGGGATTGCATAGACTTCTGCCACACTCAATGGTATATAAACTTTGTCAAGCTCTTCCTGGCCAATGGAAGGGTGGAAACCACTGATTCTAAAAGATTTAAATGTTGGAGCTTATTCCAAAAATTCCACACAGTCAAAGCCAGACAGGTTTTGTTTGGATGAGCCTGGCTGCACTGCAACAGCAGATCCTGCATTTAAAGAACTCTGATTAAAGGACATGGCACAAGGTGACACAAGAGGGGCTCCTCAACCAAAATTAAGCAATTAAGCGATCGGTCTGGTCATTGGTGAGAAGCAATTTGCCCACCTTTGCAATCTATCCTTACTGTTTCACTTGGACACTTTGCACTGACAGCTTTACCTTGGGAATGCTTTACTGAACCTATCTTGAACACTGTGCACAGACATCTTTAGCTTCTCCTATTTCAAGAAATCAAATTGCTTGCTACTACACCTTATTGGATATAGTTAATGAGCTCCGACTGCCGGTGAAGACCATCAGGCCTGCAACGGGGACATTGCTGTCATTACTGCTACAAGGTCCCTCATACTATTTCTATTAAGTCTGACCTCTCATTAAGGTATTTGCCAGTATATCTTCTTAACTTTGATTATCCTTTCAGGTTCAAGCAGTACTCTATTGTATATGTGTGTATATATAATATACTGTTTATCTACAAATATTTTGACTTGTGTTATTCAGAGGAATTCCTCTGCTAAGTTAGTGCTGTTATCCAAAAACTCAGCAGAGTTATTGCCTCCTCTTTGTGACAATATTCTCTTTGAATTGTTCCAGTAAACATTATTAGAACAAAGAGTTGTTTGACGTATTACTTTAAGGTGGTGCAAAGATGTCTGAACCCAGAGTGTCAGGTGTGTTGGAATGTTCACCAGGTCATGGCGGTGCAGATGAGAAGTAAATCCAAGCAGCCTTCTTTGGGATCATTCTACACTATGATCTAGTATCCAGTGTTGAGGGGGCTGTGTGCGGCGAGAGATTGGAATCCTGGGTGTACCATCTAAATTAGGTATCTGGATGACTTGGTGAAGGGGGCAACAATTTCACTGACTAGGTAGACATTACTAGAAACTTATGGCATGCCATTGAACCCATGGTAATGCTGGTATGAAAGCTGTGAGGCTGCCAAAGAAGCTCATGGTGCAGCTTACCATTATTGAATTTCTTGCAATCTGAGTGAATGCAACTGATCTTGTCCTGGGAAAGATAAACCCTGTAATGGATAGTGTCGAAGAACATTACCAAATACATTGGGCTCTGGGTTGGGATAAACTTGCTCTTTTCTAGGTTCACCAACCATCCAAACTCCATTGGTGTCTGCAAAGCTCAATCTTGATGCCTCAAGTGAACCTCTCTGGAATGAGAAAGAGTCAGCACATTTACTAGGTAATGAAAAATTTGGACACCTTCTTCATGAAGAAAAGTGATTACTGTAACAAGTAGCTTTGAAAAGATTTTTGGGGTGAACTGAGACTGAACGGTAAACATTTGAACTGAAAGTGCTTGTGCTCACAGTGAAATCTCAAACACCATAGATGTCTTTTGGTAAATTAAATGTGGAAGTAGGAATTCTTGAGGTCTATTGAGACCATCCATTGAGACCCCTCTCTGTATCACAGACAAATGGTCTTCATAAACTCCATTCGCAAAGAATCTTGCTTCAGATAGGAGTTGAGATTCTTGAGATCCAATACTAAGGGCAATTTGCCTGAAGATTTCTTTATGAGTAAAAGAGGAGACTATACCCCCTGACTTTCCTCAGCCTTTGGGATTTGAGCTACAGCCTGTAATTCCAGTAATGCCATTATACTGTATATAATTTCAGCAAAGACTGCTTATCTGGGGATGCTGGAACCTTCATTGAGACAAAAAGAAACATTGAAGGAGGACATTCAAACTGAAGATGAAGACCTTTGCCCACTACTTTTTGAACCCAGGAATCTGGAATCCTTTTCACCCAGATCTCACCAAAATCTTGGTTAACCTTGCTTTCACTGGAAACCTCTGAGTGGGCAAATCTTCAGAAGGATTTTTCTGACTCTTTAGAGGGCAGGTCCTTTAGACTTGGATTGTACTCTGAAAGAACTGTGGCTTGCATGTCACGAAAAATGGGTGAATTCTCTTCCTGGATAATAGGAGTGTGCATCACTGAGTTGATTGTGAGACTTCCTACCCACACAAATGAACTGACAATGACACTTCCAATCTTGGGGAAGAAGGCCCAGGTGAATAGCATCCTTCAATGTCTTCCCAAAGCAAGTTCCTCCCAAAAATGAACAAAGCCCTTGCTTGGAGACCAAGGTGGCTGTGATTGGGTGTGCCATGATCCTGGAGGTGAACCTACCCAAGTTTACCACCACTTTTGTAATGAACTCCGCAGAGAACTTCAGACCCTTCAAACTCAAATTCATGGCAACTTCTTGGGGTGTAGAATGGGGCTGACTTGACCTTAGATGACTATACTCTAATGGCCCTGGCAATAGAGGTTAGAGCAACCGCGGGTCTGCAGGCAGCACCTGTTGTGGGAAAAAATCTCTCTGCTCTCTCTTCTGACAAAGTAGGTGGCTGGAAGGCGGTTTGGCAATGAGGCACCTGAAGGTAAGTAGAGCACCTGGCTGGCGACACAGGCGTGCATGCCCTATTCTGTCCCTTCTCCATTGAAACCTTTGTCTATGTCAAACACATTATCCCTAGCCAGAAGTTTCCTGTCCCTGTCCTAGTCACTTTGCAAATGTGCACCAACTGCAGAGGGACAGTGCTGTTTATTAGCCATGCCCACACTAATGATGGCTACCAAAGTCATCCAGGGCAGAAGCATCCAATCAGACAACTGCTCTCCTGATGACACCTATGGAGGCCTCAAAGGAACAGGAGTTCCTCCTGTCCTCTGCCCTCTCTGCATAGTGGCAGCCGTCACAGCATCACCTGCACAGGGAGGCCATACTACACCTTCTTACATGCTCCTGCCACTCTATACTTCTCTGCATTCAAGTTCCCGGCTTTGCTCCACCATGTGCTCTCCTTCTATAAGGATATTCTTTGCAGTTCCCCCTGTCCAATGCTATTGCTCTCTTCTGACTAGCCATCAGCCGTTTACTTGTGTTTGTCCAGGGTCCATGCACTTTGCCCCCACTTGCCATGCAGTAATACATCAGGGCTTTCTGCCCACAGCTCTAAGCTCTTATGGCTGACCGCACTGCGCTCCCACCATCCCAATCTTTTCCTAAAATTGTGTGTTAATCTCTTTGCAGAAATATGAGCAGGTGATTTGCTAATACAATCCAGTACATTGTCTATGTGTTTGTATGGTTTCCAGGAACTAGGACACAATCCACCTTTCATGGGAGGAATGTAGAATGACTTATGGGGTCCTGCCTAATCTTTACAGTTACAGTTATGCCCCGTACACACGGTTGGATTTTCCGACGGGAAATGTTTGATGGGAGCCTGTTGTCGGAAATTCCAACCGTGTGTAGGCTCCATCGGACATTTTCCGTCGGAATTTCCGACCAACAAAATTTGAGATCTGGATCTCAAATTTTCTGACAACAAAATCCATTGTCGGAAATTCTGATCGTGTGTACACAATTCCGACGCACACAATTCCACACATGCTTGGAATCAAACACAAGAGCCGCACTGGCTATTGAACTTAACGTTTCTCTGCGCAGTGTACGTCACAGCGTTCTTGACGTTCGACATTTCCGGCAAAATTTGTGTGACCGTGTGTATGCAAGACAAGTTTGAGCCAACATCCATTGGAAAAAAAAACACAGATTTTGTTGTCGGAATGTGCGATCGTGTGTACGCAGCATTAGAGTTAATCTGCTGCTCCAGTCACCCTCATCACAATTGACCACCTCCTGCTTTTCCTTTCTTCCAGAATAATTCATCCAATGTGGAGAGTTTAGAAAAACTACCAACATCTACAGTATATAAACTGCATACGGGGAGATGTGTATCCTTCACAATGGACTGATACGCCAGTCCTATAAATATCTCAAAACCTAATACACAAAGGACTTTAAATCCCAACTTAACATTCAGTTTAAGTCAGCTGAACACATTCCAGGCGTATTAAAAGAAAATATGTTACAGGTCTTATAGTTTGTTTTCATTAGGAAGCAGCCACCGTCCCCTGAAAGTATGACACAGACTGGGACCCTTGCTCCCAAAAGCAATGACCTCTATGCAGTGGTCTGACACACTCATTGCTGAAGTCTCCAATCAGCAGAGAGTATGAGCTTTGTTAATGATAGAGCTATAGGACTGATTCAGGAAGGGGTGTGTTTGACCTCTGCAGAAAGACCACTGCTTCCACACAGACAGCAAGAGCAAAGGTCCCGCTCTGTAGCTTCTGGCAGGACATGGGATTTTTTGCTCAAGCCATGGCTTCTTTATACAAAAGACACAGCACACCTTCTGTTTTAATGTACCTGAATTACTATCAACTATTAAAAGGTTGCCGTGCATTTTATTAAGATAAGAGTGTTTAGACAAGAGACAGTTACCTGATAAAAGCCCATAATGGTACTTATTTAGGGCATATATGCATGATCCAGATTGTAGGGGTGGGTATCCATGAGTAAATGAGCACTGCTACCAGAAGGACAATCTATTTCACTGCAAGTGATTATCAATTGTACAATTGTATAAAACTATTCATATCTTACCTTGCCATTTTTCCATATGATCTCTTCCTGCAATAAATGGAAAACTTCTTCCATCTCTGGAAAAAATTCAATAAAACCCACATGGTCTTTGCCAATTGGAATTCCATTTGAGAGAAATACCCAATTATATAGTTTCAGAATTGATGGTTTTTCACCTTTCTCATTGAAGAAAATATGTCTTCCCCTACTATCTATGTAATTAACTCTCCTTAAATAATGGTGAAGCTTTTAAATAATAAACAAAAAATGTGTTTAGTACAGTCAAAGCCCTTTTTTCTTAAACATAAAATAACAATGTCCTTCCTATTGCCTGAAGTGATAAATATGGAGACATGGGGAATAATGTATTTACATAGAAAATACACACACAGGAACAGTACCCACCAGTGTCTGCAAGCCCATTAGGGGCGCAGGTGCGCCGTCCCCTAATCCATGTTTTCGGCCCCTAATCTTCTGTATTGCCCATGAACAATGTGGCAATGCAGAAGGGGATGGAAGTTGTAAAGAACTTTGTTCTGCTATGACTTCCTGGGATCAGTGGTGAAGTCAGGGAGCAATGGCAAAGCCAGACATTCTTTCACCTGGGGCAAAGAATCAGTTTGGCACCCCCCCATAACAGGACAAGATTAGGCAGGAAAGTGAGAAACTCCCAGGCCATAGCTGCCAAGTCAGCTGTCTGTCCCCTCCCCGTGCTCTCATGCCCCCCCCATGCTCCCCTGGTTCCCCTCCGCTCCTCTGGTCCCCCATAGGTTCCTCTGGTGCCCTGTGCTCCTCTGGTCCCCCCGTGCTCCTCTGGTCCCCCCTGCTCCTCTGTGCCCCCTGCTCCTCTGGTCCCTGCCGTGCTACTCTGACCCCCCCGTGTTCCTCTGGTCCCCCACACTCCTCTGGTCCACCACATGCTCCTCTGTTTCCCCTGCTCCTCTGGTCCCTGTGCTCCTCTGGTACCCCCTGCTCCTGTTCCCTCCTGCTCCTGTCCCCCAATGCTTCTCTGGTCCCCCACATGCTCCTCTGGTCCCCCACATGCTCCACTGGTATCCGACATGTTCCTCTGTTCACCCCATGCTCCTCTGGTCCCCCACATACTCCTCTGGCCCCCATGCTCTCAATCCCCCCCATACTCCTCTGATCCCCCACATTCTTTTCTGATCCCCCCATGCTGCTCTGATCCCCCCATACTCCTCTGGTTCCCCCCATTCTACTCTGGTCCCCACATGCTTATCTGGTCCCCCCACATGCTCATCTGGTCTCCCCATGCTCCTCTGGTCCCCTCTTCTCCTCCGGTCCCCCCCATACTCCTCTGGTTGCCCCCATGCTCCTCTGGTCCCTCTCATGGTCCCCCATGCTCCTCTTGTCCCCGCGCTTCTCTGGTCCACCCCCCCGCCCCGCTTCTCTGGTTCTCCCCACAGCGCTCACCTCCTCTCCCTGGATAGCTGTGCAGTGTGTGGACAGGCTGAATAAAGACACGATTCTTAGCATGGAGAAGCTCATCATATGATCCGGAAGCCAGGCAGCCACCCACAGTTGTAACATATCCTTCCTCGGCACTCGTTCTCCTGTTTTTTTCTTCCCCCACTCTCTGTCCTGTCTGCTGCCATGGGCAATCTAAATGAAGAGCCGGGGAATGAAAGGTGGTCACCACTGGGGGAGTCAGAGAGACAGGGTTCAGTATCATGACCAGTTATAGCGCTATCCCAAAGGAACTGTATTGCAGGTATTCATCAGAGAAATGGAAGAGATTCCAGTAGAACCACCTGGTCCTATGTTCTTATTTGTTTTATAATAGGCCACAGAGAAACCATCTGGACCAGGAAACTTTCCTTGTTGGGTAGCAGCTATGGCAGCAGCAAATTCTTCTACTGAGATAGATTAGGATAAGGACTCAAGATCTTCGTCTGTAATTTTAGGAAGATATGCTTCCTGGATGTATTGCTTCACGTCAGAAAGTGCTGTGCTAGGTGAGGGTGAAGATGTTGGGCTTAGGTTATAGAGCCCAGAGTAGAAGTCCCTAAATGCTTTGGCTAAGTCTGGAGTGGCATGAATTTTCAAGCCCGATGAGGAAAATAAAGAGGACACAAAAGTCCAAGATCGTTTGGCCCGTAGGGCATTGGCCAGCAAGAGGCTGCACTTGTCTCCATATTCATAGAAGATTCGGCGGGCCTTTAACAAGACATGTTTTGCTTCGTAGAGTGAATGTTCATGGATAGATTCTCGTACCTTTAATAGGTCTGCTTCAATAGTACTTTCTGTCCCAGATTTGTGTTTATTTTCCAGAACATTAAGCCGTGCAAGGAGGTCTGACAGTGTGTTTGCCTGTTTTTGCTTGGTTACGTGTCCATGTTTGATCAAGATCCCCCTTACAAAACATTTATGGGCAGACCATACAGAGAGTAGGTTATCAATCTCTCGGAGGAAAACAACATGTGCTCTGTGACTCCAGGAACCTTCAGGAACATAGTGACTCTGATACTATGGAGCTGTCTCTGCTCACTCAGGGTTAGGGGGAAAAAAAAAAAAGGGGGGGTGACCAGGGGTTTGGGAAGGAGGAAAAGGGAAACATGAGGATCAAGGGGAAGAATAGGGAGAGAGGAGGAGCGGAGAGAGACAAGAAAAAGGAAAAGAAAGAGGATAGATTATTGGAGGAAAAGCAACCTATAATAGGGTCTCCGCAGAGAAGTTCTACTGCCACCAGGGCAGAAAAAACCTAGTTTGGGTGGTGGTAAGGCACTATTAAGCGTAGGGCCCCCACAGCTCAAAAGCAACGCACCTGTGATCCAGGCAAGGCTATCCTGCTACACTAATACTAACATATCCAAGCAAGTAGGTGTCAGCTGGTTATCTTAAACACAACAGATTAGAGAAAATACAAATGAGCAAATCAATACAAAGATGGCATAGTTCACAGGTGGCTTAAGCAGTATTATGTAACAACTTCGAGGGGTAGTGGTGGACATGGATGCAAAGGGAGTGGGAACAAGGTGTGAGGGGAGAAAAGGAAGAGGGAAAGGAAGAGGGGGATGAATAGGGTGTAAAAGGGTAAGCCAGCTGCGAACGTACCCCGGTAATATAAACCAAGAAGTGGTATAATCTATAGGCAAAAGGCATTACATCATAGAGGACAGTCAGCAGCACAACACATGCATCATCACTGCCACAGCCTCCCTTGCAAGAACAGCAGGATTCCAAGGGCGCAGTTTGAAGGAACACATATTTTTTTTGAGCCAACCAGGGCACTCATAGGAAGATACATTCTCCATATCCCATCAGCCCCCCCATCGGCAAAAGTACCGCAAGGCAGGACCTGACAGGACCTGAGCCCCTCCTCAAGTTTGAAAAATAGGCCCGGTCTTAAAGAAGTTAACAGAAAGGTTTGCTGAACTCAAGGAACTCAACCACTGTGTTCAACAATACTCTTTAGGAGCTTGTTTGAGGACCAAAAGTTGGTCAAGTGAGTTTAAGGAAAATTATAAATGATCCATAATTGCAATCAATATCCTGACTCTTTATCTGCTGGTAATAAATATTATAAACAAAGCAGAGGAATGGCTAGGGGCGCTGGGTTTGCACCTAGCATGCACACACAAAGCAAGTCAATAAGAGCAACAATGAGTAATTAAAATGATCAACAATAACTGAACATGGAGAACCTGTTATACGGTAGGAATATAACATAACCATCATTGGTATTCAAAAAGTGAGAGGGGCAACCTTAGCTCTAAACTGTGCTGTATAAGGAAACTAAGTTGTTCCTACATCTAGGTCCAGGGTAAGACCAAGGGAGATCCACTCAGGGCCTCCAGGTTCATGACAGTGGCTCTAAACTGGTCAAAAGGGTAACACTAGTGTTCATTATTATCAGTCACAAGAAAGTAGGTATGCAAGGGAGTACAAATATCACTGTCATGAATGAACTAAACAGGAGACTCATACATGGGGCAGTGCCCTCAGGGTAAAAGGTGCACTGTCGACCTCTCTGAGGGGCGTTGGTTGGATCTTTCTCTTTGTGGTCCGGTACTCTCAGCTGTGGATCTGGTGTCACCACTACAGTCAGCCAGTTTGGTACATGTAGTTGCTCCATTTCAGCAAAAGTAAAAAAGATCTGGTAGCTCAGTAGGGTGGCGTAGGGGGAAGATAAGGTTTCCTTTCCATACAATTACATGAAACGGTGACCCCATTTATAGGTTGGTCCCAATTCACTGAGCCATTCAAGCAAAGGTTTAAGTGTCTTGGGCATTAGCAGTGTCCTCTGAGAGACATCAAGTAGAAGATGGACAGCAGCGCCGTCAAACTCCAAGACGCCAACTTGCCAGGCCCACTGCAAAATTTCCTCCTTGAGGGAATAATAATGCAAGCAACATAACACATCTCTAGGCCTATCCGGCAAAGAGAGCCGGAGACCAAGGGTCCAGTGCACTCGGTCGATAGCGATTTCTGTGTCTGGCGAACAATCTAATTATCTGTTGACAATGGACGTCGCTGTATTTCAGAGACAGTCACAGCTCTCTGCTCGGGGAGCTCTGAGAACCAAGCAATTGGCGGTGTTTGATCGCTCGGTTCTCAGTGTAGTGGTGCCGGGGGACATTTGCAATATCAGACTGATGCTGCATCCACCTAGGTGATTATTAAATAATAAAAAAAAAACATACTGCTCTTTTAATAACCTGATGCAGTTCAACGCAACATAGAAAAAATACATTGGTGGGACAGAACAGGCAAAGCAGGTCAGTCTTAGCTTTTCTTGTCAAAAGCTGCATTTGTTACTCCAATGCATGTGTTTTCATTCAAAAAGCTAATGCAGCTTTTGAAAAGGAAGCCTGTAGACATTAGCTATAAGTCATTTCCACCATCTTCCCAATCTACTCCCGGGATCTGTGATTGGGTAGGAGACCCCCTTCCGCCACCTGCAGAAGTGATTGTGTGGCTGTTCAGCCACTAAATCACTTCTGCTAATACAGGGAATAGCCGGCTGCAAATTTTGATACTGGGATAATCCTGCAATATAGCGGCAGGCATCATCCCAGTATAACTACCTCGACCCAAGGATGTCCTGCGGTTGGGAAGTGGTTAAAATATGGTACTACTTTGGATGGTTAAGCAGCACTTGCGACCGGGCCCTAGCATTCTGCCACTGTCAGGGGGGCCCAGCAGGGTTGCTACCCGCAGGTCTCTGAGCTGAGAGCATTTCTCTAATACAGCTCACAGCCATCATTGACAGTTCTCTCTTCTCTCCTCTCTCGCACGGGTTGAGCCGATCTGCTCCATCTCCAAACCCCCTCCTACTGTGTGTGCTCTGTGCAAGTGTGAGCTTGTTAGCTTCACACTTGATTCCCGCAGAGCACATACAGGAGGAGGGGGGGTTGGAGACGGGGCAGATCGGCTCATCCCGTGTGAGAGAGGAGAGAAGAGAGAACTGTCAATGATGGCTGTGAGCTGTATTAGAGACATGCTCAGAGACCTGCTGGGGAGGCAGGTGGCATTAATCGATGGGCACTGATAGGTGGCACTGATGGGCAGCACTGATAGGTGATATTGATAGGTGGCACTGATGGGCAGCACTGGGCACTGATAGATAGCACTTATGGGCACTGATAGACAGCACTGAAAGGCGGCACTGATAGGCACAGATATGCACTGATAGGTGGAACTGATGGGCACTGATAGGTGGCACTGGGCACTGATAGGCAGCACTAATAGGTGGCACTGATATGCACTGATAGGCGGAACTGATGGGCACTGATAGGTGGCACTGATAGGCAGCACTGAAAGGCGGCACTGATGGGCACTGATAGGTGGCACTGATGGGCACTGATAGGCAGCATTGATGAGCACTGATAGGTGGCATTGATAAGCACTGATAGGTGACACTAATGGGCACTGATAGGTGGCACTGGGTACTGATAGGTGACACTAATTGGCACTAATAGGGGGCAATGGGCACTGATAGGTGGCACTGATGGTCACTGATAGATGGCACTGGGTACTGATAGGTGACACTAATTGGCACTAATAGGGGGCACTGGGCACTGACAGATGGCATTGATGGGCACTGATAGGTGGTACTGATGGGGAGTATTGATGAGCATTGGATAGGTGGTACTGATAGGCAGCACTAATGGGCACCGATAGGCGGCATTGATGAACACTGATAGGTTGCACTGATGGGCATTGAGCACTGATAGGTAGCACTGATGGGCACGGATAGGCGGCAGTGAGGAACACTGATAGGTTGCACTGATGGGCATTGAGCAATGATAGGTAGCACTGATGGGCACGGATAGGCGGCAGTGAAGAGCACTTATAGGTGTCACTGATGGGCACTGATATTGCATGATTGCGCTGGACGCGTGTTCCAGGGGGCACACAGAAAGCAGGGTTCTGGAAGGATGTTCATGGATGCCTTCCCAAAATTGGAAGCTCTGGGCTCGGATGGAAGGGTGGGTCAGGGGGGCCCATCATGGTTTCTTGCACTGGGGCCCAGAAGGTTCTAGTTAAGCCTCTTGGTTAAATGTTTATCCACAAATTATAAGACTGAGAACACCAACGCCATAATGGCAGAATAGAAGAGAAGTAATCACACTTACCCTGTTATTCAATCTGATTGGGCGGTCCTTGTTCAGATTCATCATGTGTAAGGCATGAGCCAGAGCGTACACGGCTGTGTAGATATAGTAGTGTTGGGTAAAAGTTTCAAAAATAAACCGCCACTTCCTGGTGCAATTGGCCAGAGTAATATTATAAAAGTTACTAAAAAGCATATTTTTTTCATTGTTATTAGATAGACATCTATAGTAAAATATATTAATATCTTCAATATATGGATCGTTTGGGTTGTTGGATGGATTTAGACCATCTATAAATGTCTTCAAACCAGGGACAGCAAGTAAGGGTAATTTAAAAGAAAAGCTACAGTTGATTGACTGATGATAATTTTCATCTTTTGTTTCTATATAAAGCCATGATTCATGAAGGAGTAATGTGATATTTTTATGAATACGATTAAAATATTTAAAAAAAATAAAACTATAAGGAGACAACATCCCACATATGATGACAACTGTACTAGAAGATTCTTTAATAACCCTTATTACCCGATCAAGAGATTCATGTGTTTTAGGGAACTGAATGATGTACTCAATACATATGCCATGCTTGGTCAAGCCTTTGCTCAGTTCCTTGAGTTCTGTATCTCCAGAACCATCACTTGTTGATATCATTCCAACAAAGGTCCAGCCAAATTGTAATATTAATTTAATAGTGGCAGAAAAGCGAAAACCATCATTTGGAAACGTCCGAAAAAAAGTTGGGTGCTTTTGTCTATTGTTTAGGGAAGGATCTGCAACACTGTAGCCCATCTGTAGAAACATAACAACATTTTTTTTTTTAACCACTTAAAGATTGACATGGTAATCCCCCTTCCTGTACAGGCTCATTTTCAATTTTCAGAGCTGTCCAACTTTGAATGAGAATCACTCAGTCCTTCAACATTGTACCCCAATGACGTTTTTATAATGTTGTTTTGGTAGTGTAAAGTTCAGGGGTATAGCTCCTCGGGACCACGCGCAAAGCCATTTGTCTTAAACATAAAGGTGTTTATTTTCCTTTCACAGCAAACCAAACCAGTACTTTCAGCAACAACACAAAGTTGACTTAAAGGAGTTGTAAACCCTTGTGTTTTTTCACCTTAATACATCCTATGTATTAAGGTGAAAAAACACCTGGCAGTGACCGGCCTCCCAGCCCCCCGTTTTACTTACCTGAGCCCCAAATTTCTGTTGACGGAGACGTGCTCTCCCTCTCTCCTCGGGGTCCCGGCTCTTGATTGGATAGATTGATAGCAGCGCAGCCGTTGGCTCCCGCTGCTGTCAATCAAATCCAATGACGCGAGCGCCGGGGGGCGGGGCCAAGTCCGGCATTCGTGTCTATGGTCGCAAATGCTGGACTCTGGAGCGCGCCCACAAGGTAACTCCGTCCTAGGAAAGCGCTTCTCCTAGGGGGCTTATCTGATGTGGGGAGATGTTGCAAGAGCCACCGGGGGACCCAGAAGAGGAGGTTCGGGGTCACTTTGTGCAAAACGAGCTGCACAGTGGAGGTCAGTATGACATGTTTGTTATTAAAAAAAAATAAAAAAATACGAGCCTTTACAATCACTTCAATTCCAAAAAACATGACACAAAAGTCTGCTTATCTTCAGCACAAACATCATAAAGGAAATATAAAGAAACGTAAAGTTCATACACTGGATTTACCCCAAAGTTAGCACGGTCCAAAATGTGCAGCACTCACACGGGTTTCTCTCTCAAACTCCTACGCCCAACCCATTAGTACTGGGAACTTCCTGACTTATTTGCTGCTTCCTGGAGGCTGCTTAACCACATAGGGGACCGGAGTCCCCGTAGTCAGGAGTGGAGGTCCTTTTCCTACCTGAATGTCACTAGAGACCTCCAGAACTCTGGGCCCCAAATAAGCCAGTACTAATGCCGAGAGGACTGCGAGTTAGTACTCTCCTTTGTACAACTGTCCCAGAATTCCTCAACCTGTATGGAGGAGACCCCTGAGTACATCCACCTATCCCCCTTAAAGGGACCACAACACGAATATCGGTGCCACATAACACCTGTCCAGAAATCAACCTTGGCATCCTGTGAAATAGACTTTTCTTTTGGTGGTACTTAACCACTTGCTTGCTGAGCACTTAAACCCCCTCATGCCGAGACCAATTTTCAGCTTTCAGCGCTGTCGCACTTTGAATGACAATTGCACGGTCATGCAACACTGTACCCAAATTAAATTTTTATCATTTTTTTCACACAAATAGAACTTTCTTTTGGTGCTTTTTAATCACTACTGGGGTTTTTATTTTTTGCTAAACAAATAAAAAAGACGGAAAATTTTGAAAAAAAAAAGTGTCATCGTTTGTTATAAAATTTTGCAAATAGGTAATTTTTCTCCTTCATTGATATGTGCTGATGAGGCTGCATTGATATGCGCTGATGAGGCTGCACTGATGGAAACTGATAGGCTGCACTGATAGGCACAGATAAGGCGGCACTGATGGGCACTGATAGGTGTCACTAATAGGTAGCACTGATAGATGGCACTGATGGGCACTGATAGGTGGCACTGATGGGCACTGGTAGGTAACACTGATAGGCAGCACTGGTGATGAGGCACTGATAAGTGGCATTGATAGGTGGCACTGATGGGCATTGATCGGTGGCACTGTGGTCACTGATAGGTGGCACTGGCGGGTACTGGTAGGCAGTACTGTTGTGCACTGGTAGGTGGCACTGGCAGGTGGCACAGGTGGGCACAGATGAGGCGGTGGCTGCTCTCCTAGATTGGAACCGATGTCTCTCTGACAGCCACCGGTGATCGTCTATCAGCGTGAGGAGAAAACAATTGCAGATTTCTGGCTCTATTTACATCACATGATCAGCTGTCATTGGCTCAGGATCGGGATCGATCCCTTACTCGGATCTGTGATCAGCCGAGTCTTATTGACTTACTGATCACAGAGCGCGCTGCACGAGCAGGGGAAGACGTCATATGACGGCCTCCCAGCAAAGTAGGTCGCACTGTAGCCATCATTCGGCTATAGCGCAGACGGGAAGGGGTTAATCAACACTGCTTTTTTTTTTCTTTGCTATATGAATGAAAAAACATGTCTTTCTTAGGTTCTGTTATAAAATTTTGCAAATAAATAATCTTACTTCATAAATGTAGGCCGAAATGTGTTCTGCTGTATTTCCTTGATTACGGATGAGCCCGATGTTTGAGATGAACGTAAGTTTGAATTAAACATCGGGTGTTCACCCTTTCGCTGAATTGCGGACATTATGGGGTGTTCGCGGCAAATTCGAGTGCCATGGAAGCTATGTGAGATCGCAGTGCATTGGTGTCCTATGATTGGCCAAAGCATGCACCTGACCTTCATGCTTTGGCCAATCAAAGCACGCTCTGCTGAGAGAGCCATCATTGGCCAAAGGCAGCGTGCCTCAAGTCCACACCCCACACTATGTAGGGCTGCTTACACGGCGGCCGTACATTGTGTTATAAATGAGAGCAGCAAAATGAAATTTGTAAAGGAAAAAATGAAAGGAGCAGTGATTTTAATGATGCTTAAAGTGAAACAATAAAAATGAAAAATGTATTTAAATATAGTGCCTAGGGGGTCCCCTTAGTCTGCCTGTAGAGTGGCGCATCTGTACAATGTATATAGCCATCTGCATCAATACTGACATTTCTAATGGAAAAAATATCATTAAAACTTGCTTGTGGCTATGATGTATTGCCGGTGTTCTATCGAATAGTTTCCTCAAAAACCGCCTGCTCTGGCCTGCGCATGGGCAATATGGAATTTCCCGATCAGCTGTTGTGACGGCGTGAATACACATGCACAGATCGTTGGAGCCACTATTTGATGATCTGCAAATCAGCGAAAGACAATGAAATTGACACATTCTGCCTCGCAATTGTGGGGCGGGTTGTGTCTGTGTTGAAGAGTGGGTTTGGAGTCTGTTGCTTCAGGTACTGTATGCATTTTTAGGGGAACCCCACACAAAAAAATGGTGTAGGGTCTCCCCGAAAAATACATACCAGACCCTTATCTGAACATGCAGCCTGGCAGGTCAGGAAAGGGGGGATGAGCGAGTGCCCCCTCCTGAACCATACCAGGCCACATGCTCTTAACATGGGGGGGTGGGTGCTTTGGGGTGGAGGAGCTTGGCCCCCACCCCATTGCACCTTGTCCCCATGTTGATGGGGACAAGGGCCTCTTCCCAATAACCCTGAGCTGTGGTTGTCGGGGTCTGCGGGCGAGGGGCTTAACAAGGTGGCCCCCAGATCCCACCCCCCTATATGAATGGATATCAGGTATCGTACCCCTACCCATTCACCAAAGAGTGTCAAAAAGTAAGTAACACAAGAAACAGTTTTTGACAAGTCCTTTATTAAAAAAGAAAAAAATAGTGTCCCTCGATGTTCATCCATCGTCAAGCACGACGCCCGCCGGACCTGAAAAATAGAAAAAAATGCTCCCAGCCAACTGCCCGCTCTGTGCTTTGACAAGTCTTATATAGGCAAGGGCGGGCCACCTGGTGGCATTACCCAGTGACACCGGCCCCTTATGACGTCACATGACATCACATGACGTCAGAAGGGTCGGTGCCACCGGGTGACATAGACGGGTGGCTCCACCCCTTGCCTATATAAGAACTGTTAAAGTGGAGAGGAGGCAGGCGGCTGGAGGCCTCTCGAGAAGCGACAGCTGTTTTTTTTTTCTTCAGGTGTTCATTACTGTTTGACACTTTTTTGGTGAATGGGTAGGGGTACGATGTACCCGATACTCATTCACATGGGGGGCCAGGATCTGGGGGCCCCTTTGTTAAAGGGGGCTTCCAGATTAAGATAAGCCCCCTGCCCACAGACCCCGACAACCACAGCCCAGGGTTGTGAGCCCTTGTCCCAATCAACATGGGGAGAGGGTGCTTTGGGGGTATCCCAAAATGCCCTTCCCATGTTGAGGGCAAGCATGGTATGGTTGAGAAGGGGGGCACTCACTTGTCCCCCCTTTTTTGGCCTGCCAGGCTGAATGCTCGGATAAGGGTCTGGTATAGATTTTGGGGGGCCCCACACTATTTTTTTTAATAAAAATTGGCGTGGAGTTCCCCTTAAAATCTATTTTTGTGATATAAGTAAAAAAAGAGCCAATTCTGGTCAGACGAAGTCTATTGAGACGAAACGCGTCAGAGGGACTCCACTGCCGCCACGATTTTACCCAAAAGCGCTTTTTTTACTGCATAAATATGTGTAACCACTTATAAGGAGAAGACCCTTTTATTAACGCCTTGATGACTTCAGATTTCCATCACCGCTGATTTCAAAGGTTCCACCTCCATTGCCGATTTGCAATACAAGCCCATTTGACTCCTAGAACGTATGTTCTTTTGGGTCCAAACTTTCTGGTAAGCCTGCATTTTACTCTGGTGGTGGTATTATCACATCTTTAACTCCTATCTACCGCATTGGCTATTCACACGGTGAACAGGACCATCCTATTCCAATATGGACTACGTATAATCACCACATATGAGTGACACTTGAAGACCACTAGAGACTTTATTATTTCACAAAAAAAATTTTTTTCACCACATTTGTTATATGCACAATTTTTCTGTTTATTATGGCTATTTAATTTGGCACAATAGCGCTACACTTTGATATACTTGTTATTTTGAGCAAAATATTCTGTTTGTTGTGTTAGCTGCTAACCACTGAGCAAGCGCAGAGTTTAAATTTTTGGTTTTATTGTTTGCAGTTTATTAACACCTTGATAACACATTTCTAACACTTGGATCGCATCCACTCACATGTGTATATCTGTACAAGCCGAGTAACTCTGCCATTGCCTGGGTTGGGTAAAAACTAGTATCACCAATAAAACCGGCAACTTCACCATGTTTCCTGCAATTATAGTTAGGAGTCACTTTCATCTTCCCAGATAATATCTGCAGGACATAAATTAAGGTTTTCTTTACATCGCTACAGGTGTTATATATGTGATAACCCAGGGTGATATTAGGAAGCAGCGTTGTACTCTTGTTGATTTCATTAATAGTGACTATAAACGCCAAGATACTTTTGTATTCACGTGAGTCAGGACTGCAAGACAATTCAGTTATAATACAGTTTATTTAAAGACTACAAGAACATCGGCAGAAAAAAAAATGATTACAAAGAAATCCACACGACTTAAAAAAATCTATAATTCTTACTATATGGGCATAGGCAGCAGATTTCAGTAATCTTATTTTTAGCAGTTTCTCATTCACCAAAAATGTGTCAAAAATTGACCACTGATATCACCAAGCACTACAAGTTAGAAATTATTAAACATATATTACTTTTTAAATCTAATAGCACTTCAATATGGTCAAGGCCATTTCATACCCCACCACTGTACCGTGGCTTTTGCTGTTAGACAGAAAACATGAGATCCAAACCATTTGGCCTTTTCATGCTAAAGGTGATAATTGGGCTCATGTTGGTAAAAGGCCATGTCTAAATTCTTTAGGTAAACTGTCTAAATTCTTGCAGCAAATGCAAGGAACATTAGTATGTTCTGACTGAACAAAACATGATGCTTACAGTTACAGGGTAAAGCAGTACAAAGACATACAAATATACAGTACGCACACGTTATCTTTCCTGACCTAGAGAGTGATCGTTTTGTAGGTATACACAACGGCCATACTGTATTTGGTCAATGACATCACCTGGGTTCCCCAACCATTTTTTTTTATTACACTTGCAGGCAAGAAAATGTCATTTGCAGCGATAGTCTATTGGGTACATTATGTCGTGGTTGAAGTGTTTTGTTTTGATGGGTTGTTGGGCATCACTCATCATGACTGACATGGATCTACATCATTGAACAACATGATTGATGATAGATTTACATCATGGGACATATTTTACTTTAATAATGTTACAACTAAAAGTGTATACGGATCTAAAGTTGTCCAATCTATGGGTGTACCGGTACCAACATTCCAGGTATAAGCAATATATGTAAGAGAAAGATTAAGGGACATTGATTGGTAACTTTTATTTGAACAGTGTTTGTCTTGTGATATCAGACTCAATTCACATCATGTTTTTGCAGTTACGGGTTTACTACTGTGACGGGAGTCACTTTGGGCAGGGGGCCCATGGAAACCCAGAATGCCTTAGGGAGGTTGGGAAACCCTTATTTCAGCTGCACATGCACCTCCTATGTCTAAGTAACCCTGTGTATATTAGGAGCACAGAGTGACCAAGAACCCCAGACTGATCTGTACTAATCGGACTCACTATACAACCAAACTGTAATGTTGTATATATATATATATATATATATATATATATATATATATATATACTGTATATATATATATATATATATATAGTATATTGTCTCATTTTGTTGTGTACTCTTATCTGGGTCATTTGGGTGTGGCTGTATTCCATTGTTCTATTGTGTCTGTCTGCCTTGGGTATTATGGGATGTGTAAGTGTGTTTACTGTGAGGGGGGGGGTGATTCCTCCAACAACTCTCCCTGCTGATTGGACAGTCTACCCTGCCTGGAATGCAAAGGGGGGATTGTCCCGAGTATTATCTTTGTACCCTTGTTTCAATAAATGGTTCATGTTGAGCAACCAAGCGAGTACTGCCTTGTTATTGATTGTCAGTGGTTTGAAATATCTGATATCTATATTCAGACTGGGAGGAAGCGGTATATGACGAAAGCACTCAAGCAGATTGTGGGACGTTTTGTTACAACTACCACACACTTTACTGTACATGCGTGGGCTTTTTATTGCAGAGAACCACAATGCAGGTTTGTACATTGTTGTGCTGCAATGTATGTCCATTGGAAGGTGTGTTGGGGTGCAATTCAGAATGAATGAATGGCACCAGCACATTTATCATGCATTGCACATTGCTGCAAAAACATGGTTTGAATGGGCCCTCAATTGAAAAACAATTGTACAAACAAAATACAGAAGTGTTGCCTGACACCTCCACTTTCTGCTGATTCCCGTGACCATATAGCTATGGGTGTAAGGTGGGGCCCCCTCAGGAAGGCTGTACAGGGCCCCGAAATTTCTAATGGCAAACCCTGACTTCTACTATGTGCTTTGAAGATGTTGATGGGTTGAAGGATCAAGTTATCTGTCCAGTTAAGAGGATTCTGTGCTGCACAAAGAATTTTCTGTGTCATGTACCTGGTAGGAGACTAAAATGATAAGGCTGGCCTCTCTTATATCTCCAGCCCAGGCTGGGTAGATCAGCCAAGGTTAAAGGGGCACTTGCAGGAGTTTTCCGTAGTCTGGAGACAGGAGCACACTGTGTCCACTGAAGCTGGGAAGAGGGGCAGCCAGCACAGGCATTTAGAGGTAACATGGAGCCAAACAGGAGACAGAAGCGTGGTCAACAGGATAGCCCGAATGTCATGGCATGGATACATTAAAAAAATTATAAATCATAAAATACATAAACAGTGAGACCCAAGACAAGATGGGTTTTCCCCGGAGAAAAGGAAAACATTGATTAAACTATAAGTGCAGTTGATTGAACTATCCCCATAGGTGGGAGGTGGGAAAATGAGTATGCAAACTCATGTATACAGAGCAGAAGCCTGGACAATGGTTTCACTCAACCTAAACCAAAGATGACCCAACTCACTTCCATATAGCATATAGATTTAGTGTGAGGACAGATCTTATGTTTACCTGGATTCGAGAGGGAACAGAACATCCACTCTAAGTGGGATTGTTTCCTGGTTTATAAGACTATAAAACTTAACCCAAAATTACAATAACCCCAATTATCCAAGCACAACACTAATAGATATTTATTGTCTACCCTCATTGTACCAAGGATGAAGGTGTCTCTCCCAGAGAGATCAAGTGTTGATTTAACTGTGTCTCTAAACAATGGCAGAGACCACAGTTAATTATACACCAAATAAAATCCAGTTTCAGCTCAAAACAGATACTACAAAATATATATACATTAAATGACTATGCTTGCTATATACAAGAATCTATGTATGCTAGAAGTCATCCACCGAAAATAACTAGAAGACACTACCAGACAAGGGACATGAGATATCCTATCAACATATTATATAAGTACTTTGGCACGAATATGATTGGGAGAAAGGGGGAAAGAGTTTGTTTGTTTTGTCCCATGAATACATGACAGTCACAGTATAGTTACTAAAGGTCTCAATTTCCTATAACCAGCAAAGTACACGATATGTGGACAGCACACCAAAGAGTTATGAAGGTGGGCAATCACCAGATCACCGTAATATGAAACATATTAAAATACAGTTCATAATAATACCAGATTCAATTATAGGACAATCAGAATTCCAATTATGTAACTGCAATGACCACTAGTGGGCAGATGACAAATGAACAGTTACTGCCCAATATTGGAACCAACCAATAATGAGATAGTAAACATGAGCGGGGAGGTACCAATTCAAACAATGGTACTCCACCCTATAAAACACAGACACACATTCTTCTCAGGACAGAACCACACACCCCACTTGTTAAAACACTTCCTGGATGATTGAGAAGGCTGCTGCCCATTGACTACTCCCCATAACGCTGGACTTTGCTGCTGGAACTAACCATTTATGCTCATAATATTTTGAACATCTTCCCTTTTGAAGCAGTGGTGACATACAGATTGAATATACTGACTAAGGGGGCATGGCTTAGCGGATGGAGCTGTAGGACGTGCATCGCAGCAGCTCCCAGTCCTGACGGTTCCCACGGGGCTCTAACTCCTCCAATCCTCCTCACATCTCCTCCAGACTGTACCGACGGGCAAGGGCAAGCCCAAGGACCAAAAGAAATCCAGCGGTGACCAGGTAGGAGGTGATCTGGGCCATTTTTTCACCCGGCCATCTGCAGCCTATATGCACCAGCAAAATCCAAGATGGCGCCGGTGCCCTCCTCCCCAGCCCGCTCTGAGTCAGCAGATGCTATGCAGGTGAGCTCCAGAGGCCGTTCTGCATTCCTTACTGACTTTGATCCACCCGCACACAGCTCTCAAAGCATCTCTCAGGCCTCACTATGCTCGGGGGATGGATTGGATATGGAATCGCAGATGCAATCTTTACATTCATATATACGCTCACTGCCTACTAAGGTTTATTTTGAACACTATGTCAAACGCATTGAGAAGACATACAAGCAGTAGATTACTGAGCTCAAGAAAGACCTGGGGTCTGCATGGAGGACATTGAAAATACCACAGTGTACACACCTGGTCTAGTGATAGCTATATCACAGAATACCCATGTTTTTTTTTTCTTTTTTTTCATTACAGTCATAATGTCCCATAACAATATTGCGTTGTCTTGTTTCAATTGCAGGGGTTTTAACACCCCGTAAAAGAGGAGTCAGATATTATACCACTTTCACAAAGCCCGCTCTCAAGTCTTACTCCTACAAGAGACCCACTTTGGGGGCGTGGACATCCCTGCCCTTAATAATTGCTATTACCAAACGTGATACCACAGCACGAACCCGCAAGCCAAATCACGAGGGGTTTCCATAGCCTTTCATAAAACATTTAATCCAGAGGTTCTGGATTCTCTTATTGATCCATCAGGTCGAACTCATCTATCTTCACAGTGGCTAACGTGTATGGACCTAACCATGATCAGGGAGGTTTCCTGTCCATGGTTCTGAATAACTTACTCTCTTTCGGTTGTCCCTGCCTCATTCTGGGTGGTGATCTCAATGTGACTCTTTCTCCAGCCATGGATACCTTCTTGGGTAAGTCCTCCATCCCTCATTCCACCCTCACATATATCAAGTCACTTCTACACTCCGCTCAACTGGTGGATGTTTGGCATATACAACATCCCTTTGAGAGAGACTACAGCTGTTACTCAGTAGCCCACAATTCCTATAGCCGTATTGACTTTTTTTTGTCTCCCAATCTCTGTTAGACCATCATCTTAGAGCTTCCCTTGGTAATCTATTATGGTCTGACCCCATGCCTGTACATCTACAACTAGCACACCCCCCTAAGATCCATAGGAACGTTTCTTGCCGCTTAAACGACAACCTTTTGAAAGATACTCCCTTTATGGCGGCAATAAACAAGCGATACAAAACTTTGTCTTGAATCATAGATCTGATGAAACTAGTCTCTTAGGTAAATGGGAATCCATAAAATGCATGCTTCATGGGATCTTGATACAACATGGATCACACTTAAAGAAAGCAAGATCTGCTGATATTGCCTGTCTTCTCTCAACTATAGCCACCCTTGAACTCTCCCACAAATGAAACTTAGATCCTACGATCTATGTAGATCTCTCTAACGCCCACCGAGAATTACTGGGTATCTTAGATTCCCACTCTCTCATAGCTAGGGATAAAGCGCGTAACTACCATTACTCCTTAGCCAACAAGTGCAGACAGCACTTAGCAAGGGCCCTCCATCCACGCCCCCCTTGTAGTCCCATACAACTCATTTGCATCATCGATTGGCAGCAGATCTGCAACACTGAAGGCATCTTCACTGGCTTTCAGCAATATTATTCCCAATTATATAATCTTCCCCGCACCCTAGGACCCAACAGGTGGGCCCCCTTCCTCTACCATGAAAGACTATATCGTAGAAACAGCCTTACCACAGGTAGACGCCGAAGCGACAACTGACCTTGAAAAACCTTATCTGAATTGGAGTTCCTAGGCGCCATTAAAGCTCTGAAACCAGGAAAATGCCTGGGCCCCGGATGGGTTCTCACCTAGGTTCTATAAATTGTTTGCCCCTCTCCTTGCTCCATTACTATCGATAGCATTCAACTCCATTAATGATCCCCAAAGACCTTCTATCCACTAACATCTTTGTCCTTCCTAAACCCGGCAAAGACCTTTCCCAGTGTAGCAGTTACCGTCCAATTTCCCTCCTTAATCTAGATATTAAATTGTTCACAAAAGTTCTGGCCATCTGCCTTTCACCCCTCCTGCCTGCAGTCATACATAAAGACCAGGTGGGTTTCTTTCCTGCATGGGAGGCTAGGGATAACACCACTAAAACCATCCACCTCATCTCTTGCATCCAGAGACTTATTTTGAAAGCATGCCTTCTCTCCTTTGACACTGAGAAGGCGTTCGACCGAGTTAACTGCCAGTTTCTACATCTCTCTATGGAACAGATTGGTCTCGGTAAAGCCTTTGTCACCAAAGCCATGTCACTGTACTCCCGGCCCCTCTGCATCCATGTTGGTTAATGGTTCCTCATCAGCACCCTTCCATATCTCTAACAGGACTCCTCAGGGATGTCCCTTATAACCCTTGCTGTTTGTTTTAGTGATTGAACACCTAGCTGGGGCTATCAGGCAAAACGACTCTATAGTTGGGATCCAGACGCCCTCTTCTAATCAGAAACTTTTGCTCTATGCGGATGACTTACTAGTATACATACACAACAACCTTATACGTCACTACCCTCCTTAATGCAGGAATTCCACGGATTCTGGGAATTCAGTAACTTTAAATTGAATATGTCCAAGACAGAAGCCCTTAACATATATCTACCTGCCAATACCCTTGCTCAAGTGAGATCTAATATCTCCTTTCAGTGGGTCACTAGGGGTTGGCTCTATTAGCCAGGGTATTGGAATGGTTCCCTCGCCCCTTCCCTAAAGCATCCACCATGGTTGAACAGGACCTCTCTGACTTTGACCTATGGGCCCTCCTCTGGGGATATGGACAGGAGTTACAGCGGCTTTCTTCCCCCTTGACCATTACTGCCTTACGTTTATGATACAGGAAGGAATCACCCCGCACTGCCTCAGGGTATGGGATTGCATATGGTGGGCCCGTTTATGCGCTCCTCCTGGCCGGTAGCTATCTCATTTGTACACCCCACCTCGGGTACACCTATTGTTCCTGAGGGCCGTGGTAACTGGGTTACTGATCTCCACATATTCTCCTTCTGCATGAAATTATCCTCCGCCTCCCAGATTCATAGACACCTGACAGGTTATGAACAGCTGTGCTCTCTCTCAGAAACTCCCAGACATTTACTTTCCTCCATCTATAAACGATTACACGCCTTACTATATGATCAACTCCCATCATACACCAGGCGGTGGTCCATGGATTTGGGGAAGGAGCTCACAATGGTTGACTGGCAGAAGTCATTCTACTTTACGCACAAATCCTCCATATCTTGCTACACGCAGGAGAAAAATTGTAAACTTCTCTCCAGATGGTACAGGAACCCCCAGTCCTTACATAAAATATTTCCATCAGTCCCCCCTACCTGTTGGAGCTGTGGATCGACTGAAGGGACTTCTCTCCACATTTGGTGGGAATGCCCTGGAATTCAGACCTTCTGGTCACAGGTGTTCTCCATACACGGTAGCCTCTATGATCGACCCCTGACGCCCACACCTGAGATAGCATTATTATCTATGATTCCAGGCTCCATAACCTCCCAGTAATGCAATTTACTGTGCTTTTTCCTGTCAGCAGCCAGACAACTGATCCCCCTATTTTGGAAAACAACTACCCCTTGCCCCCCACTGTCCTTGTGGGTCTCTGCTGTTAACAGCATGCGTATGGAGGAGATGCTGGCTCTGAATAACAACACCTTTGAAAAATGTAAGACCATGTGGCTTCTCTGGATGGCTTTCTCCACTCCTTGAAAAATATGTTATCATCCATTGGCTAATATTGGAACATTTCTTGACCGAATTTCACAGGTTAGTCCTCCCAGGTTTGCTCAAAACCTCTCTCAACTTTTCCCCCTCAACCTCACCCTATTCTCCGACCCTCTTTCTTCTCTCCCTCTCCTTTGTTTTCTGGTTTTCCCCTTCCAAATATGATTGTGTTGACCTCAAGATCCAACAGTGGTAGATTTTTGTTCCTCAATTATGTGTGGTATTTGCATATAATGGTACCTCATTTATGTTTATGTTCCAATTTTTCCTCTTACTGTACTGTACAAATTATTGTGCTGAATATTTGGATTTTCTGTTCTGTTTTCTTATTCTGATATACAATAAAACATATTTGACTCTAAATATACTGATTAACCTTTTTTCTCCCAAAATTATAGGGATTGTATTTTTATTGCTTATGTTTTTATATCATTATTTATAGTGTGCAGGACAATTTATTAACTAAAGTTTTCCTACATAGTCTGTCTATGTTGTATGTTGAAATCGTGTATGGGTAAAATAGGTATAGATCTTTTATTGCAGCTAAATTGGCTATTGTTGGTGTCCCCAGGGGAAATTGATTATTGTCCACCAGATCTACTGAATTTAGGGGTTATTTTAAATTTAGTAGCGGTTTTCTTTGTGCTCTTCAAGATACGTTGATCACCTTTTTATAGTTGGTTGTAGCTGTTCCAGGTTTTGTCCTGGTATTTTAAACAAATTACCTTCCTATTGTATTGATGTATTTGCATGTGTGTGTGAAATATGAATCACCAGTTATTCCAGTTTTGTATGTAGTTGTATAATTATACTTATATTTTAATAAAATATATTTACGTATTAATATTATTGGGAGATATTTGTATATTGGTAAGAAATCACTATAGATTAAAGCACTCTGGAAATTGTTGTGGTATACTATTGAGTGTCTGAACAAAATTCATTTTGTTATTAAGTTATGTATTAATTGCCGGAACCGGCTGGAGGCACTGTCTTTTTTTTTTTTTTTTGCCACATCAGCGAAGTATTTTTACGGGAGTCATCTTTCAATAATTTAATATTCAAATTCTTCCCTTCATTTCATCACATCATAGTGGCAATTGTTGTCTGCATTTTTACAAAACATGTATACACAAGCACTTATTTATTACCCATATTTCCCCTTTAAAACCCAACCCGAAAACCCGAAACGCCCCCTCTCCCCACCTCCACTCACCCCCAATCCCTTATCCATACCTCAGTTATTTCCCCCGCCTCTATCACACTAAACTCCTCTTGTTTACCCCCGTGACTGCTCCGCTAGCCCCTATGTCACCACAAAGTAAAGACCAGGTCTCTAAGCTAGATAGCCCATATCTCCGTGGCTCTCAGGGATTCCTTAAACTCCACCCATGCTCTCCACTTCATTTCAAAGGCCGCCATTTTCATCCCTTCGCTAAACCTTAAGTATTCTAAGCTGTAAATATCATTGATTTTGTTAAACCAATCCCTCATCGTAGGTCTTTCTTTCTTTTTCCAATACTTAGGTATGAGACTTTTGGCCGCATCGATAAGGTGTGGTAGTAGCATTTTCAAATAAGTTTTTGTGGGCAATTCGCTCATATGAAAAAGACATGCCCAGGGGTCGTGGGGTATATCAATGTTGGTGATATCTTTAATGAATCCCCTCACTTCCCTCCAATATATCTTGATTTCCGGGCATAACCACCAAATGTGGGCCGTTGACCCTAGTTCCCTCCAGCAATATTGTGAAGTATCATTCTGATATTTATGAGTACGATCAGGGGTCAGGTACATTCTGGCCAGGCACTTAAAGTTTAGCTCCAATATTTTACAGTTAACCAAGGTAGCGGATGCTCTCCTCAGTATCAGCCACACTTCTGGATCAGTGAGCATTCTTTCCAGTTCCTTTTCCCATTTCCCTATGAAAGCTGGGACTTCTATATTCCCCAGCCCAATCAAAACTTTATAGATCTTAGAAACCCCCCCCCCCCCCCTTCTGTTTTTATCAATGCAAATCTTCTCTAGTGGAAGTAGATTGTCTGCTGATCTAATTGGCTGAGGCAGTGAGTCTATAAAATGGCTCAATTGGTTGTATTGCCATGTATTAATGACTAACAGATTTTTCTTGTCCTTGAGGTCCTGCAATGTACATATTTTATCCTGGCACATTACATCTTTTAATTGGATGTTTTCTTCCAATATCCACTTGCCAAACCACTCCTCTTTCCCTGGTGGAAAGTAATCCTTGAATCCTTGAGTGGGATTAAAGGTGAATAAACCCCCAGTGATCCCTTTTGTGCAAAGAGTGCCAAATGTTAGGTGCGTGTCTTGTGATATCATGTGTTTCGATGCTACATTTGAGATGCTACATTTAAGTGAGGTGGCAACCATATTATTTTGTTCAGTTTAGTTTCACTAATTTTATTTTCCATTTTTACCCAGTGTTTTTCTACGTTATTTTTAACCCATTCTATTACCCTTGCTATGGCTATAGCCTTGTAATACTTACGAATATCTGGTGCCCCCCATCCCCCCTTACCCTTAGCTCTAGTTAATTGTTTAAATTTCAAACGTGGTATTGTTCCTCTCCAAATAAATCTTAAAAACATTGTGTGTAGACTTCTAATATATGATTGTGGGAGCATTATTGGAAGCATTTGCATTATGTATGTATTTATGGCAGTATTGCCATTTTATAAATATTTATTCTCCCTGCCCAGGAGCGCTGTCCTTATGAGATTCTATTTAGTTCTTGCTTTATTTCATTGAGAAGGGACATATAGTTCACCTGAAAAAGCGTCTCTATTGATGTAGTAATTTTGACCCCTAAATAATTTAGTTCTTTTTTCCCCCACAGAAAGGGAAAATGTTTTTGGTTTGAATAGTCTCTAGTTTTACTAATGTTGATATCCAGTGTTTCCGATTTAGTCGGGTTAACTTTAAAGTTGGATAACTTCCCATATTCTAGTAAAGTAGACATGATATTTGGAAGGGAGATCCTCGGGCGTGTTACATAAAACAGGATATCATCTGCAAAGGCAGCTAGTTTGTACTCATCTTTGCCGATTGTTACCGCACTGATCTCCATGTTCTGCCTAATCTTAGAGAGAAGGGGCTCAAGGGCTAGTATAAACAACAGCGGGGAGAGTGGGCACCCCTGTCTTGTCTTAATCAATTAATCAATTTCTTTTTGTACTAGTATTACTACTATCATTATCTTTTTAGCAGATAACATAGAGTGATGTTTGCTCTATATATTTTGGCTACAAATGGGGAATCACACTCAGAGGGATGGGATAGGGAGGGTTAACCCGAATGGGTGGGTGGTGCCCAATATCTGTGGGAGGGGGCGTCGTCACTAATTGGGTGGGGTAGACACAGGCACATACATACATTTATAGAGAGCAACTTGAGAGACCAACCATTGCCCGCTTAGGCTCTGAAGAAAGGGGTGCTCCCCCGAAACGCGTAAGCCATCAGCCATTTGCGCTGGTCTTATCCTCTCGGCAACAGGTCCTGGGGTGTCGATCCACAGAAACAGCGCTTTTGCGCCCTTTTGAAAGCTATTTATACTAGCTCGTTTGTGAGTATAATTTTTACTGTTTTTATGCTGCATTAAAGTTTATCAGTGGTAATGCACTAGGTTGGTGCGCCCTCTTTCTTTTTTGTGTTTTTTAGCTTGAATACCCATTGTTCAAATGAGGGCTGCAAGACGCTAGGCATTACTTCTATAGGTGGCTGCACCACATATCCAGTTCATGGACACCTGAGCGCAGGAGAGGTCTTTTTTCTTGTGGCACCCCTGTCTTGTGCCATTGTACATTTTAAAGGGCTCCCAAAGGACCCCATTGATCCTTACTCTCGCAGAAGGTCTGGAATATAGGGCCCCTATCCATCTACAGATCCTATCCCCGAGGCTGATCTCCTCCAATGTGCCCATCATGAAGTCCCAGTCGACTCTAACGCTTTTTCAGCGTCTATTGACAGAAGTAGACCCGGGGCTGCACTCCTTTTGATTTTTTGTACAACTAAGAGGGTTTTAATACTATTATCACGTCCTTCCCCACCCGATATAAATCCGACCTGGTCTGGGTGTATGTTCTTATTTATTATTGGTTTCAATCTTGCCGCAATCACTTTAGCGAATAGTTTCGTGTCCACATTTAGGAGTGAGATGGGTCTGTAGCTGGAGCATAGTGTACAATCTTTATCTTCTTTAAGGATGATGGCAATACTAGCTACCAATGCTTCTCTCCTCATTTCCCCTTTATCCCCAATATTATTCATGTAAGAGCACATTTAGGTATTAAATAATCCTGATATTTTTTATAATACAGGACCGTCAGCCCATCAGGGCCTGGGCTCTTACCTACCTGCGTCTCCTTGAATGCCTTTCTTCCTCAGTTATAGGGGACTCTAAGGATATTTGTTCCCTTTCAGTTAATTTAACCATACCAATGTCTTTTAAATAATTTTTAATTTTCACTCTTTTTTTTCTCTCTTCCAGAGTGTCATTTTTATTTATAGCATATAACCCCCCATAGTACTCCTGGAAAGTTGCCACAATGTCTGTATCTTTATAACTGATCTCCCCTGTCCTAGTTTTTATTTTGTCAATATAGTTATTGTTGTTCTTTTTGCTTAAAGACTTAGCCAGGAATCTTCCAGGTCTATTACAGCCTAAGTATCTTTCTTTTTTCATGAGGTTATATAACTTTCGGTTTTCTTGCTCAATTAGCTCCCGCATAGCCTCTACTCTCTTATATAGGTCCACCAGTATCTCACCGTCCCCTGTTAATTTATGTTGTTGTTCAAGGTCAGACATTTCTTTTTGCAGGGCTAATTTGGAGGCACTGTCTATCAACTATATTTATCATTTAGAGACCACCCTTTTATTTATAATTTACAATTCGCCAAGCCCCTCTTTTTTATTAAATTAAATATTCCCCATACTTATCATCATTAGATTTTTATACCACACACTCACAACAGGAGTCAGCAGCGAGCGAGCAGCAGGGTACCAGGGAATTAGACAGGAGCAGGGTCAGGAGTAAGCCGAAGTCAGGAACCAATAATCAAGAGTAGGGATGAGCCGAACACCCCCCGGTTCGGTTCGCAGCAGAACATGCGAACAGGCAAAACATTTGTGCGAACACTATTAAAGTCTGTAGGACACGAACAAGAAAAATAAAAAGTGCTAATTTTAAAGGCTTACATGCAAGCTATTGCCACAAAAAAGTGTTTGGGGACCCGAGTCCTGCCCCAGGGGACATGTATCAATACAAAAAAAAGTTTTAAAAATGGCCTTTTTTTTTAGTAGCTATTTTAATAATGCTTAAAGCGGAGGTCCATCACAATGGGCGGTGTCATTGGAAGTTCCCGCCCCGTGGTGATGGCAACAAAGAATGATCTTGAGATCATTAGTGGCGGGCAACCGCACTGACTCCTGGGAATACTGACACTTAGCTCCCAGGAGACAGTGCGCCGCCGAGGATAACGACGATACATGCCCATACCCGCGGGGGTCAGAACCAGGAAGTAAGACAAAAAATAGGAAGTTTCCCCAGGGTTTTTTTAGCAGCAGAGAATTTGTATAAAAATGGTTGATTTAAAAAATAATTTATTTAACAGACAATAATAATTTCAAATGAACAATAATGAATCGTCCATATAGGTGGTGCGACACAAAAACAAATATGGAACATCACTCATAGCAAAGAACATCCTATGTACAAGCATGGTTTGCCAATTGTATTTATGACATAACCACATGAAAAACCCTGATGCATTTCAACCCTTGCGATTTCCGGTCTCTTCAGGGGGATTTATATTCTAGGAAAATATCAAAATATTTAATTAAAGTCATTGGACAATATAAAAAATGTAGGTATAGCATTTCAAATTGAGCAAAATTATATCTCCATACACATAAAGGTATAGCTACCAATGGGTGGATGAAGACATGAGGATGTATCGCACAAACCAGCATTGCAGGATTGTAGTTGTCCAGTAATCCCATCGCTGCCGCACGTCCCCCCCACGTCCTCCAGGTGGGCGCATAGAACCAGGAAGTAAGACAAAAAAGAAGGCTAGACAGGTACCCACTGAGAAAAAATAATTTTTTATTTCATTTGACAATCTATGACGTGCGAGGATGGGATTAAGGTGAACTTAAATATTTGTGTGGCCCTCCGCTTTAAAGTGAAACAATAAAATTGAAATATTCCTTTAAATATCGTGCCTGTGGGGTCTCCTTATTCTGCCTGTAAAGTAGTGCATTTTTCTGATGTGTTTTAACCACTTCAATACCAAGGACGTCATATGACGTCCTTGGCTTTGAGCAGGTATATCTGAATGATGCCTGTAGTTACAGACATCATTCAGATATTGCCGGTTTCAGCCGTCGAATATCTACACCATAGGAATGATCATAGCGGCCGTTCCGCCGCTTGATCGTTCCTATGGGAGGCGAGAGGGGACGTCCCCCCCCTCCCGCCACCCTCCGGTGCCTGCTCCGACTCACCGTTACGATCGGTGAGGCGGAGAGTGGATCCGCCGGCGCCGGATGTAGATCATAGAGATTTCCGGCGGACCAGATGGTCCCCGGAGTCTCTATGATCGTCGGAGGCCGGGCGCGATGTTATGACGTCACGCCCGGCTTCTCCATTCAAAAAAACGGCGCCGCTTCGCTTGGAAGCGGCGATCGTTTTTTAAATTTTTTTATTTCAGGCTTCCCAGCCTAGTGGTGAGATATGGGGTCTTATTGACCCCATATCTCACTATTAAGAGCACCTGTCATGTTATATTGCTATTACAAGGGATGTGTACATTCCTTGTAATCGGAATAAAAGTGATCAATTTTTTTTTTTTCAAAAAAGTGTCAAACTAAAAAAAATATATAATTAACAATAAAAAAAAAAAATTTAAAGCACCGCTGTCCCCGTGTGCTCGCACGCAGAAGCGAACGCATACGTAAGTCCCGCCCACATATGAAAACGGTGTTCAAACCATACATGTGAGGTATTGCCGTGAACGTTGGAGCGAGAGCAAAATTTTGGCCCCAGACCTCCTCTGTAACTCAAAACATGTAACCAGTAAAAAACATTTCAAGCGTCGCCTATGGGGATTTTTAAGTACCGAACATTGGTGCTATTCCACGAGCGTGTGCAATTTTGAAGTGTGACATGTTAGGTATCTATTTACTCAGCGTAACTTCATCTTTCACAAAATGCAAAAACATTGGGCTAACTTTACTGTTTTGTTTTTTTTTAAACACAAAACAGTTTTTTTCCCCAAAAAAAGTGTTCGAAAAATTCCTGCGCAAATACTGTGTGAGATAAAAAGTTGCAACAACCGCCATTGTATTCTCTAGGGTCTTTGCTAAAAAAACATATATAATGTTTGGGGGTTCTATGTAATTTTCTAGCAAAAAATTATGATTTTTACATGTAGGAGCAAAGTGTCAGAATTGGCCCGGTATTGAAGCGGTTTAAGTGCCACAGCAAAACAACATTTCTAAAGGAAAAAATTTCATTTAAAACTGCCTGTGGCTGTAATGTATTGTCGGATCCCGGCAATATAGATAAAAATCATTGAAAAAAATGGCGTGGGTTCCCTCTCCCAGTCCATAATAGGGGCTTAAGGTCTGGTATGAATATTAAGGGGAACTCCACGCCAAAATAAAAGAAAAATGGTGTGGGGGTCCCCCCAAAATCCATATCAGACCCTTATCCGAGCACACAATCTGGCAGGCTGCAGAAAATTGGGGGGGAAGAGAAAGCGCCCCCCCTGAACCATACCAGGCCACATAAAAGTGTCCCGTGATGTCCATCCATCTTCGATCACAGTGCCGACATATCTAAAAAAAAATAAATACAAAAACCTGCCTCGATGGGAGGCATCCTGATGACTGTAGGCTTTTTGCGCCCTCCAGCTTTTATATAAGCAAGGGCGGGGCCACCCGGTGATGTCATGTGATGTAACGTGGTGTCAGAGGGGGGAGGGGTCATCGGTTATATCACCGGGTGGCCCTGCCCTTGGATATATAACAGCTGTCAGCGTGAAAACCCTGCACCACCCATCAAGGCAGAGTTTTTGCGTTTTTTTTTTACGGCCCGCCGGTGCTGTGATCAAAGGATGGAATTACATAGCGGGACACTTTTTTTTTTTAATAAAGGAATTGTCCAAAACTGTCTCTTGTCATTTTTACTTTTTTTACACTTTTTTGGTGAATGAGTAGGGGTAGAATGTACCTGGTACCCATTCACATGGGGGGGGTGGGATCTGGGGGTCCCCTTGTTAAAGGGGGCTTCCAGATTCTCATAAGCCTCCGCCCTCAGACCCCCACAACCACTGGGGAAGGGTTGTGGGGAAGATGCCCTTGTCCCCATCAACATAGGGACAAGGTGCTTTGGGGGGGCCCCAAAGCACCCTACCAATGTTGCGGGCATGTGGTCTGGTATGGTTCAGGAGGGGCGGCGCTCTCTTGTCCCCCCTTTTCCTGCAGCCTGCCAGGTTGCGTTCTCGGATAAGGGTCTGGCATGGATTTTGGGGGACCCCCACACCATTTTTTTTTATTTTGGCGCAGGTTCCACTTAAAATCCATACCAGACCTGAAGGGCCTGTTATTGACTGGAACCCACGTCATTTTTTTCAAAGGTTTTTATGTATATTGCTGGGATCCGGCAATAAATTACAGCCGCGAGCAGTTTTGAATGAATTTTTTTTCCTCTAGAAATGTCATTTTGCTGCTCTCATTCATTACACTATGTACGGCTGCTATGTAAGCAGCCTTACATAGCGTGGGGCGTGGACTTAGCCCCCTGAGCCATGATTGGCCAAAGGCACCCTGCCTTTGGCCAATTATGGCTCTCTCAGCAGAGCGCGCTGTAATTGGCCAAAGCATGTAGGTCAGGTGCATGCTTTGGCCAATCATAGGACGCCAATGCACTGCGATCTCGCAATGCATTATGGGGTGTTCTGTGGCACTCTAATTTGCCGTGAACGCCCCATAATGTAAGCAATTTGGCAAATGGGCGAACACCCGATGTTCGAGTCGAACTTACGTTCAACTCGAACATTGGGCTCATCCCTAATCAAGAGCAAAAACAGAATCAAAGGTCAGGTCAGTGGTAAGCCAGGTCAGCAGCGAATATCAAGCAGAATTCAAGCAGGCCACAAGGAAACATCTGAAGGCCAGCCAGAACTGAGCAGGAGTCAGAGCACCCTTTAAATAGGCCTTCTGGTGTCAATGGGGACTGTGGATATGCTCCTGTGAGTGTGCACAGTCTTTCACGCATGCGCATTGGCCCATATGCAAATATTTGTTGTCCTGTGCCCAAGTCTATTAGCCACAGTATGGGCACGTGCATGCACCCGACGTGTTACAGCAGTTCTCTTACAACCTGTCACCAAATGCAGACACCATTCGAAACATTTGTGTCACTGGAATGCTTTTATATGAGAAGATGAGTATCAAAATATGTTCTGATTGGCCAGGAACAGAGTGGGAAAAATGTGATGTGACAGCCCAGTCCCATCGGGTCTGTCTCAACCCCACTATCCCTCTTAAGTACCCACCACTCTCGGTTCACGGTAGCCATTTGAACTGTGTGCCCAAGTCATAGGAGAGGAGAAGCTCCTTTAATGGTCCTCTCTATGAAAGAAGTGGTTTGCGCCACCAGTTACTGTTTCAAATAGCTGTTGAAAGATTAAATGTTTCAATGCCACTAGTTATTGGCTGTACAGATGGTCTAGACTTGTGTTTTTTTACCAAGAGGGAGAGGGAGTGGAAACCGACCATGAGGTTATATATTTCTGTGTTTACAATAAAGAGTCTTATGCTTTTTACCATCCTTCACTAGTTACAGGGTGGGCGGTGGAACCTGAATAGCAGTTGGTGTCCAGACAAGGGAAGCTGGCATGGCGGACATACTCTTTGGAAGTACTGGGGTCTGTCACATGTGACACAGGAAATTTACTGCTAAAAGCAAAGAGGGCTGCCAGATGTTTAAGAATCTTTGTCTGGAAGCGAAGAAATCAAAATCTTAAAACATCATGAGCACGCTTATGGGGCGTACACACGGTCGGACTTTTCATCTACAAAAGTCCGACAGCCTGTCCGACAGACTTCCGGCGGACTTTCGGCGGACTTGCGGCGGACTTGCGGCAGACTTTCTAATGAACGGACTTGCCTACACACGACCACACAAAAGTCCGACGGATTCGTACGTGATGACGTACACCGGACTAAAATAAGGAAGTTGATAGCCAGTAGCCAATAGCTGCCCTAGCGTGGGTTTTTGTCCGTCGGACTAGCACACAGACGAGCGGATTTCGGGGTCCGTCGTAGTTACGACGTAAAGATTTGAAGCATGTTTCAAATCTAAAGTCCGTCGGATTTGAGGCTGAAAAAGTCCGCTGAAAGTCCGGGAAGGCCCACACACGATCGGATTACCAGCCAGCTTTAGTCCGTCGGCGTCCGTTGGACTTTTGTAGATGAAAAGTCCGACCGTGTGTACGCCCCATTAGTTATATTATCATTATTTAATATGAAAATAGTTCAGTTGAAATGTTTCAAAAATATTGTCAAATGTTTGTAGGCCGTTTTCTATTTTAATTAAGATTGGCAGTCTCCACTCACATGTGTATATCTGTACAGGTTGAGTAACTCTGCCATTGCTTGGGTTGGGTTAAAACCAGTATCACCAACAAAACCGGCAACTTCACCATGTTGTATGCAGTCATAGTTAGGAGCCAATTTCATCTTCCCAGATAATATTTTCAGGACATAAAGTAAGGTTTTCCTTATATCATTACAGGTGTTATATATGTGATAACCCAGAGTAATATTGGAGAGAAGATCCAAGCTATCATTAATTTCATTAATAGTGAAAATAAGCACCAAAATGCTGAAGTATTCATCCAACTCAATGCTGCAAAACATGTATAATACAACGTAGTAAAACCTTGGCAATAAAATGGTGACATTGAAAAACGAATGAAGAAGCATTGAAGTACATGAACATGAATTCAATAGAACATTTAGAACTAAATAAATGAACCAATTATCAACGGACTGTAGGAATCTCCAGAGTTGGAGGGCCCATTGATCAGTTGAGAATTAAACCTGCCATATATGGGTCAAATTCCAAACAAATTTTCTTTTAAAAATCAGAACTTTTGTGCACTTTGTGATCTGATGGCATCACCATTGATTTTGAAATTCGACCAACCAAGCCTTCAATTTCATCTCATGTTGCTACAGAAAATAATCTGTGGCAAGGAATTTTCTTTTCTTTCCAAGTTACAGCTCATGCACATTTCTTTTTTGATGTTTCTTGCACGATTCTCCCATCATTGATTAGGAATTTATTTGTTTTTTCCAAAAATGTCCAACATCACTCATATTCAGTGGCCACCCAAAAAAAATTGCTGCAGCCCACTAATGGTGTGAAATTTGAAAGAAAATTCTTAGTTACAATTTCCGTAAGAGAATTCTTTCAGAATTTGACCCATGTATGGCCTGCTAGGAACTGTACAGCAAAGTTTTGATCTACAGGCGAACAATATAATTATATCAGCTTAAACAAAGTAAACTCTTTTAACCTCACAGTTACTGTAAATCACATCGATACAGTGCCTTGAAAAAGTATTCATACCCCATGACATTTTCCACATTTTGTCATGTTACAACCAAAACTGTAAATATATTTTATTGGGATTTAGACCAACACAAGGTGGCACATAATTGTGAAGTGGAAGGAAAATGATAAATGGTTTTCTACATTTTTTAGAAATAAGTATCTATACAGTGTGGGGGACATTTGTATGGCGCCCCCCTGGGTAATACTTTGTAGAACAACCTTTTACTGCAATTACAGCTGCAAGTCTTTTTGGGGATGTCTCTACCAACTTTGCACATCTAGAGAGGGACATTTTTGCCCATTCTTCTTTGGAAAATAGCTCAAGTTCTGTCAGATTGGATGGAGCAATTGGATGGAGTGAACAGCAATTTTCAAGTCTTGCCACAGATTTTCAATTGGATTTAGGTCTGGACTGTGACTGGGCCATTCCAACACATGAATATGCTTTGATCTAAACCATTCCATTGTAGCTCTGGCTGTATGTTTAGGGTCATTGTCCTGCTGGAAGGTGAACCTCCGCCCCAGTCTTTTGCAGACTCTAACAGGTTTTCTTCTAAAATTTCCCTGTATTTGGCTCCATCCATCTTCCCATCAACTCTGACCAGCTTCCCTGTCCCTGCTGAAGAAAAGCATCCCCACAACATGATGCTGCCACCACCATTTTTCACGGTGGGGATGGTGTGTTCAGAGTGATGTGCAGTGTTAGTTTTGTGCCACACATAGTGTTTTGGTTTTAGGCCAATTTTGGTCTCATCTCACCTTCTTTCACATGTTTGCAGTGTCACATGGCTTCTGCAAACTGCAAATGGGATTTCTTATGGCTTTCTTTCAGCAATGGCTTTCTTCTTTCCACTCTTCCATAAAGATTTGTGGAGAGCACGACTAATAGTTGTCCTGTGGACAGATTCTCCCACCTGAGCTGTGGATCTCTGCAGCTCCTCCAGAGTTACCATGGGCCTCTTGGCTGCTTCTCTGATGAATGTTCTCCTTACCCGGTCTGTCAGATTAGGTGGGCATCCATGTCTTGGTAGGTTTGCAGTTGTGCCATACTCTTTCCATTTTCTGATGATGGATTAAACAGAGCTCCTTGAGATGTTCAAAGCTTGGGAGATTTTTTTATAACCTAACCCCGCTTTAAACTTCTCCACAACTTTATCCCTGACCTCTCTGGTGTGTTCCTTGGCCTTCATGATGCTGTTTGTTCACTGAGGTTCTCTAACAAACCTTTGAGGGCTTCATACATTTACATTTTTGGTTGTAACATGACAAAATGTGGAACATTTCAAGGAGTATGAATACTTTTTCAAGACACTTTACATACTCACAGTATTTTGAAACATATTTGCGGCCAAATAAATGCTAATTATAGATTTTTTTAAAAATGTATACAGCATACAACATTTTACATTTATGGAAACAGCTCATCAAATTCAAAATTTTCTGATCTTTTTAGGGTTATCACTGAAAATGAAAACATGCTTATCAATTTTACCAACAGTTACATAAGAGCAAGATAGATGGATAGAAAGATAGAGTCACAGAAATCGGGATAATCATTTTCCATAATTGATTTGTAGAGTACATTATTGTTCAGAAATCAATATTTATATATAACAGATTAGACTTTGTTAAACTCTGCTTCTCATGTGTTGAATAGGAAGGGGGTTTAAGTTTATACAGCATTGCAGTAATTAAACTACATCCATCAGTAAACAATTCTATAATAAATCATACAATTTAAACACTTCAATACCAGGCACTTATGCACCTTCCTGACCAGAAGACCAATTTTCAGCTTTCAGTGCTCTCACACTTTAATTGACAATTACTCAGTCATGCTACACTGTATCCAAACACATTTTTTATATTTTTTTTCTCACAAATAGAGCTTTTTTAGTGTTATTTAATCACCGCTGGGTTTTTTATTTTTGAGATATGTGAAAAAAGAGGGAAATTTTGAAGGAAAAAAAAAACACTTTTTTTTGTTTCTATCGTAAAACTTCGCAAATAAGTATTTTTTCTTCATAAATTTGGGCAAAAATGTATACTGCTACATATCTTTGGTAAAAATAACCCAAATTAGAGAATATTATTTAGTCTTTGTGAAAGTTATAGAGTCTACAAGCTATGGTGCCAATCACTGAAAATTGAGCATATCTGATCACACCTGATGTACTGACGGCCTATCTAATTTCTTGAGACCCTAACACAGGGGTCTCAAACTGGTGGCCCTCCAGCTGTTGCGAAACTACATTCCCATCATGCCACTGCCTGTGGGAGTCATGCTTGTAACTGTCAGCCTTGCAATGCCTCATGGGACTTGTAGTTTTGCAACAGCTGGAGGGCACCAGTTTAAGAGGCATGGTGAGTTTTTTGAAGTTGTCATTTTTCCCCACAATATTTGGGAATATTAAGAATTTTTTTTTTTTTTTTTACACAAACTTGTCATATTAACAGGTTATTTCTCACACACAGCATATGCATACTTGCAACTACCCCCCAAAATACATTCTGCTACTCCTCCTGAGTATGGCAATACCACATGTGTGAGACTTTTACACAGCCTGGCCACATACAGAGGCCCAACATCCAAGTAGCACCTCCAGGCGTTCTCATCTCATTTCTCAACCACCTATTACAATTTTGAAGGCCCTCAAGCACCAGGACAATGGAATTGCCCACAAAATGACCCCATTTTGGAAAGAAAACACCCAAATGTATAATCTATGAGGCATAATGAGTCTTTTGAACCGTTCATTTTTTCCAAAAGTTTTTGGAAAATGTGGAAAAAAAATGAAAACGCATTTTTGTTACACAAAGTTGTCCATTTATAAGATATTTCCAACACAAGGCATACACATAGCAAAAATGACACCCCAAAATACATTCTGGTACTCCTCCTGAGTATAGCAATACCACATGTGTGAGACTTTTACACAGCTTGGTCACATACAGAGGCCCAACATCCAAGTAGCACCTCCAGGCATGCTAGGAGCATAAATTACACATATCATTTTCTGAATACCGATATAGAAAATTCAGTACTGTCCGTGATACTTTTTTTATTTGCACTAACATACAATTTATCAGGACAAGCTTTCGGGGTATGTCCCCTTCTTCAAGGTCCAAGCAGTACTGATTCACACATTTTTAAGCAGAATGTAAAAGAAAAAAAAAGAGACAGTACTCAATTTTCTGTCAGAATTGCACTAATACGGCTACAATCAAATCAAGTCTGAATACCGATCACATTTTTGAAGGCTCTTCATATTTCTAGCACATAGCATGTACATACCTAATAACAAAAGATTACCTGTGGTTTTAGTAGTGCAGTGGTCCACAGAGGAGAGCATCGGTCCAGGCAGCAGGCAGGGATGTGGTCAGCGACAGCAAAAACAATCATCCAGGCAGCAGGCAAGAATACTGTCCATAGTTAATACAGGCAGAGATACTGTCAGCAAAGCCAAAGCACAGCCAAAGCATTGGTCCAGGTAGCAAGCAGAGATTTCTAGGCAGAATTACTGTCCATAGTCAGTAGAGGCAGCAGGCAGCGATATGGTCAGCACAGCCAAAGTATTGGTTCAGGTAGGAGGAAGAAACATGGTCCATACAGTCCTGGGTCATTACAGGCAGCGATACGGTTAGCACAGCCAAAGTATTGGTCCAGGCAGCAGGAAGGACCATCAAGCTTAGGGCCAGGGGGAAAGGGGTAGAGGCTTCTCCGACCCAAATCTCTTTGAAGCATCCGGACAACCAGACCCTGTTCTAGGAATACAGAAAAACAAAAAAAGTTTTTCTCTACTCAGAATGCTATTCTGAAGACCCTCACATATGTGAGACCCCTGTGTACTAAAGTAGAAGGGCAAAAGATCAGTCCAAGTGGCAGGTAAAAACATGGTCAATTAACAGAAAATGTTTTCCCAGGGTCCAGTCATTATTAAAGACGGCCCTGCTTCCAGTACTGGTACTGGACTCCTCTTCCTGGGGTCTGGCGCTGCTGGTGCTAGGCAAGTCTTCAGATCTTGGTCCTGATCT
Source organism: Lithobates clamitans (assembly GCA_037952925.1). NCBI lineage: Eukaryota > Metazoa > Chordata > Amphibia > Anura > Ranidae > Lithobates > Lithobates clamitans. Next base: position 451,409 of record JBBGZY010000588.1, on the reverse strand, counting down.
TGGTCCTGATCTCCTTATTCTTTTAGGAGGGACAGTTTCCTCCTCTAACTCCGATCCACTACCCTCTCCTGGCTCATAATCTGAACCAGAATCGGATGATGGGAGCTCCCCGCTGCTCTCATCATCTGACATGGTAAGGATAGCATATGCCTCCTCAGGCATGTAAACCCTTTGAGACATGGCGGTACTTACTGGCGGGCCTGTGTGATGGCATTGATTGCAGTACTGACATGATGTGTGATGGTACTGACAGGTTACTTATGGCAGGCCTGTGTGACGGTACTTTATGATGGGACTGTGTGGCGGTACTGATGGCAGTACTGATGATGGGCCTGTGTGGCAGTGGTGATGGTGGTACACGATGGCAGTACTGATGGTAGTACTGATGACGGTACTGATGGAGGTAACGATGGTGGTACAATTGCCGTGTGTTGGGTTATTTTGAGGGGACAGCAAATTTACACTGTTATACAAGCTGTACACTCACTACTTTAGATTGTAGTAAAGTATCATTTCTTCAGTGTTGTCACATGAAAAGATATAATAATATATTTACAAAACTGTGAGGGGTGTACTCACTTTTGTGAGATACTGTATATATTTTTAGATGTAAAATAAGAAATGTATATATACTGGTAGTGATGAACTGAACACCCCTCAGGTTCAGTTTGCACCAGAACTCTCGAACATGGAAAAAGTTCGGACTTGAACCGCAAACCCTATTAAAGTCTATGGGACCGCAACTTAAGAAAGTCCCCATTTTGAATGCTTATATGCAATTTTTTTGCCATAAAAAAGGGTATGGGGGTCTGGGTACTGCCCTGGGGGACATGTATCAATGCAAAAAAAGTAAAAAAAAAATATTGTTTTAAAGGGGAAGTGATTTTTTTGATGCTTAAAGTGAAACAATAAAAATGAAAAATGTAATTAAATATAGTGCCTGGGGAGTCCCCTTAGTCTGCCTGTAAACCATGTACCATGTATGGAAGCTGCTGCAGCAAAACTGACATTTATAAAGAAAAAAATTACTTTTAAATAGATTTTCCCAGCTTCAAGCCATTGCCGGCAATACAAAAATGTAAAAAAAAAAAATGGTGGGGGGGGTCCCCCCAATCTATACCAGGCCCTTTAAATGGCATGGGGTCCACCCCAAGGTTCATGCCAGGGTTTTCCCCTAAAGTGTCAACAGATGCAGCAGCCACAAAAGGCTATGCGGCTATTTTTGACTCACACTGGCTGGTGGGGCCTTGGCTGGACGAGGTTTTGGCTATTCCAGGGTTTATGGAGACGTCAGCTTTGTTCGAAATCTACCCCATAGTTGTGGCAGCACAGGTGTGGGGTCATTTGCGGGCAGGTCAGACTGTGTTTTTTTCCACGGATAATCAGGCCACATCAGAAATTGTCAACAAAGACAGATCCAGGTCTTTACTTATCATGTGTTTTGTACGTAGGCTTTTTTGGCTGTCCCTCCAATTTAACTTCCGCATACACTGCAGGTTCATCAATGGTGTAGAGTAGGGATGAGCCGAACACCCCCCGGTTCGGTTCACACCAGAACCTGCGAACGGACCGAAAATTCGCGAACGTTAGAACCCCATTGACGTCTATGGGACTCGAACGTTCGAAATCAAAAGTGCTCATTTTAAAGGCTAATTTGCATGGTATTGTCCTAAAAAGGGTTTGGGGACCCGGGTCCTACCCCAGGGGACATGTATCAATGCAAAAAAAACTTTTAAAAACGGCCGTTTATTCGGGAGCAGTGATTTTAAAGATGCTTAAAGTAAAAAAAAAAAAAAAAAAGTGAAATATTCCTTTAAATATCGTACCTGGGGGGTGTCTATAGTATACCTGTAAAGTGACACGTGTTTCCCGTGTTTAGAACAGTCCCTGCACCAAATGTCATTTTTAAAGGAAAAAATCTCATTTAAAAATGCTTGCAGGTTTAATGTAATGTCGGGTCCTGGCAATATGGATGAAAATCAGTGAGACAAACGGCATGGGTACCCCCCAGTCCATTACCAGGCCCTTTGGGTCTTGTATGGATATTAAGGGGAACCCCGCACCCAAATTAAAATAAGGAAAGGTGTGGGGCCACCAGGCCCTATATACTCTGAACAGCAGTATACAGGCGGTGCAAACAAGACAGGGACTGTAGGTTTGTTGTTACGTAGAATCTGTTTGTAATTTTGAACGGGTACATTTTTAACGTGTTTAGCTCCAGACAAAAAATCTTTTTTAAGCTTTTTGGAAAACATAGGGAAGGGTTATCACCCCTGTGACATTTGTTTTGCTGTCTTTCCTCCTCTTCAGGAGATTTCACCTCACTTTTTGTCCCAATGACAAATGTTTTTTGAAAATTTGGGGGTTTTTTTGTGGAACAAGGATTGGAAAGCATCAGTGGAAAGGAGAAATGTTTTTCCCATATTAACTCTTACAGGAGAGAATTTCCCTTCCTAGGGGTAGATTTCATCTCACTTCCTGTTGTCTCCTTCCGTTTGAAAGTAGGAGTCGTTTGTAAGTTAGATGTTTGAAAGTAGGGGCCTGCCCTATATACTCAGCAGAAATTTGGGCCTTAGGTGTTGTTGTGGCCACAACACTGTAAGCCCTCACAGGGCCCTGCTGTGAAATATTAGATCAAGATAAAGATGTAATTACATGCCCCTGTTGAACAGGGGCAGAAAAATTGGGCCTTTGGTGGTGGTGGTGCTGGTGCCACAACACTGTAAGTCCTCACTCGCTCTTTGTGGGTGCAGAAATGGGCCCTGCTGTAAAATATTAGATCAAGAATTGTAATTACATGCCCCTGTTGAACAGGGGCTGAAAAATTAGGCCTTAGGCACTGGTGCTGGTGCCACAACACTGCAACCCCTCACAGACACTCTAGTTGGAACGCAGGAACGAGCCCTGCTGCAAAGTATTGCATCAAAAATTGTAATTACACGCCTATGTTAAACAGGGGCAGAAAAATTGGGCCTTAGGCACTGGTGCTGGTGCCACAACACTACAACCCCTCCCAGATACTCTAGTTGGAATGCTGAAATGAGCCCTGCTGCAAAGTATTGCATCAAAAAAAGTAATTACACGGCCCTGTTAAACAGGGGATGAAAAATTGTGCCTTAGGCACTGGTGGTGGCGCCCAGAACCAAAAATGTTCTTACAAGCTATCAGCGTGATAGGATAGGAGGAAGAGGATAATTTCTCAGGGATAGTCACTCAGCATCAGTATAGGCAGTCTTTGAAGGGACCTGAGAATTCAAAAAAAATTATTCGGTTACATCAGCATCAGGTGCTTGGTAGCTGGTGGTGATCCAAGACTGATTCATTTTTATGAAGGTCAGTCGATCGACCGAGTCGGTGGACAGACGCACCCTGTGATTGGTTACAAAGCCTCCAGCAGCACTGAATGTGCGTTCCGAAAGAACCCTGGATGCAGGACAGGCCAGTAGTTCAATTGCATACTGTGCAAGCTCTGGCCAGTGATCCATCCTCAAGACCCAGTAACCCAGAGGATTTTCGGTGGGAAAGGTGTCCAAGTCAGATCTTGCCCCTAGGTATTCCTGCACCATGTAAACCAGACGCTGGCAATGGTTGCTGGAACCGATCATACTTTGGGGCTGCGGACCAAAAAATTGTCTGAACGCATCGGTCAGACGGCCACCTTCTCCACCGTTACTTCTTTGACTGACCAAAGCCTCAGCAACACGTTGTCCAGAAACAGGAGTTTGTAACCTCCCAGTCTCTGGGAACGCGTTGCACAGACCTTTCTGCAAGGCCTCCCGAAGATGTTTCATCCTCTGCTCCCTCTGCGATGGCAAGATAAGGTCCGCAACCTTACCCTTGTAACGTGGATCAAGGAGGGTTGCCAGCCAGTATTGTTCCTTCTCCTTGATACCACGAATAAGAGGATCCTTATGCAGGCTTTGCAGGATCAGGGAGGCAATGCAGCTTAGGTTTGCTGAGGCATTCGGTCCGGAGTCCTCTAGGTCACTAAGGACGACATGGTCCGCAGCCACCTCCTCCCAGCCACGTACAAGTCCATGTGTTTCTTGGGACTGATCCCTTAAAGACTGCTGCTGATGCTGAGTGCCAGGCTCCACCTCCATACTGACACAATCTTCCTCCTCCTCTTCCTGTGTGATCGGCGGGCATGCAGGAACACTGTCTGGATAAAGGGGGCCTTGGGAGCTAAGGAAGTCCTCCTCTTCCTGCCTCTGTTCTGCCTCAAGTGCCCTGTCCATTATTCCACGCAGTGTGTGCTCCAACAGTTGGATAAGGGGGACAGTGTCACTGATGCATGCATTGTCACTGCTCACCATCCTCGTGGCCTCCTCAAATGGTGACAGGACAGTGCATGCATCCCTGATCATGGCCCACTGGCCTGGGGAAAAAAAACCAAGCTCCCCTGACCCTGTCCTGGTGCCATAGTCGCACAGGTACTCATTGATGGCCCTCTGCTGCATGTGCAGCCGCTGCAGCATGGCCAACGTTGAGTTCCACCTGGTGGGCATGTTACAGATTAGGCAGTCCTTGGGCAGGTTAAACTCCTTTTGGAGGTCCGTCAGCCGAGCACTGGCATTATATGACCGGCGGAAATGCACACAGACTTTCCTGGCCTGCCTCAGGACATCCTGTAAGCCCGGGTACCTGCCCAAGAACCGCTGCACCACCAAGTTAAGGACGTGAGCCAAACAGGGCACATGGGTCATTTGTCCCTGTCGGAGGGCAGAGAGGAGGTTGGTGCCATTGTCGCAAACCACCATTCCTGCCTTAAGTTGGCGTGGCGTCAACCGCCTCTGAACCTGCCCCTGCAGAGCTGACAGAACCTCTGCCCCAGTGTGACTCCTGTCCCCCAAGCACACCAGCTCAAGCACCGCATGGCATCTTTTGGCCTGCGTACTTGCGTAGCCCCTTGAATGGCTACGGAGCACCGCTGGTTCCGAGGACAAAGCACAGGAAGAGGCCATGGAGGAAGAAGAAGAGGAGGGGGTGGAGGAGAGAGGTGTGTCACAATCATTAGCATTTTGGAGGCGTGGTGGCGGAACAACCTCCAAAACTACTGCACCTTGTCCTGCATCCTTCCCAGCTGCCAGCAGAGTCAGCCAATGCGCCGTGAAACTTAACGGTAACGTCCCTGTCCATGCCTGCTGGACCATGAGTCAGCGGTAATATGCACCTTACCGCTGACCGCCCTGTCCAGCGAGGCATGGACATTGCCTTCCACATGCGGTAGAGAGCCGGAATCGCCTTCCGTGAGAAAAAATGGCGTTTGGGTACCTGCCACTGAGGAACCGCACATTCCACAAACTCACGGCTGCTGGGGCAGGGAAATTTGAATGGTACAATCTGACGTTGGTGTACCAAAAGCAGATTGCCCACAAGTACTTGGCTGTGACACACCTAATTCTACACCTTCATTCCTCTTAGTGCAGGTCTCAGAGAGGACTGAAGGTATAGTGGGGTTGGAGATCTCAGCTGATGAGGAGCAAGGAGAGGTCCTCTTTGTTCTTTGGTGTGGGTCTTTTAGGTACGCTTGCCAATGAACTGCATGGCAGGTCAACATATGTCTGGTCAAGCATGTGGTACCCAAGCGGAAGATGTTTTGGCCATGCGAGATACGCTTGAGACATATGTTGCAAATAGCAGCGGTGCGATCTGATGCACTCATCTCAAAAAAGAACCACACCAAAGAACTTTTTGAATAACGCGCAGACACTGCAGCGCCCTGCACATGTGGAGCTTTGGGGTGTGATGCAGTCAATGTGCTGCCCTTAGGCTGGCCCCTGGAGGGCATCCTGCCTCATTGGTGATGTGCCGCCTCCTCCTCCTCCTCCTCTTCCACTCTCCTATCAGGCACCCACGTTGAGTCAGTGACCTCATCATCCCCTCCCTCCTCATCACTGGAGCAAACCTGGCAGTATGCTGCAGCAGGGGAGCATGACTGCCAGATTGCTGTCCTTCTTGGGCACCCCCTCTGTCCGTGCTCATGTTACTGCCTTCATCGAGCTCAGTATCATCATCAGAGCCTTCCAAACGCTGGGCATCCTCCTGGAGCATGTACCCAACACTGTGGTCAAACAGTTCGAGGGACTCCTCTGGAGGACATGGTGGGGCTAGGGAAGGAGTCACTGATAAGATTGAGCCGAGGGAAGAGGCCGCTGCTTTGCCAGACAAAGTACCCTGGGCATGGGTGAGAGAGGATGAGGAGGATGAGGACGGCTTGGTCATCCACTCGACCAAGTCTTCCGCATGTTGCGGCTCAACACAGCCAGCTGCCGAAAAAAAAAGCCAAGCGTGTTCCACGGCCACGTGCTGATGAGGATGCACCATCTCCACGACCAGCACTAGACACAGAGCCTGCTTGCCCTCTCTTATTGGCTTGTGACTGTCTGCCTCTCCTTCTTGGCCTTCCAGACATACTAATGGCCTGTAGCTGCACTAAGCCTGTATATATATATATATATATATATATATATATATATATATATATATATATATATATGTACTGATACTGCAGCTAGCAAAATCAACTGCCTGCCTGTAGTATGAGAACACCACCAACCTTGTACAGGTAGCTTTAGCTGAACACTGTGCAGAGCTTGCAAAAAACTAACTTGTAGCTAGGGATGAGCTTCGAGTTCGAGTCGAACTCATGTTCGACTCGAACATTGGCTGTTCGCAAGTTCGCCGAACACCGAACAATTTGGGGTGTTCGCGGCAAATTCGAATGCCGCGGAACACCCTTTAAAAGTCTATGGGAGAAATCAAAAGTGCTAATTTTAAAGGCTTATATGCAAGTTATTGTCATAAAAAGTGTTTGGGGACCCGGGTCCTGCCCCAGGGGACATGTATCAATGCAAAAAAAAGTTTTAAAAACGGACGTTTTTTCAGGAGCAGTGATTTTAATAATGCTTAAAGTCAAACAATAAAAGTGTAATATCCCTTTAAATTTCGTACCTGGGGGGTATCTATAGTATGCCTGTAAAGGGGCGCATGTTTCCCGTGTTTAGAACAGTCTGACAGCAAAATGACATTTCGAAGGAAAAAACTCATTTAAAACTACCGCGGCTATTAATGAATTGCCGGTCCAACAATACACATAAAAGTTCATTGATAAAAACGGCATGGGAATTCCCCACAGGGAAACCCCGAACCAAAATTAAAAAAAAAAAAAATGACGTGGGGGGGTCCCCCTAAATTCCATACCAGGCCCTTCAGGTCTGGTATGGATATTAAGGGGAACCCCGCGCCAAAAAAAAAAAAAAAAAAAAAACGGCGTGGGGTTCCCCCAAAAATCCATACCAGACCCTTATCCGAGCACGCAACCTGGCAGGCCGCAGGAAAAGAGGGGGGGACGAGAGTGCGGCCCCCCCCCCTCCTGAACCGTACCAGGCCACATGCCCTCAACATTGGGAGGGTGCTTTGGGGTAGCCCCCCAAAACACCTTGTCCCCATGTTGATGAGGACAAGGGCCTCATCCCCACAATCGTGGCCGGTGGTTGTGGGGGTCTGCGGGCGGGGGGCTTATCGGAATCTGGAAGCCCCCTTTAACAAGGTGACCCCCAGATCCCGCCCCCCCCCCCTGTGTGAAATGGTAAGGGGGTACTTACCCCTACCATTTCACTAAAAAAGTGTCAAAATAGTTAAAAATGACAAGAGACAGTTTTTGACAATTCCTTTATTTAAATGCTTCTTCTATCTTCCTTCATCTTCTTCATCTTCTGGTTCTTCTGGCTCTTCTGGTTCTTCCTCCGGCGTTCTCGTCCAGCATCTCCTCCGCGGCATCTTCTATCTTCTTCTCCTTGGGCCGCTCCGCACCCATGGCATGAGGGGAGGCTCCCGCTCTTCTCTTCATCTTCTTCTTCTTCATCCTCTTCTCTTCTTCATCTTCTTCTTCTTCATCTCTTCTTCCTTCTTCATTTCTTCGCCGGGCCGCTCCGCAGCCATGCTGGCATGGAGGGAGGCTCCCGCTGTGTGACGGCGTCTCCTCGTCTGACGGTTCTTAAATAACGGGGGGCGGGGCCCCCCTCTGACGCACGGTGACTTGACGGGACTTCCCTGTGACGTCACGGGGAATGCCACAGGGAAGTCCCGTCATGTCCCGTGCGTCAGAGGGGGCGGGGTCACCGGGTGGCCCCGCCCCCCGTTATTTAAGAACCGTCAGACGAGGAGACGCCGTCACACAGCGGGAGCCTCCCTCCATGCATGGATGCGGTGCGGCCCGCAGAAGAAAATTAAGAAGAGAAGATGAAGATGAAGAAGATGAAGAAGAGAAGAGGATGAAGAAGAAGATGAAGAGAAGAGCGGGAGCCTCCCCTCATGCCATGGGTGCGGAGCGGCCCGAGGAGAAGAAGATAGAAGACGCCGCGGAGGAGATGCTGGACGAGAACGCCGGAGGAAGAACCAGAAGAGCCAGAAGAACCAGAAGATGAAGAAGATGAAGGAAGATAGAAGAAGCATTTAAATAAAGGAATTGTCAAAAACTGTCTCTTGTCATTTTTAACTATTTTGACAGAGAAAATCGAGTACTGTCCGTGATACTTTTTTTATTTGCACTAACATACAATTTTTCAGGACAAGCTTTCGGGGTATGTCCCCTTCTTCAAGGTCCAAGCAGTACTACTTAACAAATTTTTAAGCAGAATGTTAAAGAAGGAAAAAAAAAAAAAATAGGAAAACCAAACACATACAAATCAATGGCAATAAAGATAGCAGCAGAGTTAGTGAGATAAGACAGAGGGAGAGCTAGGGAGAGAATGCAGGGGGGGATGCTGGTCACAGAGGGGGTCGTAAAACTTTAGCATAATGTGTAAGGAAACCAATATCTAAATTCAGGCCATTATTCTTCGTGTCAAAAAGAAGTATCATTCTTAGTTCAAACGTTTTCCTTTCCTGGATAGTTCTGAAATTCCCTTTAAGAACTAAGACATTGAGGTCTTCTATAGTGTGGTCCAATTGTGAGAAATGATGTCCCACAGGTGTGCATAAACTGTCTTCTTTATGTTCTTTGATGGTATGTCTGTGCAAATTCATCCTCGCTTGCAACTTCTGTCCTGTTTCACCAACATAAGATCCTTTGCTGCATCTTTTGCATTGGATGAGGTACACAACATTACTTGAGGTACAGCTGTAAGATCCCATGATATTGAAGGTCCCATTTGTGTGTGTAACACTTTTGGATAAATTTATCTGGTTGCATAGTTTGCAGCGTTTTTTATTGCAGGGTTTGCTACCATTATTTGTGACTTCATAATCAGAGTGAAGTTTCCTGCTGATTAGTTTGTGTCTGAGGTTGGGTGGTTGTCTGAAAGCCAATAATGGGGGTTGTTGGAATATTCCTTTCAGAGTTTCATCCTCTGTTATAATGGGTTGTAAATCTTTGATTATCTTTTTGATCCCTTCAAGTGCTGGGTTGTATGTGGTGACTAGAGGTACTCGGTTATTTGTTTTTTTCTCTGTGTATTGGAGGAGATTTTCTCTTCGGGTTTTCAAGGCTGTGTTTATGCTGTTGTTGATGGTTTTGTCTTTGTAACCTTTCTTATGGAAGGAGTCTGCCAGTGTTCTGAGATGTTTATCTCTGTCTTCTGGGTCTGAACAAATTCGGTGGTATCTGATGGCCTGGCTGTGTATGATGGCCCGTTTGGTGTGTTGGGGGTGAAAACTGGAACTGTGAAGATAGCTGCATCGGTCAGTCGGTTTTCTGTATATCGACGTGTGTAGCTTGTCATCCCTGATGTATACTGTAGCGTCCAGGAAGTTGACATGTGTGTTCGAATAGTCCATTTTTAGTTTGATAGATGGGTGAAAAGTGTTGATCAATGAGAAGAATTGGTTTAGATTTTCTTCACCTTCAGTCCATATCATGAATATATCATCAATATAGCGATAATATCTGTATGGCTTTTGTTGTATGCTGTTCAGAAATTTGTCCTCCAGGTCAGCCATAAATAAATTTGCATATTGGGGTGCCATTTTGCTTCCCATAGCAGTACCCATACACTGGAGATAGATGTCATTATTGAAAGTGAAGTAGTTGTGTGTAAGAATGAATTCAATGAGCCGTGTCACATCCTCAGCAGTGTATTTGTGGTCTGGTGAGGATGATAAGAATCTGTGACATGCCGCCAACCCATCCTTGTGAGGGATGTTACTGTACAGAGATTCTACATCCATAGTGACTAGAAGTGTATTAGGTGGTAATTGTTGTATATTGTTAAGCTTGTTCAGAAAATCAGTGGTGTCTTGCAGGAAACTTGCAGTGTTCATGACTAAAGGTTTTAACATGTTTTCTACAAGGCCTGAGATATGTTCGGTAAGTGTATTCATACCTGTTATAATGGGTCTGCCTGGATTTCCTGGCTTGTGGATCTTGGGCAGCATGTAGAAGTCTCCAATTTCTGTATTATCCGGAATCGCATTGATGAGTTCTGAATGTAGGTGGCTTGGCATTGTCGCAATGAGACCTTTTAATTGCTGAGTAAAATCCTGGGTCGGATTATAATCCAGTTTTTTGTAGTAAGTAGTATTCCAAAAGCTACACCAAGAGATGACCTTTTGGATACAACCTAAACAACACAAAACAAACACAACTTCTATAACTCCTGCTATCAGCAACTTGGAAGCCAATCCAGAATCCCAAGGTATCCCTTGTGCAAATGCTGACTTTACAGAAAATGTGGATATAACAGAGGAACTCGGAATCATAAATTTGTCAAATCATCAACTTACTACACCAGAAACAACAGTCCTCTCCAAAGGCCTCACATTCTGCCCAACCACCAAATTGGATAAATTACAGGTATGGTCAGATATGGAGGAATTCTTTAGGAGACTAAGGCTCAAGGAATATTTTGACAGTAAGGAAAGGAATCCTAGGACAATAGGAGGTTACAAAAGTAAAAAGAACAGCAACTTCACACCTCCACAAGGACGCAACCCCAAACTGGATACCTATATTGACAGCTTCAGGCTGCGAGTTACATCCCTGATATCCACCCAGCAAAAGAAAATATTATACAACCTTTCACCACTGGAGCGAAGAGCTGTACATGATCTGCGCAATAATCAGGCCATAACCATCAAACCAGCAGATAAAGGGGGAGCAGTCGTTGTGATGGATACAGACAAATATATACAAGAGGGCCAGAGGCAGCTGGCAAATACTACTTACTACAAAAAACTGGATTATAATCCGACCCAGGATTTTACTCAGCAATTAAAAGGTCTCATTGCGACAATGCCAAGCCACCTACATTCAGAACTCATCAATGCGATTCCGGATAATACAGAAATTGGAGACTTCTACATGCTGCCCAAGATCCACAAGCCAGGAAATCCAGGCAGACCCATTATAACAGGTATGAATACACTTACCGAACATATCTCAGGCCTTGTAGAAAACATGTTAAAACCTTTAGTCATGAACACTGCAAGTTTCCTGCAAGACACCACTGATTTTCTGAACAAGCTTAACAATATACAACAATTACCACCTAATACACTTCTAGTCACTATGGATGTAGAATCTCTGTACAGTAACATCCCTCACAAGGATGGGTTGGCGGCATGTCACAGATTCTTATCATCCTCACCAGACCACAAATACACTGCTGAGGATGTGACACGGCTCATTGAATTCATTCTTACACACAACTACTTCACTTTCAATAATGACATCTATCTCCAGTGTATGGGTACTGCTATGGGAAGCAAAATGGCACCCCAATATGCAAATTTATTTATGGCTGACCTGGAGGACAAATTTCTGAACAGCATACAACAAAAGCCATACAGATATTATCGCTATATTGATGATATATTCATGATATGGACTGAAGGTGAAGAAAATCTAAACCAATTCTTCTCATTGATCAACACTTTTCACCCATCTATCAAACTAAAAATGGACTATTCGAACACACATGTCAACTTCCTGGACGCTACAGTATACATCAGGGATGACAAGCTACACACGTCGATATACAGAAAACCGACTGACCGATGCAGCTATCTTCACAGTTCCAGTTTTCACCCCCAACACACCAAACGGGCCATCATACACAGCCAGGCCATCAGATACCACCGAATTTGTTCAGACCCAGAAGACAGAGATAAACATCTCAGAACACTGGCAGACTCCTTCCATAAGAAAGGTTACAAAGACAAAACCATCAACAACAGCATAAACACAGCCTTGAAAACCCGAAGAGAAAATCTCCTCCAATACACAGAGAAAAAAACAAATAACCGAGTACCTCTAGTCACCACATACAACCCAGCACTTGAAGGGATCAAAAAGATAATCAAAGATTTACAACCCATTATAACAGAGGATGAAACTCTGAAAGGAATATTCCAACAACCCCCATTATTGGCTTTCAGACAACCACCCAACCTCAGACACAAACTAATCAGCAGGAAACTTCACTCTGATTATGAAGTCACAAATAATGGTAGCAAACCCTGCAATAAAAAACACTGCAAACTATGCAACCAGATAAATTTATCCAAAAGTGTTACACACACAAATGGGACCTTCAATATCATGGGATCTTACAGCTGTACCTCAAGTAATGTTGTGTACCTCATCCAATGCAAAAGATGCAGCAAAGGATCTTATGTTGGTGAAACAGGACAGAAGTTGCAAGCGAGGATGAATTTGCACAGACATACCATCAAAGAACATAAAGAAGACAGTTTATGCACACCTGTGGGACATCATTTCTCACAATCGGACCACACTATAGAAGACCTCAATGTCTTAGTTCTTAAAGGGAATTTCAGAACTATCCAGGAAAGGAAAACGTTTGAACTAAGAATGATACTTCTTTTTGACACGAAGAATAATGGCCTGAATTTAGATATTGGTTTCCTTACACATTATGCTAAAGTTTTACGACCCCCTCTGTGACCAGCATCCCCCCCTGCATTCTCTCCCTAGCTCTCCCTCTGTCTTATCTCACTAACTCTGCTGCTATCTTTATTGCCATTGATTTGTATGTGTTTGGTTTTCCTATTTTTTTTTTTTTTTTTTTCCTTCTTTAACATTCTGCTTAAAAATTTGTGAATCAGTACTGCTTGGACCTTGAAGAAGGGGACATACCCCGAAAGCTTGTCCTGAAAAATTGTATGTTAGTGCAAATAAAAAAAGTATCACGGACAGTACTCAATTTTCTCTGTCACATTTGCACTAATACGGCTACAATCAAATCAAGTAACTATTTTGACACTTTTTTAGTGAAATGGTAGGGGTAAGTACCCCCTTACCATTTCACACAGGGGGGGGGGCCGGGATCTGGGGGTCCCCTTGTTAAAGGGGGCTTCCAGATTCCGATAAGCCCCCCGCCCGCAGACCCCCACAACCACCGGCCACGGTTGTGGGGATGAGGCCCTTGTCCTCATCAACATGGGGACAAGGTGTTTTGGGGGGCTACCCCAAAGCACCCTCCCAATGTTGAGGGCATGTGGCCTGGTACGGTTCAGGAGGGGGGGGGGCGCACTCTCGTCCCCCCCTCTTTTCCTGCGGCCTGCCAGGTTGCGTGCTCGGATAAGGGTCTGGTATGGATTTTTGGGGGAACCCCACGCCGTTTTTTTTTTTTTTTGGCGCGGGGTTCCCCTTAATATCCATACCAGACCTGAAGGGCCTGGTATGGAATTTAGGGGGACCCCCCCACGTCATTTTTTTTTTTTTAAATTTTGGTTCGGGGTTTCCCTGTGGGGAATTCCCATGCCGTTTTTATCAATGAACTTTTATGTGTATTGTCGGACCGGCAATTCATTAATAGCCGCGGTAGTTTTAAATGAGTTTTTTCCTTCGAAATGTCATTTTGCTGTCAGACTGTTCTAAACACGGGAAACATGCGCCCCTTTACAGGCATACTATAGACACCCCCCAGGTACGAAAATTAAAGGGATATTACACTTTTATTGTTTGACTTTAAGCATTATTAAAATCACTGCTCCTGAAAAAACGGCCGTTTTTAAAACTTTTTTTTGCATTGATCCATGTCCCCTGGGGCAGGACCCAGGTCCCCAAACACTTTTTATGACAATAACTTGCATATAAGCCTTTAAAATTAGCACTTTTGATTATTCATGTTCGTGTCCCATAGACTTTAACGGTGTTTGCGTGTTCGAGCGAACTTTTTTCCTGTTCGCATGTTCTGGTGCGAATCGAACAGGGGGGTGTTCGACTCATCCCTACTTGTAGCTTTTTTAGCTGCCTGCGGTAGTGATAGGATCAGGAAAACACCACCAACCTTCTACAGGTAGCTTTAGGTGAACACTGTGCAGAGCTCGCAAAAAATAACTTGTAGGTTTAGCTGAAGACTGTGAGGTGGACGCACCACACTAACTTGTAGTTTTAGCTGAACACTGAGCAGGACGCACTGCACTAACTTGTAGTTTTAGCTGAACACTGTGAGCAGGACGCACTGCACTAACTTGTAGCTTTAGATGAACACTGTGCAGAGGTCTCACTACACTAACTTGTAGGTTTAGCTGAACACTGTGAGGTGGACGCACCACACTAACTTGTAGGTTTAGCTGAACACTGTGAGCAGGACGCACCCCACTAACTTGTAGGTTTATCTGAACACTGTGAGCAGGACGCACCCCACTAACTTGTAGGTTTAGCTGAACACTGTGAGCAGGACGCACCCCACTAACTTGTAGTTTTAGCTGAACACTGTGAGCAGGACACACTGCACTAACTGTAAATAGTCTAGCTGCCTGACTGTGGTACTAATAGGATCAAACGAACACCAGTAATTTTCTTCAGGTAGCTGTATATACTGTAACAAGACAAGCCTGCCTGTCAGTAGGAAGATAACAGGAACAGATCTAGCTGAACACTGTGAGCAGGACGCACTGCACTAACTGTAAATAGTCTAGCTGCCTGACTGTGGTACTAATAGGATCAAAAGAACGCCAGTAATTTTCTTCAGGTAGCTGTATATACTGTAACAAGACAAGCCTGCCTGTCAGTAGGAAGATAACAGGAACGGATCTAGCTAAACACTGTGAGCAGGACGCACTGCACTAACTGTAAATAGTCTAGCTGCCTGACTGTGGTACTAATAGGATCAAAAGAACACCAGCAATTTTCTTCAGGTAGCTGTAAATACTGTAACAAGACAAGCCTGCCTGTCAGTAGGAAGATAACAGGAACGGATCTAGCTAAACTGAATACAGTGTATATATATATATATATATATATATATATATATATATATATATATATATGCAATACCTGGGATGCATATATATATATATACACAATACACTGTAAGTGCAGCTAACTGACTGACTGTTCTGCCTAATCTATCTAACTCAAATCAAATGACACTGTCTCTCTCTCTCTCTCTCTCTATCTATGAACACCGGAACACACACTACACAGGGCCGCCGTTCAGGCGGCCTTATATAGTGTGGGGCGTGTACTAAATCCCCTGAGCCATAATTGGCCAAAGCCTCCTTGGCTTTGGCTAATTACGGCTCTCTGTTCAGAAGGCTCTTTGATTGGAATCATCAGCCAGCAATGCACTGCGATGCCGCAGTGAATTATGGGCCGTGACGCGCCACGCGAATTTTGCAATTCGGCGAATGGGCGAACAGACGATGTTCGAGTCGAACATGGGTTCAACTCGAACACGAAGCTCATCCCTAGTGTAGAGAACATAGCGGCAGATACTCTGTCCCCTTGTAACTACCCAATGTTTTTCCGGCAGGTCTCAGACACAGACACTTGCGTCACTCCATCTCCACATTTCCTTCAACCAATGATGGACTAGATACCCACTAGGCCAACACGGCAGCCTTGATCAACAAATCATTGTCTGTGAACACCAGAAAGGCTTATTGTCACAGCCTGGAATGATGGCTACAGCATTCAGTATCTATTGGCTTTCACTGCCTTTTGCCATTCTCAGCTTAAACTGGCCCACAGAACCATCAGAACATATCTGGTGGGTATGCAGCACTTTTTGTCTTTACAGGACCCCAATAGGCCAGCCATTTTTTCAGCACACCCCGTCAATGCTATCCTTAAAGGGATTCAGAAGAGTAGCCCTCCTACTGTGGTTAGCAGGCTTCCCATCACGGGACACATATTTCGGGACATGTCCAATACTCACCAGGTCTCCTTTCGAGTTGCTACCTAGCTTGGTGCTTAAGGCAGCCATGTATCTGGCCTTTCCCTAGTGCTCCCCTCTCTACAGCTCAGTTCATGCAACATTACCGCACCCTACTGTCTAATTTGGGTTTGGACCCCAAAGCATATTCTGGCCATTCTTTCAGAATAGGAGCAGCTTCCACTGCTTCTTGCCAAGGGGTCCCTGTACATGTGATTAAAAAATTAGGTAGGTGGAATTCATAATGCTTCTCCAGATATATCCTGGATCCACTGGTCAAGATGTCACAAGCTTTTGTTAATTTGACCGATTAAATGTTACATTCAGTTTTCAATAAATCTTTCGATAGCTTTATCCTACTGTGTTTATTTTTGCCCCCTTTTAGACATACTGACCACGTGACCACAGCACACCCCAGGTCAATTCTCTGTTTCTCCTTCCTTTTCTAAAACAAACCATAAGAAGACTCTGAGTACAAGTGTAAGGCTGGCAGCAGGTCAGCCTGTGTTTGTAGGAGGAGTCAGGCTGCATAAAGCCTGCCCTTCGTTCCTCCTCCCCTGTCGACGATTGCTCACATGTCCCACCCACCATTCCCTTTCTTTCTTTTACTTTCCATTTAAATTCATACTTGGGTATGCCCCCTTTTAGGCATATTGACCACGTGACCACGGCACACCCCAGGTCAATTCTCCATTTCTCCTTCCTTTTCTAAAACAATCCATAAGAAGACTCTGAGTACAAATAAAGATTATAGGAAAAAACTTTTAAAAACAACCGTTTTTTCAGGAGCAGTGATTTTAATAATGCTTAAAGTAAAACAATAAAAATGAAATATTCCTTTAAATATTATGCCTGGGAGGGGGTCCCCTTAGTCTGCCTGTAAAGTAGCGCATCTTTCCCATGTTCATAACAGTACCACAACAAAATGACATTTCTAAAGGAAAAAAATGTCATTTAAAATATGTAATTAAACAACAATTAAACTTCTTGCAAGCAATTTAAGCACTTAAACAAATATTAGTAAAGGGGAGACCTCATATACCTCATATAATATTGCACTGTAACCTCGACTGGTCCATTTCTTTTATTTCCATTGCATAACCAAAATACCTTTTGTCCCATATGCATAACAACAATAATATTTTCCTTAATTTCTTTAGTCTTTTTAACACCAAGTGATGACCTGCCCACATTTAGCAGATTATATGAACATACATACAAAAGTACTTACCACTCTCACGATATTTGGGTATAAGCAAGGGCAATTCCTAAGTTACTTTGTCCCTATTTCTGACTAAATATCCCTACCTGCTCGAGCACCTTTCTTCTCACGAGCACCAAGCTACCAAAGGGCGTGTACATTTTTCCACAGTGTTCCTAGAATGCTTAAAGCCAACCTGGGCATAACATCATAGAAACACTAATTTTTTTAAAACAAATCTCTAATTACCTGAGTATTTAAAATTCTGACACCACTGAAATGTGCAATTGCATCTTTTATTCACTAGTCTGACTTATCATCTTATTATCTAATTACAATTACCTTTCATCGGCTGATTCCGTTGCTTCATATCCAAATATCTCTATGCATAGGAAACAGCATATATAAATAATTGACCCAACAACACGTTGACCCATACACTGTTCCACTTTTATCCTCCCCGGCATGGTGTTAAATATAGAAAAAATATGGGCATGACCGGCCACCTTCCACCAAGTGTACATATTCAAATTACATCAACCAATCACAATGTCAAACAATGTTAATCACAATGTCACAATATCATTATGTCACCTAGACAGATATAAATACAGACCATCTTATGACACATACGTCACTTCCTATGTCTAGTTTCGTCTTCAACACAAGACCCATCTTACAAAATAATATATTTTTTACTTAATCAGCAAGATAACTTTAAAAGGTGCAGTTCGTATATTAGATTGCAAAACACAAGTGGGCTTTTTACATGACCCTTTCAATAAGTGGAGTGGCGACTCTTTAGCAGGTGTTTAACACCACCGCCTGTATAGACCCATTTGGTATAAGCTAAACTGGGTCCATATGTTCCGGTAAGCCCCCTCATGCCTTATTGGTGGTAGACCCTTCTCTGTGGTGACCTTTTATTTCAGAGACTTATTCATTATTTCTTGGATTACCATTTTTTTGATCATCTACCTCACATGCCTCACTTTATTATCTTTTATATTTTGGACTGCACTTTTTCAGCCCACACATCATATGAATATTAGACATGTGCATTCGTTTTTGTCCGAATGCAATTTCGTCCGAATTTCAGCTATTTTCGTTATCGTTTTTAACAAACGATAACGAAAGTGCAGAATCCGAAAAACGGAAGATCCGACATAAACAAATGCTTTATTTTCATTTTCGTTGCGACAACAGTTTGATATAGATAGGAGATTCAACATAATGATGACAATAACACCTTAGCTCTATTAGTCCAAGATTATTCTACATAGAGAGAAAAGATTCGACATAGAGAGAAAAGATTCGACATAGAGAGAAAAGATCGCTGCTGGAATTGGGTGGGGGAAGTAAAATAAAAATAATGATAAAGATGAATGTTATTGGCCGATTGTAACCAAAGAGGAGGAGCAGTAAAATAGCTAGAACTAAGTACACACGTACAGCCAACTTACTTTCACTTACGATTTGCTATCAGAGAGACACACACACTGAATCATTTCAGTGTCAATCTTAGCTGGTCCGTTTGTCAGAGAAAATAAATTATTTAGCAATTAAGCATAAGCACAGCAGCAGAACAATAGTGAAGCAAGCTACAGTTCAACTTAACTTTTTCATAATAATCTGCTGCTATTGTGTTAGTGTTGTGAACTTGATAGTGAAACTAGTGTTGTGATAGCCTCAGAGGCTCAGAGACTGCCCGTGTTGTGGGGGGGGGGGGGGATTTATTATTATAGATTCTATATTATAGATTGAGATTCTATATAGATTCTATAGACCCTATCTTGTTAGCTGTCTGATCAGTGATCACTATCACCACTCCAGTCTATATACATTCAACATGAACGACGAAGATTCGACAAAGCAGCGAAAAACATACAAACGTCGAATCTTTGGCTTATGGTGTCTGTCGAAAGTTCTAAGAAGATTCAACGGAGCAGGTAAACTATGTGGCGTCATACAGTTTAGCTGCTCCGTCAAATCTTCTTTGCACTTTCGACAGACACCATAAGCCTTCAATGACAAATTTGATCTTAATTAATTTAGATTTTAGGACGAATGCAATTTTTAACGAAAAATAAAATAAATAAAAACGAATTTCGGGAGTAACTAAATAAATTTATTTTTCGTAGGAAAACGAAATTCCGAAACAAAATATATCAATGTGCACATGTCTAATGAATATGTGTGATAGTCACTTGTTCATGATCATAGTTATTCACAACTTTTATGTTTTACTAGTCACATGAATGTCATTATTTTTTCATGTTTTCTTTGTGTGTTATTACACTGATTTCTAATATTTGTGAGCACTTCATAGTCACATTTTATTGTACATATATGAATTTTCTTTTTATAGTGCTGCACTGTTTTTTATTTATCTATATCCACAAGTTGTCTGTTGAAGTGTTAGGCTCTTTCTATTAGGACACTAGTGCTGTATTTTTATTTACAATTACAATTGTTTAAAAGCATTGGTCAGCCAGCTGCCATCTCCACCACTCTTCCTCTGACCAAACAAAGCCTCAGAAACACATTGTCCAGGAAATGGTAACCTCTCAGTGTTTGGAAAGGTGTTACACAAATTTTTCTTCAAGGTGTCCTGAGGATGTTTCATCCTCTGCTCCCTCTGTGAAGGCAGGATGAGCTCTGCAACCTTACCCTTGTAACATGGATCAAGAAGGGTTTCCAGCCAGTAATGATCCCTCTCGTTGATAACACTAATCCTAGGGTACTTTTGCAGGCTTTGCAAAATCAGGGAGCCCATGCAGCGTAAGTTTGAGGAGGCATGAGATTCTGATTCCTCTGGGTCACTAAGGATGACATTGTCAGGAACTACCTCTTCCCAGCCACGTACAACTTCTGGGGTTTCTGGGGAGGGAAAACCATCCCTTGAAGACTGCTGTATGTTATCCTCTGCATCCATCCTGACACAATCCTCCTCCTCTTCCTCCCGTGTGTTTGGCAGCTCCGCAAGAATGGTATCTGCATAAAGGGGGCTTGAGGGGAAAAGAAGTCCTCCTCTTCCTCCTGCTGTTCTGCCTCAAAAATTTTTAAAACTGTCCCTTTAAAAAAAAATACAAAAAGAGGTCATTAAGTGCACTGTGTTCGGACGACGGACACAGTGCACTTATGGGAAGCACCACATCTATGCAATCTCGAGATTGCAGACACAGAGCTTCATTTGCAGGCTTTTATCCCACCTTGCGGCGCTTTCCGAGGCGCCGAGTAGCTTCCGCCTGGCGCTCGTAGTATCTATTACTACGGTCGGGCAGTTTGATTGACATCCGAGTTTGATGTCACTTCCTGTTTTCTCTGTCATTGCGCCCAGGAGAGAGAAAACCAGAAGTATGAGGAGTGGACTCCTCTATCGCCGCTGTGGAAGGAGACACCGCAGGAGAGGATAACACACAGCAAGGTAAGTACCACTGTGCTCCGGCAGAGAACGGGGGGGGGGGGGTTTGATGTGACACAGGCTGCATTTGGTGGGACACAGGCAGGCTGTATTTGGTGGGACACAGGCTGTATTTGGTGGGACACAGGCTGCATTTGGTGGGACACAGGCTGCATTTGGTGGGACACAGGCTGCATTTGGTGGGACACAGGCAGGCTGTATTTGGTAGGACACAGGCAGGCTGTATTTGGTAGGACACAGGCAGGCTGTATTTGGTAGGACACAGGCTGCATTTGGTGGGACACAGGCTGCATTTGGTGGGACACAGGCAGGCTGCATTTGATGGGACACAGGCTGCATTTGGTGGGACACAGGCTGCATTTGGTGGGACACAGGCTGCATTTGGTGGGACACAGGCTGCATTTGGTGGGACACAGGCTGCATTTGGTGGGACACAGGCTACATTTGGTGGGACACAGGCTGCATTTGGTGAGACATAGGCTGCATTTGGTGGGACACAGGCTGCATTTGGTGGGACACAGGCTGCATTTTGTGTGACACAGGCTGCATTTTGTGTGACACAGGCTGCATTTTATGTGTCACATGCTGCATTTTATAGGACACAGGCTGCATATAAGGAGGAACTCCACTGGGGGCACCTGATGTAAGGATGGACTCCACTGGGGGCACCTAATGACATCTGGTTGTAGGTGACGTGGCTAGTGACACACTCAGGGCTCCCACTGATTCTGCATTATGATGAGTTGAATGATTTAATTTTATATTACAATGTAATAATAGAAATAATGCGCTTCAATCATCCTGACACCATAACAACCATAGTGCCTGGATGATTGAAGTCCTAACACCAGGTGTTTGGAATTCCTTTATCTGCTGATTGTTAAACTTTCTAGAATACACATATTTCTATTGTTGTGTAGGATCTGGGCCTGCTGTCCCTCCATCCCTCATTCATCTCAGATGCTAACCACATCACCTTAGAGCCACGCCCACTATTTTGATGAAATCACGCCCATTTTCGCCAAGTGGGAGGGGTCTAAAAGGAAGGGCCGGGACTGGCACCCCCATCCTAAAACTTCACCAGCCGCCACTGCCTGCCACTGTGGTATAGCACATTCCAAAAAATTCATGAAAGTACCAGAAGAAAAGGCAGCAGTTGTAGTGTTAGCAATATGGCCAAGCTAGAATTTAGACGCTGAGAATGTGGATGGCTGGGACAGTATTTTTTTTTACAGTTCAGCAACTGGGGTAGCAAAATTTGTCTGGTGAAATTAACAGGTGGTGTAATGCTAGCAGACTGGGTGCATGTACCTGTGGCACCCATTGCTATACCAGCATCCCTCTCAGTGGAGGTTTTCGAGAAAACTTGAGGTATAATGGCTTAGAGATCCCAGATGAGGAGCAAGAAGTCCACATTTTTTTATGATGTGGGTCTTTCAGGTGCTGTTGCCAATGGACTGAATGGCAGGTCGTCATATGTCTTGTCAACATGTGGTGCCCAAGCAGCTGGTGTTCTGGCCACACTTGCTTTGTTTCAGACAGAGATTGCAAACAGCAATGCTGCAATCTGCTTCACATGTGTTGAAAAAAGCCCACACCAATTAACTTTTGGAAGTCAGCGGGGAGTCAGCAGCGCCTTGCACCTGTGGAGCTCTGTGGTATGATGCAGTAGGGTAGCTGCCCTTAAGCCGGCCCCTGGAGGACACCTGCCTCATTGGAATTGTGTCTCCTCCTCCTCACTTTCCTCCTCTGTTCTCTCTGGCAGTGTCATCATCCCCTTCCTCCTCATCACTGGAGCAAACTTGGCAGTATGCTGCAGCTGGGGGAACAGGACTGCCAGTTTCTTGTCCTTCTGTGGCACCCCGTCTCTCTAGGCTCATGTTACTCTCTTCCTCAGCCTGGGAACCAACATCGGAGCGTGTTGCATCCTCCAATAGCATGTAACTGACATTATGATCATATAGTTCAGGTGACTCCTCTGTGTATGATGGTGGGACTACAAAAGGAGTAGCTGTGGACAAGGAGCTGGTGGAATAGGCCGCTTTGGTAGCTGTGGTGGAAGGCAAACCAGTATGAGCCTGGGTGACAGAGGATGAGGAGGAAGAGGACGGCTTAGTTATCCACTCCACCAACTCTTCTACAGGTTGTGGCTCAATAACAGCCAGCACCATAAAAAAAGGACAAGCGTGCTCCAACTGTAGAGGGTGCATCATGTCCACGACCATCACTTTTCACTGTAGACACAGAGCCTGCTTGCCCTCTTTTAGTGGCCTGTGAGCGTCTGCCTCTCCTTGTTGGCCTTCCAGACATGATGAGAATTTTTTGGGGGGATTTTTATAATGTTTTATGGGATGGAAATATGGTGCTTTGGTGCAATACTTTTGTGCTTGGTGCACTAGAAACCGTTTTATTACATATAATTTTTTTCTTAACCACTTCAGCCCTGTAAGGATTTGCCCCCTTAATGACCAGGCCATTTTTTGGGAAATGGCACTGCGTCGCTTTAGCTGACAATTGCGCAGTCGTGCGATGTTGTACCTAAACAAAATTGACATCCTTTTTTTCCCACAAACAGAGCTTTCCTTTGGTGGTATTTGATCACCTCTGCGGTTTTTATTTTTTGCACTATAAACAAAAAAAGAACGACAGTTTTGAAAAAAAAAGCAATATTCTTTACTTTTTGCTATAATAAATATCCCCCCCCAAAAAACAAAATTTCCTTCATCAGTTTAAGCCAATATGTATTCTTCTACATATTTTTGGTAAGAAAAAAAAAAATCGCAATAAGTGTATATTGATTGGTTTGCGCAAAAGTTATAGCATCTACAAAATAGGGGATAGATTTATGGCATTTTTTTTTTTACTAGTAATGGTGGCGATCTGCAATTTTTAGTGGGACTGTGGCATTGCGGGAGACAGATTGCACACTTTTGACACTTTTTTAGGACCAGAGACGATCAGTGCTACAAAAATGCACTGATTACTGTACTGTATAAATGTCACTGGTAGGGAAGGGGTTAACACTAGAGGGTGATAAAGGGGTTAAATGTGTTCCTTCATGTGAGTTTCTAACTGTGGGGGGGGTGGGACTGACTGGAGGAGGAGACATATCGCTGTTCCTAATTACTAGGAACAGCAGATCTGTCTCTCCTCCCCTGTCAGCATGGGGATTTTTGTGTTTACATACACAGATCCCCATTCTGGCTCCTGTGCCCACGATCACGGGTGGCCGGCAGGCATCGCGGCTGCCGGCCACGCGCATCGGGTCCCACGCTGTGCAGCCGGCATGTGCACGTCTGCTATGGTATGGCGATTCGTGCAGGGAAGCCACTCTGCAACAGTAAATGTACGTGAGTTGGTCGGCAAGTGGTTAATAAAGAGAATAAGGGTGCAGCAACTGTGAAGAATTTTTTTTACTGGGGGGACAGCAATTATGCCCTAAATATTATTAATGCTGCTGCACCCAAAAAAAAAGAAGAAAAGCACTGCTGACGCAGAAGGAATAACACCAGCAACACAGAGGGGGGAGTACTAATAATGCAGCAACAGAACCTGATACTGAAAAAAAAAATTATTGTCAATGAAAAAAAAATGGGATCAATGGGGTGACACAGACATGTAGTACACACCAACACTCCAGTGGCACCACTACACTATTATTTACAGACCACAACACTACACTGACTGCACTACACTGACTGAACACACACTCCAGTAACTACTCTGCCTAATCTCCTCCACTAACACACATTTCACACGGCCACCGTGCAGGCAGCCTTACATAGTGTGAGGCATGGACTTAACCCCTGAGCCATGATTGGCCAAAGGCACCCTGCTGTTGGCCAATCATGACTCTCGTAGTACATTGTGCTGTGATTGGCAAAAGCATACAGGTCAGGTGCATGCTTTGGCCAATCATCAGCAATTAATGCACTGTGAGATTGCAGTGCATTATGGGGCTCTCAGCGGCAGGTCAGCGAACACATGAACACCCGATGTTTCGAGTCGAACTTACATTTAACTTGAACATCGGGCCCATCACTACCTGGCAACCTCACCAACACCCCCTTTCCTCTCTCTGATCACAAACTCATCAGTTTAACAGTATCCTTGCCTCCAACCACCTATCCCACCAAGCAGCAAACGATTACTTGTAGAAACCTTACCCACTTTAACCCTTCTCTTCTCTATTTTGCTATGACCACCTCTATGACATAATCTATCCTCTGTCCTTTCCTGACCTGGTCACCTCTGTCTCAAACAGTCTCACTCTCATCATCACTGGATGCACTTGCATCTCTAACTACACGGAGAATCAGGCCCTGACCATTACATCCCTGGCTAACTGACAACACTAGAAATCATAAGAGACATTGCCGTGCTCTTGAACGACTGTGGCGTAAAACCAAATGCCTGCAGGACTTCACTCTATATAAATCTGCCCTTCTAAAATGCAGTTCCTGCCTCCATGCTGCCAAGCAAGCCTACTTTGTCTCTCTTATTAATACCTTGTCATCCAGTTCCCGTGGGCTCTTCTCAACCTTTAACTCTCTGCTTCATCCCCCACCCCCTCTACCCACTAACTCACTCACTGCCCAAGAGAGTGCCAAACACTTTTTTTTTTTTAAATCAGAAAGGTTTTTATTAAGCAAATTCACATAGCTTCCATTGTACAAGCATCATGCAACAACATACATTCATGTAAATATGGCATATTACATTCCACTTATCATTTGTTACCGAAAATCTTGTAACATTTCAATGCTCTACTACTTTACGGTCAGCAATCATTTACAGAACCTCATGAGCCCCCCCCGGGGCACTGCAACAGTCTGGACAATACCAGCTCCCTAGGACTTAGTCCAGGGGTATCTAACCATGGTGCCCAAATCTTCTCAAATCTATTGGAACTGCCTATGTGTTGATAGATATATTTTTCCATAATCAGGGTGTTGCCCATATGCGTTATCCAAGATTTCACTGATGGCGGCGAGGTCGATTTCCAGCCAAGCAATATAAGTTTGCGTGCCTGGAACAGTGCCCTAGTAAGTGCTAGTCTAGTCATCTCTTCCGGCACAATATCTTCTAGGACTCCTAAAATACAGTGAATTGAATCAAGGGGAATAGTGGTCTGGAACACTTGATTAAGTGTTCCAATAACCTCACTCCAATACCTGTGGAGTTTTGGGCATCTCCATAGTAAGTGAATGAGATCACCTTGATGTCGCTCACATCTGCTACATATAGGATCAGGCCTCCTACCCATATTGTAAAGTTTAAGTGGGGTGTAATGCACTCTAAGTACAATATATAGTTGGGATACCTTTTGGGCCACATTGAGAGAACATATATTAATGGATTGCAGAATTTCTTCCCATTGGTCTCCCGTAATTGGGCCTACGTCCTGCTTCCATAGGGACGGTGCCTTAGTCGGGTGCGCTTTCAAAAGTTGCATCAATAGCATTTGATAGCAATATGAGATAAATCCTTTAGTTTCTGTGCTGGACTGTATCAAATGGAAAATAGAGGTGGTTGACAGTGTCCAGGGAGCAGCTATTCCCTGTGTGTCCACCGTATGTTTGAGCTGGATATAAGAATAGTACATAGTATTTGGGAGATTGTATCTATTTTGTAGCTCTGAAAACGTCAGCAGCCTGCCATTTCTAAATATATGGGATAAAAGGATAATACCAAATGAGCGCCATTTGGGACCCTGTTGCAACTTTGCTAGCTCGACGTACGAGAGATTCCCCCATATTGGGCTGTATTCCGTGAAACCTGTCACTTCCTGTAGCTGCCTTCCCTTGTTCCAGATTTTCTGTATTAAAGTAAGAGTGGGTGTTAGTTTATTGGACTTGTGAAACAACTGAGCCTCCAGACCTAGTGGGATTGTTTCCGCTCCTGTCCCAATCAGCATTAACTGCGCCGATGAGCCAGCAGGGTCTCGGTTCATAGATCCAACCAAGTGTTGCAGCTGAGCTGCTATATAGTACAGCCAAGGGTTGGGTACTGCCAGCCCTCCGCTGTCCTTAGGGTTTTGTAGCTGTTCCAGCTTGATTCTAGGTGTGCCTGAATTCCACAGCAACTTCCTGAAAAGAGTGTTAACCACCCTAAAGATCTTTAGGTGAATCACTACTGGGGAGTTGTGTAAAAAGTAGAGTAGCTGCGGCATTAGAATCATTTTTATTAAATTTGCTTTGCCCGCCAGTGACAGTTTGAGCCTGTTCCATGTGTTGATTTTGTCCCTAAATCTGGATAACAGGGGGTGTATGTTTAGTGGGCAGTATTCCGCTAGTTTAGGTGAAATTTGTATGCCTAGATATTTAAATGATGACGTTACTGGAACTGAGCAGGAATCCGGTAAATGCACCTCTCCCCCCTCGTCCAGCAACATCAGAGCCGACTTAGACCAATTAATTGTCAGGCCAGAAAAGTGGCCGAACCCAGTTATGATTTTTATCACCTCTGCCAAAGAAATTGTGGTGTCCCCCAGGAAAAGCATCATGTCGTCAGCATACAGCATAATCTTTTCGTGGAGGTTCCCATATTTAAAGCCCGTGATCCCCTGACTGGCCCTTACTGCAGCCGCCAAGGGCTCAATGGCGATGGCAAAGAGCAGGGGAGACAGGGGGCATCCCTGCCTTGTGCCCCTGCCCAAAGCAAATGCATGAGACATCCTACCTGACATCCTGATAGTCGCCTTTGGGGAGGCATACAGCAGTTTGACCCATGCTATAAAGCGACTTCCAAACCCAAGCTTTGACAGTACTGCCCATAAATATCTCCAGCCCACACTGCCAAACATTTTAAAGACAAGATTGATGCAATACGCAAGAACACCTCTACTGTGCATCTTCCCCACCCAACATACCTTGCCTAACAGTACAATCAACACTCTCCTCTTTTGAACTGGCTACTACTCAAGAGGTTACAAAACTTCTCAGATGCCCACCTAACCAATTGTCCCCTGGATCCTGTTCCCTCACAACTACTACGGTCACCCTCTTCTTCTATCCGATACTCCCTGACTCACATCTTCAACCTCTCCCTCTCTAGTGGCACCTTCTCCTTCCCTCTAAAACATGCGCAGATAACTCCCATACTTAAAAAGTCCTCACTGGACCCCACCAACCTGAACAACTTAGGACCCATCTCATTGCTTCCATTCACTTCTAAACTTCTAGAACGCTTAGTCTACAACCGTTTTAGCTCCTATCTCAGTGAAAATAACCTTCTTGACCCCTTACAGTCTGGCTTTAGCTTGCAGCACTCCACAGAAACTGCCTTACTAAAACTCACTAACAATTTACTAACTGCTAAAACCAATGGCCACTACTTCATACTCCTACTACTTAACCTCTCTGCGACCTCTGATATTGTTCTTAATAAACTCTGTTCCCTTGGCCTCAAAGATTCTGCTCTATCCTGGTTCTCCTCCTACCAATCCCAGCGCTCCTTCAGTATCACCTACAACTCTGTCTCCTCCTCTTCTTTGCCCTTTTCTGTGGGGGTCTCACAAGGCTCTGTACTTTGACCCCTTCTCTTCTCTATCTCCTCCCTTGGTCACTTGATAACCACCCACGGCTTCCAATACCACTTATACATGCGATGACACCCAAATCTATCTGTCTACTCCCCACCTCACTCCTTCAGTCTCCTCTCGCATTACTAACTTACTAACTGACATATCAGCATGGATGTCACACCTCTTCCTTAAACGCAATCTCTCTAAAACAGAGCTGGTAATATTACCCCCACCCGTGCTCCCCTCCGTGACTTTTCCATCAAATCCAATAATGCAACCATCAATCCCTCCTCTCATGCCAGGGTACTAGCTATAATCCTGGACTCTGACCAGTCCTTTCAGGCCCAAATCCAATCGCTGTCAAAAGCTTGTAGATTTCACCTCCGTAACATCTCTAAAATATGCCCCTTTTTAACAAATGAAACCACCAAGCTCCTCATTTACTCCCTTGTTATGTCTCGCCTTGACTATTAGAACTCCCTTCTCATTGACCTACCTCTCCATAGGCTATCCCCTCTTCAGTCTACCATAAGTGCTGCATCTACTTTACCAACCACTCAGTGTCTGCCACCCCTCTCCACCAATCCCTACACTGGCTTACGATCGCCCAGCAAAATACTAACCACAACATACAAAGCCATCCACAACTCTGCCCCGAGCTACAGCACCAATCTTGTCTCCAAATATCACCCAAACTGTCCTCTCCACTCCTCTCAATACCTCCTGATCTCAAACTACCGTGTCTCCTTCTCCCATGCTCGTCTCTGTGATTTCTCCATAATCTCGCCCTTCCTCTGCAACTTTCTACCTCAGTCTGTCCAGCTATCCTCTACTCTGCTGCCTTCAGGCAATCCATGAAAACTCATCTCTTCAGGGAAGCCTATCACACCTCCAACTAATCTTTACCATCAGCTCATTCCCCACAGTTACAACCTTCTGTACCACCTGCCCCACCCTATTAGATTGTAAGCTCTTCTGATCAGGGCCCTCTTAATCCTCTTGTATTTTATTGTATTGTAACTGTATTGTCACCCTTTTATATTGTAAAGCACTGCGTAAACTGTTGGTGCTATATAAATCCTGTATAATAAAAAAAAAAAATACTAATAATATAAAAAAATAACACAAATAAGTACATAATTAAAGTTAAGCTGACAATAAAATATATAGGAAGATACTGCAATAAAATATGTCAACCACTCAGCTATCACCTGGTAGATAAATATCTAACAAATCACACTTACCCGTGGCAAATAATTTTTTTAATCCGGCTGAAATCAGTAAAACTTCGAGGTAATGTGAAGAGATGAGCAGAGATCAATCCTCCAATAATGATATCTCCTGGCCTGTAATATTCATACTCAAATTGAGACTGGAGCTCAGTGAGTTTACATTGTGATGGTGATTTTTGCCTCCTCTCCGCATTGGATGACGTTGGGACCATTATAAGCAGATAACAGGCAGGGATGAGCCGTACAGAGGAGGCCATACTGAAGACACAACCTTCACACCGACAGATCTACAGATTCCCATCAGAGAAGTGCTCAGGATCACAGCAATATCTAGCAGTTTATATACTTTATTGGAGAAATATTTAGATCCCTTCAGTGTTCTCTGAAAAAAAATAAAAATAAATAATTATATATATATATATATATATATATATATATATATATATATATATATATATATATATATATATATATATATATATATATATATATATATATTCTATTTTTTTTATTAACCATAAACTTTGAAATAACCATGACTATGTACTGTATATTTGTGAACTTGTTCTTGTTCCAGATGCTACACATATTCGAGGTTACTGTCAGGTCAATTGTGTTTAAGCCATAAAACTTATGCTCATTTTACCCATATACAAAATCTTGGAGCACCACTCAAAGCAATGCATAAATTCCCCCTGTGGTTCAAAGCACAGACCAGGTGTCGGCGCTCAAACAAGCTCATTCAAGCTAGCTGGAACAGACTACCCATCAGAACCCAGCCACCATAGAGATGTAATGATACGGCTTCAGCTTGAGCTCCTCAAACACTAACAGGAAAAAATGAGGACACTCTTGCTTTAGCAGTTTAATGACCTAGTCCCTTTAAGTAGTAGGACAAAGTGAACAGCAGAAGAAAGCGTCGTCTAAAGATGGTGCACAAGAAAGCCCACAAACAGTTTGCTGAAGACAAGCAGACTAAGGACATGGATTGCTGGAACCATGTCCTGTGGTCTGATGAGACCAAAAACTTATTTGGTTCAGATGGTGTCAAGCGTGTGTGGCGGAAACCAGGTGAGGAGTACAAAGACAAGTGTGTTTTGCCTACAGTCAAGCATGGAGGTAGGAGTATCAGGGTCTGGGGCTGCATGAGTGCTGCCGGAACTTGGGAGCTACAGATCATTGAGGGAACCATGAATGGCAACATGTACTGTGACATACTAAAGCAGAGCATGATCCCCTCCCTTCAAAGACTGAGCTGCAGGGCAGTATTCCAACATAACGACCCCAAACACACCTCCAAGACAACCACTGCCTTGCTAAAGAAGCTGAGGGTAAAGGTGATGGACTGGCCAAGCATGTCTCCAGACCTAAACCCTATTGAGCATCTGTGGGACATCCTCAAACAGAAGGTGGAGGAGCGCAAGGTCTCTAACATCCACCAGCTCTGTGATGTCATCATGGAGGAGGGGAAGAGGACTCCAGTGGCAACCAGTGAAGCTCCAGTGAACTCCATGCTCAAGAGGGTTAAGGCAGTGCTGGAAAATAATGGTGGCCACACAAAATATTGACACTTTGGGCCCAATTTGGACATTTTCACTTAGGGGTGTACTCACTTTTGTTGCCAGCGGTTTAGACATTAATGGCTGTGTTGAGTTATTTTGAGGGGACAGCAAATTTACACTGTTATACAAGCTGTACACTCACTACTTTACATTGTAGCAAAGTGTCATTTCTTCAGTGTTGTCACATGAAAAGATAGAAGAAAATATTTACAAAAATGTGACTCATTTTATGGCATTTAGTAAGAAGCATGAAGAATTTTTTAACCACTTCAGCCCCGGAAGATTTGGCTGCTGAATAACCGGGCCATTTTTTGCGATTCGGCACTGCGTCGCTTTAACTGACAATTGTGCGGTCGTGTCACCCAAACAAAATTGACGTCCTTTTTTTACCACAAATAGAGATTTCTTTTGGTGGTATTTGATCATCTTTGCGCTATAAAACAAAAAAAGAGCGACAATTTTGAAAAAAACACAATATTTTGTACTTTTTGCTAAAATAAATATCCCCATTTTTTTTTTAAAAAGCAAATTTCTTTCTCAGCTTAGGCCGATATATATTCTTCTACAATTAATTTCTACATTGGATATGCCATGACGTCTTGCATCTTTATCGATATGATATTGTATTATGTATATATTATATATATCATTTATTCATGTATTTTGATATGTATGATTATGCCCTCGCAGCGTGGTTTTCAGTTGTTGATGATATTAACTAATATATAGTGTATATTTTATAGTACTGTTTGGGGATGAGCCGAACACCCCCCGTTCGGTTCGCACCAGAACCTGCGAACGGACCGAAAATTTGCACGAGCGTTAGAACCCCACTGACGTCTATGGGACTCGAACGTTCGAAATCAAAAGTGCTCATTTTAAAGGCTAATTTGCATGGTATTGTCCTAAAAAGGGTTTGGGGACCCGGGTCCTGCCCCAGGGGACCTGTATCAATGCAAAAAAAACTTTTAAAAACGGATGTTTTTTCGGGAGCAGTGATTTTAATGATGCTTAAAGT
The DNA here is from genome assembly GCA_037952925.1 of Lithobates clamitans. Classification (NCBI taxonomy): domain Eukaryota; kingdom Metazoa; phylum Chordata; class Amphibia; order Anura; family Ranidae; genus Lithobates; species Lithobates clamitans. The sequence goes on along the minus strand of JBBGZY010000588.1, from coordinate 419,320 downwards.
TAAAAAAAAAGTGAAATATTCCTTTAAATATCGTACCTGGGGGGGGGGTCTATAGTATGCCTGTAAAGTGCTGTGTGTTTCCCGTGCTTAGAACAGTCCCTGCACAAAATGTCATTTTTAAAGGAATAAAAGTCATTTAAAACTGCTTGCGGCTTTAATGTAATGTCGAGTCCTGGCAATATGGATGAAAATCATTGAGACAAACAGCATGGGTACCCCCCCTCCAGTCCATTACCAGGCCTTTTGGGTCTTGTATGGATTTTAAAGGGAACCCTGCACCCAAATTAAAAAAAGAAAGGTGTGGGGCCAGCAGGCCCTATATACTCTGAACAGCAGTATACAGGCGGTGCAAACAAGACAGGGACTGTAGGTTTGTTGTTAAGTAGAATCTGTTTGTAATTTTGAACTGGTACATTTTTAACGTGTTTAGCTCCAGCCAAAAAATCTATTTTAAGCTTTTTGCAAAACATAGGGAAGGGTTATCACCCCTGTGACATTTGTTTTGCTGTCTGTGCTCCTCTTCAGAAGATTTCACCTCATTTTTTGTCCCAGTGACAAATGTTTTTTGAAAATTTGGGTTTTTTTCTGAAACAAGGATTGGTGATAAAGCATCAGTGGAAAGGAGAAACGTTTTTCCCATAATAACTCTTACAGGAGAGAACTTCCCTTCCTAGGGGTAGATTTCATCTCACTTCCTGTTGTCTCCTTCCGTTTGCAAGTAGTAGTCATTTGTAAGTTGGATGTTTGAAAGTAGGGGCCTGCCCTATATACTCAGCAGAAATTTGGGCCTTAGGTGTTGTTGTGGCCACAACACTGTAAGCCCTCACAGGGCCCTGCTACGAAATATTAGATCAAGAATAGGGATGAGCCGAACACCCCCCTGTTCGGTTCGCACCAGAACATGCGAACAGGAAAAAAGTTCGCTCGAACACGCAAACACCGTTAAAGTCTTTGGGACACAAACATGAATAATCAAAAATGCTAATTTTAAAGGCTTATATGCAAGTTATTGTCATAAAAAGTGTTTGGGGACCTGGGTCCTGCCCCAGGGGACATGGATCAATGCAAAAAAAAGTTTTAAAAACGGCCGTTTTTTCAGGAGCAGTGATTTTAATAATGCTTAAAGTCAAACAATAAAAGTGTAATATCCCTTTAAATTTCGTACCTGGGGGGTGTCTATAGTATGCCTGTAAAGGGGCGCATGTTTCCCGTGTTTAGAACAGTCTGACAGCAAAATGACATTTCGAAGGAAAAAACTCATTTAAAACTACCGCGGCTATTAATGAATTGCCGGTCCGACAATACACATAAAAGTTCATTGATAAAAACGGCATGGGAATTCCCCACAGGGGAACCCCGAACCAAAATTAAAAAAAAAAAAAATGACGTGGGGGGGTCCCCCTAAATTCCATACCAGGCCCTTCAGGTCTGGTATGGATATTAAGGGGAACCCCGGCCAAAATTTAAAAAAAAAAAATTACGTGGGGTTCCCCCTAAATTCCATACCAGACCCTTCAGGTCTGGTATGGATTTTAAGGGGAACCCCGCGCCAAAAAAAAAAAAAAAAACGGCGTGGGGTTCCCCCAAAAATCCATACCAGACCCTTATCCGAGCACGCAACCTGGCAGGCCGCAGAAAAAGAGGGGGGGACGAGAGTGCGCCCCCCCCCCCCCTGAACCGTACCAGGCCACATGCCCTCAACATTGGGAGGGTGCTTTGGGGTAGCCCCCCAAAACACCTTGTCCCCATGTTGATGAGGACAAGGGCCTCATCCCCACAACCGTGGCCGGTGGTTGTGGGGGTCTGCAGGCGGGGAGCTTATCGGAATCTGGAAGCCCCCTTTAACAAGGGGACCCCCAGATCCCGGCCCCCCCCCTGTGTGAAATGGTAAGGGGGTACTTACCCCTACCATTTCACTAAAAAAGTGTCAAAATAGTTAAAAATGACAAGAGACAGTTTTTGACAATTCCTTTATTTAAATGCTTCTTCTATCTTCCTTCATCTTCTTCATCTTCTGGTTCTTCTGGCTCTTCTGGTTCTTCCTCCGGCGTTCTCGTCCAGCATCTCCTCCGCGGCGTCTTCTATCTTCTTCTCCTCGGGCCGCTCCGCACCCATGGCATGAGGGGAGGCTCCCGCTCTTCTCTTCATCTTCTTCGTCCTCTTCTCTTCTTCATCTTCTTCATCTTCTTCATCTTCATCTTCTCTTCTTAATTTTCTTCTGCGGGCCGCTCTGCATCCATGCATGGAGGGAGGCTCCCGCTGTGTGGCGGTGTCTCCTCGTCTGACGGTTCTTAAATAATGGGGGGCGGGGCCACCCGGTGACCCCGCCCCCCTCTGACGCACGGGACATGACGGGACTTCCCTGTGGCATTCCCCGTGACGTCACAGGGAAGTCCCGTCAAGTCACCGTGCGTCAGAGGGGGGCGGGGTCACCGGGTGGCCCCGCCCCCCCGTTATTTAAGAACCGTCAGGCGAGGAGACGCCGTCACACAGCGGGAGCCTCCCTCCATGCCAGCATGGCTGCGGAGCGGCCCGGAGAAGAAATGAAGAAGAGATGAAGAAGAAGAAGATGAAGAAGAGAAGAGGATGAAGAAGAAGAAGATGAAGAGAAGAGCGGGAGCCTCCCCTCATGCCATGGGTGCGGAGCGGCCCGAGGAGAAGAAGATAGAAGACGCCACGGAGGAGATGCTGGACGAGAACGCCGGAGGAAGAACCAGAAGAGCCAGAAGAACCAGAAGATGAAGAAGATGAAGGAAGATAGAAGAAGCATTTAAATAAAGGAATTGTCAAAAACTGTCTCTTGTCATTTTTAACTATTTTGACACTTTTTTAGTGAAATGGTAGGGGTAAGTACCCCCTTACCATTTCACACAGGGGGGGGCCGGGATCTGGGGGTCCCCTTGTTAAAGGGGGCTTCCAGATTCCGATAAGCTCCCCGCCCGCAGACCCCCACAACCACCGGCCACGGTTGTGGGGATGAGGCCCTTGTCCTCATCAACATGGGGACAAGGTGTTTTGGGGGGCTACCCCAAAGCACCCTCCCAATGTTGAGGGCATGTGGCCTGGTACGGTTCAGGAGGGGGGGGGCCGCACTCTCGTCCCCCCCTCTTTTCATGCGGCCTGCCAGGTTGCGTGCTCGGATAAGGGTCTGGTATGGATTTTTGGGGGAACCCCACGCCGTTTTTGTTTTTTTTTTGGCGCGGGGTTCCCCTTAAAATCCATACCAGACCTGAAGGGTCTGGTATGGAATTTAGGGGGAACCCCACGTAATTTTTTTTTAAAATTTTGGCCGGGGTTCCCCTTAATATCCATACCAGACCTGAAGGGCCTGGTATGGAATTTAGGGGGACCCCCCCACGTCATTTTTTTTTTTTTAATTTTGGTTCGGGGTTTCCCTGTGGGGAATTCCCATGCCGTTTTTATCAATGAACTTTTATGTGTATTGTCGGCAATGCAATAGCCGCGGTAGTTTTAAATGAGTTTTTTCCTTCAAAATGTCATTTTGCTGTCAGACTGTTCTAAACACGGGAAACATGCGCCCCTTTACAGGCATACTATAGACACCCCCCAGGTACGAAATTTAAAGGGATATTACACTTTTATTGTTTGACTTTAAGCATTATTAAAATCACTGCTCCTGAAAAAACGGCCGTTTTTAAAACTTTTTTTTGCATTGATCCATGTCCCCTGGGGCAGGACCCGGGTCCCCAAACACTTTTTATGACAATAACTTGCATATAAGCCTTTAAAATTAGCACTTTTGATTTCTCCCATAGACTTTTAAAGGGTGTTCCGTGGCATTCGAATTTGCCACGAACACCCCAAATTGTTCGGTGTTCGGCGAACTTGCAAACAGCCAATGTTCGAGTCGAACATGTGTTCGACTCGAACTCGAAGCTCATCCCTAATCAAGAATTGTAATTACATGCTCCTGTTAAACAAAAAAAAAAATGGGTCTTAGGCACTGGTGCTGGTGCCACAACACTGCAACCCCTCACAGATACTCTAGTTGGAACGCAGAAACGAGCCCTGCTGCAAAGTATTGCATCAAAAATTGTAATTACATGCCCCTGTTAAACACTGTGCAGAGGTCTCACTACACTAACTTGTAGCTTTAGCTGAACACTGTGAGCAGGATGCACTACACTAACTGTAAATAGTCTAGCTGCCTGACTGTGGTACTAATAGGATAAAAAGAACACCAGCAATTTTCTTCAGGTAGCTGTAAATACTGTAACAAGACAAACCTGCCTGTCAGTAGGAAGATAACAGGAACGGATCTAGCTAAACTGAATACAGTGTATATATATATATATACATACACACAACACCTGGGATGCATATATATACACAATACACTGTACGTGCAGCTAACTCACTGATTGTCCTGCCTAATCTAGCTAACTCAAATGAAATGACACTGTCTCTCTCTCTCTATCTAAGCACGCCGGAACACACTACACAGGGCTGCCGTGCAGGCGGCCTTATATAGTGTGGGGCGTGTTCTAAACCCCCTGAGCCATAATTGGCCAAAGCCACCCTGGCTTTGGCCAATTACAGCTCTCTCTACCGACGGTGCTGTGATTGGCCAAGCATGCGGGTCATAGTGCATGCTTGGCCAATCATCAGCCAGCAATGCACTGCGATGCCGCAGTGAATTATGGGCCGCAACGCGCCGCACGACTTTGGCGTGAACGGCCCATATCGTTCGCAATTCGGCGAACGATCGAACAGCCGATGTTCCAGTCGAACATGGGTTTGACTCGAACACGAAGCTCATCCCTAGTACTGTTCACATAAGTACTTTTTAAATAAGTTTTAAATACATATGACAAGAATTCTTTTTATTTAGATTTACATTAAAGATAGTGCTAATTCTCTATGTTTATTTGTACTGAACACCATTTTAGGATGCTGTTGCTATATAACCCCCTCTGTCTTGTAGATACCTCTTGCTGTGTACTCCATGCTCCTGGTCTGTTATGATGCCATTGGTTCATAGATAGGAGGGGCGGGGGGTTTGAGCCTATATTATCGCTAGAGGAGATGAGGGCGTTACCTGAAGAAGGAGGCCACGCCTCCGAAAATATGTTGTCCTAGAAATTGCATGAAGCTTACGAGAGGAGTCAGCTGCATCACTGTGCATCCCCTCCCTGGCCACGAGTGATGTCAGGCAGCGCCGGCTGGTCCATGCGAGTGCTTTGGGCAGTGTGTGTTACAAGGAAGCAGCCGGTCTGTGCTTACTGGAATACTTTAGCACGCTGCTAGTTGCTGTGAGCTAACTGATCCCTACAGACCAGGAGAGGAGGCTATTATGGAGCTGTTTATGCCATTTAAAGCTGGATGTTTGTGAGTGCAACCCCCGTTTTTTATACACTTATCTTCATCTACTAAATGATAACACATTAGGGCTGGCGTGCGCTCTCTCTTGTTTTTATATATTTTCAGAATCATGCCTACCACCCAGTGGACTTTTGGGAGAGCTGTGTTGCTTGTGCTCATAAGTTTACATACCCTAGCAGAATTTATGATTTCTTGGCCATTTTTCAGAGAATATGAATGATAACACAAAAACTTTTCTTTCACTCATGGTTAGTGTTTGGATGAAGCCATTTATTATCAATCAACTTACTCTTTAAATCATTAAATCATTATGACAACAGAAACTACCCAAATGACCCTGATCAAAAGTTTACATACCCTTGTGATTTTGGCCTGATAACATGCACACAAGTTGACACAAAGGGGTTTAATTGGCTATTAAAGGTAACCATCCTCACCTGTGATCTGTTTACTTGGGATTAGTGTGTGTGTATAAAAGGTCAATGGGTTTCTGGACTCCTGACAGACCCTTGCATCTTTCATCCAGTGCTGCACTGACTTTTCTGGATTCTGAGTCATGGGGAAAGCAAAAGAATTGTCAAAGGATGTGCGGGAAAAGGTAGTTGAACTGTATAAAACAGGAAAGGGATATAAAAAGATATCCAAGGAATTAAGAATGACAATCAGCAGTGTTCAAACTCTAATCAAGAAGTGGAAAATGAGGGGTTCTGTTGAAACCAAACCACGGTCAGGTAGACCAACTAAAGTTTCAGCCACAACTGCCAGGAAAATTGTTCAGGATGCAAAGAAAAATCCACAAATAACTTCAGGTGAAATACAGAACTCTCTGAAAACATGTGGAGCGGCTGTTTCAAGATACACAATAAGGAGGAACTTGAAGAAAGATGGGCTGCATGATCGAGTAACCAGAAGAAAGCCATTTCTACTCAAATGCCAAAAAGCATCCCACTTAAAATGGATTAAACAGCACAGAGACAAGCCTCAAACCTTCTGGCACAAAGTCATTTGGAGTTATGAAACCAAAATTCAGCTTTTTGGCCTACAACTATAAACATTACATTTGGAGAGAAGTCAACAAGGTCTATGATGAAAAGTACACCATTCCTACTGAAACACGGAGGTGTATCGCTGATGTTTTGGGGATGTGTGAGCTACAAAGACACAGGAAATGTGGTCAAAATGTATGGCAAGATGAATGCAGTATGTTATCAAAAAATACTGGAGGAACATTTGCATTCATCAGCCAGGAAGCTGCGCATGGGACGTACTTGGACATTCCAACATGGCAATGATCCAAAACACAAGGCCAAGTCCACCTGTCATTGGCTACAGCAGAATAAAGTGAAGGTTCTGGAGTGGCCATCTCAGTCTCCTGACCTCAATATCATTGAGCCCCTCTGGGGAGATCTCAAATGTGCCGTTCATGCAAGGCAGCCCAAGAATTTACAGGAACTGGAGGCTTTTTGCTAAGAGGAATGGGCAACTTTACCATCTGAGAAGATAAAGAGCCTCATCCACAAATACCACAAAAGACTTCAAGCTGTCATTGATGTTAAAGGGGGCAATACACTTAGGAACTGGGGTGTGTAAACTTTTGATCATGGTCATTTGGGTAGTATCTGTTATGATTATGATTTAAAAAGAGACAACACACAGTTGATTGATAATAAATGGCTTCAGCCAAACACTAACCATGAGTGAAAGAAATGTTTTTGTGTTATCATTCATATTCTCTGAATAATAGCCAAGAAATCATAAATTCTGTCAGGGTATGTAAACTTATGAGCACAACTGTAAAATCCCAATAAAATTTACATTTTTGGTTGTAACGTGACAAAATGTGGAAAATGTCAAGGGGGGTGAATACTTTTTCAAGGCACTGTATATGTGCCCAGGTCACAATTTAATGAATGGGGTTTAGAACCACTTTAAGGCCAGGTTCACACATATGCGGTTCCTGCCTGGGGTCCGGTGCGTCCCTGGTCATTGGTTCAGGTGCAAATCAGGTCCGAATTTTTGCCTGAATTTGCACCTGAATCAGACCCAAACACACACAGGACCCTTTTTGAATGTGGACTGTGGCCACCCCAGAACCTGTGTGAATCGGCACCATTTAGAGACGGTCACACTTGCGCCTATAGTGCAAATTGGATGTGGGGAAATCCACATCCAATTCGTATAAGTGTGAACCGATCCTAAAGGTCACCACTTTAGATTTACAGAGGAGGACTGGTGGTAGAATTACTGCCCATAATCTGATGTTTGTAAGGATACCTCACTCGTGTCAAATGATCGCTGTCTGCGTGTGCGCAGGACCAAAGCACGCGTTCGTCTTAGCGCACAAGCACAGGAGGAGGGGGGGCAATTTATTTTTTTGATTATTAATTCATTCATTTATTTTTTTCTGCTTTTGCTTTTTTTTATTATTATTTTTGATCACTTTTATTGCTGTCACAAGGAATGTAAACAAGAATGTAAACATCCTTGTGACAGCAATAGGCATGTGACAGGTCCTCTTTATGGAGAGATCTGGGATCTATAAGACCCCAAATCCCTCCTCTGCACTTAAAAACAATTCAAAACACCAATATCTGTGTTTCTGAATGCTTTTTAATTTTCAGAAAATAGCGCTGATGGGTTCCTAGTAAACCAGAAGTGATGTCATGTCATCGCTTCCTGGTTACTATTACGAACAGCCGATCAAAGCTGATTCCGGCTTTGCTGCTTGACTGTCGGGCCAGCCAGGGGACACGCTGGCTGATAGCTCAGATCTCCTGGCGTGATGGCAGAACCCAAGAGAGAACGCAGAAGACGGTGGGAGGAGGGCGTTGTCCCTTCCTGCTTCTTGTAATAGCAATCGAGCAGCTGGTGAGCCGCTCTGATTGCTATTACAAGAGACCCGACCACTGGTTCTAAAAAAATGATACTGGGGTGATGCCTGCAACTGCATATCTTCCCGGTATAACCATCGAAAGTCCAGCAATGTATGGGTACATTGCTGGACGGGAAGTGGTTAAAGCAGAGTCCAGGCATTTTATCAACTTCCCCCCTCCCAGGAAGGGAGGGGGGATGAGTCATAAGAGGGCCAATGAAAGCTGCAGGGCTGCAGAGCTGGAGGTGTGACTCTGTGTGTCTGTGTAAATCCAGGAAGGGAACAGGCAGCAGCCTCAGCTGCCCACAGTTAAAATGGCTGCAGCCAGACTCGGTGGAGGGAGATTTCTGCAGCATATTTGGCAAGTACAGAATCACAGTATATATAAAATAATATGCAAAGTGGTTGGAGGGAAGCTTCAGAATGGCAAAGATGTTTGTATTACAAATTATGTGAGCAGACTGCAGTTCCTCTTTAACCGCTTGCTGACCAGCCGCCGTCATTGTACTGCGGCAGGTTGTCACGGCTGCACGAATCGCCGTAGGTGTACGTCGGCTGCTTTAAGAGCTCTAGGGGGGCACGATGTCCACCGGCGACCCGCGATCGCTCCTCAGAGAGCCAGAACGGGGATCTGTCAACGTAAAGAGACAGATTCCCTTTCTGACAGGAGAGTGGAGAGAGATGGAGTGGAGAGAGATCTGCTGTTCTTAGTGATTAGGAACAGCGATCTCTCTCCTCCTCCGGTCAGTCCCCTCCCCCCCACAGTTAGAAACACCTCCCTAGGGAACACTGAACCCCTTGATCGCCCCTAGTGTTAACCCCTTCCCTGCCAGTGACACTTATACAGTAATCAGTGGCTATCTTTAGCTCTGATCGCTGTATAAATGTCACTGGTCCCAAAAATGTGTCAAAAGTGTCCAATGTGTCCGCCGCAATGTCTCAGTCCTGCTAAAAGTCGCTGATCACCGCCATTACTAGTAAAAAAATCATTTATAATAAAAATGCCATAAATCTATTCCCTATTTTGTAGACGCGATAACTTTTGCGCAAAGCAATCAATATACGCTTATTGCAATTTTTTTTTACCAAAAATATGTAGAAGAATACATATCGGCCTGAAACTGATAAAGACATTTTTTTTTGGGGGGGGGGCGGGGGATATTTATTATAGCAAAAAGTTAACCGCTTGCCGACCGCCGCACGAACATTTACGTTGGCAGAATGGCACAGACAGGCAAATGGGCATACAGGTACGTCCCTTTAAATTTGCCGCTGTGTGGCCGCGAGCTCCGTGAGTGTGATCGCGGGTCCCGCAGACTCGATATCCGCAGGGATACCCGCGATCGTCTCACGGAGAGGAAGAACGGGAAAATGCTGATGTAAACAAGCATCTCCCCGTTCTGCCTAGTGACAGGACACTGATCATAGCTCCCTGTAATCGGGAGCGGTGATCAGTGATGTGTCACATATAGCCCCTCCCCCCCACAGTTATAATCACTCCCTAGGACACACTTAATCCCTGCAGCGCCCCCTAGTGGTTAACCCCTTCACTGCCAGTCACATTTACACAGTAATCGATGCATTTTTAATCGCACTGATCACTGTATAAATGTCACTGGTCCCAAAATAGTGCCAAAATTGTCCGATGTGTCCGCCGCATTGTCTCAGTCCCGCTAAAAATCGCAGATCACCGCCATTAATAGTAAAAAAAAAGAATTTATAATATAAATGCCATAAATCTATCCCCTATTTTGTAGATGCGATAACTTTTGCGCAAACCAATGCAGTTTTTTTTTTACCGAAAATATGTAGAAGAATACATATTGGCCTAAACTGATAAAGAATTTTTTTTTTTTTTTTTGGGGGGGGGGATATTTATTATAGCAAAAGGTAAAAAAAAATTTTTTTTTCAAAATTGTCGCTATTTTTTTGTTTATAGCACAAAAAATAAAAACCGCAGAGGTGATCAAATGTCACCAAAAGAAAGCTCTATTTGTGGGGAAAAAAAGGATGTCAATTTTGTTTGGGTACAACATCGCACGACTGCGGAACCTTCAGTGAAAGCGACGCAGTGCCGTATCGCAAAAAATGGCCCAGTCCTTAAGGGGGTACATCCTTCCGGTCCTTAAGTGGTTAATGTTCGTAGTCATGGCCACAGGTGATTCTTTTTTTCTTTCGTTAGGGCTACATTTTGACCATGCTTTCACATGCTCGTCACATCAATCAATCTATTAAAAAATAAAACGACTTTATCAAAGTCATTGTGTTTTTCCATAACCTTTGTCTTTTCTTTGACACCGTCCTCTGTGTATGGATACAACAACTACTGTGTACTGATAGAATGATCCCGGTGAGGATGGGGGGGCAGTCTGCCAGCTGCTCATACAATTCTATTCTCGGATCAGATTATACAGATAGACAGGAGACATCCCTCTGTGATTTTACATGAGAAAGTTTACAGAAAAGGACATTTCTGATCAAACTGATATCATTATTATTAACCAGTTCAGCTCCAGATCCATTTCCCCAAATCAGTAATAATCCTATTAGCTCAACAGTAATAATAAAATAAAGGAAAGGGCCCTAGAGGGGGATGTTTATGGTGTTTAACCACTTACTTACCTACCAGGTAGGATTGGGATGTTCGGTCTGTGCTTTTCCATCTGGCTGCTCAAACACTCTGGTTTTGAGCCTAGATTCCCATTCCCCCTCATACCTGACCATTCAAGGATATATTCTTGAACATTCACCATAGGTCCTTAGCCTTCTGGACACCCAACCTGCACACAGACACCGCACCTGGTCTGGGAATACAAACGCATCAAGAAAACGCCCAAATATGCCCGATTCGCGTGACAAAAAAGGGTCCAGAACTTGTTTGGGCTTCAGGCGTAGGGTTTCAGGCGACTTGGAGTGGAGATGTGAACCATCTCCATAGAGAATAATGTATTTTTTCCCCCTCCAGTGTTTTGTAGCTTCAGGCTTCAAGCTACAAAACGCTCAGGTGTGAATGGGGCCTAAGACGGAGGTGGTCCACCGAGTTGTATTCTAGGAGAGGGTATTTATGGGACAGATGCCATGTTTTTTGGGTTCATTCCGCCTCGTGGCCCTCCTGGCCTAGAGGCATGTGTCAGTGAGTTCTACCTCGTAGCCCTCCAGCCTGGAGGGTTGCGTTGCTACAGCCGGGCGGGTAGACTCAGAAGCCTGTCTGGGGCCGGCTATTGCTGGGATGGTCCTGTGCTGTCTGTCCTGCGGGAAGAAGCCGGACAATCGGGAAGATCAAGGGGAGGACCCATCTTGGAAGGGACCCTGCGAGGCTGGTCTTAAGAAGGGCCTGCTGATTCGATTGGAGGACGTATCCTAAACGACTCTACCGCCTAAGGCCCCACTCACATCTGAGCTTGGCGTTTTCAGGCAGAAAATTGCGCAATTTCACCGTGATTTTGCGGCATTTTTTACCACGATTTGCTGCATTTTTTACAGCGATTTTGTGCAGGGCAAAAGGTCACCAATGTAAAAAGCAGAAAAACGCCCAAATCTTCCCCATTCACGTGACAAAAAAAAGGATCCAGAACTTGTTTGAGCTTCAGGCGTAGGGCTTCAGGCGTTTTGGAGTGGAGATGTGAACCATCTCCCTAGAGAATAATTGATTTTTTCCCCTCCAGCATTTTGTAGCTTCAGGCTTCAAGCTACAAAATGCTCAGGTGTGAATGGAGCCTAGGGTGCGGTGACCCTCAGAGCAATTGGTGGCATTTTCCCTCTGGCACTTTTTGACATAGCCTAGGGGACTTTTTTGAATTAACCTTCAAGTAGACACTGCCGGTGAGACATCCATGAAGCTGCTTTTAATGATATGAATACTTATGTATTGTTAGTGTAGCGCTGATAGACTTTTCAATCTACCGCTTGTAGGTAAATTTAGTGGGTCATCTGTTCTGTACATAGTTCAGATTTAGTTTATTGTCAGATTTAGCCTCTGTTCCAGCCCGGCTGTGTTGCGTGTAGTTTCACACTGAGCCTGTGGGTGTCATTGTCACTATGGGTCGGTGTTTTAAAAGCAACAGGCTGAAGTGTATGAGTGCTCTTCTGTCCCGGAGATAACTCGGCGGAGGTGGTCCTCCAAGTTGCATTCTGGGAGAGGGTATTTATGGGACAGACGCCATGTTTTGGGGTTCGTTCCGCCTCGTGGCCCTCCTGGCCTAGAGGTATGTGTCAGTGAGTTCTACTTCGTAGCCCTCCAGCCTGGAGGGTTGCGTTGCTACAGCCGGGCGGGTAGACTCAGAAGCCTGTCTGGGGCCGGCTATTGCTGGGATGGTCCTGTGCTGTCTGTCCTATGGGAAGAAGCCGGGCAATTGAGAAGATCCAGGGGAGCACCCATCTTGGAAGGGACCATGCAGGGCTGGTCTTAAGAAGGGCCTGGTGATTCGATTGGAGGACGCATCCTAAACTACTCTACCGCCCAAGTACTGCCGGGTCGGCTTAAAGGTTCTGGTACTGTGTTTACTGTTCATCGAAAACCACTACATCCTGTGAAAGAGAATCGTAGGGATTTTATTTCACTCAAGTCCGTGGCAGAGACTTTTTGTTCGTGCTGCGTACCAGCTGCTAGGTTGGCGAGGGAGACCTATTCGGGCGGGCAAAGATTTAACCCTGAGAAGAAAAGTATATTCATCCTAAAGATTTCAATTCCTTAGTGCTACATCAAGAAAAAAGTATTTGAACTTCCCTGCAACTCTTCTTCTACCTCTTTCCTGCTACTTCTTCTAGTTATCTCCCATTAAAGCATTGAAAAAGAATACTCAAGTGACTGGTGCCTACACTGTCTGGTAGTGAGCTCAGCGGGACCCTAGACCCGGTACTGGTGAAATTACAGGTAAAAAGGTGACGGTAACAGCCCGTTACAAATCAGCAGCTCCACCGTGAGTTAGTGCTACATTAGTATATTGGAAATGCTAATTCTCACTCAATGAACCCTAAAGAAGGATTCTCTGAAACGCGTCGGTTCAGTGAGACCTACCCACTTCCATTGACGGTCCTTTTTCCATTGTATTCCTATTTGTATCCATATTTATATTCATCCTATTATATGTGTACATTGTATGTTTTTGTTTTGATTTGTATATATTTTTCTTTGTCATGTAATAAAATTATAAAAATAAAATTATTCTTTTTACTTATATTGTACCAATTGTGTACCTTTAAAATCCCGCTCTGGGGGAACCATTGCTCCTAACCACTTGGTTACTGGGCAATTAAATCCCCCTCCTATCCAGACCAATTCTCAGCTTTCAGCGCTGATGCACTTTGAATGACAATTGCGCGGTCATACAACACTGTACCCAAATTACATTTTTATCATTTTTTTTTCCCATAAATAGAGCTTTTTTTTGGCGGTATTGCATCACCTCTGCGGTTTTTATTTTTTTGTTAAAAAAATTTAAAAAGACCAAATTTAAAAAAAAAAAAAATTATATTTTTTTATATTTTGGTATAAAATTTTGCAAACAGGTAATTTTTCTCCTTCATTGATGTACGCTGATGAGGCGGCACTGATGGGCACTGATAGGTGACAGTGATGGGCACTGATCAGCACTGGTTGGTTACACTGATAGGCAGCACTGTTAGGTGGCACTGATTGGCACCACTGGTGGGCATTGGTGGGAACTGTGGGCACTGACAGGTGGCAATGGCAGGTGGCACTGGCAGGGGGCACTGGCAGGGGATACTGGTGGGCACAGATGAGGCAGAATTGCCTCTTCCTATTTGGGGACCGATGTCCTCTGCACATAAGCCGGTGATTGGCTTTTATTTCTCATGCTATCAGCGTGAGGAGAAAAAAAAGCGATTACCGAACTTTTGTTTACATCATGTGATCAGCTGTCATTAGCTGACAGCTGATCACGTGGTAAGGGGCCGGGATCGGATCTGTGATCACCCGAGTCTCAGTGACTTGGTAATCGCAGCGCGCGCTGTGATCGCGGGGAGCGTGCAAAGGGGAGGCCGTCATAGGACGGCCTCCTGGAAATTCAGGTCCGCGCTGTGGCCGTCATTCGGCTATAGCCCGGACGCCAAGTGGTTAAAGAAGCCCTGTCACCAGAAAACGCTAGAAAAAACATAGGAAACAAGGATTTTAACCACTTCAGCCCCGGAAAGGTTTACTCCCCTTTATGACCAGGTCATTTGTTTTGCGATACGGCACTGCGTTACTTTAACTGACAATTGTGCGGTCGTGCGACGCTGTACCCAAATAAAGTTGATTTTGGAGTCAAATGAAAATTCTTTTGGTGGTATTTGTTCACTATTCACGCAACTACATGGCAAATGAGGTTCAATGTAGAAAAATGTAAAATAATGCATTTGGGTGGCGAAAATATGAATGCAATCTATACACTGGGGGGAGAACCTCTGGGGGAATCTAGGATGGAAAAGGACCTGGGGGTCCTAGTAGATGATAAGCTCAGCTAAGGCATGCAATGCCAAGCTGCTGCTAATAAAGCAAACAGAATATTGGCATTAAAAGGGGGATCAACTCCAGAGATAAAACGATAATTCTCCCGCTCTACAAGACTCTGGTCCGCCCCCACCTGGAGTATGCTGTCCAGTTCTGGGCACCAGTCCTCAGGAAGGATGTACTGGAAATGGAGCGAGTACAAAGAAGGGCAACAAAGCTAATAAATGGTCTGGAGGATATTAGTTATGAGGAAAGGTTGCGAGCACTGAACTTATTCTCTCTGGAGAAGAGACGCTTGAGAGGGGATATGATTTCAATATACAAATACCGTACTGGTGACCCCACAATAGGGATAAAACTTTTTTGCAGAAGGGAGTTTAACAAGACTCGTGACCACTCATTAAAATTATAAGAAAAGAGGTTTAACCTTAAACTACGTAGAGGGTTCTTTACTGTAAGAGTGGCAAGGATGTGGAATTCCCTTCCACAGGCGGTGGTCTCAGCGGGGAGCATTGATAGCTTCAAGAAACTATTAGATAATCACCTGAATGACCACAATATACAGGGATATACAATGTAATACTGACACATAATCACACACATAGGCTGGACTTGATGGACTTGTGTCTTTTTTCAACCTCACCTATGTAACCTCTGCGTTTTTTGTTTTTTTTTTGCACTATAAAAAAGACCAATAATTTAAAAAAAGAAAAACAATATTTTTTACTTTCTGCTATACAACATATCCAATAAAAACATGTAAAAAATCTAATTTCTTTATCAATTTAGGTCAATGTGCATTCTGCTACATATTTTTGGTTAAAAAAAATCAATATATTGATTGGTTTCTGCAAAAGTTATACAACAGGGATCTCCAAACAAGGGGCCAGTTAACTGTAGGGGGGCCGGACTGTGGCCAATGGGAGTGGAAAAGGTCCCATCCTCACTGGGGGGAAAAAGAATGCCCTATCTGTGGAGTGAGTGGGAGGAATTGTACCCCATAGTTGGTGTTATTAGGAGGAATATTGCCCCATCATTGAGGTCAGTGGGAGGAATAGTGCCCCATTATTGTTGTCATTGGGAGGAATAGTGCCCCATCATTGAGGTCAGTGGGAGGAATAGTGCCCCATCGTTGGTGTAATTGGGAGGAATTGTGCCTCTTCCTTGAGATCAGTGGGAGAAATCGTGCCCCATTATTGGTGTTGTTAAGAGGAATTGTGCCTCTTTATTGGGGTCAGTGGAGGAGGGAATTATGCCCCGTCGTTGGTTTCAGTGGATAAACGAGTGACCCAAGGGCCGGATAAAAGCAAGCAAAGAGCCACATCCGGCCCCCGGGCCGCAGTTGTGAGACCAATGGTCTACAAACTATAGGGTATTTTCATGGAATTTGTATTTATTTATTTACTATTAATGACGGCTATATAATGACTTATAGCGGGACTGCGACATTGCAGTGGACAAATCGGACACTAACTGACTGCCAGAACTTGGCTCAGCCCTTCCTTCTCTGAGCTGGCTGCTCAGCTGTCGGCTAATTGCCAGCTCCTATCTCTCCACTGACTCACCTGTTGATGATATCCTGCTTGTCAGTCCTGCCTACTTAAGCAATCCAGTCCAGATGATCTCTGCCTTCACCTTGGTCACATCTCTAGAGACACTCTCCTGTGTTTCTGTTAAAGACTTGCTTGGCTGACATTTCTTCTGGCTCCAGATCCTGCTTGCTGTTCTACTACGCTCATCTCTGGCTCCCTGATGTTTTGGCTTGTCTGACTATCCGTTCCGGTTCCTGAATTTTGGTTATGTTTTGACTATGGTTACCTTTTTTTTATTCTTATTAAACAAGTATGATTTAACTGTACTTCTGTCTCATCGTTTCTGACACTGACACTTTTATTGGGACCAGTGACACTAATATAGTGATCAGTGCTTAAAATATGCACTGTCACTGTACTAATTACACTGGCAGTGAAGGGGTTACCATCTAGGGTGATCAAAGGGTTAAATGTGTTTCTAGGGAGTGCTTGCTAATAGGGATGAGCCGAACACCCCCCCCCCCCCGGTTCGGTTCGCACCAGAACATACTGAACAGGCAAAAAATTTGGCAGAACACACGAACACCGTTAAAGTCTATGGGACACGAACATGAATAATCAAAAGTGTTCATTTTAAAGGCTTATATGCAAGTTATTGTCATAAAAAGTGTTTGGGGACCTGGGTCCTGCCCCAGGGGACATTTTTTTTTTAAACGGCCATTTTTTTGGGAGCAGTGATTTTTTTTTAATGCTTAACATGAAACAATAATAATGGAATACTCCTTTAAATATTGTACCTGGGAGGTGTATATAGTATTCCTGTAAAGCGGCGCAATTTTTCCCATGTTTAGAACAGTACCACAGCAAATTGACATTTCTAAAAGAAAAATTGTCCTTTAAAACTGATTGCGGCTGTAATGAATTGTCGGGTCCTGGCAATACAGATAAAACTCATTAAAAAAAGAGCATGGGATCCCCCCCCCCCCCCCCCCCGTCCATTACCAGGCCCTTTGGGTCTGGTATGAATATTAAGGGGAACCCCGAACCAAAATTTACCCTGCGCCAAATTTTTTTTTAAAATGGTGTAGGGGTCTCCCCCAAAATCCATACCAGACCCTTCAGGTTAACTGAAGGGTCGTGGTCAGTCCCATAAGTGCAGTTCAAGCTGGCGAGGTGGCAAGCACAAGTAGTGTCCCACTGCCACCAAGAAGACGAACACAGGCCCGTCGCACCCATAGTGCCCTTCCTGCTGCATTCGCCAATCCGAATTGGGAACCCACCACTTCTGCAGCACCCGTACTTCCCCCATTTACTGGCCAACCCGGAATTCAGGTGGAAACAGTTGATTTTACGTCACTTGATTTTTATTCGCTGTTTTTCACTGAAGATCTCTATAGATCTATTGTGGACCAAAGCAATTTGTATGCTGGTCAACACATCGCCGCTAATCCCCAGTCCTCCCTTGCCAGAGATTGGAAACCAATTACGGAATTTAAGATCTTTCTGGGCCTTTCCCTCGACATGGGCATAAATAAAAAGAGTGAGTTGCGGTCATATTGGCCCACTGACCCAATTCACCATATGCCCTTATCCTCTGCTTCCATGACCAGGGCACGATACGAGCAGATCTTGCAATTCATGCACTTCAACAACAATGAACTCTGTTGTCCTCATGGAGACCCTGGATATGATCGGCTCTACAAAATTCGGCCCCTCGTAAACCACTTCAACCAACGTTTTGCAGACTTGTTTACTCCCCATCAAGTTGTCTGCGTTGATGAGTCCCTGATTAAGTTTTCTGGCTGCTTGCCATTCAAACAGTATCTTCCTAGCAAGCGTGCCAGATACGGGGTCAGGATGTATAAGCTCTGTGACAGGGCCCCAGGCTATACATGTAGTTTTATGGTTTACGAGGGAAAAGATAGTCACGTAGAGCCGATAAACTGCCCTGACTACATAGGAAGCGCTGGCAAGATAGTGTGGGACTTGGTGTCACCCTTATTCGGAAAGGGGTACCACTTGTACGTGGACTATTATTACACAAGCGTGCCACTTTTTAGTCACTTGTTTGATCAGCAGATTGGAGCATGTGGCACCGTGGGACCTAATTGCCAGGGGTTACCCCAGAGGCTTGAAGATTCCCGTCTTAGGCTGGGGGAGAGAGCCTGCTTGCAGTGTAATAACTTGCTCGCTATGAAGTGGAGGGATAATAAGAATGTTTTCGTTCTTACCTCCCTTCATGCAAACACGACGACCAAAATTCCTACAGCGACTGGTGTTGTGGAGAAACCCCTCTGTGTCCAAGAATACAACCTTAACATGGGAGGGGTGGACCTCAACGACCAGTTGTTGGAGCCGTAGCTAATTACCCATAAGGCCAGACGCTGGTACAAGAAAGTGTCTGTTTATTTATTTCAATTGGCTTTGCTGAACGCTCATGTGCTATACAGAGCTTCAGGACGGACTGGATCCTTCCTTAAATTCCATGAAGAGATCGTCAGAGCCCTTCTGTTTCCAGACGGTGCTCTACCTCACCATCCCCAACCAAATAAACCGGC
The DNA here is from genome assembly GCA_037952925.1 of Lithobates clamitans. Taxonomy (NCBI): domain Eukaryota; kingdom Metazoa; phylum Chordata; class Amphibia; order Anura; family Ranidae; genus Lithobates; species Lithobates clamitans. The sequence continues at coordinate 400,564 of JBBGZY010000588.1, read as the reverse complement.
TGCATGAGAGGCATTTTCCTTATGTCCTCCCGAGTACCCCTACCCAACGAGCCCCCCAAAGAAGATGTCGTGTCTGTAGAAAGCGCGGATTTAGGTGTGACACCCGCTATTATTGTCCCTCCTGTCCTGACAATCCTGGTCTTTGCATTGGTGAATGTTTTGAACACTACCATACACTAGTGGAGTATTAGCATAGGGTACAGCACTGCACAGACTAGACACACTTTCACAGAGTCTCCCAAGATGCCATCGCATTTTGAGAGACCTGAACCTGGAACCGTTACAGTTACAGTTACAAATAAAAGTGTACAAAAAAAAAGTAAAAAATAAAAAAAACAAAAAAAATATAAAATAAAAAAAACAAAAATAGTTGTCGTTTTATTGTTCTCTCTCTTCATATTCTCTCTTTATTGTTCTGCTCTTTTTTACTGTATTCTATTCTGCAAAGTTTTATTGTGTTTTATTGTTAACCATTTTTTTGTTTTCAGGTACGCCATTCAGCTGCAGTGCGGATTTATTTATCTTGACAGCAACAGCGTTTGCTCTCACGATACATAAAGCCGTGACTCTAGCGCTGTCGGAGGTGATTTCACCACCACAGTTAAAAAAAAGAGCATATATGCCGAAGCATGGGGGCAGCAGGGGTGAAGGATCGATTTGCTCCTAACTTTTGGGGCAGATACCCCCATGCTTCGGTATATATATATATTTTAGGCACAGGTTGCGTTAAAAAATGTTTTTTTTTTTACTATGTTTTTTTTGTATTTGCTTTGCAGGTATGGTAAGTCTTACTGTTATACTGTAATGTTACTTTGTTTTATTGTTAACCATCATTTGCTTAGCAGGTACGCCATTCAGTTGCAGCGCAGATTTATTTATCTTGACAGCAACAGCGTTTGCTCCCACGATACATAAAGCCGTGACTCCAGCGCTGTAGGAGGTGATTTCGCCACCACAGTTAAAAACAAAATGGTGCATGTATGCCCATCATTAGAAGTGGGTGGATGAAGGGAGGTATTCTAATGGTGGGCATACCCACCGATCAATCTCTTTTTTTCGTTCAGCCCACAGGCTGCATGAAAAAAAAGATTACAATATATGCCCAACAAGGACCAGCAACGTACTGGTATGTTGCTGGACTTTGAGTGGTTATACCAAAATGATGCCTGCGGGTTTAGGTATCATCTTGGTATCATTCTTTTCAGCCAGCAGTCGGCTTTCATGTAAAAGCAATCCTAGCAGCTAATTAGCCTCTAGACTGCTTTTACAAGCAGTGGGAGGGAATGTCCCCCCCACCGTCTTCCATGGTTTTCTCTGGCTCTCCTGTCCCAACAGGGAACCCGAGAATGCAGCCGGTGGTTCCGCCAGCTGACCATAGAACTGATCAGAGATCAGAAGGGCTCCAATCATCTCTATGGCCTAAGAAATCAGAAGCTACGAGCATTTCATGACTTAGATTTCGCCGGATATAAACAGCTCCATTGGGAAATTGGGAAAGCATTTTATCACACCGATCTTGGTGTGGTCAGATGCTTTGAGGGCAGAGGAGAGATCTAGGTTCAAATAGACCCCATTTTTTTTCAAAAAAGAATACCTGTCACTACCTATTGCTATCATAGGGGATATTTACATTCCCTGAGATAACAATAAAAATGATTTAAAAAAATGAAAGGAACAGTTTAAAAATAAAATAAAAAAGCAAAATAAATAATTAAAAAAAAAAAAAAAGCACCCCCCCCTCCGCTCTCGCGCAAAGGTGAACGCAAGCGTCGGTCTGGCATCATATGTAAACAGCAATTGCACCATGCATGTGAGTTATCACCACGAAGGTCAGATCGAGGGCAGTCATTTTAGCAGTAGACCTCCTCCATAAATCTAAAGTGGTAACCTGTAAAGGCTTTTAAAAATGTATGGAGTTTGTCGCCGCTGCACGTTTGTGAGCAATTTTAAAGCATGTCATGTTTGGTATCCATGTTCTCGGCCTAAGATCATCTTTTTTATTTGATCAAACATTTGGGCAATATAGTGTGTTTTAGTGCATTCAAATTTAAAAAAGTGTTTTTTTTTTTTAAATGCATTTAAAAAAATCGCTGCACAAATACTGTGTGAAAAATAAAAATGAAACACCCACCATTTTAATCTGTAGGGCATTTGCTTTAAAAAAAATATATAATGTTTGGGTGTTCAAAGTAATTTTCTTGCAAAAAAAAAAATTTTTTCATGTAAACAAAAAGTGTCAGAAAGGGCTTTGTCTTCAAGTGGTTAGAAGAGTGGGTGATGTGTGACATAAGCTTCTAAATGTTGTGCATAAAATGCCAGGACAGTTCAAAACCCCCCCAAATGACCCCATTTTGGAAAGTAGACACCCCAAGCTATTTGCTGAGAGGCATGTCGAGTCCATGGAATATTTTATATTTTGACACAAGTTGCGGGAAAATTACAAACTTTTTTTTTTGCACAAAGTTGTCACTAAATGATATATTGCTCAAACATGGCATGGGAATATGTGAAATTACACCACAAAATACATTCTGTTGCTCCTCATTTGTTTTTGAAAATTAAGAAAGAAAAGAGAAATGTATTTTATTTTTATTTTTTCAATTTTCCAAACTTTGTGACAAAAAGCAAGATCTGCAAAATACTCAACATGCCTCTCAGCAGATAGCTTGGGGTGTCTACTTTCCAAAATGGTGTCATGGGGGGGGGGGGGTTGTGCCATCTTTTTATGGCTTTTTAAAACTGTGATAGGCAGTGAGGAGTGAAATCAAAAATTTACGCCCTTAGATATCCTAAAGGCGGTGCTTGGTTTTTGGGGCCCCATACGCGGCTAGGCTCCCAAAAAATCCCACACATGTGGTATCCCCGTACTCAAGAAAAGAAGCATAATTTATTTTGGGGTGTAATTCCACATATACCCATGCCATATGTGAGCAATATATCATTTAGTGACAACTTTGTGCAAAAAAAAAAAAGTTTGTCATTTTCCCTCAATTTGTGGCAAAATATAAAATTCCATGCACTCAACATGCCTCTCAGCAAATAGCTTGGGGTGTCTACTTTCCAAAATGGGGCCATTTGGGGGGGTTTTGTGCCATCTTGGCATTTTATGGCCTTTAAAACTGTGATAGGTAGTGAGGAGTGAAATCAAAAATTTACGCCCTTAGGAATTCTGAAGGCGGTGCTTGGTTTATGGGGCCCCGTACGTGGCTAGGCTCCCAAAAAGTCCCACACATGTGGTATCCCCATACTCAGGAGAAGCAGAAAAATGTATTTTGGGGTGCAATTCCACATATAACAATGGCCTGTGTGAGCAATATATCATTTAGTGACAACTTTTTGTAAATTTTTTTTTTGTTTTGTTTTTTGATTATTCAATCACTTGTGACAAAAAAATAAAATATTCAATTGGCTCAACATGCCTCTTAGCAATTTCCTTAGGGTGTCTACTTTCTAAAATGGGGTCATTTGGGGGGGGTTTGTACTGCCCTGCCATTTTAGCACCTCAAGAAATGACATAGGCAGTCATAAACTAAAAGCTGTGTAAATTCCAGAAAATGTACCCTAGTTTGTGGACGCTATAACTTTTGTGCAAACCAATAAATATACGCTTATTGACATTTTTTTTTACCAAAGACATGTGGCTGAATACATTTTGGCCCAAATGTATGTCTAAAATTGAGTTTATTGGATTTTTCTTATAACAAAAAGTAAAAATTATTGTGCCGGGAACAAGGCGGCGGGCCGCGGCCAACTTATCGATAACAGGGGACAAAAAGGGGGCCACAGCAGCACCTCCTCCAGTGCCTCCAGCCCAACCACAAGGAGTCCAGTGAAAACAAAAGCCTGCAAGCACTCTCCACCCAGACACCCAGTGGCACCAGACATGGAGGTGAGTGAACACCAGACATCCCAAGGAGCCACCTCAGTATCAGACCCCATATCAGCTTTCCCCATTACAGGACAGCCTGTGTCAGATACTGTGCTGAAGGATATGATGTTGTCACACAGGGCATCCCTGCAGGCTGACTTAGTGTCCACTGTAAAACAGTGCCAAGTGGAAGTGCAGGTTTTAGGAGGTAGAATAGATCATGTGGGACACACCATCGGGGAATACTCTGCATCCTTTAATACTCTAGTGGATTCCCATAATGCACAAAATGAACATATTACATGGTTAAAAGACAAGATTTCTGACGTGGAAAACAGATCCAGGAGAAATAACATCAAAATCAAAGGCATCCCTGAGTCTGTGCCACCCAACCAAGTGCAACAATTGTACTGAGCCTATTTTCCTCAGCGCCAGCACTGTCAGCACAAGATCTAATGATTGATCGGATCCACAGATTGCCTAAACCATCTTTTTTTGGCTGCGGATGTGCCTAGGGATGTCCTTTTAAGAGTACATTTTTACCATGTGAAGGAATTACTGATGACATCATTCCGGAAAGCTGAGCAACTACCAGATGTATATGCGACAATTCAGCTCCTACCTGATTTATCCAGACACACCCTTCAATGCCGCCAAAACCTGGCAACAATAACTAAAGCGCTAAGAAACCATCGGATTCTACATAAATGGAAATACCTTTCTACAATTTCAATTATCCACAATGGAGTAACAACCACAATGTCAACACTAAAAGAAGGTCTGGCCGCCTTACGCCAATGGGGCATACTTCCTGAATCTTCATCCGCACCAACCTAACCAATACCGCCGATGACTGTGGAACCGGAATGGCAGGTGGTATCACACAGAAGGAATACTAAAAAACATGGTAGAGGAACATAGCTCTTCCACATATCACCCAACCGAGCACAACCCCCCGGATTGAGGAAAGTTATCCATACCTTCCTTCCCCCCTACATCAGTTGCATTTATTGCACTCGGATCTAACAAAGGATCCTCTTTTTTACTGTTACCTATGTTCAGGTTACTGTTTGTTGTACTATTTTATTTCTCTCTCCCCCTATACGGTATACAGCACGTTGGAAAACACCCGATAATCGCTTCTGGATATAATCTCCACCCAAAGACGAAAACGGGCAAGGAGGAGCACACCAGCGAACACCATAAACTCGCCGTATCGGTGAGTAGCAGCACCACATCATCACACACATCCTTGACATTACAACATGATTTTCACTTGCCTGTCACTCAATGCTAGGGCCCTAAACCACCCCGCTAAATGTTTCTCTATGTGGAAGGAAGCACGCAAGCACAAAGCTGACATACTCAGCATCCAGAGAAAAACATTTTCAAGCCTCCAGCATAAACAAATGCTCCCATAAAGACTATCCCGACATGTATCTGGCATGTGCCCAGGAAAAGAAAAAAGGCGTTCTTCTAGCAATTCAGAACAACCCTTGCTTTTCATCTAAAGGAATCCATCTTGGACCCACAAGCCAGGTTCATCATTATTACCTGTGACATCAACGCACAACCATATACATTGGTGGCATTATATGCACCAAACTCTCACCAACTTAGATTCTTACGAACACTCTTTAAACGCATCGCCTCTGTGAAATACAGACAACTTTTGATATGTGGGGACTTTAACTTGACAACAGAACCCTAACCAAGACAACAGCTCTCAGGTGACAGGCCGTAATGCCTCATTACGTCAACTGCTTGCTATTCAAATTCAAATGTATTCTATTCGAAAATTCAAATTTCAGAAGATGGTTATATTCTTTCTATTCTATTCTATGCTGTTGTTTTTTTCTATACTATTCTGTTATTTTGTATTCTAATCTATTGTTTTCTATTCTATTCAAATTCAAATTGATTCTATTTGAATATTTGGGAAATGGTTATATTTTTTCTATTATATTCTATTGTTTTTCTAATTCTATTAATTTCTATTCTATTATAGTCTATTCTATTCTTTTTTCTATTCTATTCTATTCTATTTTTTATTCCTCTCTTTTCTTATGTATTCAAATTTGAATTTATTTTAATTGAAATTTGAATTTCAGATGGTTATAGTCTTTTTATTTTATTAAATTCTTATTTTATTCTTTTCGATTCTATTCTTTTCTGTTCTTCTATTTTCTATTCTGTTCTGTTGTACGCTATTATATTCTATTCTTTATTTTATGTTATATTCTTTTCTATTTTTTTATATTATATTTCTTTATTTTCTATTCTATTTTAGTCTCTTTGGAAATTATTCAAATTTGAAAACTGTTTGAATTCGAGTTCAAAAACTATTCAAATTCAAAAACGATTTGAATTGATTCGAAAACTATTCGAATCTATTCAAATTTGAATTCCATCCAAATTTTTTTTTCTTTTTTTTCAGATTCGTTAAAATTTGGTAATGTTGTAATTTGAAGATTCAAATACATTCGAATTCCTGAAAAACGTCATATGACAGCCTCCCGTGCATGAGCTGCCTGCGCGGTTCCTGTGGGGTGCACGCGGCACTCTCTGTGATCAACGGGTCTATTAGGCTCAGCTGATCACGGATCAGAGTAAGGGGCTGATCCCGGCCCCTTACCACATTATCAGCTGTCAGCCAATGACAGCTGATCACGTGATGTAAACAGAACATTGGTAATCTTTTTTCCCCCCTCACGCTGTTAGCATGAAGGAAAAAAAGCCGTTTACCAGCTTCTGTCAGAGGGACATCGGTCCCTCACACAGAGAGCCGCGGCTGCCTCATCTGTGCCCACCAGTGCCACCTGCCAGTGCCCAACAGTGCCACCTATCAATGCCCATCAGTGCTGCCAATCAATGCCCATCAGTGCCTCATCATCAGTGCTACCAATCAGTTCTGCCTATCAGTGCCCATCGGTGCCACCCATCAGTGATCATCAGTGCCACCTATCAGTGCCGGCAATCAGTGCCACCTATTAGTGCCCTTCAGTGCTGCCCATTAGTGCCAATCATCAGTGCCCATCAGTGCCACCTCTCAGTGCCCATCAGTGCCACCCATCAGTGCCACTTCTCAGTGCTGCCAATCAGTGCCACCCAACAGTGCCCTTCAGTGCTTCCCATTAGTGCCAACCATCAGTGCCCATCAGTGACACCCATCAGTGCCACCTCTCAGTGCCCATCAGTGCTTCCTTAATAAGTGCCCATCAGGGCAGCCTCACCAGCGCACATCAATGAAGGAGAAAAATTACCTGTTTTCAAAATTTTATAACAAACTATGAAACTGTTTTTTTTTCAAAATTTTCAGTCTATTTTTGTTTGTTTAGCAAAAAATAAAAACCCAGTGGTGATTAAATACCACCAAAAAAAGCTCTATTTGTGTAAAAAAAATTTATAAAAATTTAATTTGGGTACAGTGTTACATGACCGCGCAATTGTCATTCATAGTCTAACAGGGCTGAAAGATCACGGGCAGCCGTTCCTTCAGAGCGCATGCGCCGATGACATCATCAACGCAGTAAACAGTAAATATCCCCTAAACGGCGCATGTTTAGGAGAAATTTACAGTACCTATAGGTAAACCTTATTGTAGGCTTACCTATAGGTACAAATGTTACAGGGAGGTTTACAACCTCCTTAATGGGGAATAACCTCCTGGGACTCAAATTGTCAGCAGAACTGTGTACTTCATCTCAAAAGACTATCTCACAGTCTATTGGCTTCCGTGACTATACCTCCCACCTTGCCTCAGGAATACCATGACTTTGCAGATGTCTTTTGCAAGAAAAAAAGCAGAGATACTACGCTCAGACCGCTTTTTGGCTGTGCAATGAATCTGATCACAGGGGGGGGGGGGGCGTCTCTATAGGAGGGAAAGACATATCCATTGTCACAGCCAGAAGAAAAGTCTGTGGAAGAATATATTCAGGATGACTAGGAGAGAGGTTTTATCCGTCCATCTTCATCTCCAGTCGCGGCAGGATTGTGGTCTCCGTCCATGTATCATTTATCGTGATCTAAACCAGATCACCATGAGAGACCTTCCACACTATAGCTTTACCGTTGTTTAAACAGCGCTTTTCGGCAGCTAGCGGGGCACTTTTAACCCCACTAGCGGCCAAGGAAAGGGTTAAAGGCACCCGCAAAGCACCGCTGCCGAAGTGCTTTGCAGGCGTTTCAGCAGTGCTGCCCATTGATTTTAATAGGCAGGTGCGGTTGAGGAGTGGTGTATACATGATGTTAACTATGATGTTGGGAACCAAGAATTACCAGTACTTGCAATTAAACTTGCACTGTCTGAATGGAGGCATCTCCTGGAAGGGACCCCAAAGCCTTTTATTATACTGACTGATCACAAAAAACTATTGTATCTCCAGAAAGCTAAACTTTTGAATTCATGTCAAGCCTGACGGTCTCTTTACTTTTCCCCTCCATCGGACATTTTCCATTGGAATTTCCGTCACACAAAATTGGAGATCTGGTACTCAAATTTTCCGACAACAAAATCCGTTCTCGTAAATTCCGATCGTGTGTACACAATTCCAATGCACAAAGTTCCACGTATGCTCGGAATCAAGCAGAAGAGCCGCACTGGCTATTGAACTTCATTTTTCTCGGCTTGTCGTACGTGTTGTACGTCACCGCGTTCTAGACGTTCGGAATTTCCGTCAAGATTTGTGTGACCGTGTGTATGCAAGACAAGTTTGAGCCAACATCCGTGGGAAAAAATCCATGGATTCTGTTGTCGAAATGTGCGATCATGTGTACGCGGCATAAAGAATTTGGAGCATCATATTTGGTGGCCAGGTATAAAAAAGGATGTTTCCAATTATGTAGCCACCTGTCCAACCTGTGCTGCTAATAAAACTACACGCACCCAACCCACCGGCCTGCTACAACCACTCACCAAACCATGACAGCCTTTGACCCATTTGACAATGGACTTTATCATGAATCTGCCCAAATCTGTTGGAATGACTATAATATCGGTCATAGTGGACCAATTCACTAAAATGACTCATTTTGTACTGCTTCCTGAACACTTCTGCTTCCTGTCTTCCCTCTTCTTAAATCATATCATAAAACATCAAGGGATACCTATCAGTATTGTGTCCAACCAGGATTCTCAGTTCATTTACCAGTTCTAGAGAGCCTTGGGTAACAGTGTCTCTTTCTACCTCACACCACTCACAAACTGATGGACAACCTGAACGCATGAATCAGACCCTCGAAACCTACCTTTAACACTACATCAACCTACTACATTCTAAGTGGTCTGAATACCTGCCTTTGGCTGAATTATCCATCAACTCACATTGGCACAGTGTCCTTAATACCCCACCTTTCTATGCAGCTCTAGGCTACCACCCACAGACTTTCCCTTTATTGCAACCTTCCTCTGGTGTACAAGCAGCAGATCAACAAGCCAAAAATATATTGCTACACTGGAGAAAATCTGCTTTCTTTTACAAAGGGCAGCTGACAAATACAAGCTTTTCTCCGACAGGCAAAAGTGTCATATACCTCCGTATATCACTGTATATGGAGTGGAAGACAAAGTTTATCTATCCACTAAGTATGTAAGACTGAAGCAACCTTCTACCAAGTTGGGCCCTTGGTTTATCTGTGCCTACATGGTTGTTGCACTAGTTGGTCCAGTTTCCTATCACCTGAAATTGCCCCCTATGCTTCAGATACATCTAGTTTCCTATGTTTCCCTTCTTAAAAAGACAATTTTCAATCATTACTCCAGAGCACAACAGCCACCTACTCCTGTTTCCATTGATGGTTGGCACAAGTATGAAGTAACTAAAAATCTAGATGGTGGAGCTGCAGAATACAATCTTGTTTACTGGAGAGGATATCCTGCGACTGAACGTTCTTGGGTTCCTACTAAGGATTTACATGCTCCAGTACTCATTTGACACTTTCATGCTGCTTTCCCCACTAGACCCCCCCAGAGGTGTCCATTAGGAGGGGGGCCCTGTCATGTGCCTGCCTAGTTTTGAACCTGGGACCTTCCCATTCTGTGCTGCGGCTATGTCTGTTCTGCCACCTGAGGGGCTATGTCTCTGCAGCATACACTCTGCTTGGTGATTCTACCCCTGGGTCTCTTTGACTTCACCTGTCTTCCAGCTGCAATCAATATGTAATCAGGTCAGCCTTTAAATAGGACTTCCTAGGCTCTGTGTCTGTTTGGTGGATCTGTATCCTTTGTTGTGGAAATTTTTATTATATGGACTCATGTGGACATTTTATTCTAGGATGTGTGTTTTATAGATTGTCATCTGTCTCCCTGTGTCTGATTTAACCAAGGAGCGCTCTAGCAGAGAGCACTTGGGTTGAATCGGGACCAGCAGTAAAATCGTCAGTATGAAAACGTTCTCATGGGCTTGGAAACGTGTTCTCTGTGTGTGTGGGTCTTTGCCGGTTTGTAAGTATCAAGCGCAATGCGCTGGACTTCCTGCCTTCAAATGTCTATGCACATTGGAGAAATGAAGTCTGCATAACGAGAGAAAGATTATTTTATCTCTACGCTATCCCTTTTGGACACATATCTGCTTTAATAAGAGGGCATTGATATCTACCCTGTTAATAAACTCGTACCGTATATTGACAACACCAGTGGCAATGTCCCTGCAGATCTTGTCAAGCCTGTAAGAACAAGTAGAATGATCTTACTAGATACTGGTTACTCTGAGCAGTATTGAGTGGGATCCATGTTGACAAAGATGGTGGATGTGCATGCATTAGGCTGGGCAGAGGGGGCAGTGTATATGCCTCAATGGGTGGATGAGACATGTACACTTCTCCCTCCAACTCCTGTGGATGCCCTCCCCCTTAGTGTCATTTCCTGTGATGTCATTTTGCATGGAGGAAGCTATTGGCTGTTGGGGCCATGATATTCTGTGTTGTCATATCCTTATTTGGTCATATCCTGTGAGGTCACATCCTGTTTGTGGCTTCCTGTTTGTGTGTGAATAAAAAGCCGAGAGTAGGGGCGCATGCGCGGCTTCTGAATTTGGCGGACGTGTGAGACTAGAGCTCCGTCCCCCGCCACCTTCCCGTGACTCCCGCTGACTGACCCGAAGCTCTGATAAACACGGGAGTCACCTCCTTAGCCTCCCACAGTGTCCGCGTGCCCCATGGGCAAGATTGGAGACCAGAGACAGACCTACACCGCAGTCCTCCAGCCCCAGGCCTACTCCACCATGGACCACTTCCTTCACAGGCCTTCATTCAGCCAAGACGGCACGCAGGATCCTCCAGAGCGCTCTGAGCCCATGACAGATACTCACTTTGATACTGTCCCCACTCCCTTACAGGGATTATCCACCCACTAATGGCAGAGGTCTTAGACACTAAACTGCACTCCCTGCTCCAGGCCATCACCCATAACATTGCAAATAAAGTGGGTAAACTTGCCAAGGAACCGAGAGGGGAAATAGGTCAATTGGGAGACCGCACTGATACACTGGAGTCCAAGTTTGATGAACTAGTGCAATATGTTCAAGTCTTGGAAGAAGATAATGCCCCCATGAAGCACTCAGTCACCCAGCTCCAAGCACAACAGGAGGACCTTGAAAACAGGGAACATAGACAGAACCTGTGAATCAGAGGTATACCTGAAGCAGTAGAGGATAGAGACCTCCGTTCATACCTCTTAAGCCTGTTCAATGTGGTGGCCCCTAATATCCCTGACATAGACTGGTGTTTAGACAGGGCCCACAGATCCCTCACTCCTAAACCCCCGGCTGGAGCCAATCCGAGGGATGTGATTGTCAGATTTCACCACTATGACAGCAAAGAAGCACTTACTATTGCCACCCACAACCAATCCAGATTGGACTTCAAGAGGTCTAAGATCCAGATTTTCAGTGACCTCTCACTTATCACCCTTGCTAGACGGAGAAATCTACGCCCGCTGACATTACACCTTTAAACCCACAAAGTTATGTATCGCTGGGGATTCCCGTTTTGCCTCTCTGCTTCCCTTGAAGGCATACAGTATTCACTACGTGATCTCCAGGAAAGTAACAACTTTCTACGTAACCTAGGCCTTCCGCCGCTCCCAGACGAGGACCCTCTGCCACTCCCTGCTACCCCTAAGCCACCGACAGTTCCGAGTCGCACCTGGACCCCGGTGCGACAGAAGTCATCCAAAACCAACCTTACACCTCAAAGGCACCTCACCTCTAGGTTCCCAACCTGAAGACCCTGTCACCTGGATATGGCTTTGATTTTACATGACCCTTTGCGGTCCCTGTTTGGCCCATCTTCCTGTGATGGATTCATTCACCCCTTGCCCATGGGGTGTGCTGCCTGTTGTTTTTACGGCACCCTGACTCACAAGTTAGTTTGTTTTATAGTTCCTGTTTTGTGACTCAGGCCTTGATATCTGGAAGGTGAGGGGGACCATCCGTTCCCCATTTTTTGAGGTCATCATGCTCCCCTTCCCAGCCCTAGGCCCTGACCTAGGTTTCCTGGAGGCTCTCAGACTTCTTTTTTGACACAAACTAATTTTTCCTTTTTTCTTTTTTGTCTTTTTTCAATCTATATTTTTATTTTTATTTTCCTCTTTGTTTTTGTTTTAAATTTGCTTTTCCCCTTTTGCAGGCGTTGCAATATTAATTAATCATTCTTGTCCTTTAAGAGTCAAATCCTCACACCTGGACCCCCAGGGCAGATTTATCTTCCTAGACTGTGCATTTCTCACCCAATCTCTTACCATAGTAAATGTTTATTCTCCCAACTCAGGCCAGGTTCAGTTCCTAATCACTATGTTTGACACTCTCCATAAATTTTCACAACCTTTTCTAGTGATTGGCAGGGATTTTAATATGACCATGTCTCCCAGTAAGGACAGACACATATTATTCCCACCCACAACATCAACATCATCTGACCGCCTCTTCAAATCCTTTCATAAGCTTATTAGAGGGAAAAACCTCCTAGACATCTGGAGGATTAAACATCCCACACACAAGCAATACACGTTCTACTCTCACCCCCATAAACTTTACTCCAGATTAGACCATTTCTTCGTCTCCCCTCCCCTCCTGACGTCTGTGGTCTCCTCAGAAATCAACCCTATAACTTGGTCGGACCATTCCTCCGTACAACTAGATATTGCCCTATCTTCCACCTCCCCCATTGGCGTCTTAATGAGTCCTTTCTCCACACCCCTGAAACTAGGGACTTCCTATCAAAAAGTTTAACTGAATACTTTGATCTTAACATAGGCACGGTCTTGGGCCCTCCACTCTGTGGGAAGCCCACAAAGCCGTCTTCCGAGGAGATTGCATAGCCACTGGTTCTCGCTTGAAAAAAGATGCAGCATTCCAACGCTCCTCTATTTTGTCTAAACTCCGCAAAGCTGAGAAACTCTTGCTGTCCTCCCAAATGGTGGCTGGGCTCTGAGCCGTTATTTTTCTACGCAATCAACTTAGATCACTAGATTTGAAGAGAATTGACAAGTCTTTCCTATGGTCCAAACAGAAATTTTATGAATATTCAAATAAGCCCCACAGAATGCTAGTGAATAAATTTAAACCTCGCCCTTCTCTCATCTCCAGATTTCCTCAGACAAACTGACGGTACTCCCACCTACTACCCTCTCACCATGTCCAAAGTTTTTGGAGATTTCTATCACAAATTATACAACTGTCTACAAACTGACCCTAACTATGATTTTAAAATCTTCCTACCCACAAATCCCCTGGCCCAGATGGTCTGCCATATTCATATTATAAAACCTTTTTACCTATTTTAAGCCACATTTGATTTCTCTCTATACTTCCTTATTTCAAGGCACTGAGCCTCACTCCCAATTCCTTCATGCCCACATCTTCGTGATCCCGAAACCCGGTAAAGATCCCTCCCTCCCTGACAACTACAATCCCATTGCTTTTCCTCAACTCCGACTACAAAATATTTACAAAAATCTTAGCTAACCGACTTTCTTGCTTAATACCCAGACTCATACATAAAGACCAAGTAGGCTTTGTAACTGCTAGACACGCTGGAGATAATACAAAACGTACCATAGACCTCATAGACTTGTTAAACAAAACGTCCCGCCCAGCCTTGATTCTACGCACAGAAAGCCTTTGGCAGGCTCAGTTGGCCCTTTCTGTTTGCTACACTTTCCAAGTATGGTTTCAATGTCCCCTTTATAGCAGCACTACATGCCCTATACTCCCATCCTTCCTCCCAAGACCAACTATCATCCTACCTGTCACCTTCTTTCTCTTTGAGTAATGAAACCAGACAGGAATGTCCGCTTTCCCTACTACTTTTTATTCTGTCTAGAACCTCTAGCCACAGCCATCCGCACTCACCCTGACATCCGTGGAGTCTCCTTGCATCATAATGAGTATAAACTGTCATTGTTTGCAGACGATATTCTACTGACTCTGACCAGACCTCAAACCTCTCTCCCGAACTTACACGCTCTACTCAAAGAATTTAGCTTTCTCTCAGGATATAAAATCAACACAAGCAAAACAGAGGCCCTACCACTACATATTCCACACCCAGATCTTGCCATCCTTCAACAAAACTATTCCTACCACTGGTGCCCAAATTCTCTTAAATACTTAGGGATACATCTCACCCCATCATACTCCTCCCTCTATCAAGCCAATTTTCCTCCACTCTTCCGTGACATTGACCGCCTCTTGTGACAAAGGGATACTTATCCCATCTTTCTCTTGGGTTGTATCAATGTCCTGAAGATGTCTATTTTGCCGAGACTCCTTTGTCTATTTGAAACCCTACCGATCCCTGTTCCCATGTCCCAACTCAAAGCCACTCAGAGGTCATTCCTCAACTTTATCTGGCACTATAAGTCCCATCGAATAGCCAGTTCAGTGGTATTAGCTCCTAGATCTAGAGGTGGATTGGGAGCCCCAGACTTGATTAAATATTATTTTGCTACTCACCTCAAATCGATCATCACCTGGTCTTCCAGAATGGCATCCAGCATCTGGGCGGAGATTGAAATGAGTATCACCAGTTTGGTTCACCCCTGTTCCATGATTTAGACAGATCTAGAGGCCTTTATGACACAACTTTGAAGCCTTTGTTTAAACCCGATGCTATTCACCCTCTCCATATGGAAAAAATGTTCCCGCCAATTCACCCTTTCCTTGCCATGTCCACCCCTATTGAACGTATTGTTTAATCCTGACATTCCAGATAGCCTCTCCTACACCCGAATGCTCCCATGGACACAGGCTGGAATCTTTCAGCTCTGAAACTTGGTACATCCACTCACTCACACACTCCTGCCTTTCAATGAACTGCAGCGTAAATATCAGATCCCTAAACAATCATTCTATTCATATCTCCAGTTTATACACTACTTTTTCTCTAAAGCCTCTGATTTAACCTTCGAGAAACCCACTCCATTTGAACTCTTGTGCTCCCAAGGTCCCAAGGCCCATACCAAACCCATCTTATCTCTGATATCTATAGATATCTACATGAAGCTCTCTCACTCACTAACACATATCATTCCTACATGCAGAAATGGTCCCAGATCATTAAGCAGCCTATTCAACTTCCTCAATGGTGGAGGATAAGGGAGACAGCTTCCAAATCTTCAAGATGTGTGGAACAGAGAAAGACGACATATAAAATATTTCTTTTTTGGTATAGAACCCCAGAGATCTTACACAGATACAACCCCAAGACTCCCCGGGTGTGTTGGTGATGCCAGGAAGACACTGGATCCCACTTTCACATTTTTTGGGAGTGCCCCATTATCCAACCTTTTTGGGATTCTGTACATGCCCATCTACAGAAACTCCTTGAAATTACTCCACCCCTGGACCCGATCCAGTTTCTTCTGGGTTTGCCATTCCCTGGCATCCCCAAACACACCCAAAAATGAGTTGCCTATATTCTTCTGGCAGCAAACAGGGCTATACTCCTGAGATGGTTGCCTACCTCCCCACCTACCCTTGCACAGTCCTTGCAATTATTAGAACACATCAGCGGACTGGAACACCTAACTGCAACAGTTCATGAAACACTTCTTCAATTTAAAAAAATGTGGGACTTGTGGGATCACTCAGAGCTTAACCAGGGAACTGTTCTATTACCCTCTGGTTATGTGGTACCCTCTTAAAGATAGATGTTGAACTTTATCCTCTACTATTTCTACTAATCTGTTTCTTTTGGGATACCATGGTGTTCACCCTATCTCACCCCAACCCCCCTTTCCCCAAGTGGAGTCCCCCCGAGGCGCCCTGGTCCTCTCAGTTTGGGCGCCTTGGAAACCCCACCGACATTAGATCCAGTAAATGACAATTTCTTTTATGTGAAATAATATTTTTGTTTGTTCAGGCACTCCCTGGGTCCTTCCTCCCCTCCCTTAACTCCCCCCTGGTTTATATGGTACACATCCTAGGTTTTGATGGACTGGTAGCACTATGACATTACTATGCTTTGACGTCTATTATATGTTTTTTCAATGACTGTTCTTATTACGCTGTACCATTGGTTTGACATTTACTACCTGTTTGTATTTTGTTTTTGATATTGAAAAAAAATCTTAATAAAGATACAATTTATAAAAAAAAAAAGTCGAGAGTCTCTGCCCTGCAGGGGAGATGAAGGAACGATGGACCTGAGATGGTGATTATGGCCGTTTACAGGAGAAAAGGGGAGACATGGGTTATTTAGAGATGCATTATACCATTATGGTGAAGGGGCATGTGTTAGCGCATGTGAGATTGGTTATGTATAGCCAAACTCTCCACCACACCTTGGGTGTGTGGTATACTGCTGAGTTACTGAACTTCTGGACTATTACCTCTGCCTTTTTCCTGGATTACTCTCTTTGTCTGACTATTCTACATTACTCTGCCAGTCTTTGTATGACCCTGCCTGCCTCTGACCACGCTTCTGGATTATGACTTTGTACCTTGCTGTCAAGATTTGTTGCTGACCCGGCCTGCCTTACTCCACTAATAGCTCAACCCCCAGCCAAAGCTGCACTCTCGACTAAACCTTTTACAGGTACCTTACAGGCACCAGCATTGTATTATGAGATGTGAGGGGAGCATGATTGACTGCTGATAAGCAAAGTCAATATTTTCCTACTACGAGAGCACAGAGGACAGCATGTAGTGCCTCCCATCATACAGTTTGTTTTATATGGTCTACTGGCAAGGTGTCTTACAATGTCTGATTACAACTTTTATACAAGTATGCATTATTTATTTTTTAAACAGACCAGAAAACTATCAAAAAGTTGCAGGTGAATAACGTGGCAATAATCTAATCTTCATATTTCAAGTATCAACAACATAATTAGCATGAATAGTATTTTAATAACTAAAAACAATTTTAATAAATAAATTATGTAACTTGGTCAAGGCATTGTTCAGTTTAACAGATTGGTTTTAAGCATTATGTTTTTTTCCTGGTGTTCAGCTCAGGTTTCAAAATTATAATATAACATTTTGGGAAAAATATACAGCCTAATATTCCAGCACTGGAGGCCAATATGGCGAATACCTCCACAGCCACCATGTATTTCCCTCTGGTGCTCAGATAGGCCGGGATCATGGCAATCCAGACACTGCAGAACACCAGCATGCTGAAGGTGATGTACTTGGCCTCATTAAAACTGTCCGGTAATGTCCTCACCATGAAAGCCAGAACAAAACTCACAGCTGCCAGAAACCCCATATAACCCAACATAGAGTAGAACCCGATAATTGACCCTTCATTACACTGAATGATGATCTTTCCAGGATAGGAGTGCATGTCATACTCTTGGTAGGGAGGAGACACTGACAGCCAAATAACACAGATCAGAACTTGGACAGAAGAACAGATCAGAATCATAGAATTGGATCCTTTGACAGTGACCAATTTTTTCCAGGAACTACCGGGTTTGGTGGCTTTGAAAGCAATCCAGACAACAGTAGTCTTGGCTAGAACAGAAGAGACAGCGACGGAGAAGAAGATCCCAAATAATATTTGTCTCAGCATACAGGTTATATCCACAGGACGTCCGAGGAACAAGAAGACACAGAGGAAGCTCAGCAAGATGGAGGTCAGGAGGATGAAGCTCACAGTCCGGTTATTGGCTTTCACAACTGGAGTGTTCCAGTGATAAATAAAGATACCTAATACAAATAATGTTATAATTGCAAATATTAAAGAGGTTGACAAAACAATTAAGGACATCACTTCATTTTCATAGGACAGAAATTCATATGTTTTGGAAACACATTTCTCTTTCCTCTCATTTGGCCACTCTTCATCAGGACATTTGACACAGTTTCTACTATCTGTAATAAAAAAGGAAAATAAACTATTTATTTATGCCAAAAAGGGCAGAATCTTTACATACAAATGCTAATTTCATCCTAAAATAATGCTTTTATTTTGCATTAAAAATAGGCTGTGATAAATCTTTTGCACACCATATTTAAAAAATAACAAATTATTATGTTTTCTAAACTATATACATTCAAAACTTGATAGTCCTACATAAATCGATGTAGAATTCTAATTTTGCACAGTCAGAAAAGGACAAGAATTACCGGTACATCCCAAGGGAAACAAACACAAATGTGTATTTTTTTCCGAACAACACTACTAGATCTATTTTCAAAACCATGCTAAATCTCCACCAACACTCATACCAGAAAAAAGCATCAATGCCTAACACAGGAACCTTCACCAATTCTTAAGTTCCCTATTTTGGTTTTAAATTCCCCGCAAAGGATGAAAAATAAAAATAATTAAGACATCTATAAACTTCTTCCTACCTTTCTTTAATTTATGAATAACTCAGTTTATTCACTTTTATATACAGATTAAAAATACAGCATTTAGAATGTCATTAACATATGTCTAAGAACAATTATCATTGCAGAAGCAACAGTATCTCTATTACTAGGATCTTCTTTGTTCCTTAAAATGTTTTATGTGATTGATGATTTAATATTTATTTAAGATTACAGATTTTTATATCGTACTAAAACAGGCTGCTGGCAAATTAGCAAAGCCTGGACACCAGATTAAAGGTTCTGTCCCGCCAATACTCTTTGTAACCTTCAAGCTCTTGGCCCACGATCCAGAAATACCAAATCTGGAGAAAACATAGAATACCACTTTCTCCAGTCACAATCAACCTTCTAGAGCTTCTCAAAATGAAGCTTTGAGAATCTGGTGTCGCTTTTTTGCCCATTCACAGGGTCCTGCATTATCACACTAATCAGAGAGTATAGTGCTTCTCAGTTGGGATACTGATGTCAAAGGTGTTGGAAATTGTCACTCCACCTGATTTGGTGATAAAAAGAAGGATCTACATTGGAGATTACCCAGGGGTAGAAAGACTATACTCTCTATTAGGGATGGGCCGAACACCCCCCGGTTCGGTTCACATCTAGAACATGCGAACAGGCAAAAAATTTGTTCGATCACACGAACACCGTTAAAGTCTATGGGACATGAACATGAAAAATCAAAAGTGCTAATTTTAAGGGTTAATATGCAAGTTATTGTCATAAAAAAAGTGTTTGGGGACCCGGGTCCTGCCCCAGGGGACATGTATCAATGTAAAAAAACGGCCATTTTTTCGAGAGCAGTGATTTCAATGCCCTGTACACACGATAGGATTTTCCGATGGAAAATGTGTGATAGGACCTTGTTGTCGAAAATTCCGACTGTGTGTGGCCTCCATCACACATTTTCCATAGGAATTTCCGACACACAAAGTTTGAGAGCTTGCTATAAAATTTTCCGACAACAAAATCCATTGTCGGAAATTCCGATTGTGTGTACACAAATCCGACGCACAAAGTGCCACGCATGCTCAGAATAAATTAAGTGACAAAAGCTATTGGCTACTGCCCCGTTTATAGTCCAGACGTACGTGTTTTACATCACCGCGTTCAGAACGATCGGATTTTCTGACAACTTTGTGTGACCGTGTGTATGCAAAACAAGTTTGAGCCAACATCCATCGGAAAAAATCCATGGATTTTGTTGTCGAAATGTCCGATCAATGTCCGACCATGTGTGCAGGGCACAATAATGCTTAAAGTGAAACAATAAAAGTGAATTATTCCTTTAAATTTCGTACCTGTCTATAGTATGCCCGTAAAGTAGCGAATTTTGTCCATGTTTAAAATAGTCCAAGAGCAAAATGACATTTCTAAAGGGAAAAAAAGTCATTTAAAAGTAATAGCGGCTATAGTGAATTGGCGGGTCTCTGCAATACACATAAAAGTCATTGAAAAAAATAGCATGGGATTCCCCCACAGTCCGTTACTCTCTGGGTCTGGTATGAATATTAAGGGGAACCCCAAACCAAAATTTTTAAAAAATGGCGTGGGGGTCCCCCTCAAAATCCACATGACACATGATATCCACATGACATTTCTAAAGGAAAAAAGTAATTTAAAACTACTCGCGGCTATTAATGAATTGTTGGGTCCCGCAATACAGATAAAAGTCATTGAAAAAAACAGCAAGGGATTCCCCCACAGTCCATTACCAGGCACTATGGGTCTGGTATGAATATTAAGGGGAACCCTGAACCAAAATGTATAAAAAAACTGTGTGAGGGTCCCCCCAAATTCCATACCAGGCCCTTCAGGTATTAAGGGGAACCCTGCACCAAATTTTCTTTAAAAAATGGCCCCCCAAAAATCCATACCAGACCCTTATCCAAGCACGCAACCTGGCAGGCTGCAGGAAAAGAGGGGGGGACGAGAGAGGGCCCCCCCTCCTGAACCATACCAGGCCACATGCCCTCAACATGGAATCTGGAAACTCCCTTTAACAAGGGGACCCCCAGATCTCGCCCCCCCCTTGTGTGAATTGGTAATGGGGTACAAATGAAACCCTACCATTTCGCAAAAAAAGTGTCAAAAATGTTAAAAAAGACTATAGCCGGTTTTTGATAATTCCTTTATTAATGTCTTCTTTTTTCTCAGCTTCTTCTTCCATCCTCTTCTGGTCTTCCTTCGGTTTTCTTCCTTCATCTTGTTCTTCCCCCACTTCTTCCTCTATCTTCCTCTGCGGTCTTCTCCTCCAGCATCTTCCTCCAGCTTCTTCTTCCCCGCTTTGTCTTCCGGATGATCCACCTCAATGGGAGGTTCCCGCTGTGTAACGCTTCTGTTCTGTGACAGTTCTTATATAACTGAGGGTGGGGCCACCTGGTGACCCCGCCCCCTCTGACGCACAGGGACTTCCCTATGGCATTCCCCGTGGCGTCAGTGGGGGGTGGGGCCACCCGTTTACATGTTGAGGGCATGTGGCCTGGTACGGTTCAGGAGGGGGGGCGCTCTCTCATCCCCCTCTTTTCCTGTGGCCTTCCAGGTTGCCTGTTTGGATAAGGGTCTGGTATGGATTTTTGCGGGGACCCCCATGTCATTTTTTTTTTTAATCTTGGCATGGGGTTCCCCTTAAAATCCATACCACACCTGAAGGGCCTGGTATGGAATTTGGGGGGGGGGCCCACGCATTTTTTTTTAGTTCGGAGTTGCCCTTAAAACTCATACCAGACCCAAAGGGCCTGGTAATGGACTGTGGGGGACTCCCATGCTGTTATTTTCAATAACTTTTATCTGTATTGCAGGACCCGACAATTCATTAATAGCCGCAAGTAGTTTTAAATGACTTTTTTTCTTTTAGAAATGTCATTTTTTGCAGGAACTGTTCTAAACACGGGAAAAATGCGCCCCTTTACAGGCATACTATAGACACCCCCCAGGTACGAAATTTAAAGGAATATTTCACTTTTATTGTTTCACTTTAAGCATTATTAAAATCACTGCTCCCGAAAAAAACGGTCGTTTTTAAAACTTTTTTTGCATTGATACTTGTCCCCTGTGGCAGGACCCAGGTCCCCAAACACTTTTTTGACAATAACTTGCATATTAACCTTTAAAATTAGCACCTTTAATTTCTCCCATAGACTTTTAAAGGGTGTTCCGCGGCTTTTGAATTTGCCGCGAACACCCCAAATTGTTCGCTATTTGGCAAACGGGCAAACAGCCAATGTTCAAGTCGAACTCATGTTCGACCCGAACAGACAGCCCATCCCTACTCTCTATGGGCATAAGCTTCCAGTTGATAACAGCACCATCAAAATAAACCGGTAGGCAGTCCTTTGAAGCAATTGTTTGTTGAATTTTTCCCTACACAACCTCAAAAATTGGCCTACTAACAAAGCTCCAAAGAGGCCACATAGCTGGTTTTGTGTATACAAAATTATTTAACATATAACAGTGGAACAGTAGCAAAATATGACAGCTTTTTGATGAGGTTGGTCCTTTATGTTACCAGAAGGTGGTGGAGGGCTCTCACCAAGGTGCAGGCTCTATGAGTGACTGGTCATTACCGGCACTTCTGATGGTAAGGTAGGATTTGGCTGCAGGCCTTTTGGGATCACCCAGTCTATGGTCTTTTGGCATCACTTCACTTACATTTAAACAGGAACAGGCAGATAATCAACTTGTAAGACAGAGTCTTAAGTTTAGAACATAGATCAGGGAAGGCAGAAAATAACTATAATCAGGCAGACCAGGGCAGGTGTCAGGTATTAGGAAATGTCAGAGAACGGTGCGTAGAAGGGCCGGCACATTCACTAATGCCGAGCAGTACTGAGAATTGCCACATAGAAACTGGCCAATGCAAATGCGCATGTGCGCACGAGCAGGATCGGCCACAAGGATCCATGTGTCATTGCGCATGCGTGTGCACCAAAGTACACGCAATATGTGATAGATGCTGATGCCAAGTGGCCTATTTAAAGCCAGCAGCATGAGCCATTAGTTGCTGGATGATCTTCAGCTCCCCCCATGTGTTCCTGTTCTTGATACTATTGGATTTCCTGTTACCGACCCGGCTTGCCTTTGATCTGTCTTGTCCCCATTCCTGGCTTTTGTCCCTTGGCTTGCTCCATTGACCCCACTTCTTTCTGCTGATCTGTGTATGACCCCTAGCTTGCTCCTTGACTGCTCTTCTGCCTGATTACCAGTGTATGACCCCGGCTAACTCCTGACTCTGCTTGCTGCCTTACCCCTGGCTGACATTCCGTGTATGACATCTGGCCTGGCTCCTGACCTTGCTTCCAGCTCCCCCTTTCTGCCAAGTCTCATCGGATGTGGCTGTGGGACTCCTGCCTAGCAGTGCATCCTGCTTGTCCAGCATTCGTCCAGCAGACATTACTGCCTGTTGCAGCTGACAACCCCTGCTTCTTTGGGAATAGCACTCCCTGTCCCCGCCCTGCACCTTGCAAGGGAAGCCCTCTCAGAACTTAAGCCTCCAACCAGATACGTGACAGGAAACCCAATATACACATGATCGTTTCAAGGTTAGAGAATCACTAAAAAGTGAATCAAGAGGGGTAGAACCCCCTGGCGTGAACCTTTACAAACAAGTCCGTAAAAGCATCTCACATATTCCGATCATATTCTATTTGTTGGATTGCTAATCACATATTTCTGTTATTAACTTTTGGCCATTCTCACCTGTTACATTGGACATCTCCCCCTCGGAACACGGGACACAGTCATAGCAGCAGAAATGGATACTTGTAGTCAAACCTTTTCTATAACCGGGAGGACATCTGTCATTGCAGTGGGATTCTGGCATCTTGAACATGCAATAAAATATACATAAGCATATTTTCACAATCAAATATTTTCACATTTTTACTTTATTTCAAGTTTTCACAAGACTGTTTTTTTACTTAATGTTAGTTATATTTGTATTAACGTGTATTAGTGTGTCATCCATTATCAATATAATCTGTGTGCTTATTGCACAACTCTTTCAGAAAAATCTATTGCAAGATTAACCAGCTGCGGCACATTCTGCTTTTATGGAAAGTCTAATGAAGTACAGAACATCTGACCACACACTTTGGGTTTTATTTATAAAGCGGAGAGTGTGGCTCATACCAAAAATGCACCAGTGGTAAATTATTTACTGTATATTAAAGTGATTGTAAATTCTTGTTAAAAAAATGTATTAAAAAATATAACAAACATGTTATACTTACCTTCTATGTGCAATTGGTTTGGCACAGAGCAGCCTGGATCCCCCTCTTCTGTGCTCCTGGCCCCTCCCTCCTTAGTAGTGAAAGCAGCTTCCCTCTTACTGGTATTCCAGCCACCTTTTTTCTTTGATATTAACACATATGCTGCAGGCAGGGGCGGATCCAGGGGGGGGGGGGGCGCAACGGGGCAATTGCCCCCTTTGTGAATTTGGGTGACTGAGTGGGTGGGCAGGCATCGCCACGGATGAGAGAGTCAGCGGGCGGCTCCGCGGCTGAGAGCACGGGCGGCTCCATTGGTGAGAGACAGCAACAGACAGGTAAGCAGCTGTGCGGCTCGGTGACAGTGTGTGAGCGGGCTTCTGGCCAATCAGGGAGCCGGCGGGCGAGGGAGCAGAGAGATGACATCATCTCTCACCGCCCGGTGGCTGCCCTGCATCCCTGCAGTTCCACTCTCACTGTGCAGAGTGCAGGCAGCCGCGGCAGCAGAGAGAATACATCACCTCTCTGCTGCTTGACTGGTAATCTGCTGCCTGACTCTGGCACACAGCAAGAGACAATTATAGCAGGCAAGTGACAATCCGCAACTTGTGGCATGGGACGTGGCAAGTGCCAATATGCAACGTGTGGCATGGGACGTGGCAAGTGCCAATATGCAACGTGTGGCATGGGACGTGGCAAGTGCCAATATGCAACGTGTGGCATGGGACGTGGCAAGTGACAATCTGCAACGTGTGGCAAGTGACAATCTGCATCTGGTGACAGGCGACGTGGCAAGTGACAATCCACAACGTGTGACAGGTGACAGTGGCAAGTGACATGCTCGGGGCTCCCACTGATTCTGCATTATGGTGAGTTGAACCAATTCATTTTTTATAACAATGTAATTATAATAATAATGCGCTTTAATCTTCCTGACACCATAACAACCATGGTGCCTTGATGATTGAAGCGCTAACACCAGCCATTTCCCCGATAAATTTACCCCCAAAAAAACATATTTTCTGGCAGTGCCCCTCCCGAGACTAGGCTCTGGATCCGCCCCTGGCTGCAGGGAGCGCACTGACTTAGTGAGTTGGCATATTTCTACAGTTTAAACCATTTTACATCATTATTAGCAATACAAACTGACAGTTTTCTTCTCCACTGCATCCTACTGGATATCGCATGAGATAAAATAACAAACAGTTTCAAAAGATAAATACCACACATTTCAATGAAATACAGTACTGCATGCCTTATATTTGTTGCTTTTTTTTGTGAATTGCAAAAAAAGTTAGAAAAATGCTATCAGTTATTTTACCGCAAATTTTAAAGAGGAAAATACAGCGTCGGAAATTGCGCCCAGAGTTGCTAAATACTGTATTTATAGATGGATAATAATAGCGATGGATAATAAATATAAGGGTTTTTTTTCTTACTGTGCCCCTTTTCCATATGATGTCTTCTGGTTTAACATTCAAAAGTCTATCAAGCTCCAGATAGTCTCTAAATTTGGCCAGTGGTTTAATAGAAATGTTGCTCAATATTCGATCGTTATTACTTTTAATATATATTAAGTTTCCTAAAATCTGCTCAGTGGGTACTTCCCCTCTCTTGTTAATGTAGATTTCTTCTCCGGTTGGTTCCACATAATGGACTTTCCTGATATATCTGTGCAACTTTCTCTAATTAAATTTAAAAAAAAAGACACATGTTATTAAAGTCATTGTAGTTTTAAAGTTACCATGTCCCCCAAAACTAAAGGGAGCTCATAAAATGATAGCGTTCAGTACAGTTAAAGTGACACAATTTTTTATAAAATGAAATACATGTAATATGTTTAACCGCTTCAGGTCCGGAAGATTTTACCCCCTTCCTGACCAGAGCACTTTTTTGCGTTTCGGCACTGCATCGCTTTAACTGACAATTGCGTGGTCGTGCGACGTTGCACCCAAACAAAATTAACATCCTTTTTTTCCCCACAAATAGAGCTTTCTTTTGGTGGTATCTGATCACCTCTTTTTTACTTTTTGCTATAATAAATATCCCTCGTAAATATAATATAATAAGAGTATATTGATTGGTTTGAGCAAAAGTTATAGCGTCTACAAAATAGGGGATAGTTTTATGGTATTAGTATTATTATTATTTTTTTTTTATTAGTAATGGCGGCGATCTGCGATTTTGACTGCAACATTATGGCGGACACATCTGACACTTTTGACACTATTTTGGGACCATTGTCATTTATACAGCGATCAGTGCTATAAAAATGCACTGATTACTGTGTAAATGACACTGGCAGGGAAGGTGTTAAACACTAGGGAGCGATGAAGGGGTTAAGTGTATGCTAGGGAGTGATTCTAACTGTGGGGGGGATGTGCTTCCACTCACATGACAGTGGTCACTGCTCCCGATGAGAGGGAGCGGTGATCTCTGTCATGTCACAAAGCAGAACGGGGAAATGGCTTGTTTACATAGACACTTCCCCGTTCTGCGGGACATGATAGCTGGGAGACCGGCAGACATCGAGTCCGCGGGTCCTGAGGGCACGGTCACGCTGTACGCAGCAGGCGCGCGCACCTGCCAACCCCTCCATTTAAAGGGGATGTACAGTTACGCCCATTTGCCCACCACTACCATTGTGCCGATGTATATCGGCGTGCAGTGGTCTGCGAGTGGTTAATAATAAGTAGAATGTTCCTGTTATCTATCTCTTTTCCTTTGTTTCATCTCTCGATCGCAAGCTTTTTTTTTTCTGCTGTTCTCAGACTTTCTGTTCTAGGGCGATAATGTTCTTTCTCCATGCCCCCCCACCCATGTATGTGAACATAGCCACTCTCTCTTGCTTGCCTTTGAGATGGACTACACATCCACCTATAGACACATTAAGCTCTTTGGGAAATGTAGTACTCATAGAGCGGAGCATGTGGCCTGTAAAAACAGCACTGCTCACTCAACACTAGTAGCAGTAAGGTGCATCAGTGGAGCACAAGGAGTATGCACAGGGCAAAAAAAAATAAAGAAGCCTGAAGACAAAGGTAAAAGATTTTTGAAACTAATACATGTAGCAAGAAGCTGGCTATCTTACCTGCAGTATCAGAAGACACTCTACAACATTGTTGCAGTGAGACTATTTTCCTCTAGTGCCAGCTAAGACTCTGTGTCATCACATCCTGTCAGCAGATTGATTGCAAAGCATGCAGGGAATTGTAGTCCCAGAACTCATGTTTTACATTCAGATTGAACTGTATGGAACTACAAGAGCATGCCCTGGAGAAAAGGACACAAAGACTCCATCTTGTTTGCCTGAGGGAGTTCATTCACCAAGAGGCAAGAGAACAGACTGGACTTAGGGGAGAAGTGCTGCCACCCAGGTCACTTCACTGCATTGTTTCAGGCATCCACAGCCGGTCTGGGACATCCAGCCTGAGAGAGGGGGATCCCAGGTGCATATCCAAATGCACATGCATTGACGGTGTGAAGCGTTCCGGTGTGAGGTGACCAGTCGGGTCACTAGAAGATCCTGCCTGTTCCAGGACATTCGTTTGGGCCTTGACCGCAGGATTGGGTGAGAGGGCATTTGCCCATTTGCAGGAAACAAGGACACTGCACACAGATAGAGTTATATGGACGCTGTATACAGACATTATTGCTCTTAGTCACCTTGCTAACACTTGTAGTGCCACAGGACACAAGGCCATTCAAATACAGAGACACTCTATACAGACACCTTGCTGAGGAAGATCCTGCAATCATTACTTGATAATCCGGGTCAGTTGTGTTGTTTGACCCTGCTATTCAGGAGTTTAAGTGCACCAACAAGAGCGGCTAGCTGAAGATCCAAGGCCTCATCTTCCTTCCAAGAGACTGAAGTTAGTGGTGCCATATGGGCACGCACACACATGTTCAAAGCTCTGTATATGAAGTGGGTGTGCGGGATAGTTTATTTGGGAAGTTAAGCCACTAAATGTTGAACTGAGTACAGTGTGTGTAATTGGGCCTGTGGTATCAGGGGATAGAAGAGAAAGACTAAAGGGAGAACACAGGAAGTGCCACCTGAGTATAGTATTAAAAGCAGCTTTAATAGCAAGGTAACAAAACTCACTTACAAGAGGTAAGAACATAATAGGCTCATCTGTATAAGTATGTGGAGTCCATCTGGAGGTCCATGGATCCTGTGTGTTGCTGTGTGATGGTTCAGTCGCTCAGCACGTCCTGTGGCCACCAGGAGGGAGCCGGAACCGTGGATGACGTCACGGGTCACAGGAGCACATCCGGGGGAACTTCCACAAAGAAAGAGGAAAAGGACTGGCAGGCTACGCGCTCGTAGCTACAGCTTCTTCTATTGGCCAGGTGGGAGGGCGTGAAGTTGTTAAACTACCTGGTTCATTCCTTACAAGCCTTTTCCCAGGTCAGAAATATCTGAAGGTTCTCTGCTGTGTTCCTGTTAAAGACTTGCCTGGCTGATATCCCTTCTGGTTCCTAATCCTGTTTGCTGCCTCCGACTACGCTGTTCTTTGGCTTCCAGCTTGCTCTGACTACCCATTTTGGTTGCCGTTCCCATTGCTGTGTTTTGACTATGCTTACTATTTGTACCATTTTTACCATTATATTGTGTGATTTTTACTGCATTTTCTGTCTCCGTCTGATTCATGGTTCCTGACAGTAGGCGAAGGCCATGAATTCAGAAGATGCAGGCAATCCACCTAGTGGTAATATTTTTTACAGATTGAATGAGCAGGACCACTGCATGGATCAATTTGCCATATCTCCTGATTCACACGGCTCACCTGGATCCTCCCACTGGTGGCTGTTCTGGTACAAAATATGTTGCAGGCCTTCCCTGCTGCTGCTCCAGTCTCTGTGCAGGCACCCACCACGATTATATTACCTCTGCAAGAGGTATGTCTGGTTCCACTCCGTTCTCCAGTAATTTGGGGGCGATCTAGTTCAATGCAGAGGGTTTCTCAACCAGGTTGGGATATACTTTGAGATGCTTCCCCAGGCATTTCCCACCGACAGAAGCAAAGTAGGTTTCATTATTTCTTTGCTTTGTGATAGAGCTTTGGCTTGGGCAAACCCTCTATGGGAGATGCAAAAACCCATTGTCCTGAGTTACCCTGAGTTTGTGGCTTCCTTTAAAAAGAAAAGGGTATTGGGGGGCGTGGCCAACTGCAGAGCAAGATGGACGTGTAGTGACACAGCTCCTGCACCGACCGGATTATACATCGACATCCCCACTATTCTGGTATACTCCAGCGACTGCTCAGAGCATCAGAACTTAGGATTCCTCCCTTACATCATCCGAGATGAACCGCAAACGGAAAGAATACCGTCAGCCTAAGAAGCTGACAGATTACTACACACAGCCGAAAATCCAAGATGGCGCCCGCGACCCTGAATGCAGGAATTCGGCGGCCTACACAGATCTTCCTGATGAGGATGAACTGCAAATATCCCCACATCCTCACTCTCCTGATGCCTCACCATCATCCCCTGCTTCATCGGCCGGTAACAGCCCGGCAAAAGCGCGGATGCGCTTGGATGAAGAATCTGCAACATCTGAGGTGAGCACTGAGTCTGACACAGCCCCAGCTCATCCATCCCCCATAGCAGCCTTCCCTACCACAAACCAGCCTGTACTAGATACAACAATGAAGGAGATGCTCATCTCCCTTCAGAGCTCCCTTCATAATGATATTTCCACTATGTTCTCCAGATTCTCCTCACAAATGAATCATATGGGACAGAAAATACACACAGTAGAGAAGCAGATGGGAGACATGACCGAAACGGTCAATGATCTAGTAGACGCCCATGATCATACACGAGACGAACAGCAATGGATGAGGGCCAAAATGGCGGACCTCGAGGACAGGTCCCGCCGTAACAATGTAAAGATCAGAGGGGTCCCTGAATCTATACTACCGCATGACTTAAACGCATATGCGAGAAAATTAATTTCCACGCTCCTGCCTGATCTCACCCCCATGGAAACCATAATCGATCGCATCCATCGCCTCCCTAAACCCCCACATCTCCCAGCCGAAGTCCCACGTGATACCCTGATGAGAATTCACTTTTTCCACGCTAAAGATCAACTTCTGTTCAAATCCAGACACCTGGAACAGCTGCCTGCCCCGTATACTAATCTACAACTATACGCTGACCTCTCACAGCACACCCGCCAGTTAAGGAGACAACTAAATACTATTACCAAACCACTCAATAATCACAAGATCCTCTATCAATGGGGCTTCCCTACCAAGATCATAGTCACCAAGAATGGGACCAAGCATAACATCTCCACAGTGGAGGAAGGCCTCAAATTACTCCACATATGGGTAATTATTCTGGACCCACCTAACTCAGCTCAACTAAACCGCAGAGGAAACTCTCCGCATTCCAATGATAACCGTCACTCCGGTAAGCACTAACATATACCTGAATAGTGGGATCGCCCATGACCCACTTTACCACAGCTCCGGTCGGATGCCTTGCTCGTTGCAACTTGCTCCACGAACTTACACCCCACAACAACACAGCAGTACCAGTTTTAATTAACTGCTGTCAGTTCTTACGTTTTGTTTACCCTTTTTATTTTATTTTTTCCTAACTCACTTTATTTTCTCCTCACCCTAAAGTTTCCTCTAACCA
This sequence comes from Lithobates clamitans, assembly GCA_037952925.1. Taxonomy (NCBI): domain Eukaryota; kingdom Metazoa; phylum Chordata; class Amphibia; order Anura; family Ranidae; genus Lithobates; species Lithobates clamitans. The sequence continues at coordinate 370,007 of JBBGZY010000588.1, read as the reverse complement.
ACATCTCTTCCCTCCTGAGAGCGCACGGAAGGAAAAAAAAGGACACGAGTACCACGACCACCAGATCTTTCTACATAGAAGAACCCAACTACTAATTGTGAGTAAACCTTACCATATACTCTACCCTACACCACCCACCAAGATGCCCAAATTCCTCTCGCTAAATGCCAAAGGACTAAACCATCCGGTTAAAAGAGCTTCCTTATGGAAGACAGCCCAAAAATCTACATGTGACATCATATGTGTACAAGAAACACACTTTAAAAAATCTGCAATGCCACACTGCACCAACAAATCCTTCCCCAATATCTACCATGCTCCAGGCCCCACTAAGAAAAACGGAGTTCTAATTGCATTCAAACACACAATCAACTTTACGCTCCATAACAGCTTAGTTGATGAAGATGGCAGATATCTGGCCCTAGATTGTACCTTGGACAATGCTAGATACACTATTGTAACGGTGTATGGGCCCAACACTAATCAAATTAGATTCCTCTCTAAGTTGATGCCCAAAATCGCCAAATTTCGCCAAGGAAACCTCATAATCTGCGGTGATTTTAACATAGTTCCGGACAATACCCTAGATGCCTCTTCTCGTAAAACTAGAATTACTTCACCTATGGGACAGTTCCTACGGAACAATGACCTATATGATGTATGGAGATGCCACCACCCCACTGAGAGAGACTACTCCTTCTTTTCCCATCGACACAACTCGTACACCAGAATCGACTACTTCCTAGTCGACAAGTGGACCCTGCCAAAAATTTCTGAATCATCTTTAGATACGATAACGTGGTCTGACCACGCACCAGTGTCTATAACCCTTGAGTCATTGCCTACTTCCTCACGTACGAAACTATGGAGAGCCAACGCTTCAATTATTCAATCACCTGAACACTCAGCTACTATGCGTAAACACCTAGAAGAATTCTTTGAGCTGAATCAAGGATCAACATCAAGCAACACTATTTTTTGGAACACTCATAAAGCGGTCATCCGAGGGATTCTTATTCAAATAGGGGCTAGAGAGAAGAGGAGGAGATCACAGCGTCTTGACACCATCACCTCCCAAATTAAAATAGCAGAGGCCCAAAACCAAATCTGCCCTGATCCTGCCCTTAGGGAAAAACTTGTACTTCTTAGACGAGAATTAAGAAACTTACTACTAGAAACATATGAAAAAACCCAGAAAAGATTTAAGGCTAACCACTACTCCACTGGGAATAAGGCAGGGAAAGCCATGGCAGTCAGAATCAAAGGTCATCATATTAAAAGCAAGATATCTCACCTCTACCATACCTCCACGGGACAAAAAGTGATAGACCCCCAAGCCATAGCAGAAGCGTTTAGCCATTACTACGAAACACTCTATAATCTAAAAAATGACTCCACTATTAGTCAACCCTGCTCAAAAGATATAGAAAACTTCTTGACGGAAATTAATCTCCCCAAAGTATCTTCAGAGCAACTAACAATACTTAATGCTCCATTCTCCCCAATAGAAGTGTTAGAAACCATCGCAGCCCTACCATCCAACAAATCCCCAGGACCAGACGGTCTCACTGGAGAGTATTATAAAGAATTCCGTACAATTCTAGCCCCTTTTTTGGCCCAAATGTGCAACGACGCTGCTTCCTCCTCTTCTCTCCCACAGGAAATGTTAAATGCCTTATTCATTACATTGCCGAAGCCAGGCAAGGACCCTACCTCACCACAAAACTTTAGACCCATATCGCTACTAAACATTGACACAAAAATTTATGCAAAACTCATAGCAAATGGGTTAGTAAATATTATGCCCTCACTAATCCACCCTGACCAATCCGGGTTCACAAAAGGTAGGCAATCGTTTGACGCAACCCGTAGAATCATTAATATAATCCACCATGCGGAATCTGAGCGAACGCCTTCTCTGCTTCTATCCCTGGATGCAGAGAAGGCGTTTGATAGAGTCAATTGGATCTATCTCCAAGCTACACTCCTTAAATTCGGTCTCCAAGGTCCCATTCTTTCCGCTATAATGGCCTTATACTCAAAACCTTCAGCCCAGGTTTATACCTCTGAGATGCTATCTAAACCGTTTCCAATTTCTAATGGCACTCGTCAGGGCTGCCCCTTATCACCCATAATCTTCAACTTAATGATGGAACCACTGGCTGAACATATTAGAATAAACAAATCCATCACAGGTTTCAAAATTGGTAAATTAGAACACAAGATCAACCTGTTTGCTGACGACGTCATCATAATGGTAACCAACCCTATATCCTCCCTGGCTTCGATACAATCTGTACTACAAAAATTTAGTTCCATTTCTTACTATAAGGTAAATGAAAATAAGTCATATATTCTGGACCTAGGTCTAGATGCCATAACCAGCAACCTTCTACGAAACTTCTATATATATCCATGGGCAGATACAGGTATATCATATCTAGGAATCACACTCACCAAATACACCAGAAACCTCTTTACCAACAACTACACTGAACTGAAACAGATGCTTATTAAAGAAACCTCCAAACGTTCAAAATTTGAATTTTCTTGGACTGGTAGGCTTGCAGCCTTTAAAATGCTCATACTCCCTAGACTGCTCTACACATTCCGCACTCTTCCTATTCTACTTACCAACACATACATCAAATCTCTACAATCAATTTTACACCATTACATTTGGCAAAGTAAGAAGCCTAGATGTAGTCATCTTAAAACTACTAAACATAAACTGGCGGATGGCCTGGGATACGTAGATATTAAAGATTATTATCTAGCTACCGTTCTATCTCAAATGAAGGAATGGGTAAGCACGCACACTACTACATTATGGGGAAACATTGAAAACAACATGACTCCAGGTCCCAACCTTAAATACTGGTTATTCAGCACTACAACCAAACGCCCAAATCTTCGATTATACTCACCAACCATACAAGCTTCGGTTAGGGCTTGGACAATACTACACTCCACGAAATGGTGCCAATTACCAACCAAAAGCATTCCAATACCTATCCAAACCCTACAATTACTGTCACCTGATTTGATTATTCCCAATTGGATAACAGACCAAAATCCTCTTACCACAGACCTCAGGGCTAAGATATTACATAAACCCTTTACCCAATTACAATTAAAATACCAAGCACCTCCCACAGACTTCTTTAGTTGTACCAGAATTCAACAATGCCTATCGGCTCACCCACGATTAGAAGGAGAAATACCACTCAAAATGTGGAACTACTACTTCTCCAATAACACACCTACCAAAGGCACCTCACTAATATACTCTATCCTGCAGGAAAAAACAGTATTCCTAAAATCTAAACCATACACAGACTGGGAAAAAGAATTGCAACTACAGTTCTCAGAACAACAATGGCAAAAGGCAATTCAATCCACATATAAATCCACTAGCTGCACCTCTCTATGGGAATTAATGCATAAGATACACCTACGATGGTACCTAACGCCACAGAGAATGGCCAAATTTCATCCACAATCCTCATCCAAATGTTGGAGAGAATGTGACCACATAGGTACCTTATCTCACATTCTATGGTCATGTCCAGTCTTAAAAACCCTCTGGCAAGAGGTGGAATACATTATACAAGACATCTGTCACCTTCCCATCAAACTCACACCACAACTGGCCATACTGAACTTGAACACTGAACTATTACCACCACCTTTTAGACTTGTAATCACACACATACTTCTAGCTACTAGGTTACTCCTAACTAGAAGATGGAAAACAAACTTATCCCCAACATTGACAGAAGTCGTAACACTAGTTCACTCTCACTTCGCTTACGAACTAATTATTTCAAAGGGAAAACCCTCGTATGGAAAAATTCACAAACTATGGTACCCCTGGTCAAACTGGTACGCACAAAAACTTACCTGATAATTTTCTGATACTACTTACACATACTCGACCCACATTGTTCTCTTCACTCAATATATGACAATGCTCTCTACCCTCATCCACTACTCTACCTGCCACCTCCCCTCACCCACCGCCTCTTTTCTTCTTTCTATTATTTATCCCCAACTACCTTACTTACTTCTCTCTCTACTACACGTTACATACAGTTCCTTTCGAGTACGAATAGCTCTCATAATTATACTCAAGTTCGATAAGTACTCTAGACAAGATACGTTCCAACACATTCCTACACTTGAAGTTATAAAACCTACACTTCTGAATTAATACCATCCTTTCGTACGAATAGTTAACGATATTCTAAGTTGTTAAATGATTACTGTTTAAAATGTCTTTACACCACGGGAATGAAGGTACCACAACCACCCATGCTACAGCATGAACCCATAAGGGGTACATGGGGTTAATAATTCACACACTTTATCTTACCTTCAACAACTGTTATAGTTCTATTATTCTCACCACAATTGACGAATAAATATTGATATGTAATTCTCTCAACTGTATGTAATCAGAATGTGATTTTTGACAATGTCTGTTCACTCTCTCATCTAAATCTTCAATAAAAATTATTGAAACAAAAAAAAGAAAAGGGTATTTGACGTTCGCGCATGCTCCACTTCTGCTGCCAAGAGCACTGTGAGAACTGTTGCTGATTACGCCAATAAATTCCGTACTCTGGCAGCAGAGGTCACTTGGAACAATGAGGCCCCTGTGGCTGCTTTTTCTCATGGTCTCTCTGATAACATCAAAGATGAGATAGCAGCCTGAGACATACCTACAGATCTGGAGAAGTTGATCATGTTTGCCATTCTCATTGACTCCAGACGCCAAGAGAGACCTTCCTTTAAGGGACGCTTGAAGAAGCCTCCTGTACATTTGGCTCCAAGCTTTGCAGTCCCACCTTTGCCTCCCTCACCTCCCATGCCTCCTGGTAGTGAGTCTGCCAGTGAAGTAGAACCCATGCAGTTGGGCTTCACACATCTTTCTGCGGATGAGAGGGCCTTTAGGAGGAGGGAGAGATTGTGCCTTTATTGTGGCCAGGCAGGTCACAATACTTTGAAGTCTTGTCCAACCCCTCCAGGAGAACGCTTGCACCTGAGGTCCTGTAGGGGACAGACCTTAAGTGGCAATGTTACATCCCCAGTTATCCTGAAGGATAAACAAACAAACAGAGAAGAATGGCACAAGAAAAATTTCCATAGACAGTCTGGAAAGTGCAAGGTGCTATACAGACTGAGGAAACATAAGAAAAAAGTCCATATATAAAGTTGTCCTAGAGGTTGAAAAGGACTACACTTGTGGCAGCTCCCCTGTGAGGCAATTCTCTGTAATAAAAGCAAAGGAAGAGCAAGGTGCTCCAAACTAAGTGTAGTAGTTAAGCCATAGGAAATTTTAATAAGCAAACAGCCAAATGGGTACTCACATAACATGAGAAATAAAAGGCATGATTGTAACAAGTCCTATGTTACTGCGTTTCAAAGCACCCACTTTTTCCTCAGACCTGATTCGCCTCAACGTCCTGACGTCACATCCGGTCCAGCTCTGAGTATTCTGAGTGCGTTCCACGCTGGTTCTATCCACCGTGAGGCAGAAACCTGGCCAGCTGTTACATCTACCCTGCCGACCACGTATTTCCAACCATTGAACACGGAGCTCCCGCATGACATAGAACTTATTACAATCATGCCTTTTATTTCTCATGTTATGTCAATACCCATTGGCTGTTTGCCTATTAAAATTTCCTATGGCATAACTACTACATTTAGTTTGGGGCACCTTGCTCTTCTTTTATTCGGAAGGATAAGCCTTTCGTTTCGGTTACCCTTTCTTGGTCTGAGTCGTCCATCGAGACACAGGTGCTAATCAACTCTGGGGCAGCAGTCCTGTTCATAGATAGTGTCTAAGCACTTGATTCCATTGCAGCTTTGTGCCACCCCACTTGCCATTGAGGCTATTGATGGGAGACCTCTACAGCCTGCCCATGTGACTCATGAGTCTGCTCTGTTAACCATGGCCGTAGGGGCTCTTCACCACGAGATAATCCAATTTCAAGTAATTTCCTCACCTCATTACCCGGTGGTTATTGGTTATCCTTGGTTACAGAGGCACAACCCCTCTTTTGAGGGGTTTTTCAGGAATTCATCAAAGATGTCCTCCGAGATATGTTGCAGCAATATTTGTTTATCTTGATGATATTCTCATATATTCTAAACCCTAGAGAGCCACCACACAGATGTCTCTTGTGTGTTACAGAGGCTGAGAGATAATAACCTATATTGTAAGTTGGAAAAGTGCGAGTTACATCGTGAACGTTAAATTTCTGGGTTATGTCATTTCTACTGCTGGTTTTTTGATGGACCCAGAGAAACTATCTGCAGTTCTAAAGTAGCCTCAACCCGTAGGTCTAAATCCGCTACAACGTTTTCTTCACTTTGCCAATTATTATCGGAAATTTATTCCGAACGTCTGTTCTCTGGTCAAACCCATGGGTGATATGACCAGAAAGGACAGTAACCCACAGAATTGGTCTCCAGATTCCATCAAAGAATTGAGTCTCTTAAGGCTGCCTTTGTTTCAGCTCCTGTGCTGGCACATCCTGATTCTACGTTACCCTTCATTCTTGAAGTTGATGCATCTGAGACTGGAGCGGGCGCCCTTTTGTCTCAACATCCTACCTCTGAGAGCGCTATGCATCCTTACTTTTCCAAGAAATTGTCTCCTTCAGAGTGCAATTACGAGATTGGGAACAGAGAATTGTTAGCTATCAATTTAGCTCTGAAAGAATGAAGGTATTTTCTCGAAGGTACCACTGTGCCTGTCCACCTTTTGATTAACCATAAGAATCTCATATTCTTGTCTGAGGCAAAATGCTTATCTCCCAGGAGGGCGTGATGGGCTCTTTTTCTGTCAAGCTTAGTCTCATTCTTACCCGGTACTAAGAATGTAAGGGCTGACGCATTGTCACGACAGTTTTCTTCTGCTTCCAAGATGGAGTAGGTTCCGGCTCCTGTGATACCTCCCGATCGTATTCTGGCCACTGTTCGTACCAGTCTCATTTCACCTTTGGGTGACAGAATCCTTACCGCTCAGATTCATTTTCCTCCTGAGAAACCTGGTGACCGCTGCTTTGTCCCTGAGAATCTCCGCACTGCTTTGCTCCAGACTTAACATTCTCCCAGTGTAGCTGGCCACCCAGGGAAGAATCAACTAATTTTGGCTATTTCTCAACAATTCTGGTGGCCTAGCCTCCGTGCTGATGTGACCACCTTCGTAGCTGCTTGTTACGTGTGTGCTCAGTGTAAGACACCACAACATCTTCCAGTGGGCCTCCTACAACCCATACGCAATATAGAGAGGTCTTGGACCCATCTGTCTATGGATTTTATTGTGGAGTTACCCAGCTCCCAGGGCAACACAGTTTTTCTTATGGTGGTTGGCTGGTTCTTGAAAAGGTCTCATTGTATTCCACTGGAGAAGTTGCACACATCCAAAGAACTGGCATCCATTTTTGCTTGGGAGGACTTTCAGTTACATGGGCTACCAAAGATTATCATCTTGGACAGGGGTAGCCAGTTTGTTTCCAGGTTTTGGCAAGCCTTTTGTGTACAGTTAGGAATTCAGTTTTCCTTTTCCTCTGCATATCACCCGCAGTCCAATGGGGCCACAGAACGAGTCAACCAAGCCTTGGAGCACTTTATACGTTTTTATATTTCTGACCACCATAACAACTGGACAGACCTCTTACTTTGGGCGGAGTTTGCTCACAATAGTGTCGTCAATATCGCTTCCCGAATGTCTCAGTTTATGGGGAATTATGGTTTCCAGACATCTATTTTGCCTGACTCATTTGTTTCCTCAAAGAATCCCTGTGTTAGAGGAGCATCTGTGTGATCTCTGTTCAACTTGGGTGCAGGTCCAAGAGTTCTTGCAACATGCCAGTAATAGGTACAGACTCCATGCTGACCGCAGATGCCTACCCGCGCCTTCCTACCAGGTTGGGGAGAGGGTCTGGCTGTCATCTCATAACCTCCAACATTCATTGTTCCCTCATTGAAACTGGCACCTTGGTTTATTTGGCCTTTCCATATTCTCTGTAGGATCAACCCTGTGGCTTACGCATTAGACCTACCTTCTAACATGCATATTTTGAATGTATTTCATGTCTCCTTATTAAAACCTTTGGTGTTCAACCATTTCACCACCTCGGTATCACATCCTCGCCCGCTTCAGGTTGAGAACCATGAAGAGTATGAGATACAACTGGTCATTGACTCCCGTAGGTTCTGTGGGTGCATACAGTACCTTGGAAAGGAAAGGGTATGATCCAGAGGAACGTTCTTGGGTCTCATCCTGGGACATGCATGCTCGTGTCCTCCTCCGTGCTTTCCATAGACATTTTGTCCTCAAGCCTGGTGGTCCTCTGAGGTGGAGGGGTCATTGAAGAGGGGGTACTGTCAGGGCTGGGCTCTCAGCCCTCCCTTTTCAGTGCTCAGGTTTCCCAGCTGTCCGGCAATTGCCAGCACTCATCATTCCACAGTGGCTCACCTGGTGATCATTTCCTGATCAACAATCCAGCCTACAGCCAGTCACTTCTGGCTATTTAAACTGCCTGGTTAATTTCTTCCGTGCCCTCGCCTTGGTCAGAAATACTGTAACTGAAGATTCTCTGCTGTGTTCCTGTTAAAGACTTGACTGGCTGAAGTCCCTTCTGGTTCCTGATCCTATTTGCTGCTTCCAACTATACTGATCTCTGGCTACCTGATTTACTGGCTTGTTCTGACTACCCGTTTTGTTTACCGATCCCTGGCTATGTTTTGACTACGTTTACTATTTGTACCATTTTTACCATTGTATTAAAAGGTGTGATTTTTACTGCATTTTCTGTCTCCGTCTGATTCATGGTTCCTGACAGAGGAGTACCAGGAAAGAACAGAGTCGTGAAGGCCAAGGGAGTGGAGTTTTTTTTTTTTTTGAGTAAGAGTGGGTGGTCAACTGTGTCAAAGGTAGCGGAAAGGTCTAATAGTATGAGTATTGAGTAATGGGCATTCATTTTAGCAGTTAGCAGATCATTAGTGAGTTTTAATAGGGCAGTTTCAATGGAATGTTGCGGGTGGAAGACAAACTGTAGGGGATCGAGAAAGTTGTTGTCAGTGAGCTAGCAACTCAGTTGTAGACAAGGCATTCAAGAAGCTTGGAGGTAAACGGGAGCAGGGAGATGGGTCTTAAGTTATTAAAACAGGTGGGCTCCAGTGAGGGTTTTTTTAAGTATGGGGGTAACCAGTGCATGTTTGAGCAGAGTTGGAAAGGTGCCGGAGGAAAAGGAGAGGTTGAAGATGTGGGTTAGAGAGTTTAGGATAGAGCAGGAAGGGGGTCATAGTCATTTTGAGGGGACAGGGTCCTGTGGACAGGTGGTGAGGTGGGCGGCGGAAAGGAGTTTAGCAACTTCCTCAGTGGTAACAGGGTTGAAGGAGGAAAGTATTAAGAAAGCTAGATGCTGGATATCTCATCATGAATTGTGTTGATTTTGTTTTTTAAATGACTGGCAATCTCCTGGGCAGTAAGTAAGTTGGAGGTGGAAGCAGTGGGGGGTGAAGTAAGGAATTAATGGTAGAAAAGAGTTGACGAGAATTGGATGAGAGGGTTTTGATGAGAGTGGTGTAGTTGATTTGTTTAGCAGCGTGGAGGCAGGAGTTGTATTCGAGAAGGGCAGATTTGTAGAGGGTGAAGTCTTGCGGGGATTTAGTTTTACACCACACTCGCTTAGGAGCATGACTGTGTCTCTTGAGCGAGTGTGGTGTCTAGTGTTGTCTGTTTGTCAAGCAGGATCCACTTAAGACTCAAACCCAGGGTTTTGGTGTGCTTTATGCAAGAGGCTAGAGTAGGGACAGGTTCCCCTTCTGGCAGAGATAGCAATAGGGAAAGGTTCCGGCAGAGTAGGGAAAGAGTTAAGGCTATCTCTACCTTCTCAGAAGGCTTCCCATTTGGGTTGGACTGACTAGGCTTCACTCAGCTCCTCGTGGCAGACGCTGTCAGCATCACTGAGTCTACATACCGCTGTCGCTATGCTGCATTACTGTAATGCCCCGTACACACGGTCGGACTTTGTTCGGACATTCCGACAACAAAATCCTAGGATTTTTTCCGACGGATGTTGGCTCAAACTTGTCTTGCATACACACGGTCACACAAAGTTGTCAGAAAATCCGATCGTTCTGAACGCGGTGACGTAAAACACGTACGTTGAGACTATAAATGGGGCAGTGGCCAATAGCTTTCATCTCTTTATTTGTTCTGAGCATGCGTGGCACTTTGTCCGTCGGATTTGTGTACACACGATCGGAATTTCCGACAACGAATTTTGTTGTCGGAAAATTTTATATCCTGCTCTCAAACTTTGTGTGTCGGAAAATCCGATGGAAAATGTGTGATGGAGCCTACAGACGGTCGGAATTTCCGACAACAAGGTCCTATTACACATTTTCCGTCGGAAAATCCGACCGTGTGTACGGGGCATAGGTGTTCCCGGTCGGGTGGGCCTCCCTGACGGGTCTGGTTGTACTATTGTGTTACTTATACAATGCATCTTTGGGCAAATTGGGACTGCACCTACCCAACATGTGTGTCGGAAAATCCGATGGAAAATGTGTGATGGAGCCTACAGACGGTCGGAATTTCCGACAACAAGGTCCTATTACACATTTTCCGTCGGAAAATCCGACCGTGTGTACGGGGCATAGGTGTTCCCGGTCGGGTGGGCCTCCCTGACGGGTCTGGTTGTACTATTGTGTTACTTATACAATGCATCTTTGGGCAAATTGGGACTGCACCTACCCAACATGTCCATATTTAGTCAATGATATCACTCAAGAAACCCTGTCCCTTACAAGACCAGCCGCGTGTCTTCTTTTTCTTTTGGTGGGCCGGCGGGCATCAGGCACCACTGTTTTTTGACAAATCCTTTATTAAAAAAAAAAAAGTGTCCCTCGATGTAAATCCATCGTCAATCATGCCACCCACCGGACCAGAAAAATGAAAAAAAATTAAAAACCCTCTCACCTCCCCCCCTCTGCACTTTGACATATACATATACATATATGTATATATATATATATATATATATATATATATATATATAGACAAGGGGCGGGGCTATGAACTGGTGACGTCAGAAGGGGCAGTGCCACCGGGAGACATAGCCAGGTGGCCCTGCCCCTTGCCTATATAAGAAATCTCAAAGCGCAGAACGGGCCTAAGGTGAGAGGAGGTGAGAACATTTAATTTTTTTTTATTTTTCGGGTCCAGTGGGTGGCGTGATTGACAATGGATTTACATCGAGGGACACTATTTTTTTAATTTTTTATAAAGGATCACTTTTTTAGTGAATGGGTAGGGGTACTATGTACCCGATACTCATTCACATATAGGGGGCTGGCATCTGGGGACCCCCTTGTTAAAGGGGGCTTCCAGATTCCGATAAGCAGACCCCAACAACCATAGCTCAGGGTTGTGGGGATAAGGCCCTTGTCTCCATCAACATGGAGACAAGATGTTTTGGGGCGGGGGGGCAGAGCCCCCTCTGCCCCAAAGCACCCACCCTTCATGTTGATAGAAAGATTTTTGGATACACTCAAACTCAGACTTTAAATTGAAAACAACACTAATAGATTGTGTATAAAAGATCATTTTATTGATACAAATAGAACCTTCTAATCTATTAGTGTTGTTGCCAATTTAAAGTCACAATTTGGGGGTATCCAAAAATGTTTTTATATACAAAGGGATGTGGCAAACTCACTATTTCTGACATGGTAAAAACATTTATCTACCCCCTATGTTGAGGGTATGTGGCCTGGTATGGTTCAGGAGGGGGGGCAGCCTTTCCTGACTTGCCAGGCTCCATGCCCAGATAAGGGTCTGGTATGGATTTTGGGGGGACCCCACGCCATTTTTCTTTCAATTTATATTGGCATGGGATTTCCCTCCAAATCCATACCAGACTGAAGGGCCTAGTATGGACTGGGAGGACCCCACACCATTTTTTCTTTCTTTATTTTATTTTTTTAAACCACATGTTTATTGAATGTTTGTAAAGAGATAAAAAAGTATTGGATATCAAGTAGTTGTACATAATAGTATACAATGTTCAGTTGATTAGTTCGGGTGTGCCATAAAATGAACAATAGTATAAGTAATTGCTTCATGAGATTAGAAGTAACATTAATAAAACAATAACCAAACATTAACACCTGAGAGGGTGAGATGATCTGTGCTTTACTGTATTAGTCTTATTGATTGGGTATATTACGTCCAATTCGTGGGTGCTAGGTGAGGATTGGCAACTGCATCCATCCCATCACCCCCATGGGAGAAAACTGTAGCGAAACGGGTGCTGGCGACCTAACCATGAGTCCTCTCTGTTGTTTCTGGAAGGAACATGTCAGGTTTACTAAAGACTATAAGGTATGTGAGAGTAGGGATAGGTCAAGGGTGAAACAGAATTGCCTGTAAGGAGTTAGGTACCATCTTTGAGAGATCTTTTGGGATAGTTCCCATAGGGCAGAGCAACAGGTAGATTGATATATAGATTGGAATGCTTTTCGCCATTGTTCCTCAGTAAAGAGGTCTCCCAAGTCCAATTCCCAGTGTAGATGTGAGGTAGTTTTAATAAAGTCTTTCTTCCGGTGTAAAGTGTTGTAGAGTAATGAGATACCTTTTTGTTTCGGCAATGAGTGGGTTAAAAAGGACCATATGGTTGAAGGTAGGGAGTCTGATGGTTTAGGTTTGGGTAGTGTAGATAAGCAATGGGTTACCCGTAAGTGAGTAAAATATTCTGAGGCTGGGAGAGCAAGCTCTTTTCGCAGCTGGGAGAAGGTTTTTAAGTTCGAGTTGGAGAACAGGTCTTGAATGTGTAGGATGCCTTTGCTTGTCCACTTGTATAGTAACAGGTCTGGCGTTAGTTGTTTGAGAACTCCTAGCGGGATGGGGGGTGATATGGTTTGTGAGAATGATAGTGATATTTTTGTAAGTGCTTTCCATTCCGGGGTTGTGGCTTTCATTGTAGGGGAAAGAACATTCGGTACAACGATGCCTAAAGGGATCCCTAAAATCCAAGTTTTTAGATCTGATCTGATGAGTGAAGAGGATTCTATTTGTGGGAGGTGGTTCGTTTTGAATGATGCTAGTCTCCCTGACCATGATAGTTTGTGTCACGCTAGTTTTTGTAGGTCAGCCTGCAGCTTTTTAGTAAATGCTATATAGTTAGACGCAAAAATATTTTTTACTGATTTAGTGAGTTAAATACCTAGATATGAGATACTGTTTTCTGCCCAGGTGTAAGGGAACTGAGATTGTAATAGATGTCTAGTCATAGCGTCTATACCTAGGTTGAGGATGAATGATTTTTTTCTTCATTTATTTTGTAGTAGGATACCTTGCTGAACCAGATGAGAGTGTTTTGTATTGCTGCCAGGGAAGGAGTCGGGTTGGTGACCATTAGGATGACATCATCGGCAAATGGGCTACTCTTTTGTGAGGTCCTGTTGATTGTGAAGCCAGAAATGAGGGGGTTGGTTCTGATGTGTTCTGCTAGAGGTTCCATAAGTAGATTAAAGAACAGGGGGGATAATGGGCATCCTTGCAGCGTGCCGTTGGTTATTTGGAATAATTGGGAGGAGTATACTTTCGCAGAGGGTGTTGTGTACAGGGCTAGAATAGCTTGCAGAATGTTGCCCTTGAAGCTGAATTTGAGAAGGACTCTGTGGAGGTCCAGTGTATCCTGTCAAATGCCTTCTCTGCATCCAGAGACAGAAGCAGAGAAGGCATTCTGCTGGACTCAGCGTGGTGGATAATATCTATAATTCTTCTGGTAGCGCTGGGTGCTTGGCGACCCATGGTGAAGCCTGATTGATCGTGGTGTACTAGGGTGGGCAGTATGTTATTTAGTCGGGTGGCAATAGCTTTTGCATATATTTTTAAGTCAACATTTAGTAAAGAGATTGGTCTAAAATTTGGGGGAGTAGTCGGTTCCTTCCCTGGCTTTGGGAAGGTGATTATCATTGCTTGTAATATTTAATGAGGGAATGAAGAAGAGGAGGCAGTGTCATTGAAAAGGATAGTCATATGGTGAGTGAGTACGGGAGAGAATTGTTTGTAGTATTCACTAGTCAGTCGGGACCTGGAGCTTTCCCTGTTGGGAGAGATTTGATGACAGATTGTAGTTCTGAGGTTGTGAAAGGTGCATTCAAGGATTCTAGTTGTGCGTCATTTAGGGTTGGAAGGTTTACATGGTTTAGAAAGGTGTCAATATCTGCAATAGAAGGTTGGTGAGTCAAGGCATATAGTTTAATGTTGTATAGGTCACTGTAATATGCACTGAAGGTATCAGCACGTCCTGGGGATTTAGCGATTTTTCTTTTGTGTGAGGGTGAATTAGGTAGGCTAGTTTGGTTTTTGCTTGATATCCCTTTAGGCATCTAGCTAGAGCTTTCCCCATTTTATTTGAGGTGGATTAAGCTGTAGCCTTCAATTTACATTGCGATTTTTCAAAGGAGTGCAAGAGGAGGGTTCTGAGCTCTTGCCTTAGGGATAGAAGCTTAGCAGAATGTATGGCCTGTGGATTGGCTTTGTTTATTTTCTCTAGCTCTGTTATGTCAGTCGTAAGAGAGTCTAGATGCTGCATCCTTTCTTTTTTCATACGAGAATTAATTTGCATTAATACACTTCTGATAAATACCTTGTGTGTATTCCATACCATGTTGTAGTTGGATACCGAGCCCACGTTGTTAATGAAGAATTCAGAGAATAGAGTGGTGATTTCTGCAGTATATGCTGGCTGTTGCAGTAGAAAATTAGCTCGCCAGAGATTGGTTTTAGATTGTGGTGGGGAGTCTGCAATTGAAATACTGATGGGTGCGTGGTCCGACTACAACATGTTATGGATAGTCGAAGAAGTGGCTTTTTGAAGAAGCCATTTATCTGCAACAAAAAGATCAATTCTCAAATAAGTTTTATGAAGTGGAGAAACATACGTGTAGTCTTTTTAAGATTTGTGGTGACATCGCCAAATGTCAAACATGTCTTGGTCAAGTAGAAATTTTTTCAGAGGGGATTCACGCCTTTTGGATGTCGTAGATGAGTCCAGGGGAATATATGGTACTAGGTTGAAGTCACCACACATAATCACATGGCCTCTTTGGTTTGATGGATTGCATGAGGTGTTTGAGGAAGCTCATTTGGCGGACATTATGTGCAAATATGTTTATCAAGGTATAGATTACATTGTTAATAGTGCATTGTAGTATAATGTACCAACCGTTCGGGTCTAGAGTCACCTGATGGGGCTGGAAGGTTACTGTGTCTTTGACTGCAATTAGGACTCATCTTTTTTTGGAGGAAAAAGAGGCCTGGAAGATGTGTGGGAAGCGCTTCTTGGAGCATTTAGCTGTTGCGGATGATGAGAAGTGAGTCTCTTGGACACATAGAATATCGGAGTTGGTATCTTGGGCAGTTTTCCATAGGGAGGGGCACTTGACAGGATGATTGAGCCCATTTGTGTTTACAGATAGGATATTGAGTGGCATATTTCTGTGGAAACGTTCAGTGTTAGGTATGCAGGCACTTACAGTTAGTTGGATCTGGTAGAGGTGTTCCTGTTGATACTCCTAGTTGTCCTGCTGTGGTAGAGTGGATCAGGATAAGAGATAGCTGTGGAGCTTCACGGTGCTACTGGAAAGCTAAACTGTGTTCAAGTTAAATAAAATAGAAAGAAAAGAAAAAAAGAAAAGTCAGCATTAAAGAGCAGGATATCAATCGAAGGTGGATTATTGCAGTATATTCTATGGTGGATCAAATAAGCTAAGTTTAGCAAATCCGCAATGTGGGTAGAACAGTCAGTTGTAACAGTTGTTTAACAAAGCTATACGAGAGCTATAAGCCATGAACTGGGGAGAGAAAGGTTTACATGTGGAAGGCCCATCCATGGGTTAGAGATCGCAGGTGTCAGTCATATTGCTTCTGCTAGTTGCGACGGTTGTATGGAGATTTGCATTGTGGCAAATCGAAGACTGGATTCCTGTGGTTGTTCTAGAATGATGCCCCAGGTGTATAGGAGTTTCATTCCTCCTGTAAGGGGGGGGTTATAGAATGATCTGTGCCATTTTTTGCGATTAGCAGAGTTGCTGGGTATTGCCATTTGTATTGGATTTTATGATTGTGCAGCGCCTTGGTTACAGGACTTGGCTGTCTGCGTTGTTGTAAAGTGAATTTAGAGAGCTCTGGATAGAGCTGTATTTCAGCGAATGGTGCAGGAAGGGTTACAGCTGACCTGGCAGCTACCAGGAACATTTCTTTAGCATGGAAAAAATGCACCCTCATAAGCACATCTCTGGGTACCGAGGCAGCTAGGTGAGGCAGTTTGGATATTCTGTGTATACGGTCTATAGAGATTTAAAGTAAAGTGACGTTGGGAAGGATAGTGTGCATGAGGTCACTCGCATATTTTTGAAGATCAGCAGGCATTACTGATTCATGATGTTATTGCGCCAAGAGCGATCTTCCAGGTCTGCCAGTTTAGCTTTAGTCCAGGACTGCTCTTTCACTTTATCGTATGCGTCCACAAGATCGTTCACAGTTGTGGTGCATTCCTCCATTTTATCTTCTATGTAGGAGAACCTATTCCCCAAACTGTTGATGTCAGAGGAGAATTTGGTTATAAGGGAGGACAGATCTGACATTAATTATGTCTGCAGTGAGAGGAGCATGTCCCTTAAAGTTGTGTCTAGTACAGATTGTCCTGTGATAGGAAAGGCAGCCACAGAGGATTGAAGGGCCTGGTTTGACTGGAGAGGGTTAAATGGGTGGGCCGCATTGTGCTCTGAGGGTTCATCAAGCCTCATACAGGCCTTAGCAGGGCTCCCTGAATGTGGGCTTCCTCCAACCAAGTGACTGGGAGATAGGGGCAACAGTTGTGGCTCTTGATCTCCCTGCAATTCATCAGAGAGATTTGTGTATGATGATCACGCCGGCGCCATTTTGGGCAGCACTGACCTTAGATGATGCCTTGAGGAAGAAGGCCGTCAGCTTTTCCGGCCTGCTTTCATCCTTCCTCTTGGGGGACATGCTTCAGGAGGGTGTCCGGGGTTTGAGGAAGCTGGATGGCTGCAGATTTCCCGTGGATGTGGGCTGTCATCACTCCTGAGCTCTCCTAGGTGTACGGAGTTCTGTATCTTGGTGGCCATCACACTTGCTGGCAGACCAAGCCCACCCCTTTTTTTTTTTACCGGCACTTTTTTTATCAATCAGCTGTCAGTTACATAGTTACATAATCAGGTTGAAAAAAGTCCATCCAGTTCAACCATAAAAAAAAAAAAAAAAATATCGTACAATCCAATATACCCAATTCTATACCCACAATTGATCCAGAGGAAGGCAAAAAACCCCAGCAGAGCACGCTCCAATTTGCTACAGCAGGGGAAAAAATCCCTTCCTGATCCCCCAAGAGGCAATTGGATTTTTCCCGGATCAACTTTATCTATAAATGCTAGTACCCAGTTATATTCTGTACATTTAGGAAAGTATCCAGGCCTTTCTGAAAGCAATCTACTGAGCTGGCCAAAACCACTTTTGGCGGTAGTCTATTCCACATTTTCACAGCTCTTACTGTGAAGAAACCTTTCCATATTTGGAGATGAAATCTCTTTTCCTCTAGGCGTAAAGAGTGCCCCTTTGTCCTCTGTGTTGATCGTAAAGTGAATAACTCAACACCAAGTTCACTATATGGACCCCTTATATATTTGAACATGTTGATCATATCCCCCCTTATTCTGCACTTCTCAAGAGTGAATAAATTCAGTTCCTCTAATCTTTCCTCATAGCTGATCTCCTCCATGCCTCTCATCAGTTTGGTTGCCCTTCTCTGCACTTTCTCCAGTTCCCCGATATCCTTTTTGAGAACTGGTGCCCAAAACTGAACTGCATATTCCAGATGAGGTCTTACTAATGATTTGAACAGGGGCAAAATGATATCTCTCTCTCTGGAGTCCATACATCTCTTAACACAAGAAAGGACTTAGCTCGCTTTGGAAATCGCAGCTTGGCATTGCATGCTATTATTGATCTTATGATCTACCAAAACCCCCAGATCCTTCACCACTTTGGATTCCCCCAGTTGTACTCCCCCTAGTATGTATGATGCATGCATATTCTTAGCCCCCAAGTGCATAACTTTACATTTCTCAACATTAAACCTCATCTGCCACATAGACGCTCAATTAGACAGAGCATTGAGGTCAGCTTGTAAATTGGAGACATCCTGTAAGGACGTTATTCCACTGCATAGCTTAGTGTCATCTGCAAAGACAGAAATGTAACTTTTGATCCCAGACCCAATATCATTTATAAAGATATTAAAGAGTAAGGGTCCCAGCACTGAACCTTGGGGTACACCACTGATAACCCTAGACCATTCAGAGTAAGAATCATTAACCACTACTCTCTGAATTCTGTCTTTTAGCCAGTTTTCTATCCATTTACAAACTGATATTTCCAAGCTTGTGGACTTTACCTTACACATGAGCCATGTGTGCGGAACTGTATCGAACGCTTTTGCAAAATCCAAGTACACCACGTCCACAGCCACCCCTCTGTCCAAGGTTTTACTTACCTCTTCATAAAAAGAAATCAGGCTTGTCTGACAACTTCTGTCTTTCATGAATCCATGCTGTCTGTTGCTTAAAATGTTTTTTTTTCCAGCAAGAACTTGTCTATGTGGTCTTTTATTAAATGCTCCAGTATCTTCCCGACTATAGAAGTTAAACTAACAGGTCTATAGTTACTTGGGGAAACCCATTGACAGCTGATGACTCATGGGTTACTAACGACGCTGTGGACGACTTCCCCCGCTCCTTAACAACTAGCTTACACTGTGCCCTGATTGGGCAAAACTTTGCCCAATCAGGGGGCAGAATGCACTGTGCAGCACTCAGTGCATTGTAGGGTGTGCATCAGGGTAAACACCCGACAAACACCCTGCAAATTGGGGTGTTCATCGAACGACTGAACAGGAAAATGTTCGGCCCAAACTCATGCCGAACCGTTCGCCCATACCTACTCACCAATGATAATCCTCAATCACAAAGCAGAAAAGTATTCACTAGCAGACCATCTAAAACAAAGCAACTCTGCCATTTTTTTACAATCTTTACACACAAATGTTAAAATGCACATTTAGACCTAAAGATTGGTTAAAACCTCCCCAAAAAGTAAATGTTTTCTGAAGCAGTGGCCCTAAAGGACTAAATGGTGGTAGTTGCAATATTGTATGTCAAATGATATAAGCGCAACAGTTAATGAAACCCATATTTTCAGTGAAAAATACACTAAGGTTCATTTTAGTGTACACAAAAACAACATACTACTCAATGTTTTTTTAAACTATAAAAGTCAAGCCTGCTTTGAGTAAATAGATTCCAAAACTTGGTATGAACAGATTTGCTGATTTCTCCCAGCTGTACCCGCCAATACCTGCAGTGCTTACATTTAGAAGCAGTAAGGACCCAGAATAACATGCAGGGGGGTAACTTCAGCAGTGTGTGGAGGCGTTTAGGCGGCTTTACAATTGTCTGAATCACTTCCATCAGAAAGCCGATAGTCAGTTTGACTAGTATAAACACATTCTTGGCTGCTATAGCAGCTGAGACTGTGTTTAAACCCCATGTTACTCCCCTATCCCATCAGTGACTCATCAGTTATGCTCCACCTTATTCCCCCATACCATAATGATTTATCTGCTCAGCACCACTTGATCCAGGGATCTCCAAACTACGGCCCTTCAGCTGTTGCTGAACTACACATCCCATGAGGCATTGTAGAACTCTGACATTCACAGACATGAATAGGCATGATGGGAAATGTAGTTCCTGAACAACTGGAGGGCCATAGTTTGGAGACCCTTGAACCTAACAGTGAAGTTAATTCTGCCTCATAGAAGTAATTCAGTAGCTCAGCTTACCCTGTTCCACCCTCCAAGCAGTGACTCAGCAACTCAACTACTTCTGCTCTCCCCTTCCAGCAATGCAAAGACTTAAAAACTCAGCACCCCTTCTGCACCATCCCATCCAGTATGGCCTCATCATGTTGCTCCTTCTGCACTCTATTCTAGCATTGACCCTAATTCCACCTCCCAGCAAGTAATTCAACATCTCAGCTCAGCCTGCTCCACCCTCATTGTATTATCTCAATAGATCAGCTCACCCTGTTCTAAGCAGTGACTAAGCAGCTTATCTCCTCCTCTTCCCACTCCTATCAGTGATAAAATAGCTCACCTCACCTTGATGCTCCATCTTGTCACTAAATTATCTCAGCCCCCTGGTTTTCCACTACCGACAATGACTGCAGACTGATGTGAACTGTATAGCTACGTAACTGAAAAACAATAGCAACAAGAACAATAATAATAATATAAATAATAATAACACAACTTACTATATGTTTTAGTCCATAACTTCCAGATTTATCTTTTATCAAGTTCATGCATTCCAGGGCAACGGCCAGAATAGATACTGCTCTAAACACATAGACTGGCTTTGAGTCCTTTATTCCATAAATAATTGGCTTAAATCTGTACAAATCTGTGTAGTTTACTCTAATAAACTTAGAAAGGGTATGAAATTGTTCATTTTTCTTTGTTGAAGAAACAATAGAAAGCATCTGAAGCCAGAACTGTTCTCTTATCGGGTCATTTGGAGAGATAGAGAAAATATGATCATTGACAAACTCTTCTATTGCTCTGAATGTTTTTAGAGGCTGCAGGAATATTAAACTGCAGTTGACTATTTTATGATGAAAAATGTCCAGGCTCTTTAAATACTTCCATGGCTCATGGAAAATGAAGGTCAAGTTGACCTTCTGTTCATTGTGCAGTTCAGTAAAAAAATGAAGAAAGTATTCTGAGAAGAAACCACATACTATTACAATTTTAGTCGTTGACCTCCGAATAACTGTTGTTTCCTGCTTATTCAATGTTCTAAGTTTATCACTAAATTTGATGACATATTCAATACAGATTCCATGCTGAGCCATCATCTTCCTCAGTTCCTGTACCTCTGTATCACCACTTCCATCATTTGGTGTCACTATCCCAACCCAGGTCCATCCAAAATGTAGCAAACATTTTAAAATAGCCTTATAACAGATCCAATCATCTGGGATCATTCGGTATAAAGTTGGAAACATTGATCTGTCGCTCATTAGAGGGTTGGTGACTTGATAATTAAGCTGTATAATTGGATGATCAATAGTACATTAATAGGATGCTATTCACCAAATAATAAAAAATATCAATGTAGGGGGGCGTGACTGACATCTGGCAAGATGGATGCTTGTGCTCAGAGCTCCTCACACTCATCAGGAATATCCGCTCCTGACAGAGATGCCAGCACATCTCCACCACCACTAATCTCCACTGCCTTCTGAGCACCTGAGCCAGGAGAGAAACCCCAGAACCCCAGAGACTCTCAGGTTTCTTTCTGCCGATGATCCAGAGGTCACAACAAGATGGCGGTGGTCCCCACACTACTTGGGCCACCACTGGGCCACTAGCGGTTGCTCCACTGAGATCCCCTAATACAGAGACCACTGAAACCAGAGAATGACTTGCATCTGGATCTTCCTCACCTACATTCCAAAGCCCTGTATAATCTAAGCCAAGAAGCGAATATGTGGAGAAGAGGGAGGATACATGCTTACTGAGGTAAGCTCTGAAACTGACATACCACATACCGTTCCTCAGCTTGATCTGATTGCTTCATTTACCACTAACGGGCAACCCGTGTCTAAAACAGTGCTGACACAGAGCATCCTTGATGATGGACATTTTAGCCTGAGTACAACAGTCAAAGTTGGAAATACAGAAGCTTGATGACCGGGTAATTCATGTAGAGCACTGTGTGATTTCACTACTAATTATAACACCTTGGTGGACACACACACTGCTCAATCCAATGACATCACATGGATCAAAAAGAAATTAGAGGATTTTGAAGATAGGTCACAGTGAAATAACCTAAAAATTAGGGTGATACCCAAATCAGTACAATTCTCCTAACTGCTTCATTTTGTACGTAATCTGTTCTGAGCCGTGATCCTGTCCCTTACATCTGGGGACTTAAATGGTTACTAAACCCACAACAGTAAAATCAGCCTGTATTAGTGATGGGTAGGGATGGGCCAAACAGACCCCTGTTTGGTTCACACCAGAACTTCCAAACACAAGTTTTTAACAAACATTTTTTTTATTGATACATGTCCCCCAGGGCAGGACCCGGACCCCTATAACCATTGTATGCCCAATTACTTGCATATAAGCTATCAAAATGGACACTTTAGATTTATGACTTTCGTTTCCCATTGACTTTGATGGGGTTCGTTATTTGGGTCCGAACTTCCAACACCACCAAAGTTCGGACTCAAATAACGAACCCCATCAAAGTCAATGGGAAAAGAAAGTCATAAATCTAAAGTGCCAATTTTGAAAGCTTATATGCAAGTAATTGGGCATACAATGGTTATAGGGGTCCGGGTCCTGCCCTGGGGGACATGTATCAATAAAAAAAAAGTTTGTGAAAAACATAATTTTTAAATGAGCAGATATTTTTTGATTTTTAAAGTGAAAGCCTAAAAATGAAAAATTAATTCCAATATAGTTCCTGGGGGGTCCCCTTAGTCTACCTGTAAAGTGGCAGATCTGTACCATGTCTAGAATCTGCCACAGCAATAATTGCATTTATAAAGCCCAACAAAAATGACATTTTCCCTGCAAGCTGCCTTTATTTTGCTCAGCAACAGCTGGGGAGCCAGTGTGTATGATGAGGCCACAATGTAGTGCACCGGGAACAAGATTCGAGATTTTTTGAATACATTCTGGTGTCACTTTGACTTTGTATAGAGGTAATGGGTGCGTAAAATTGGTCTTTGGGTGGGGCGGAGTTAGCCGGAGACCGCAATGGCCGCATAATAGCGGAGCTCCGGTACCAGCGGACCTAGAATGGCACAAAACAGACTACCCAGGCCGATTGATATCATCCAAACCCGGCAGTCTGAGCCTATATCACTAGCGACACAAGCAGGCACCATGACCAGGCAAAAGAAGGAGGAGAAGCAGCCACAGAAGCTGATGGAGTTCTTTCCTCCGAAGCCCAGGCAAAATGGCGCCGGCTCATCCCTCACGCCAGCATCTAGATCCCAGGATCAAACAACACAGCAAGGGAAACCGCAAAAATGGAGCAGTCCTCCCAAAGGCTCACACTTTCCCCCGGCCACAACATCATCTGGGAGTCCAGAAAAGGCCAGATTTAGGCTGGATGCAGCGGATGCCGATCATGAGGTGAGCTCTCTCCATGACTCAGGGGACGATACCAGGGAGCTGCCAGAGTCAGACTCCATAGACACGTTCTCCACAAGTAATCAGCCTGTAATAGACACTGTCCTCAAGGAGATGTTAGTCTCTTTGAGGAGTTCTTTACACTCAGATATGATATCATGTGTACATAAATTCAGAATGGATTTGGGATTGGTGTCAGAAAGAGTTTCTCATATTGAAAACAAAATGGGAGAATACGCCACCACTATTAATGATCTGGTTGATGCAAATGAAAGCAATGAGGATGAAATGGAGGTGATGAAAAGCCAAAATGACGGACATGGATGACAGATCTAGGAGAACAATGTTAAGATAAGGGGAATACCAGAATCTGTTCAACAACCAGATCTGCGCAATTATGTCTCCCAATTGTTTACTACAATTCTGCCTGACATGTCTGCTCTAGATTTTACAGTAGACAGAATTCACTGCTTCCCCAAACCATCCTATCTCTCCGACAATGTCCCCAGGGATGTTATACCGAGGCTTCATTTCTACCATACCAAAGAGAGGCTAATGGCAGCGTCCAGGCAAAGAGACCAGATCCCTGCGCCTTACTCCACTCTGCAGTTCTACGCTGACCTATCCCAGTACACTCTCCAGAAGCGCAGGAACCTGAATAACATAACTAAAGCCCTCAGGAACCACAAGTTACAAATGGGGTTTCCTGACAAAGCTAATGGCCACTAAAGATGGTAAGGGATATGTCATGGAAACAGTGGCCAGAGGCTTGGCATTGCTAAACACATGGGGGATAATTACAGATCCTCATATGCAACCATGTCAGAATGGTGGTAACAGCAGTTCTGAGTCTGAATGGCGTATGGTGAACCACAAGAATGCTCAAACCCACAACTAGCATGGCTGCGGACATGTCACATTATTCACTATTCCCGCTGGGAAGGATTTCCCCAGGGACTGAACTGAGTGATCAGATTCTTTTTGCGTTTTCCTTTTTCTACTCCACCCGTTATACCTCTGAGTGGCCATGAGCCACACCCACCTTTACCTTTTTGTTATTTGGCTGCTGGCCATCTACCTGTTATGTTTATGTTCCAGTTCAATTTGTTTTTTTTTCTCATCAGTCAGAAGTGACCTCTTCTCTACATCGTTTACCAGATATACCAGCCAAAAACCAGTACGACCACCACAGCAAGCCGAATCCACTAGCGCTCCTCAGCAGCAGGCCAGAACAACACTGAGTGTAAGTGAACTATTTTTATTAAGCAACACCCAGCACCACCATACTCTCCCACAATGGCGCTGACTTTCTTGACTATAAACGTTAAGGGGTTTAACCACCCGGCCAAACGTAGGTCCCCGTGGAAGGAAGCCATCCATCACAAATGTGAAATTTTATGCGCCCAGGAGACTCATTTTGCTGCCATGTCTTCTCCCAAATGCACGCATCCCAAGTTTCCATTCATATTTCACGGTAATGCAGACAAAAAAAAAGAAAGGTGTGATGGTGGCAATTAAAGATACGGTCACCTTTAAACTTCACAAAGTTAGGTTGACCCACAGGGTCGTTTTGTCATTCTGGTTTGCTACATAAACTCATACACCTACACAGTGGCGAATATCTATGCAACTAATACAGGACAGGCCATATTTGTTAACATAATGATCAAGAAGATCCAGTCTATCTAACAGGGTATGTTGGTGCTATGCAGGGACTTCAATGTAGTTCCTGATCCAGTGTTAGACTCCACCTCTAAACCAAAAAGCCTACCACCATCATTGAACTCAGCTATTTGTAAAAACGAACTGTACAATTCTTGGAGATGCCTTAATGCGAATGAGAAGGACTATTCGTTCTTATCACATAGACATAAGTTATATATCGATCTGTTCTTGGTAGATAAGTGGCTATTATTTCAATGCAAAACTGTAAAGATTAACAACATCACTTGGTCGGACCATGCTTCGGTAAAACTAGTAGTGGGGGATCATAATACCCACAAGCCTACATTCATTTGGAGAGCAAATCCTAGACTTTTTCAGGATGCTCTGACCAAGTCTAGAATAGAAGGACAGATAAAGGAATTTTTTTGAGACTAATAGGGAATCGGTTTATAATCCCTTCACTGTGTGGAATGCCCACAAGGCTTTCACGAGGGGTATTTTGATACAGCAAGGTGAAAGAGGAAGAGGCAGCAGCAAACGGTAGCATTGAGATCAAAAATAGATGCTCTTGAAAGACTAAATATGACCCAACCATCCCAACATTTGACAGACAAACTGACAAACACCCGCAATGAACTTAGACTTCTATTCCTAGATGACTTTGAAAAAGCCTCTAAGAGACTTAAATTATCTTACTACACTAGTGGCAATAAAGCAGGGAGACTTATGGCCAATCGCATTAAAGGCCACAGATACAAGACCCAAATCCCATACATACTACACCCTAAGACCTTGACTAAACAATATCACCCTCAAGCAATAGCAGATGCATTTAGTCAATACTATGGATCACAATATAATCTCAAAAATGATAATACCAACCCTCAACCATCACCAGAAATTATAGAAGCTTTTTTAGAAAAGATTAAACATCTAACTCCAGTGCAACTTGACACTCTAAACTCCCCCATCACAGACTCAGAAATATGCAAGATCATACAGACTCTCCCATCCAATAAGTCCCCAGGCCCAGATGGGTTCACAGGGGAATATTACAAAGTTTTTCAGGATGCTCTGACTCCACAATTGGTGAAAATCTTTAGTTCGGCTGCTGCCTCCTCCTCATTTCCCCCGAAGATGCTTAGGGCAGTGGTAGTTGCTTTACCTAAACCGGGGAAAGATCCAGATACCCCACAAAACTTTAGACCAATATGTTTATTAAACAATGATTTCAAAATATATGCTAAACCACTGGCCTCCAGAATGATGGACATACTACCGTCACTTATAGATAAGGATCAGTCTGGTTTTACAAAAGGCAGGCAAACGCCACCAGGCGCCTGTTAAATGGAATACACATGGCTAATCGGAATAAAACGCCTTCTCTGCTCCTAGCTTTGGATGCAGAGAAGGCGTTTGATAGGATTCATTGGCAATTCATAGCCCAGGTGCTGTCCAAATTTGGTTTTAGCGGTCCCATATACTCAGCCATTATGGCATTGTATTCCCACCCATCAGCCCAAGTATATATATCAGGGGCATTGTCAACCCCACTTGATATCACTAATGGGAGGAGACAAGGTTGCCCTCTCTCCCCACTGATTTTTAATTTAATGATGGAACCCTTGGCATCCTTCTTAAGATCACACCCCCAGACAACCGGTATACAGGTAGGACAGAAACACCACACCATAAGTCTATTTGCTGATGACATCATTTTGATGCTCTCAAATATAGAAACCTCGTTACCAATAGTTCATCAAGCACTTCAAACATTTAATAGGGTTTCGTACTATAAGGTAAACGGATCCAAATCATATATCCTAAATTTAGGTGTACAAGAAGAGATTAGAAAAAAACTAGCTCTAATGTTTCCGTACATATTGGAAAAAGATGGTATCAAATACCTGGGTATTATATTAACTCCAAAACTAGAAGACCTCATAACGCCTAATTATTTACCTTTCCTGAAATCACTACAGGCCAAGCTGAACAACCTTGCTTCGCTTGAGCTGTCGTGGTTGGGCAGACTGGCAGCATTTAAGATGCAAATTCTACCACAACTGCTATATCTTTTCAGGACATTACCAATCACACTACCCAACTCATACTTTAATGCTCTCCAACCAATCCTAAACAAATACCTATGGCAGGGTAGGAGGGCTAGATTTGCATTTAGAAAATTAATCAAACACAGGAAAGCGGGTGGTATTGGCCATGCTAATCTACAAGACTACTATTTTGCAACTATATTAATGCAGATTCAACATTGGATGCTGCCAGAATCTGACCCAGTGTGGAAGGAAATAGAACAAATCCAAATCCAAAAAGGTAACTTAGAAGACTTCTTAATGACAGTGCATCACAACGTATCTCTAGATCTCAAACTCTCTCCCCTATTTTAGCATCAATAAGAGCATAGATCCATCTTAGGAAATACTAAAAATGGAGTGGGAAAACATCACCTTTAAAACTCCCCATTTCAGCAATAGTTCATATAATTCCTGAGGGCAACTTCAAGCTATGGATGGGAAAGGGTATCACCTATTTAGAAGACATACTAGACGGCTCAGGAATTTAAAAAGTTAAAAACTCTACAAACACAATAATACCAGTTACCCCCACAAGAACAATATAAATACTACCAGATAGCCCATCTTCTTAAAAAGAACTCCCAATTATTCACAATATTCCCAGAAAAAATAATACAATATTACCAACAAAACCTACCTGTGACAAAGGGTATATCATTCATATACTCAGGTCTGCAGGAAAAAATATATGTACTAAATCTCAATCAATGATAGCTTGGGAACTGGAAATAGGGACAGAATACCCAACTCAACATTGGGAAAAAACACTCTGTCTCATTTACAATTCCACAAAAAGCACAAATCTATGGGATATGCAACAGAAATGAATTCTTAGATGGTACCTGACCCCATTCCGTATTGCAAAAATATACCCTGAGGCTTCACCAAATTGTTGGAGGTTGTGCGGGAACAGGGGAACACTTTTACATATTATGTACATATTATGTGGTCTTTCCCAAACCTACGGTCACTTTGGTATCAAATAGAAGGGCTACTACTCAAAACCAAAGGCCAAGTGCCACTTAATCCAGGAATGGCAGTACTTTCACTAGAACTAAATAATATCCCTTCACAATATAGGATAGTGGTATCACATATACTACTGACTGCTCGTCTAACTATCTTAGGACACTGGAGGGACCCAAAAACACCAAATATTGCTGAAGTAATACAAACCATGCATACACATGGTACATATGAAAAATTACATTCTTCATCCACAGGTAACTACGAAAAGATGAATCAAAAGTGGAAGTCTTGGTTTGAATGGTACACAAGAGAAACAGTTTTGGAATAAATATGATCCGCATTAAAAGAGGCACCATGACTGATTAGCAATGCTTAGCAGATTGTTGTTAAGACAGGTTGTGTTGCTTGTTACATATAATTCTTTTTGATTATATTTATGTAAACCTTGATTGTTTAAACTATAGGGAAAAACTTAGAATTAAGATTCGGCCCCAAGACCAAATAGAGAGATTGCGGGGGGTCGAACTTGTTACTATGCTCCTATCCCAGGAAAATTCCCATGTTTAATAACAACAGGTTGTCAAGTAATAAATGTAAATGTAAACTAATAAGGAAAAGCAATAAGCTATGAGATGTAACACAGCCATGTTGTTGTTCTGTTATAATCTTTGTTTCCTTTGTTTTCTTTGTATTCTTGTTTTCTTCATGCAAACTATAAAACTCAATAAAAATTTATTGAAGAAAAAAAAAATTGGTCTTTGGGTGTCGATGGCACCTTCCCACCGTAACCCTATAGAGGTACTCTTGATGAAAGCAAGAATTGGCCTAGCTGTAAAAAAATTGCAATGATATGCACCTGTCAAACAGGTGCAAAAAAATTACTCTTTGGGTGTCGGGGGCACCTTCCCACCGTAACCCTATAGAGGTGCTCTTGATGAAGGCAAAAAAAATTGCAATGATATGCATATGGTTGGTGTTTTTGCCACGTTTGATGTACCTGAGAAATAGTTTGCAGATAGCAAAAGTGCAGATGTGCTGAAAAAGGCCCAGACAGCTGAGCTTTGGAGAGTGGGCCGGGAGATAACAGCTGCAGAATGTGATGGAGTAGGGTGGCCTCCTTTGGGTTGTGCCGCCTCACCTTCAGTTTCCTCCTCTGCTCTATCTTTCACCTAAGTCGCATCAGTAACCTCATCATCATCATCATCTCCATCTCCTCCATCTTCATTGTTGCCACTGGAGACAACTTGGTAATATGCTGCCGCTTGGGGAATATGAATGCCAATTTGTCTACCAGTGTTCCTCCCTCTCTAGGCTCATATTCCTGTCATCCTCAACCTCAGAACCAACATCTGAATCCAGTAATGACTGGACATCATCAAGGAGCAATTGGCTGATGCTGTGGTCAAATAACTCAGCTGACTCCTCAATGGCTGATGATGGGGCTGTGGCGGGAATAGATGTGGACAAGGAGGCAGGTTTATCCACTCTGGCAACTGCAGGGAACTGCACACTTGTCTCTGCTTGTGTGACAGAGGATGTGGAAGGTTTAGTAAGCTAGTCCACCACCTCCTCTGCATGCTGTGGCTGGATAGCATGGACAAACTCACTAAACAGAAGAAATGATGCCCTGCCTGAGGACTGACCACCATGTCCACCTTTGCCTATGGACACATTTGTTGCTTGCCCCCTTACAGTGCCAAGGGAATGTCTCCCTCTCCTTGTTGTCCTCCCAGACATTATTGGGAGGGAGGGGGTATTGTTTATAAGCAAATGTAAAGAAGAAGTTGAAATCTGTATGTAGATGCACTTTAATCAATGTAAAGAGGTGTTTGGTGCACTTTAATTTGAGTACTCACACTACACAGAACCACTCCACAGATACACTATAATATACTGCAATATAATGCGCCAAACGTACAGTAACGCACAGAACTATATGGCGTTAAACTGGCAGTAACGCACACAAAAGTAAATGGCGTTAAACTGGCAGTAACGCACAAAACTATATGGCATTAAACCGGCGATAACTCACAAAGAACTATATGGTATTAAATTGGAAGTGACGCACACAGAACTATATGGCATTAAACTGGCAGTAATGCACACAAAAGTAAATGGCGTTAAATTGGCAGTAACGCAATCGAATAGACGGTGTTCAACCGTCACTACACTGACGCTATCTAAACTGTCTCTGCTCTAGCTATACACTAATGTAAAGATTACTGACACAGTCTCACTACACTACACTGAAACTATATAAACTGTCCCTACTCTACACTAATGTATGTATGAATGACACAGTCTCAATACACTACAGTGAAACTATCTGAGCTGTCCCTACTATGCAAAGCTGAATGATGGTCCTCCTCACTAAACTAATATTCTACACCAGGGGTGCCCAACCTTTTGAGGAGCGAGGGCCACTTTATCGACTTGGTAACCGATCATGGGCCACAATGAGCATAAAGGGGGATGGCAGGTCTGTGTCCGCTCTGCATATGTAGAGCAGACACGGATGCAACCCGCTCTACCCTAAGGGCCCTCCGATCTGCCCAGACAGAAGGGGACAGATCCCCTTCTGTTTTTTTTAAGGAGAAATCAGATTGCAGATAGGCGGGTGTAAACGGACAAGAGTCCGTTTACATCTGCCACTCTACAGAGGTGAATGGAGAGTCCGTTTGAGTCCACCCGAAAAACAGACAGGCGGACCCGATCAGACCGATCATGTGAAAGGGGCCTAAGGCTGCTTTCACACTGATGCACAGCGGTTTACCTGCTTCTCAACTGACCTCAATCTTCACTTCTTCCTCAGGGTTCCTGTAGCTGGCTGGTACTGCTGGCTGGTACTGCCGGTGGGTGCTGCTGACAGGTGCTGGTACTGCTGGCTGGTACTGCTGACTGGTACTGCTGGCTAGTACTGCTGTGGGGTACTGGTACTGCTGGTGGGTACTGCTGACTGGTACTGCTGGCTAGTACTGCTTGTTGGTTACTGGTACTGCTGGCTGGTACTGGTACTGATGACTGGTACTGCTGGCGGGTACTGGTATTGCTGGCTGGTACTGGTACTGATACTGGTGGCTGGTACTGGTACTGCTGGCGGGTACTTCTGGCTGGTACTAGTACTGCTGGTTTATACTGCTGGCTGGTACTGTTGACTGGTACGGATGGTGGGTACTGGTACTGCTGGTGGGTACTTCTGGCTGGTACTGGTACTGCTGGTTTATACTGCTGGCTGGTACTGATGACTGGTACTTCTGGTGGGTACTGGTACTAATGACTGGTACTACGGGCTGGTACTGGTACTGCTGGTTGGCACTGGTACTGTTGGTACTGCTGGCTGGTACTGCTGGTTTGTACTCGTACTGTTGGTTGGTACTAGTGGCTGGTACTGGTTCTGTTGGTTGGTACTGCTACTGCTGGCTGGTACTGGTACTGCTGGTTGGTACTGGTACTGTTGGTTGGCACTGGTACTGTTGGCTGGTACTGGTACTGATACTGGTGGCTGGTACTGATACTGGTGGCTGCTGTCCCAGATTGCGGGTTCCTGTGTCCCGACCTGCCATACCCAAGCATAATTGTGACAGAAGCATGCAGCTGCAGTAGAGAGCAGAGCCGTCACAGACAGATTACATTTGGTATCACTCCGCCTGTGAAGAAGCCGGTGCTATACAGGAAGCATCGGCTCTGCTTCCTCTAGCGGCGGCTCCGTTCTTCGCACTAATGCTCAGAGATGGCTGGTCGGGAACCCACAATCTGGGCTTGCCGACCCGCCATCTCAGAGCAAGACATGGCGGGCCACATCGGAGGTCGCCGCGGGCCACATGTGTCTGTGGTAAATGTGACCATGTTACCTGAATTAAGATAGACAAGTAACACTAAAGTATGGCTGATTTGTTAAATATGTTTTGCTACGAATGTTTGAGGGTCTAAGTAAGTTTAATATTAGAAACATTAAGTAATGAAGGTGAAAGTTATGAGAAAAGAGAGCCTTTGTATGGGTAACCAGCCCACTATCCCCCTTAAAAGGAGATATCACTATCACAACAACATTTATTGGTCATTTACTCACATACTTGCTAGACATGTGCGGATAGAAAAAAATTGTTTTGTTTCGATTCGTTATTAACATAAACTTGTTTCGTTAAACTTGTTTATTTCGTTTGATTCGTTTTCGGAATTTCTTTCATCTATTCTTTTTCGGATAGATTTGAAAAGTTTTTGAATCAAATTCGAATAGTTTTCGAATTCGAATAGTTTTTGAATTTGAAAAGTTTTCGAATTCAAATAGTTTTCCGATTTCCAAAGAGAATAAAATAGAATAGAAAATAAAGGAATAGAATAGAAAAAAATGTAATAGCATAGAAAAGAATATAGCAAAACAGAACAAAATAAAATAGAAAATAAAATTACAGAATAGAATAGAATAAAATAGAATAGAAAGGAATAGAATAAAAAATGAATAGAATAAAACAAATTATAACCATCTTCTGAAATTCAAATAGAATAGAAAAGAATAGAATTAAAAAAAACAATCGAATAGAATAGATTATCATAGAGCGAAACATATGTGAGAGTCTGAGAGGGCTGCACACCCCAATTATTGAAAAAAAGTGGAAGGTTCCCCACGGGGCTTTTTAGCAGCAAATAGGAGTCAAATATTTTGTAAAAATCACAGATTTTTTATTTTAAAAAATGGTAAGACACAAAACATATATAAAAAAAAAATAATTAAAATATGAGCTCTGGTATATACAAGGCGAGACAAATTAGGCCAGGAAAGATTATACATCAAGGGCGATACATTGTTAAACTTGGAATTGCACCATCCAATGTATGGAAATGCCCCAATGCATTTGGACCTCAAAGGTTATGGTCTTCTTCAGGGAGTCCTTACATTTCTATAAATACATCAAGAGGACAGATTTCAATATTCTACTTGTCATATAATTTGATATCCAATGCAGTCTCATTTATTATGTCTACATTGTCTCGTGTTTGATTTATGTAATCACAGTGTATTTACCCTTTCCGCCAGGAAGACTCGCTTAACCAGAGACTTTTTAAAACCAGATAATCCCCCTCAAATGCGATCCCGGACCCACTGAGAGCCTGTCCACGCCCTCAACCCAAGGGGGGGGGGGGGGCGACCCCAATCTGTGAGGCTTACAAGTGGTCACATGTTAACGGTTTTAATCTATTAGTTTCTATTTTATTCAAATTCAAATTGATTCTATTTGAATATTGGGAAATGGTTATATTCTTTCTATTCTAATCTATTCTATTGTTTTTTTTTTATTCTATTCTTTTATAGTCTATTCTATACTTTTTATCCTAGTCTATTATTTTCTTTTCTTATGTATTCAAATTCAAATTTATTCTATCTGAAATTCGAATTCCAGAAGATTTGGTTATATTCTTTTTGTGTTATTTTGTTCTAGTCTATTTGTTTCTATTATATTTTAGTATATTCTATTCTTTTATTTTCTGTTATATTCTTTTCTAGTCTATTTTTTTTTCTATTCCACTCCTTTATTTTCTATTATATTTTATTCTCTTTGGAAATCGGAAAACTATTTGAATTCGAAAATTATTCGAAAATGATTAGAAAACGATTGGAATTTGAATTTCTCCCGAATTTTTTTTTTTGTTATTTTGGATTTGTTTAAATTCAATGCTATTGTAATTCGGAGATGCAGATACATTCAAATTTCCGATAAACGAAAATTCATCCGAATTTTAATTCGGAAGGAAACGAATCGCACATGTCTAATACTGGCCTGTATCTATCAAAGTCCAAACTGGAATAAGCTAGTTTCACATCAGAGCTGCCATTGGACACGTGTCTGAACCTGGTCAACAGCCACACCATCATGGGCCGGACTCCGTGGCAAAACAGCATCTTTGGTTAAGTATTATAAAAAAGGGGGTAAGATACTGCACTTGTGTCAACTTACAATATAATGTATAAGCTGCAAACACATTAGCGAGATATTTGTCACGGAAATTAATTAATAAACAAAGTGTTGCGCTACAAAATCATAGCGAGAATCATCCAAAACATGAATAAATGAAAAGTCCCAAGTGGAAAAAGAAATAAATAGTCCTTAAAAAAAGGAATAGTGAAGAATTCTTCGAACCACCATTGCACTCACCATGTAACCAGGTCCCCCTATTTATATGTAGACATGTGCAATTCGTTTTGTTCCAAATCCGTTTTTTAATAAATTAAGATGAATTCGGTAATTCTGCAATATCCAAATTAAGGAGAACAATTTTTTTTTCCAAATTACATTTTTTTTTATTGTTGTTTGTATTTGCAATACAAGGATACACAAGGGCAGAGCCTGCTAGGATTAGGCTTTCAAAGGGGGGTTGGAGGGGAGAATTATAGGTTTGGGGCTATAGTTAGGGCGTAGTGGCAGATTTGCAGGTACCCGTAAAACACCTGGCGGGGCAGATCGAATTTGGTCCGAAGTTTGGCAAAAGGCAACAATTTGTGTGATCGAGAGTCCACTAAATGAAAACACATTTAATTAATTTTTCCAAATATTCGTAAATTCGAAAATTCAAAAATCTGCACAGTGGTGTAGTGGTAGCACTCTCACCTAGCAGTAAGAAGGGTCGCTGGTTCAAATCCCAACCACGACACTACCTGCCTGGAGTTTGCATGTTCTCCCTGTGCCTGCGTGGGTTTCCTCCGGGTACTCCGGTTTCCTCCCACACTCCAAAGACATGCTGGTAGGTTAATTGGATCCTGTCTAAAATTGTCCCTAGTATGTATGAATGTGAGTTAGGGACCTTAGATTGTAAGCTCCTTGAGGGTAGGGACTGATGTGAATGTACAATGTATATGTAAAGCGCTGCGTAAATTGACGGCGCTATATAAGTACCTGAAATAAATAAATAAAATAAATTAATATTACTAAATACACTGAGCAAAAATTTAAACGTAACTTTTTTGTGTTTGACCCTATTTATTATGAGCTGAACTCAAAGATCTATGACTTTTTCTATGTACACAAAAGGCCTATTTCTCTCAAATAGAAAAACAGACAGACTCAATGGACCACTTGGTCTTTTTTCTGCTGTCATTTTTCTATGTTTCTATATTTCTAGGTACTGTGAGACTAATGCCCCGTACACACGGTCGGATTTTCCGATGGAAAATGTCTGATCGGAGCGTGTTGTCGGAAATTCCGACCGTGTGTGGGCTCCATCGGACATTTTCCATCGGATTTTCCGACACACAAAGTTGGAGAGCAGGAGATAAAATTTTCCGACAACAAAATCCGTTGTCGGAAATTCCGATCGTGTGTACACAAATCCGACGGACAAAGTGCCACGCATGTTCAGAATAAATAAAGAGATGAAAGCTATTGGCCACTGCCCCGTTTATAGTCCCGACGTACGTGTTTTACGTCACCGCGTTCAGAACGATCGGATTTTCCGACAACTTTGTGTGACCGTGTGTATGCAAGACAAGTTTGAGCCAACATCCGTCGGAAAAAATCCTAGGATTTTGTTGTCGGAATGTCCGAACAAAGTCCGACCGTGTGTACGCCCTATTACTGTTTATGTTGTTCATGATTCATATGGTTCATGGTTTATGCTAATCCTTACTAGTGCTGCTGACACCAATTAGATTTTGCTTACTGCCACTGTGATCTGAACTAACTGCCATATCCTAGTTGGTACTCATGTCAGTTAGTTCACTGCATTCAAATGGATTTATTTAGCTACTTATTGTTCTTCTGCCCTACCCTAAATCCTTGCAGAATGTCTCTCTTTTGCTGCTGAACTTCTCAGATACATCTTCAGCGTGTGAGATCTCTATAATTTGAGATCTAAAAGTCTGACAACACCAATCTTTGAAGTAGAATAAAATCCTTACAGGATGTCTCCAACTTACAAGTAGACCTCAATGCACTGTTTGATTGGGCAACTATGTGGCAAATGAAGTTTATTGTTGATAAATGTAAAGTTACCCAAGGATGACGTCATCTGTGATGAAACGCATAGGGAGGAGTGATGTGCTGACGCCACCACGTTTGTGCAAGTGCCGGTCCACGGGCTGCTTTAGAGAGCCGGCGGGCTTAATTTTTATGCTACTATTTTATGCTACCATTACATTTCCGATGTAAGTGCAACCTGATTTAATTAATGAATATTGAGGATTTTACATTATGGAGGCCTTATCTCTTTTTGGGCCTTATATGTAATCAAATCCAATTCGGGCGGTGGAGGCTTGACATCACGATCCCCAAAGACGATCAAAGGCCCTGGCTGGCTATATGGCTGTAAGCGCGAAAAACCTTCTGTAATAGGAAGCCATGAGGAGCTGGTAGGCGGCCATTTTATTAGGTGGAGGCTTATCTTGAAAATTTGTTCTGGTGAAAATATGAGGCACTGAGGGTCATATTGGACTTCACGTCACTTTATGGGCTTTTCTTTTCCTTTTTTCTTTTGTATGTGCTTATGGATTCAGCAACACTCAGCAATCATTTATTAATTTATTCAGCACAATTTACCTGTGGCAGAGAACAGAGGACCCATCATACCAACCGGCTCGTTTGGGGGTAGCAATATATTATACTATATTATTTTATTTTACATTAATCACTTACCTGTGTGTACTGATACTGACTGAGTAAGTGGGCCATGGCATGACTTGTGTAGAAATTGGAGTCACCAATAAAACCGGCAACTTCCCCGTGTCCTCTACAGGAATAATTAGGAGCCTCCATCTTTTCTCCAGACAATATCTGCAGGACATATCCCAAGGTTTTCTTTGGATCTCCACAAGTATCAAATATACGATAACCCAGT
Source organism: Lithobates clamitans (assembly GCA_037952925.1). Classification (NCBI taxonomy): domain Eukaryota; kingdom Metazoa; phylum Chordata; class Amphibia; order Anura; family Ranidae; genus Lithobates; species Lithobates clamitans. The sequence goes on along the minus strand of JBBGZY010000588.1, from coordinate 333,130 downwards.
GTAACATTGGGCAGAATATTGGGGTCCTTGTTAATCTCATTGACAGCAAAGATCAGCGCCAAGATGTTTTTATATTCTTCAAAGTTAACACTGCAGGATATCAAGAACTATTCAAATAAAGTGAATGTGTTTTTCCTGGAACAATGTATGGCAGAAGCACATATGTTACTGTATATGGCTATAGCAGTGTTTCTCAAAAACAGTCCTAAGGGCGTCCCAACAGGTCATATTTTCAGGATTTCCCTCAGCTGTGGTAATTACTAAGACAGCGAAACTGATCAAGCCACCTGTGCAAAATAATGGAAAGCTTCAAAACATGATCTGTTGGGGCGCCTTGAAGACTGGAGTTGAGAAACACTGGGCTTTGTAGACATATTTACAATCATACCTATATATTATTTCTAAACCATGGTAATAATATGAATGCCACCCCCCCCATTTGCAGCTCTAACATCATCTACTGTTCTAGGAAGGTCTTCCACAAGATTTTGGCATGTGTTTGCGGGAATTTTTCCCCATTCAACCAAAAGAGCCTTTGTGAGGTCGAGTACTGATATTGCACAAGAAAACTAGGCTCGCATTTGATGTTTCCAATTCATCCCAAAGGTGTTAAGTATACATTATAAGGTGTTGAGGTCATATCTTTACGGTTGGTTTTGTGCACAGGAGTACAGTCACACTCAAACAGAAAAAGGGTCTTGTTTAAACTTTGCCAGAAGGTTGTGTAGCACTACCCCCAATGGAGCCACTTGAAATTGCCCAGGTTCTTTTCCCAGTAGTGACAAAATGACAAAAAGGGAAGTCGCCTCTAAGTGCAGACTGTTAAAAAGTATTTTATTACAGTAACAAAGATGATATGATGATGATGATAATGGTGGTGGTCCGAGGTGAGTTAAGCTATGGAATGTTCTGTTTTTGACTTTGGTGGTATGAGGACAGAAAAGGCACATCAAAATGTGGAAAATCTGGGAAGGCTGTGCTGGATGGTATGCCGGGGGGCCACCAGGGTCCGCTACCACGCCATGGAGTGCAGGAGAATGCCAGTCAGATCTTCCGAAGATGGCGCTGGAGTACACACGTGGCCCACAGCTTCAGTGGTATGATAACACCGGAGAAGGGAGTAGCGATTGACGCGTTTCTGAGCATGCACAAACCCTCAAAGGGGCATGCACGCTCTTTCATCAGGCTAGTACTGCAGGAAGACGGGGTTTCTTATATAGAGCTGGATGAGCCCGCACAAGAACAATGATGTGAATGATAACATTATCTAAAACTACTATACTTATGCCAGAAATCATACAGTATAATATATATTATACACAGTTCATAAAGAATATGCATTATTATACAAGAAAAAAAACTATTTATAAAAGCATGAACCAAGGTGGATAAATAATTAAATTATATAAAAATAAAAATAAATGCATTTTGTTAATTCTTATGTAAAGTGCATCAGTCCTACCTAATTGTATGGGTATATAAGGGATGTGGATGAATTAAAATTAAAATAAGAATAGAAATAGAGATAGAATAGGGACCTAGAAGAATAACTAAGGATGGAGATAGAGAATGGAAAGATCACAGCTATAAGTGACAATTTTATCTTGTGTACTTATTATGGGCATGATGGAATATTCTACTCATGAAAGATAATAAAGAAGAAAATTATACCTGAAAATTATAGTATGGATAGTATGTAAAATTAATAGAAATAAGAATAACATATAAACATAGTTATTTATATTTTAGTTTTTTGTTAATGCATGTGCTTGCAAATGTCTCTACAATTCCATTATGAATCTAGGTGCTGGTTTCTCATAAGGGTACAGACTATGGTAACTGGCTAGAATTAGAGGATGGTGGCCACCTCCAAATCTTCATTAAGGCCACCAGGGGAGAGGGTCTCAAGGTTATATATTCAGAAGGTCTCTCTCCGGCAGAGTCTGAAAAAAAAAATTTCCGGGGTTGGATTTGTCGTGGAATTCTAGAAAGTGCTGAGGTACACTGTGTTTGTCCTTTCCCTCCTCAATGAGGTGACGGTGCTCACCAAATCTTTTGCGCAATGGTCTAATGGTGTTGCCATCATATAGGAGGCCGCAGGGTCAATACACAATGTAATCCAACAAGCAATTATAGAATTCATTTATCTTGTATGTTTTGCCCTTGACTGTGAAGTCCTGTTTATGTTGTAGGAAGGAGCAGGTTTTGCAAAGACGTTTCTGGCATTGGTACATGCCAGAATAGACAGGGTTCAAAGAGAGGGCCCCTGCCCCCACCTATAACTGGCCTTCACAGCAAGGGGATGAGCATGGGAGGAGAAGACAAGGGAGCTTGAGAGCAGGAGGTTTTGAGAGAAGTGGAGAGGACGGTTTGGGTTATATTTGGAGACTAGATTGGTGATGTAGCTTAGGGCAGAGTTGTGAATGGCTTTGTATGTTGTTGTTAGTGTTTTGAATTTAATTTGCTGGGCGATCCAAAGCCAGTGTAGGGATTGGCGGAGAGGGGTGGCAGACACTGAGCTATTGGTAAGGTAAATGAGTCTGGCAGCAGTATTCATGATAGACTGAAGAGGGGATAGCCTATGGAGGTGTAGGCCTATGAGAAGAGAGTTGCAAGGTGAGAGATAACAAGGGAGTGAATAAGGAGCATGGTGGTTTCATTAGTTAAAAGGGGGCACATTTTAGAGATGTTATGGGGTACAGTCTACAAGCTTTTGACAGTGATTGGATTTGGAGCTGAAAGGACAGGTCAGAGTCTAGGATTACACTTAGCACCCTGGCGTGAGGGGAGAGGTTGATGGTTGCATTATTGACCTTGATGGAAAAGAAAACTCATGGAGGTGGGCACAGGCAGGAGGTAATTTTATCAACTCGGTTTTAGAAAGATTTAGTTTAAGGAAGTGGTGCGACATCCATGCTGATATGTCAGTTAGCATGTTAGTAATGCGAGAGGAGACTGAAGGAGTGAGGCGAGGAGCAGACAGATAGATTTGGGTGTCATCGGTATAAAGCTGGTATTAGAAGCCGTGGGAGGTTATCAAATGACCAAGGGAAGAGCTGTAGATATAGAGAAGAGAAGGGGTCCAAGAACAGAGCCTTGGGGGACCCCTACAGAAAGAGAAAATGGAAAGGAGGAGACAAAGGTCCTTTAGCATGTGAGGGATAGAAGGTGGACTTAAGTTTGAGGGAGGTATGCATCACAGGTGGGGATACAATGAGATGTTTTGTAAAAGAAATAAGATCATGGTCCACATTTTCCGCATTTAGATCTTCCAACATATCTAGATCCTCTTGGTCTGACTCACCAGCCCCACACCTACCCCATCTATGTCGCAGGCAGCTTCGGCAGGTTTCCCCTGCACCTCCACTTCAACAGCTTCCCCCTTTGTCTCCTCCTCAGCAGCCAATACGGTCGCTTCTCCTCTCGGCCAGTCGGGTCTTAAGACCTGCATCCTGATTGACCAGGAGGAGAAGCAAGAAGACAATAGCAAATATTAATTTGCTATTGTCACACAGCTGGGTGGGCTCAGGGTGCAGTGCTCTGCACCCCAAGCCCGCCCTTTTTGGAAGCCAATTAGAGCCTCAGGCTCTAATCATGTGCTTAAATAAAAAAAAAAACCCATTGAAATACGTACTTCCGGCGCCCTGCATGTAGATTAGGGGCCGGGCGCATAAATTGGGGGGCGGCGCCCCTGGGCCCCTAATGGAGTGGCTGCCACTGATGAGATGACAGATTAATTATTTTCACAGTTTCTGCTGGGCAGTGACGGCTGGTGCTCCAATTTTTTTTTTTTTGAGGGGGACTCAAACCAACTGAAAAATTCTGAAATAATACTGAAAAAAAACATCATTGCAGCCTCACTGTGCCATCAAATGCAGCCACTGTGCCCCATCTCAAATGCAGCCACTGTGCCCCATCTCAAATGCAGCCACTGTGCCCCACCAAATTCAGCCACTGTGCCCATCAAATGCAGCCACTGTGCCCCATCTCAAATGCAGCCACTGTGCCCCACCAAATTCAGCCACTGTGCCCATCAAATGCAGCCACTGTGCCCCATCTCAAATGCAGCCACTGTGCCCCATCAAATGCAGCCACTGTGCCCCATCTCAAATGCAGCCACTGTGCCCCATCTCAAATGCAGCCACTGTGCCCCATCTCAAATGCAGCCACTGTGCCCCACCAAATTCAGCCACTGTTCCCATCAAATGCAGCCACTGTGCCCCATCTCAAATGCAGCCACTGTGCCCCATCAAATGCAGCCACTGTGCCCCATCTCAAATGCAGCCACTGTGCCCCATCTCAAATGCAGCCACTGTGCCCCACCAAATTCAGCCACTGTTCCCATCAAATGCAGCCACTGTGCCCCACCATATGCAGCCACTGTGCCCCATCATATGCAGCCACTGTGCCCCATCATATGCAGCCACTGTGCTCCATCATATGCAGCCACTGTGTCCATCATATGCAGCCACTGTGCCCCATCAAATGCAGCCACTGTGCCCCGTCATATGCAGCCACTGTGGTTTGTCTTGTGTCCTTGAGATTTTTTTTGCGGGGGATGGTCATTTTGATGGGATGAGTGGGGTACCATGTTACCCTTATGTGATACTTGGTGGGTAACCCCAGTCATATTATGTGATCTAGCGTGCTGTGGTTGAGAGTTCTGACTGGTGATTCCACCACGGGGTTTGGGAAGTCTGTTATGGATGGGTTGCTTTCTAACTTGGGGATAGAAGGGATGATGAGGAGGACCAATAGGACAAAGATCCTTAAAGGAAGAAATTGCATTATGGTTCTGTTTCCAAGAAAAAACTCTATGGTTGTTGTAATCATCTAAATCTTGCCAAAATATCTTGAGTTTAGTTTTGAGAAGGAAATCTTCTGTTTAGTATTCAATTTGAGTTTTCTGAATATAGAAAATGAAGGCACCAGTATCAATAATATCATAGGAGGGGTATTGTACTCCAGGATAGATCTGACTACATGTTGCTGATCTTCTAGTCATGAGAGCACTAAATGGGGGAAGATAGCTATCTTTGGCTATCACTTGATGTTAATTCATTATACACATCCATTCAGCAAGTAATTGGTATTGATGCACTACAACAGTTCCTCTTTTCTTACCCATTATCCAATGCCAGACCAGTAGACTTCATCCTAGAAGCTACAATCTTTTGTCTTACCCACTACTCTTTCACATTCAATGATGAGTACTTTTTACAAGTCAAGGGCACAGCCATGGGCACCAATTTTGCCCCCCATATGCCAACCTGCGACACAGGGAATCACAGCACATCTGACAGAACAACCTCTTTGCTTCTAACATCATCGTTTAGGGTTGTTTTATCAATGATATTATAATTATTTAGGATGGTTATGCCTCACTCACTGATGACTTTGTGTCATAATACCTTTGGTTTATCATTCACTTCTGTTCATGATCCCAATAATCTGGCTTTTTTGGACCTAGCCATGAAAATAACCCAGATTCACTCCAAAAACTATACAAAACCTACAGCAGGAAAACTCTCTTCTACATTATAACATTTGTCATCTACCATCATGGATTCAGAACATAATCAAAGGTCAGTTCTGTCATCTGAGATCAGGACTTTATATCACAGAGTGTACACCTGAGAAATACATTTTTGGACACGGGATATCCCAAATCCCACTCGTTGATCAAGCGTATTGATTAAATTGTTTAAGAATCTGTATTGTATGCTAAATTTCCCATTGGACAAGTCTTGAAGAGGATCTAGGGGACATTGAAATCTCCACCAGAGGCAAACTATTTAATCAACTATTTTTCTACAGAAAGAAGTATGCATTGTGTTGTGAAAATAGACATTGGCCAAAGTATGCGGTATACCTATCAGGTGTGTCTCCCAGAAGACAGCGGGGGTGGGGAGGAGCCGGATATAGCATAGTTTGCCGCATGATGTCCAGTGCTCTTTCTCCGGAAATGGGAGCAAATACCTGGATTTAACAAGTATCTGCTATATTTGTTAAATCCAGGTATTTGCTCCCATTTTCCCCCTCCCCCTGAAAGGTGCCAAATGTGATACCGGAGGAGGGGAGGAATTTGATCAGCAGGAGTTCCATTTCTGGGTGGAACTCCACTTTAAGTTTGACGTGGGGTTCCCCTTAAAATCCATGTAGTGCTGGTAGATTTTCAATCTACCGCTGATAGGTAAATCTTGTGGGTTACTTATTAGGTGAAGTTAGATTTGCCTCTGTTCCAGCTTGGCTGAGTGGCGTGTAGTTCCACCCTGTGCCGGTGGGTGTCGTTGTCACCATGGGCTGGTGTTGAAAAGGCAACGTGTTGAAGCGCATTAGTGCTCCTCTGTCCCGGAGACAACTCGGTGGAGGTGGTCCTCCAAGTTGCATTCTGGGAAAGGGTATTTATGGGACAGACGCCATGTTTAGGGGTTCGTTTTCAGCCACCTGCTGGCCCTCCTGGCCGACAGGTATGCGTTAAGAGTACCACCTCGTGGTCCTCTGTTCCCGGAGGCCCACGTCGCTGCGGCATGTGGGTGGGCCCAGAAGCCTGTCTGGGGCCTACCACAGCAGCAGAGGAATGGTCCTGAGCTGTCTATCCTGAGTGAAGAAGCTGGACAACCAAGGAGATCCCAGGGGAGGACCCGTCATGGAAGGATCATGCAGAGTGCTGGTCTGGAGAGGGGCCTGGTGACTCGGTTGGAGGATGTATCCTGAAGTAATCTTACTGCATAGTACTGCCAGGTTGGCTTAAAGGTTCAAGTACTGTGCCTGACATTCATCGCAAACCAATACATCCTGTGGCAGAGGATTGTACGGGTTTTATTTCAAACAAGTCTGTGGCAGAGACTTTTGTTCATGCTACGTACTGGCTGCTAGGCAAGTGAGAGAGGTCTATCCAGGCGGGCAAAGATTGAATTCCACAAGGGGAGTGCATTCAACTACAAGTGCTCAGTTCCAAAGAATGTTCTAAAAGAATACTAAGGAAAGGTATTTGAGCTTCCCTGCAACTTTCCTTCTGCCTCTTTCCTGCTGCTTCCTTTATTACTTGTTCATTAAAGCATTGTAAAATATACTCAAGTGTTTGGTGTCTACATCGTCCAGAGGTAAACTCAACGGTACCCTAGACACGGTGCCGGTGAAACAGAGGTATTGAGAGTGAAGGTAACAGCCCGCTTTAAACCAGCAGCTCCACTGAGAGTTAGTGCTACATCCATATCAGACCTGAAGGGCCTGGTATGGACTGGGGGGGGGACCCCATGTTGTTTTTTTTTACATTTTTCTATTGCAGGGCAGTGCTGACATTGTTTTCTTTACATTTGTCTGTCAATGGGGAAGCCCGCTGACAGATGATGACTCATGGTTGTTAAGGACGCGGGCAGCCAGCTTCCCGGCCCACTGCAACCAGCTATTTCTTCACACAGAATTTAAAACCGATCTGAATTCTAAATGTTCTGAAAAGTTGGAAATCGTTAGAAAGCGAATAAACTAATTTTAATTGGATTTCAATGAAATTTGTTACTATTCCTATACATCCGAATCTCCGAATAACCAAAAATGTGTCCGAATTTATATTTGGACCAAAACTAATTGCACAGGTCTAGTGAAGTTGGAAGCCCTGTCAAGGTTGCTACTGCCCATCTCTCTGAATAAGTATCACTGACAGGTTGTACAATGCTTTGCCCTAAACTAGTCCATGTTCCTTTAGCTGGTCAAGAGCAGCCTCCTTCCCTGGATGGGAACCTTGGTTTTAACACATCATAGGACTCCTAACAGGTTCTTGGTAACATGCACAAAAATAGAGGGCAAAAAACTTACAGGATACAAACGGAAGTGTATATAGGTTTGCCAATCCTCACAGATCTACATTTATTGATTTTAGAATGAGCAGAGATTAGTCCTCCAATAATGACGTCTCCTTCTTGGTAATATTCATACTCAACCTCAGACTTTAGGGCTTCCAGTCTACAATTAGAGGCTGATCTTTGGGTTGTTGCCATTCTATGAAATGTAGACAGGAGAAGAGTCAGTAAATAACACATATTGTGTGTACTGGAGGTCAGTTCGTTTCATATGGCAGATCTTTTTACACAAATACTCTATTTTTGCATACTTATACCATTTCACCTATAGCATCTGTACACCCCTATAGACCAGGGTAAAGTAATACATATATAGTTTTTTTGTAAACTAGGCTTTATTTTGGGTGATATTTAGGACTGGGTGTATCTGTCTGAGTTCAGTTCAAAAGGAAAGGGAAGGGGAAGTTCTTTGAATCTTGCTTGGAGTTTGGGAGACTCGAACCTAGCTATTAGATAGCTAAGCTAGTTATATTAGCTTAACTATTAAAGCCTATTGGGAGCATATCTCAATGCTAAATTCTGTCCATTCTGTCCATTCTGTCTGGCAAATAGTGGTGCACCAAACTGCCCTGGGTTCCGTTTAAGCAGTGTTTTGCGAACTTGATAGATATTTTGGATGCCGAATCCAAACCCTATTAAAATTAAAGGGAGCTGAATATGTCAAATTAAAAATGCCCATTTTCTGGGATAATAGGCGACTGTCAAAAAAAAAAAAATAGTGTGGAGGGTACTGACCCCTGGAACATGTATTTAATGGAAAAAAATAAACAGATAAAAATAAGTTCTAGTTGACCAGGAGCAGTGATTTAATGCAAAAATGTGAACAATACAAAATGCCCAATTACTTTAAATATTATTTTTATACAGGATTTATATAGCGCCAACAGTTTGGGCAGCACTTTAGAACATGAGGGCAAACAGTACAGTTACAATGCAATGAAATACTTTTAAGCGTTTGGGTTGCCTTTCAACTACAACCACTAGTGAAGGATTTGTCTAGTTATTTAACCACTTCAGCCCCGGAAGGATTTGCCCCCTTCCTGACCAGAGCACTTTTTGTGATACAGCACTGAGTCACTTTAACTGACAATTGCTCGGTCGTGCGACGTTGCTCCCAAACAAAATTGATGTTCTTTTTTCGCCATAAATAGACCTTTCTTTTGGTGGTATTTGACCACCTCTGCGGTTTTTATTTTTTGCGCTATAAACAAAAAAAGAGCGACAATTTTGAAAAAACGCATTTTTTTTACTATAATAAATATCCCCCAAAGATATATAAAAAAAAAGTTTTTTTCCCTCAGTTTAGGCCGATACGTATTCTTCTACATATTTTTGGTAAAAAAAAAAAATCGCAATAAGCGCTTATTGATTGGTTTGCGCAAAAGTTATAGCGTCTACAAAATAGGGAATAGTTTTATGGCATTTTTATTAATTTTTTTTTTACTAGTAATGGCGGCGATAAGCGATTTTTATCATGACTGCGACATTATGTTGGGCAGATCGGACAATTTTGGCGCTATTTTGGGACCATTTACATTTATACAATGATCAGTGCGATTAAAAATGCATTGATTACCGTGTAAATGTAACTGGCAGTAAAAGGGTTAACTACTAGGGGGCAGTGAAGGGGTTAAGTGTGTCCTAGGGAGTGATTCTAACTGTGGGGGGAGGGGCTATGTGTGACATGACACTGATCATCGCTCCTGATTACAGGGAGCTGTGATCAGTGTCGTGTCACTAGGCAGAACGGGGAAATGCTTGTTTACATCAGCATTTCCCCGTTCTTCCTCTTTGTGAGATGATTGCGGGTATCCCGGCGGACCTCGAATCCACGGGACCCGCGGTCAGACTCACGGAGCTTGCAGGGGGCGCCCGCTATCCGGACCTCGCAAGATCACGTACAGTTACGTGATTTCGCGCAGCGGAGCCAACCTGCTGCAGTAAAACTGCGGCGGCTGGTCCGCAAGTGGTTAAAGTGGTTGTAAAGGCAGAAGGTGCGCTCTGTGCATTAAGATAAAAAAGCCTTCTGTGTGCAGCAGCCCCACTCAGCCCCCCCTAATACTTACCTAAGTCCATTTCGATCCAGCGATGTTGCACAAGAGACTCGGCTGTCCAAGACTCTCCCTCGTCATTGGCTGAGACAGCAGCAAAGCACCACTGGCTCGCGTTGCTGTCAATCAAAGTCAGGGAGCCAATGAGGAGAAAGAAGGGGTGGGGCCAGGCCATGACTCCGTGTCTGAATGGACACACAGAGCTGTGGCTCAGCTTGGGTTCCCCCAGAGAAAGCTTCTTGCTGTGGGGGCACTCAGCAGGAGGGAGGGGTCAGGAGAGCCAAAGAGGGACCCAATAAGAGAAGGATTCAGGCTGCTCTGTGCAAAACCATTTCACAGAACAGGTAAATAGTACATGTTTATTATTAGAAAAAAATAAAAAAAAATGACTTTGGTATCATTTTAGGAGACACAAAACAGCTGCTTACAATGTGCCAACAGATAGTTTGGGAGGAGGGTGATGTTTGGATGACATGAGAAGTATCCAGTCTATATTTTTCTATACCACACAGATTGGGTCTGAGGGCAGTGTTAGGGTTAATCCTGTGTCTAGGGTAGTCCCATAACCTCTCAGACCTTGGATCGATGTACCATGCAATTTCAGATATATCCGGAGCCATGTCCCAACATACAAATGACACGCACTCGATAATTATTCTGGGAATTGAAACTGTATTGGTGCGCCAGGAGGCGTCTCTTATAGCAAATTACAAGTCACACAGAATATTCATAGTTAAAACATGCGCAGTAGATATTAATGCAGTTACAACTGGTCAAGACAAGCAGCCTTTGTTCTTTGTCTCCAGCAGCTGAAGGAATGTGAAAACATAGATAAGAAAGCATGTGAAACAGTTCTTTTTACAAGAATCTCATGCTGAGACAGATATTTGTGAGGTTAAAGGGGTATTCAAACTGTACATATTGTAAAATGGAAGTTTGTGAATATTAAGATGGCTGACAGAAAACAAGATGGATGCTCAGCATAACCTTTCAGGCAGTGCATTTTTTTCTGGACCATCACAGTGGTTATTTCTCCATTCATAAGGAATATATTCATGACACTGTAGGGGTTTAGGCCCAGTCTCATATTCTTTTACCTTACCCCACATTACCCTCCCTCCAAAAACATCATAAACGATTCGAACTAGTTTTTGGAGTAAATGGCCTCACGGCCTTAAATTTCTTTATTAAAATATAAAATTACCATAAATATATAACATAAATAACCGTAACTTTTTAATAATACTTTATTATGAAAATATCCGTAAACAACTGTCACCATGATCACTGTAAACAATTCTTCTTGAAACTACCAGTCGGGAACCCCTGACTCGGCAGTACCCTAACTTCCGGTGACCAAAACCATTTTACCTCCTCCAAGCCCTACATAGCCTGAAAGTACACCACTTCAATCCCCAACCTTCATGGATGGGTACCAGCAAAACTCCCCATCCAATGGATGGGTACCATAACCAACCCCCATCCCCTGGATGGGTACAACATGTTTCATACCAATAACTCGAGAAATCCTATTCAAAGAAACCAAAAAACTGCCAGCAAAAAAAAAAAAAAAAACTCAGGGCGGGTGGGTGGGAATCTTCTTCCTCCGCCGCTCTCCGAATGAACGTCACTTCCCCCCTCCTGTTCTATTTCCCTCACTGCTCCCTCGGCCCCTCCCTTATCCTTAAAGGGCCAAACTCACTCTTCCCCTAATACTTGTGCCATCCCCAGCACTGTCATGCCGGCCCTGCACCGATCGTTTTACTTAGTTCCGGGCCTCTCTTGACACTGTAGGGGTTTAGGCCCAGTCTCATATTCTTTTACCTTACCCCACATTACCCTCCCTCCAAAAACATCATAAACGACTCGAACTAGTTTTTGGAGTAAATGGCCTCACGGCCTTAAATTTCTTTATTAAAATATAAAATTACCATAAATATATAACATAAATAACCGTAACTTTTTAATAATACTTTATTATGAAAATATCCGTAAACAACTGTCACCATGATCACTGTAAACAATTCTTCTTGAACCTACCAGTCGGGAACCCCTGACTCGGCAGTACCCTAACTTCCGGTGACCAAAACCATTTTACCTCCTCCAAGCCCTACATAGCCTGAAAGTACACCACTTCAATCCCCAACCTTCATGGATGGGTACCAGCAAAACTCCCCATCCAATGGATGGGTACCATAACCAACCCCCATCCCCTGGATGGGTACAACATGTTTCATACCAATAACTCGAGAAATCCTATTCAAGGAAACCAAAAAACTGCCACAGCACGAAAGGGGTAACCCCTTACCCTTGAGCGCACCTCCACACCCTCAAGCCTCTCTGGATCCCTTCTTGCACCCCTAGGGACCACAGATCAGTCCCCACCTCATTCAAATGTACCCCATCACTGCGTAGATATCTCCAAGTATCCACCTCTAGTTCTCTATGCCTGATGGCTAAGCCCCCGTTCTTCACAAAGAATCTACTCACTTCTTTATTAACTTTAATCCTTGCTCTATCCACCTTCTTTGCTGACCATGCCCAACGCCATGACAACCTGCCCACCATGTCAGACCAGACTAGTACCATATTAGGGTATGCAGCTTTTAAACGTAAAAAATCGCATTTTATGTCTCTAATAAGGTCCCTCATGGATCTGGCTCCCATGTCATTCCCACCCACATGCAAAAGCAATACATCAGGGGCTCTATCCATCCTGGAAAATCTATGCACCTCCCCCAACACCCTGTTCCATCTCATACCCGGGACCCCAATCCACCTGACGAGTGCTTCTTGCCTGGGAATCCTTAACTGTCTGCCGTTCGGCCGAACGTCGGCTCTCTTTGCCCCCCAAAAAACGTACGAGTGGCCGAGTATCCATACCAGGCCCACGTCATTACCTGTAAACAAGAAGAACAATACAAAAAACTCCCATGAACATACCGTATCCACCAACATGCCCTTTAACTTAACCAACTATACTTACAACAATTGTGGGCGGACGTACAGTTTAAATCTATCCGAATCCCACCTACCAATACGTCGAATGACGTCTTGGCTCAAACCTGCCCTAGCCGCCTCTGTGGCTGCCCCAATCCTGAAGGAATGGGAGGAAAATTGTCGCGGGTCGCACCCCACCCTGACCACGCATTTTTTAAAAACCGCTATAAACTGGAATTTTGATAAGAACCCACCATCCTCATGTATTAACAAGGGCCCTTCACACTCTGATCTAGTCTCCAAAAAGGATTTTACGACATTCACCGGGCAGATACTCACCTCGTCAATCCTGCCAACCTCCAAGTACCTGCCTTTTCCAGCCTGATCAGTCTTAGACCTTCTAATCCACACTCTAATCGACTCCTGCCGCAACTCCATATCTCCCACCATGAGACCCCCTGGTATTGTCTTAGATGGGCTGACCAGCTCACTGATACGCAGTGCCCCAAAAAATGCCAAAGCAAAAGCTGCCCGAAATAACTTGTGTTCGTAAACGGATATACATACCATTTCCAAACAACCAAACATCTTTCTCAACATGTCAAACGATACCGGTCGCCTCCCATCCCTGCTTTTGTGCGACTTCCTATAACCCTTGACAGCCTGTCTTACCCCAAATTCCTTGGTATAATCACATAGCCCTTGCCACTTGAAAAGAAAGGCCAAACCTGCCAACTCGCGGTCTATGGCAGCTGCCGAGATACCCTTTTCAAAAACCTGAACGATGAAATACAGAACCGCATGTCCGACTGTCGGATCATTTGCGGCTATTCCCAACTCGTTCAAACAAGTAAACCAGGCTCTCCATACCTTAGAGTAGGCAGTCCACGTAGCCATACTCACGGATTGCCGAATCCACTTTTCTGCGATTCCAAAGCAATGTTCCACATCCAGCTGGGACAGGCGATCCCCTGTTGTTCCGCCTCTGGCGCCAACGTCCGGAACCTGTCCCACTGGAAACGAGACAAAGCGTCAGCCAAAGTGTTGTCAACCCCAGGTAAGTGTACAGCATAAATAAATGCGTTCACTTGTAAACAGCGAAGCACCAAGTGTCTTAACAACCTGACCACCGGCACCGATGCCGCTGTCAGCCGGTTAACCACTTGAACCACTCCCAAATTGTCACAATTGAAGCGTACCTTTAGGTTCCTGAAGGATTCTCCCCACAGTTCCATAGCCACCACAATCGGGAACAGTTCCAATAAAACAAGGTTTTTCAAGAACCCAGCCTCTTGCCATGCCTCCGGCCATCTGGCCGCGCACCATTGACCTTTGCAGAAAGCCCCAAACCCTGTGGAGCCGGCCGCATCGGTGAAGAGCTCCAGGTCACAGTTGCTAACGGGACCTGACATCCAAAGAGCCCTGCCATTGAATGACTCTAAGAAAACCTGCCATACCCGCAAATCATCTCTATGTTCCCGAGTAAGACTGACAAAATGTGTTGGCGCCCTGATCCCAGCTGTAGCACCCGCCAAACGCCTGCAAAAAACTCTGCCCATCGGCATGATTCGGCAAGCAAAGTTCAGCTTTCCAAGTAAAGATTGAAGTTTTCTCAGCTGTATTTTTCTAAGCCCTCTGGTCCCACGCACTTCCTCTTGCAACTGCCTCAGCTTGTCTATCGGAAGCCTGCACTCCATCCTAATTGAGTCTATTTCAATGCCCAAAAACGTTATAGTCACAGTCGGACCTTCCGTTTTTTCAGGAGCTAAGGGAACCCCAAAACGCTCCGCCAGGTGTTGCAGTGTACCCAACAGAACCGCACAAATCTTGGAGCCCGCTGGGCCAACACATAGAAAGTCATCCAAATAATGGATGACTGAGTTGATCCCCGCGACATCCCTAACTGCCCATTCCAGGAAGGAGCTGAATGTCTCAAAAAGGGCGCAAGATATAGAGCATCCCATGGGTAGGCATCTATCTACATAGTAGGCCCCGTCCCAGGTACATCCTAGCAACCGAAAACTGTCCGGGTGTACCGGCAGTAACCGGAAAGCCGATTCTATATCAGACTTAGCCATTAGGGAACCCTGCCCATACTTACGTACCCACGCCACCGCCGCGTCGAAGGACGTGTACGTCACCGCACACTCTTCTGGAGCAATGGCATCATTGACCGACCCCCCTTTTGGAAAAGAGAGGTGGTGTATGAGCCTAAACTTATTGGGCTCCTTTTTGGGAACCACTCCCAAAGGTGAGACCACTAAATCCGGCAGTGGCAAATCTTTGAACGGGCCCGCCATGCGACCCAAAGCTACCTCCTTCCCCAATTTCTCGGCTACTATCGCTGGATGTTGTATTGCCGACTTCAGATTCTGAGCCTCCGGCGGTGTTGTTGCCAAAGAACACGGAATCCGAAAACCGCTCGTAAATCCAGCTTGTAATACAGCAGCCGCTGTACGATCGGGATATCTATTGAGGAAAGGAAGCATCCTTTCCACCCGTACCGGGGTCCTCCCTCTTACCTGAAGCATCTCCAACCCGACCTTTTCCTTTCTTAAAAGATTTGGACAAAGCATGAGATCCCCCGCAGCCGGAGCACATGTGTTTAAAGCGACAGTTGGATCCGAATCTGCAGGTGCCCTCGTTGAACTGCCAGCAATAACCCCATTGTTTTTCGGCCGGTTGTCCTGGAGCTGCGGAACCTCCGACCCCTGCCTGAAAAAACTGATTCGGGGCCCTCGCCGCCGTCATCAACCTCATCCATAGGCTTATGTCTTTATGGTCCCAGCGCAGAGTTGGTCTTACCGCCATCCGCTAACGAAATTGTTCATCATACCTTAGCCAAGCCATGCCGCCATACGTCCTATGGGCTTCGCTAATGGCTTCCAGATAAACAAATAAAGCCGAGCAGTTCTCTGGCGCCTTTTCACCTACCACACTTGCTAAAATGGCAAACGCCTGCAGCCAATTAGCAAATGTACGTGGAATTAAGCGATATCTCCGCTATTCCTCGTCCTCTTTCTTGCCCTCCACCGGTTTTAACCTATCCAGGTTAAATTTTTCCAACGGCAAAAAATTTCCACGTATTCGCCCTTCCATATCTTTTCCTTTATCTCCGTCTTTAGATGGGCTCCCAAAGGTCCCTCAAAACACACGTACACCTCGCTCCTAGCCGCGTCTGCTAACCTAACTGAATCCGGCCTTTTTTCGCCCGTCTTACCTTGATCCCCCGAAGTCGTGGCCACTACTATCGGGCTGACATCTCCTACCGGTGTCGCAGGTAGAACGCCTGGGACCTGCGTGCCCCCCCCTGTCTGCGGAAGGGTAGGTGTCGTCCAAGCACTTGCGGGACTACCACTCGTCCCTGCCTCAACCCGTGTCACTAGTTCCTTCAACCCGACTAACAGCTCCCTGAAACCCACGTTCCCAGACCCGGGTCCCCCCACTATCGGTGTCGCTATGGTAGGCCCAGTAACCCCCGACCCTGTTACCCCCTTTGTATGTTGTAGTCCCCCCTGTCTTTCTTGACCCAATAAAGCATGTAATAAAGATGTAACAGAATTCGAAGAATCGCACTCACCGGGCTGACTTGTACTGGGACCAACAGCCGCCACTCCTGGAACCACCGCCACAGGAAGTCGTTCGTCTTCTCCTCTGTCCGACTCGGACACTTCCCCTTCAGATCGGTCATCACTGGGTTCATTCCTGACGATCGCTTGTTGCACCCCAGGCGCGACTGCTCTGGATGCCGAGGGTCTGCGGTGTTGTGGACGGCCTTCTCTTTCGGAAGTGCCGCTAGACCCGTTAGATGCCCCCCTAGCTGAACCTCTGCGACTTCCGAGTTGTGGGGTACTGAACACCTGGCTGCTGGCTGCACTGGAGCCCGACCCTGCATTCCTCGCTGACCCACTCCTCTGCTGCCGAGTGGTGCTAGCCGACCCAGCCGTCTGCGCTGTCTCCTGGCCTGCTGACCCCCTCTCTCTGGTGTCATTCCTCCTCTCCATCCCTGCTGCTCCATCCCTCCGTGTCATGCACCTGCGACGCGCTGGGGGGGAAGAGCCACGTGGTCTGCTGGGCGTCCTTGCACTTGTCCCTCTACCTCTGCGACTGGCTCCCTTTGCTTCCCCTGCCCTGGTCACAGGGGGCCGATCACTAGCAATACTCTGGGGATCCCTGTTGTCCTCCGATCCTCCCCTCCCCTGGGACTCACTGGGGCCTCCAGCTGGACTGTACCTCTCAGGAGGCCGGGACCGCCGAGCACGAGGTGGGGGCGGCCCCCCCCCCCGCTCACCGCTGCTTTCTCCCCAGCTATCAATGCAAGCTGCTGCTGCAGCCAGTCCGCGCCGTGAGCGGCAACCGCCACTCTCAAATCCTCCAGAAATCCCTCCCTCGCCGCCATCCTTATGAATCAGCACTTACAGTAGTGTTAAAAAGGCCTGGTGTGAAGAGCGGTGAGGAGCTGATGAATCTTCTTCCTCCGCCGCTCTCCGAATGAACGTCACTTCCCCCCTCCTGTTCTATTTCCCTCACTGCTCCCTCGGCCCCTCCCTTATCCTTAAAGGGCCAAACTCACTCTTCCCCTAATACTTGTGCCATCCCCAGCACTGTCATGCCGGCCCTGCACCGATCGTTTTACTTAGTTCCGGGCCTCTCTGGAGTGCTTATAGTACCGTACTTGCTTACGCACTACTACTTCTCATTTGATGACACATTTTACCTCCAGAGATGTAGGGCTGCTATGGGAACCCGTTTTTCACACTCTCTCATCAACCTTTACATGGCTTGGTGGGGGAAGGTCTGCATCTTTGGAGGTACAAATCTGTTTTGACCCTCTATTAGGTTCTACCGTCACTACCGTCACTGTTGTTCATCTATCCAGTGAAATTCACTGGATAGTTGAACTATTCCCTTCTTGGATGTCACTCTCCAAGGTAAAGAGGGAAATATTATCTCTAGGCTCTATAGGAAGCCTCTCTCCAGAAATATGATCCTGGACACCCTGGTGATGTGATTCGGGGTATACCGGTAAGATAATTTTTGAGATTACGGAGAATCTGTAGCAGGGACGTGCGGTGAGGTCGGTTGCTGGTGAGGCACTGGTTAGTATCAGAGCCAGATACACACAGGTTACATACACTGCGATTGTTAGAGCGAGAACGATAATTCTAGCACTAGACCTCCTCTGTAACTCTAAACATGTAACCTGCAAAAAAACAGGGTCGCCTATGGAGATTTTAATACTGAAGTGTGACGGCATTCCACAAGTGTAAAGCGTGACATGTTAGATATCTACTGTATTCACTCTGCATACCATCATATTTCACATTATACAAAAAATCGGGCAAACTTTAGTGTTTTTTTTTGTTTTTTATTCATTAACCACTTCAATACCGGGCATTTTCACCCCCTTCCTGCCCAGACCAATTTTTATTTTTCAGCACTGTTGCAGTTTGAATGACATTTGCGTGATCGTGCAACATTGTACCCAAACAAAATTGATGTCCTTTTTTTCCCACAAATAGAGCTTTCTTTAGATGGTATTTGATCACCTCTGCGGTTTTTATTTTTTGCGCTATAAACAAAAGAAGAGCGACCATTTTGAAAAAAACACAATATTTTTTACTTTTTGCTATAATAAATATCCCAATTTTTTCCTCAGTTTAGGCCGATATGTATTCTTCTATTTTTGGTAAAAAAAAAAAAAATCACAATAAGCGTATATTGATTGCTTTGCGCAAAAGTTATAGCGTCTACAAAATACGGTATAGATTTATGGCATTTTTTTTTTACTAGTAATGGCGGCGATCTGTGATTTTTTTCATGACTGTGACATTATGGCGGGCACATCGGACACTTTTGACACATTTTTGGGACCAATCACATTTATACAGCGATCAGTGCTATAAAATTGCACTGATTACTGTGTAAATGTGACAGGCAGGGAAGGGGTTAACACCAGGGGGTGATCGAGGGGTTAATTATGTTTCCTAGGGAGTGATTGTAACTGTAGGGGGAGGGGACTCACAAGGGGAGGAGACCGATCGGTGTTCCTCTGTACTGGGAACACACATCGGTCTCCTCTCACCTGACAGGACGTGGATCTGTGTTTACACACACAGATCCACAGTCCTGCTGTGTTACGGGGCAATCACGGGTGCCTGGCGGACATCGCGGCCGCCGGGCACACGCACCGGGTTCCCGAGCAACACAGCGGGTGAGCGCGCATGCCCTCTAGGCGGCCAGGAAGCCCAGGACGTCATATGATGCCCGCCCAGGATAGGAGAGCCCTCCTGCATGCGTCATATTACTATGGGCAGGTAATGAAGTGGTTAAACAGTTTCTTTCCAAAAAAAACGCTTTTGAAAAATTGCTGCGCAAGTACCATGTAACATAAAAAATTGCAACGACCACCATTTTATTCCTGAAGGTGTCTGCTAAAATATATATGTAGCGCCCTGCTCCTGTTGATCAGGCGCTTGCATGTAAATTTAGGGGGTTATCTGTTCTGTACACAGTTCAGATTTAATCTGTGGCTAAATTAGCTTCTGTTCCAGCACTGGCTGTGTTGCATGTAGTTCCACACTGTTGTCTGTAGGTGTCATTGTCACCACAGGACAGTGTTGGAAGAGCAACAGGCTGAAGTGTATTGAGTGCTCTTCTTTGTCAGAAGTAACCCAGTGGGGGTGGTCCACCGCTGTGCATTCTGGGAGAGGGTACTTAAGGGGTAGACGCCATTTTTGTTTCTCTCTTACCTCCTGGCCCTCCTGGCCTAACGCCCCTTTCACACTGGGGTGGGGGCGGCATCGGGGTTAAAGCACCGCTACTGTTAGCGGCGCTTTACCGTCTGTATTCGGCCATTAGCGGGGCAGAAAGGGTTAAAAACCACCTGCAGAGGCGCTTTGCCGGCGGTATAGCCACATTGCCCCATTGATTTCAGTGGGCAGGAGCAGGGAAGGAGCGGTGTATACACCGCTCCTTCCCCGCTCCAAAGATGCTGCTGGCAGGACTTTTTTTCCCAGCCCTCGGGGCTTTCACACTGGAGACAAAGCAGTGGCACTTTTGGGTCGGTTTGCAGGCACTATTTTTAGCGCAATAGCGCCTGCAAACCACCCCAGTGTGAAAGGGGCCTAAGGTATGGGGTGACTTTTCTCCTGCCTTGAGGCCACGCTGGCCTAAGGCTATGTGACTACAAGCAGGCCCAGAAGCCTGTCTGGGGCCTACTACCGCAGAGGTGGTCCTTTGGCTGTCTTGCCGGTTAGGAAGAAGCCAAGCCAAGTTGAGGAGATCCAGGGGAGGACCCTTGCTGGAGAGAGCCAGGATGAAGGCTGGTCTCTCGGGAGGGCCTGGTAACTTACTTGGAGGACGCTCCTATACTTAACCAACCTACAGCACAGTACTTAAAGGTTCTGGTACTGTGTTTTGCTGTTCATCTAATACTAAATCCTGTGGAAGAGGATCGTACAACCATTTTGTTCTTCTCAAGCCTGTGGCAGAGACTTTTCGTCTGTGCATCATTCCGGCTGGTGGGTCAGTGAGAGAGGCTTATCCGGGTGGGCAAAGATCTGTTTACTGAAGGTGTGTTTGTCTTCTGGATCTCAAATTCCTCAGTGATCTGCAAAAGGTATTTGAACCCTCCTGTAACTCCCTTTTTACCTCTTTACTGCTACTTCTTCAAAGGTCTGAAGGGCCTGGTATGGATTTTGGGGGGACCCCCATGCATTTTTTTTTTTTTTTATTTGGTTCGAGGTTTCCCTTAATATTCATACCAGACCCAAAGGGCCTGGTAATGAACTGGGGGGGATCCCATGCTCTTTTTTTCAATGAGTTTTATCTATATTGCCGAGACCCAACAATTCATTACAGCCGCGATTAGTTTTAAATGACAATTTTTCCTTTAGAAATGTCATTTTGCTCTCGGACACGGGAAAAGTGCGCCACTTTACAGGCTTACTATAGACACCCCCCAGGCACGATATTTAAAGGAATATTTCACTTTTATTGTTTCATTTTAAGCATTAAAAAAATCACTGCTCCCAAAAAAATGGCAGTTTTTAAAACTTTTTTTTGCATTTATCCATGTCCCCTGGGGCAGGACCCAGGTCCCCAAACACTTTTTATGGCAATAACTTGCATATAAGCCTTTAAAATTAGCACTTTTGGTTTTTCATCTTTCTTTCATCCCATAGACTTTAATGGGGTTCGGGTGTTCTGCCAAATTTTCTGCCTGTTCTGTTCTGAGCATGCCTCTTCCCTGGTACGAGCTAACCTCAAATATTTGGGTGTCCTGGTCACCCGTTCCCCAGAAAAATATGTTAGACTTAACTTGGAACCTCGCTATATGACACTCAAGTCCAAAACACAGACATGGTCCCATTTCCCTCTTGTGGTTTTGGGACACATTAACTTAGTAAAAATGATATAGCCTACCGCACCGCGTATTGAAATCCATGGAATCTATACAGTATATGACCTCTTGACCAACCCACAACTCAGAATCATGCACAGTAAGTCATTTCGACAGGCAGGAATCACCCCAAAGGGATGTATGATCATGAATTGATGGAACTTTTACGTACAGTTACTATATTTTCCAAACCTGACAGTGATGGTATACCATTTTCCTATGGCCTCCTAGGGTGAGGGCACGTATATCTCTAGCTCCCTTGTCCCCTCATCCCATGCTCAACTCCAGGATTTCTCCAGAGCTTCTCCCATCCTTTGGAACCTCCTACCCCAATCTATCTGACCGTCCCCTAATTTATCCATCTTTAGACGATCCCTGAAAACCCTTCTCTTTAACCGGTTCTCGACCGGCTTGCGTCTTTTTACGGGGACAGAATGTCTCCCTGCACAAAACCCCGTACGGGGTTCCTTTATGAGCCGCCAGAGGGCGCTGCACGGCGGGGGACCCGATGCACGTGGTCGACGGTCGCGATTGCCGCCTGCCATGCTCGATCACATGCACGAGCACCAGCACACAAATCCCTGTGCTGTCTGAGGAGAGGAGACATGTCGTTTGTTCCTCCTAAGTAGGAACAGGGAAATGTCTCCTCTCCTACTCAGTCCTATCCCCATACAGTTAGAACACACTGAGGGAACACACAGTTAACCCCTTGATCTCCCCCTAGTGTTAACCCCTTCCCTACCAATGTGATTTACACAGTAATCAGTGCATTTTTATAGCACTGATCGCTGTATAAATGTCAATGGTCCCAAAAATGTGTCAAAAGTGTCCGATCTGTCTGTCGCAATGTTGCAAAACCAAAAAAAATCGCAGATCACTGTTATTACTAGTAAAAAAAAATAATAATAATAACAATGCCATAAAAATGCCATAAATCTTTCCCATAGTTTGTAGACGCTATAACTTTTGCAGAGGTGATCAAATACCACCCAAAGAAATCTCTATGTGTGGGAAAAAAGGAGGCAAATTTATTTTTGGGTACAGCATCGAACGACCTTGCAATTGTCAGTGAAAGTGATGCAGTGCCACATTGTAAAAAGTGCTCTGTCAGGAAGGGGGAGAAAAACTTCTGGGGCTGAAGCGGTTAAAGAAGCCTATCCTGCTTCTAACTAATACTGTTTTTACTTTCTCCATCAGCTCATCCCCACAGCTATTACCTTGTGTATCACTTCACCCTCCCTCTAATGCCCTGTACACACAGTCGGATTTTCCGACAGAAAATGTTCGCTGGGAGCTTGTTGTCGGAAATTCCGACCGTGTGTGGGCTCCACCGGACATTTTCCATTGGAATTTCCGTCACACAAAATTTGAGATCTGGATCTCAAATTTTCCGACAACAAAATCCGTTGTCGGAAATTCTGATCGTGTGTACAAAGTTCCACGCATGCTATTGAACTTAATTTTTCTCGGGTCATCGTACGTGTTGTACGTCACGGCGTTCTTGGCGTTAGGAATTTCCAAGAACATTTGTGTGACTGTGTGTATGCAAGACTAGTTTGAGCCAACATCTGTCGGAAAAAATCCATGGATTTTGTTGTCAGAATGTCCGATCGTGTGTGCGGGGCATTAGATTGTAAGCTTTAATGAGCAGGGCCCTCTGATTCCTCTTGTACCAAATTGTAATGTAACTGTAATGTCTGCCTTCTTTTTGTTAAGCGCTGTGCAAACTGTTGGCGCTATATAAATCCTGTATAATAATAATAATAATACAATATGTTTGTTCCTTTTTACTAGTTCGCTTAAAGAAGAACATTACTGCTTTTCCTTTTTTTTTTTTTGTGTACTGATGATGATATGATGTTTGCTTTATATGGGAATCATCCTTTCCTATGTAATATTTTGTAATGGTGCTTATCACATTGTTTTTTCTCATGTTTCTCTTTTTTTAATAAAAAGTTTGTTTGATTAAAGAACAAAAATAAATTGGGTGATTATCCACACCTCCCAACTTTTTGAAATGGGAATGAGGGACACCTATCAGCAAAAGTATGCAGGCATAGGACACACACCTTGCCACGCCCCCTTAAAGGAGAATTGTACAAAAAAACAATAATTGGTTAAACCCACAAGTGCTTTTTTTAACCACTACTATTCCTTTATATTGGGTTTTGGAATTTACAAATGCAGCAATTTAGAAATCAGATGAAAGTTTTAGCACTGGGAGACACTTTTTGATAGATAAATAGTGCATTTTATATACATCTATATAGATCAGACCAAAATGAGGGACAAATGAGGAGGAATGAGGGACAGAGGGACATTGCTCCAAATCAGGGACAGTCCCTCGAAATCAGGGACAGTTGGGAGGTATGGATTATCTGATGCTAGCACTGGTTAGTATTAATGGTATCTCTGATGTAGTCTACTGAGTTTAGGTATTAGAGAAACTGTGGATATACAGTATAGTATATTGTAGTGACCTCTTACCTGCGTGTACCGAAACTAACCGAGTAACTGGGACATTGTAAGACTTGTACGAAGACTGATATCTCCAATAAGACCAGCCACATCTTTGTTTTGGCTACAATAGTCAGGAGCCTCTGTCTTTTCTCTAGACAATGTCTGAAGGGTAGATCCCAAGGTTCATTATTAAATGTATGATAACACAAGGTAACCCTGAGCACAGGTTCAAGGGTCTTGTTAAACTCATTAAAAGCAAAGATCAGAGCCAAGATGCTTCTGTATCGTTCAATGTTAATGCTGCAGGATATGAATTATTTAGACTTTGTTTAGACTACAGGAGGATAGAATCTTATAAGATAGTCAGAACTACATACACACATATTCTTTAAAATGAACATTAGTGATTATAGCCATCTTCCGATTCAAAAGCATCTCCAGGCAATAGAACATAACAGTGAGACTTGGTGCCCATGTGTGGGACAAGTGGAACTGCATTTGCTAATGCCTAAACTTCATGACTAGGGTAGTTCAGATAACTTACTGCCCCACTCAATTATGTACCTGCCAATACCCTTCCCTTTTCTCCCCAGTAATGACACTGACACTGTGTTGGATTTAAATGGCCGCTTGGCCTTTTATTAACTCAAAACATATTTAAACATAAACCTTATATGAATAGATGATTGCAGATCCTTGACAATACCATCCAAGCTTTTGGAATCTCTGGTACCTCCAAGTTAGATTCTGTCCCCAGCCGCAACACCACCTCAGGGACTTACTAACAGACCACAGACCGCTACCACCTTACTACCTGGTAGTCTAGACTGAACTAGACAAACCAGGAGGACTTCATACCTGAGACGGGTCCCATGGTTTTACCAAAATACCGCATTTTTTGTACCTTCGTCAAGAACCCCAATCACCACACCTTTTGCATGAAGTACCTCCAAACGTCTCATCTAGAGCGGGAGGGTGGGACGTTCCACCACCGACTTTCACCCTCAACTGATGCCTCCTACTTCCTTCCTTCACTAACTATCCAGCTCCTCCCTATCCTGAACTAAACTCCTCCAATCAGGTAAGAGGCCAGTTTATTTTCTCTGAACCGTCCCAACCCCTCTTTAACCTATTGCAGTCTGATAGTTCCTTCCACCCCGTCATGTATGCCCTGCGCTTACATTTCCTTCCAGCTCCATACATGTCTGGCTGGGAACTGAGGTCATGTGACAGTCAACATTAGAACAGATCTCCCTAGTTTAGAAGCGTCCTGCACTGCCACGGTTATCTTCTCGCTCTCTGTGCTGACTTCATTACACCGATGAGACTTGTGCACTGTCATGCATTGAGGACACCACCTCCCAGGTGTGCAGCATTTTGGGGTCGGTACTGCTGAGCCTGTACAGGGCTTAACCAATCCAGCAGTTCATGCCACATCTCTCCCAGTGACACATCCTAAGGATGCTATGAGAAATAAGAAAATGCTCTCTCTCTCTCTCTCTCTCCAATCTCCGCACTTGTGCTCTCTCCTGTGGCCCCTCTGCATCTATCCTCTTCCCCTGACTTAAGGCTGGGTCCCTAGGAGCTCTGTGTCATGGGGACAATTCCAAAAGTGGGGAACTGGTCGCTAGTGGAGGTGACAAGCACTTAACCCTCTCCACTACCAGAAGAACCTTCACCCCTGCCTGACCCCCATCTCATAACCGATTGAATGCTTTAAGCAATGACACAAACTATGTAGTCCTTTGCAACAACAAATTAACGTATTCTCTACAGTACTCTGTGTGTTGGACTCATGTATTGCACCTTCCTCTAGCTCAGTTCCCTTGTTGTGTTGCAAGCCCTGTTCTTTTGATACTCTGTGCATGCTCCCCTTTAAGCAACTTTAGACCAGGCAATTAACAGTTAATGGTAACTTTACTGAAGAAAAGCAAACATACAGGAACAGTTCTTGTAAAGCAGCTTCTTACAGAAAATCCTGTAAAGAGTTGTTCTAGTACCCATAAAGTAACAGCAGTGGAGACAGAGTCCATGATTGCTAGTGATCTCCAAAGGCAGTAAGCCCACAGCTGGCAGTTAAGAGTCCATAGAGTCCTCAGGTATTTTTTTCACAATGATTGGAGGGGGTGTGGTGGTGGTGGACAGTGTCAGTAGGGCAGTGGATGGTGTCAGTAGAGCAGTGGATGGTGTCAGTAGGGCAGTGGACAGTGTCAGTAGGGCAGTGGACAGTGTCAGTAGAGCAGTGGATGGTGTCAGTAGAGCAGTGGATGGTGTCAGTAGAGCAGTGGACGGTGTCAGTAGGGCAGTGGACAGTGTCAGTAGGGCAGTGGACAGTGTCAGTAGGGCAGTGGACAGTGTCAGTAGAGCAGTGGATGGTGTAAGTAGAGCAGTGGATGGTGTCAGTAGAGCAGTGGACGGTGTCAGTAGAGCAGTGGATGGTGTCAGTAGAGCAGTGGACGGTGTCAGTAGAGCAGTGGATGGTGTCAGTAGAGCAGTGGACGGTGTCAGTAGGGCAGTGGACGGTGTCAGTAGAGCAGTGGACGGTGTCAGTAGGGCAGTGGACGGTGTCAGTAGAGCAGTGATCTCCAAAGGCAGTAAGCCCACAGCTGGCAGTTAAGAGTCCATAGAGTCCTCAGGTATTTTTTTCACAATGATTGGAGGGGGTGTGGTGGTGGTGGACAGTGTCAGTAGGGCAGTGGATGGTGTCAGTAGAGCAGTGGATGGTGTCAGTAGGGCAGTGGACAGTGTCAGTAGAGCAGTGGACGGTGTCAGTAGGGCAGTGGACGGTGTCAGTAGAGCAGTGGACGGTGTCAGTAGGGCAGTGGACGGTGTCAGTAGGGCAGTGGACGGTGTCAGTAGAGCAGAGGACGGTGTCAGTAGAGCAGTGGACGGTGTCAGTAGGGTAGTGGACGGTGTCAGTAGAGCAGAGGACGGTGTCAGTAGAGCAGTGGACGGTGTCAGTAGGGTAGTGGACGGTGTCAGTAGGGCAGTGGACGGTGTCTGTAGGGCAGTGGACGGTGTCTGTGGAGCAGTGAATTGTGTCAGTAGGGCAGTGGACGGTGTCAGTAGAGCAGTGGACGGTGTCAGTAGGGAAGTGGACGGTATCAGTAGAGCAGTGGACGGTGTCAGTAGGGCAGTGGACGGTGTCAGTAGAGCAGTGGACGGTGTCAGTAGAGCAGTGGACGGTGTCAGTAGAGCAGAGGACGGTGTCTGTAGAGCAGAGGACGGTGTCAGTACGGCAGTGGACGGTGTCTGTAGGGCAGTGGACGGTGTCTGTGGAGCAGTGAATTGTGTCAGTAGGGCAGTGGACGGTGTCAGTAGAGCAGTGGACGGTGTCAGTAGGGCAGTGGACGGTGTCAGTAGGGCAGTGGACGGTGTCAGTAGGGCAGTGGACGGTGTCTGTAGGGCAGTGGACAGTGTCTGTGGAGCAGTAAATTGTGTCAGTAGGGCAGTGGACGGTGTCAGTAGAGCAGTGGACGGTGTCAGTAGGGAAGTGGACGGTATCAGTAGAGCAGTGGACGGTGTCAGTAGGGCAGTGGACGGTGTCAGTAGAGCAGTGGACGGTGTCAGTAGAGCAGTGGACGGTGTCAGTAGAGCAGAGGACGGTGTCAGTAGAGCAGAGGACGGTGTCAGTACGGCAGTGGACGGTGTCAGTAGGGCAGTGGACGGTGTCAGTAGGGCAGTGGACGGTGTCAGTAGAGCAGTGGACGGTGTCAGTAGAGCAGAGGACAGTGTCTGTAGAGCAGTGGATGGTGTCAGTAGGGCAGTGGACGGTGTCAGTAGGGCAGTGGACGGTGTCAGTAGGGCGGGGGGGTTGGTGTGTAAGTAGATCTATTTTTAATATTATTTTTTACCCATTTTTATTTTTTATAATTTTTTTACAATTTTTTTCTAATTTTTTTTTTAGCAGTTGGGGGGCTTTGGTGACATGCCAGGGGTCTAAGACCCCTGACATCTCCCCTTTGAGATATAGAAAGGTATTAAGGACAC
The DNA here is from genome assembly GCA_037952925.1 of Lithobates clamitans. Lineage (NCBI taxonomy): Eukaryota > Metazoa > Chordata > Amphibia > Anura > Ranidae > Lithobates > Lithobates clamitans. Next base: position 305,423 of record JBBGZY010000588.1, on the reverse strand, counting down.
AGATTCCCCAGTCCCTTTCTCAGCTTCTTCAGCATTGAAGATGAATGGACAGGAGACAGCGTCCATTCATAAACAAAAGCAGAGTAACACACAGGTTACTCTGCTCAGTTATTACAGGACATGGAGAGCATTAGGTAATGATCGCTCTCTATGTCCAATTCAGAAAAGGAAGGGGCTAGTAAATGACATATTTACCGACCCCTTTCTCCGCTCTCCATCCTGACACGTCCTCCCACCAGCCGAGAGAGGAGAGGAGTCCCGCCGGCTGTGGGGGGGTGAGGGGGGTGGAAGAGAAGCACACAGGGTTCCAGAGAACACGGGGCTGGAGGAGGCGGAGGACAGGGGAGGGGCAGAGGAGGAGGACACAGAGGGCTGGAGGAGGAGGACAGGGGGCCCAAGAACACGGGACTGGAGGAGGTGGACTTGGTGGACATTGATGGGATGATCGGTGCGGCACTGTGGCAGAGGGACAGTTGCAAGCACTGATCTCCCTGTATAGCATTTCATCTGACAGCCTCGGGAGGGAGAGGAGGGGAAGCGGCTGTCTGAAAAGCCATGCAGGGAGATCGGTGCTCACAACTGTCCCTCTGCCGCAGTGCCGCACTGATCATCGTCCCCGATCAAGGGACAATCAACCATGTGTGCAGAATGGGTCACAGTGGATGATACGCCACTGGTTGAATGTTAATTCAAGTGAAAGTTTGTAAAGATAGAGATGACAATAAACAATTTCAAGGCGGATTTTTGGTAGCAAAACTGACACAACAAACTGAGAAGAATGCAGTTAGATTGATACTGAAAGTTAAAGTCCATCTCTAAGAAATCTAAAAAATTCTCCCTTGCTGCAGGGCTGAATCTGCACACAATAACAAGCCAATTCTCACCAAAATCATACAAGAAATTACAAAACTGTCCGGTCACTCAAATATGGTAATTCAAAGATATTTTTCTTACAGTATCTCACAAAAGTGAGTACACCCCTCACATTTTTGTAAATATTGTATTCTATCTTTTCATGTGACAACACTGAAGAAATGACACTTTGCTACAATGTAAAGTAGTGAGTGTACAGCTTGTATAACAGTGTAAATTTGGTGTCCCCTCAAAAAAACTCAACACACAGCCATTAATGTCTAAACCGCTGGCAACAAAAGTGAGTACACCCCTAAGTGAAAATGTCCAAATTGGGCCCAATTAGCCATTTTCCATCCCCGGTGTCATGTGACTCGTTAGTGTTACAAGGTCTCAGGTGTGAATGGAGAGCAGGTGTGTTAAATTTGGTGTTATCGCTCTCACTCTTTCATACTGGTCACTGGAAGTTCTACATGGCACCTCATGGCAAAGAACTCTCTGAGGATCTGAAAAAAAGAATTGTTGCTCTACATAAAAAGATGGCCTAGGCTATGAGAAGATTGCCATGACCCTGAAACTGAGCTGCAGCATGGTGCCAAGAGTATACAGCGGTTTAACAGGACAAGTTCCTCTCAGAACAGGCCTCGCCATGGTCAGCCAAAGAAGTTGAGTGCACGTGTTCAGCGTCATATCCAGAGGTTGTCTTTGGGAAATAGACGTATGAGTGCTGCCAGCATTGCAGCAGAGGTTGTAGGGGTGGGGGGTCAGCCTGTCAGTGCTCAGACCATACGCCGCACACTGCATCAAATTGGTCTGCATGGCTGTCGTCCCAGAAGGAAGCCTCTTCTAAAGATGACGCACAAGAAAGCCCGCAAACAGTTTGCTGAAGACAAGCAGACTAAGGACATGGATTACTGGAACCATGTCCTGTGGTTTGATGAGACCAAGATAAACTTATTTGAATCAGATGGTTTCAAGCGTATGTGGTGGCAACCAGGTGAGGAGTAGAAAGACAAGTGTGTCTTGCCTACAGTCAAGCATGGTGGTGGGAGTGTCATGGTCTGGGGCTTCATGAGTGCTGCCGGAACTGGGGAGCTACAGTTCATTGAGGGAACCATGAATGCCAACATGTACTGTGACATACTGAAGCAGAGCATGATCCCCTCCCTTCAGAGACTTGGCCGCAGGGCAGTATTCCAACATAATAATGACCCCAAACATACCTCCAAGATGACCCCTGCCTTGCTAAAGAAGCTGAGGGTAAAGGTGATGGACTGACCAAGCATGTCTCCAGACCTAAACCCTATTGAGCATCTGTGGGGCATCCTCAAAGGGAAGGTGGAGGAGCGCAAGGTCTCTACCATCCACCAGCTCCGTGATGTCATCATGGAGGAGGGGAAGAGGACTCCAGTGGCAACCTGTGAAGCTCTGGTGAACTCCATGCCCAAGAGGGTTAAGGCAGTGCTGGAAAATAATGGTGGTCACAAAAAATATTAACACTTTGGGCCCAATTCTGACATTTTCACTTAGGGGTGTACTCACTTTTGTTGCCAGCAGTTTAAACATTAATGGCTGTGTGTTGAGTTATTTTGAGGGGACAGCAAATTTACACTGTTATAAAAGCTGTACACTCACTACTTTACATTGTAGCAAAGTGTCATTTCTTCAGTGTTGTCACATGAAAAGATAGAATAAAATATTTACAAAAATGTGAGGGGTGTACTTACTTTTGCGAGATACTGTATATGTAAAACTCTGATTATGGATTGAACAGAGATTGTTTCTCCAATAATGACGTCACACTCCTGATGATATTCAAATGCTAAAAGAGGTTAAATGGTTCCTCGTCTACACTGTGATGCTGAGCTCTAGGTTGCTATGGTTCAATAATATGTGATTGGGTAAATAAGAATTCTCAGCAAGTAAGAGGAGGGTGTACAGGAGACCAATCCATGGCATACACCAGATCTTCTCACACAGTGTGGTCACCAGCAGCTCTGCTCATCCCCAGCCAGGACTGGAGGAGACACACAATCACCAGCTCTTTATATACATGAACTGACATTGATTTACATCTAGATACTCATCTGCAGAACAAAGGACTGGTGTGTTCATTTCAATCAATCCTAAAGTTAAATCGACATTAATCTTATTCTGTTGGTTTATTTGTATTTCATTTTCAGTATAACATTACAGAGATTTGTTTTTTTTGTTTGTGAAATTAGAAATGCCTTTTATACACACTCACCAGATTTATGAGTGAATATCCCAATGGAGTTTGTATATAGCAAAGTTTACTTTTTACTAATCTTTGTACAAATTGATCAGTGACACAACAGACTGATAGTATAGTTTGTGAGCGTCCTCTTCTGCGTAACCACAATGTATTGTCCTAAAAGTTTAATAAATCCTCAAAACTAAGTGCACAAAAACACTTTGAAACTACAACTCCACACACATAAAACCACCTCCCATCCCCTTTATCCACAAGTAGCTGGGACAGGGGCTTATGGAGGGGACTGGGAGCAAGTCTCTTACCTACTGACTATGGGCCCTGGTATTTAAAGCGGGGTTCCACCCAAATTTTGAACATTATCTCTATGCATTCTCTTCCTTGCCTAGATGCTGACATGCTTTGTAAAAAAATTGAAATCGCCGTAATTACCTTTTTTTTTCTAATCTTCTTTGCACTTCCTGGTTTTCCTCCCATGGGAGTAGGCGTGTTTCTAGCCTCTCCCAGACCTCCCACAGTCCCTGGGAGCTAGTCTCAGGCTTCCCAGCATGCATTGTGCAACAGCGTCATCACAACATTTCTGCTCCCAGCATTCACCGCATCCAGGAAATACATGCTTGTGGGCTTCAAATGCCCACAATGAAGATGGAAACCGCCTTCAGTGAACTTTATAAGTTATTCTTTACAACAAAATCGGACACTGGCGGACTTATTACACAGAACATGTGAGTAGATAATCATGAGAAGAAAAGTTTGTGAATGAACTCCAAAAAAAAAAAAAACGATAGATAGGTGGACCCCCGCTTTAAAGGAACACAACTCTTTGGAAGGTATATGCTTGGGGGATCCGTGGAGTGGTCTTGTTACTTTGGATTCAAGTCCATATGTCCCAAGACACAAGGCTCTGGGACTCTAGGCCCAGGTCCACGTTAAGGTCCTAGATGCCACATTTCCAGCAAGGACTGCTCCACACTGTGGGACTCATAGTAGACGTTGATGTCATCAGCAAGCCACCTGTCCTGGGTTGCCTGCTATAATATGTTTATTGCAAGTAGGTCTAGTGTGCCTCCTAAGGGGTCTTTCACCCATTGTTATGTATGCTAATTAACTCATCTATTGTCTGTCTGCTAGCAAACCATTGTAGGTTGTGTTTATACTTGTAATAATGTGTATTGTACAGTACACTGTATTGTGGAAGCCGGCAAGTCTGACCTGGAATGAAACCTCTGAATAGTCCGGGTGGGCCCTGAGTCATCCAGGTGGCTAATTAATGTAATCTCAAAGAAAATATAAACAACACTGCGCTAACCCAATGTGAAAAGCAGCTACATAAAATATGACCAATATTGTAAACAGAAGTAAAAGTGAAATGCAGCGCTAAAAATGATAACCAATGGTAAAATGCACATCAGACATGGTGACCATTACCAATATATACATAGCTGAAACACGTGAAGCATAATATCAAAAGATTGAATATTAGACGGGATATAGTAAAGTCCCAATATATGGCTATGAATCTGATACAAGAGAGTCCCAAACATAGGCTAAATATGAATGTTGGACTGATGTAGAAATCTTCTCTTGTATATCATGAGTTGTACGATCATGGGAAGTGAATAGATGGAATACGCTTACCAGCAGGAGTGGATTCGGATGCCGGTGACACCGAATCAAACAGGCTCTGAGATCCTTAGTGGACGATGGTTGGACGATGGTTGGTCCTGGAAATCCCGGATCTCAAGGGGGATCTATCCTATATGGTCCACGTCACGACTGTCCGTTCAGAAGCCCGAGAGGGAATTCTCCGCCACAAACAAGTCTCCAGAGCATGGATGGTTCCCAAAAAGATAGATAACACGCCAATAGTGCAAATCAAATGACGTATTTTATTGGATATAACCAATAATCAACAAACGATATAAAAACGTGATCACGAGTAACACAATAAAATCAAGTGTAGGAAAGAGTAAGGCTCACCCGACGCGTTTCGTCCACATGGACTTCAACAGGGGCATCAAACTCCTCTCCTACACTGTACAAATTTATATAAAAACTATGCCAATCGTATGGCCAATCAAACGCCAGCAATGGAGTCATGTGACAAATCAACTCCTGATAGGCCAAAGAGGAATCAGCTGACTGCCTGGGACTGTCCAATGAGGCCACCCACTAATGGGGAAGGAACGTATCCCTTGACCAATGGGGAATTAATAAGAATAAAGATAATAACAATCAAGATGATAGGGAGAGAACCCAACTGATCATGATTTCTGCAGTGCTGTAATCATCTGTGCCCACTCAAAGAGTTCTACAATACATCAGTCCATTTATCATAAAAGCATATACATAATGCCTAAATCCAGATTATAAATGTGGGCATCCCAGGAAACATCATGCAGGTTATTAATGAAAGCCCCTTGTGGGTCACATGACCGCATCATTCCTAGCATGGCCAATCGTATTGCATACTGCACGATCCTTCTTATTGGATCTGTGCAGTAAACAGGAAGAACCACAGGGAAATAATCACGTGACATGTCTGCTGACATAGTCACATGATCTCGAGAGACGAATCACGTCTCAATCACTAAAAGCCTGAGAGTCATGTGGCAACAAAGGAAGTCACATGCTCTCCTGTGGCCAATAGAACAGTCTTGTATCTCCCACTCATCCGGACCGTAAGCAGGGAAGGTAATTCCATCCACCACAGCCAGGAAGTGTGGGTCACATGACCGCATCATTCCTAGCATGGCCAATCGTATTGCATACTGCACGATCCTTCTTATTGGATCTGTGTAGTAAACAGGAAGAACCACAGGGAAATGATCACGTGACATGTCTGCTGACATAGTCACATGATCTCGGGAGACGAATCACGTCTCAATCACTAAAAGCCTGAGAGTCATGTGGCAACAAAGGAAGTCACATGCTCTCCTGTGGCCAATAGAACAGTCTTGTATCTCCCACTCATCCGGACTGTAAGCAGGGAAGGTAATTCCATCCACCACAGCCAGGAAGTGTGGGTCACATGACCGCATCATTCCTAGCATGGCCAATCGTATTGCATACTGCACGATCCTTCTTATTGGATCTGTGCAGTAAACAGGAAGAACCACAGGGAAATGATCACGTGACATGTCTGCTGACATAGTCACATGATCTCGAGAGACAAATCACGTCTCAATCAATAGAAGCCTGAGAGTCATGTGGCTACAAAGGAAGTCACATGCTCTCCTGTGGCCAATAGAACAGTCTTATATGTCCCACTCATCCAGACTGTAAGCAGGGAAGGTAATTCCATCCACTAGTTTCCCCGATAGTAAGACACCCCCGATTGTAAGACGTATCGGGAGTTTCAGAGGGGTCAGCTAATATAAGCCGTACCCCGAAAGTAAGACATATGTCTTACTTTCGGGGAAACACGGGGGGATTTGCCTCCAGTGACGTGCGGTACAAAGAGTGGGGCTGGGGGTGCGGGCCGCACCCTGGGGGGGGGGTGCCAGGCCAGTGCCCTCCCCCTCCGACTGAAGAGACAGCGCCGTTTTGATCAGTCTGCCGACAGGTGTCACTGGCTCTGTGTCCTCCCGGAAAAAGGTCAGTGCTGGTCATACAGAGAGAGACCAAGGAGGGGGAGGGGGGTGTGAAGAGATTCTCTGCAGCTCTTATTGTAACCGCAAGATGCAGCTGAGGAGGACTACAAGTCCCAACATACCGGGCTGTGTGGGCTTACAGTTCTCCTCTGCTGGAGCAGCAATAATGTTTTCCGTGGTCCATCAGGACCATGGACAACATACAAAACACGCTGTGTGGGATACTGTATGGGGCTGTAACCTTATGGGAGACTGTGATACGGAACCACAAGCAGTGCTTATACCATATGTTTTATATTTTAGCCCCTAGACATGAGCGCTTCCGGTTCCAGTGGTAAAAGGAAGAGTTACACCGTGGAGTATAAAAAAGCGATTGTTGAAGAATCTTGGGGCAAAAATGTAGTGCAGTTCTGCAAGGAGAAAATGTTGGATCACCGACTGGTCCAAAAATGGCGTGCAGAACACACTAACCTGAGTGAAAAAGTGGAGAGCGGAATGGCTAAAAAGCGCAAGATTGGATGTGGTCGGCAACCAATGTATACAGAGCTGGAAAGCCTGGTCTCTGAGTGGGTTGCAGACAGGAGAGCAAAGACATTGGTGGTGACCAGGGCTCAGATTCAGGAATATGCCCTTGCAGTGTTGCCACAGTTTGACATTTCTCCTGAACAATTCAAGGCATCACAGCACTGGGTGGATAACTTTCTTGAACGCAATGACCTGTCTTTGAGAAGATCCACAACCCTCTTTAGATTGGAAGATGCTGAGATTGTTAAACGTGCATTAGCCTACAAGAAGTTTGTGGATGACATTGACTTCTCTAAATACAGTCTTTGCAACATGATCGCCATGGATGAAACTGCCGTGTTCATGGGCCAAGCGGCTCAAACCACCATTGATCAACGAGGTACCTCCTCAGTGTACGTTCCCTCCACCGCTTATGAAAGTGCACGTGTCACCTGCATTTTGACGATTCGTCTGGATGGCACTAAAGGAACACCGCTACTCATTGCAAAGGGCAAGAAGGAGAAGATTGAGCGGGTTTCTGGCATTTATGTGCTGGAAACTGAAAAAGCCTGGGCCACACAAGATGTTATAAGAAAGTGGCTTGATTTAATGCTGCCGCTTGTAATGCGCGGGAACAAAAGAGGGATGCTGATCTGGGATGCAGCCAGCACACACCGCGCCAAAACCATGAAAAACTTCCTTCATGAGCGGAGAATTGACCAAATCATGATTCCTGCAGGGATGACGGCTTATCTTCAGACTCTCGATATCGCCATTAACAAGCAATTCAAGGACTATCTGCGTGTGGAAATCAATGACTACATTGAAAACCGAATGGAGAGAAATGTACGTGGGAACTTTGTGAAGCCCAGACTGCCAGAGATTGTTAACTGGGTAAAGAATTCTTGGAATAAGATCACTAACACCTGCGTTGCAAATGCACTGCGAGCTGGCTACCTGGACAAAGCCTGCTCATTTCAGGACAGTGCCGTTGCTACCCATGAGAAATATGGGCCAATGATTCGGCAAGAAATGTCGTCCCGAGAGTCCCAAGAAAATCCACAGGAACCTAAGAGTGCGGATGTTTATGATGATATCCCTGAGAATGATGACATGGTTGTCATGGAATAAATCTGTTTTATCTTCCAGTATTCCACTGTTCGTTCTTACCATTTTTCATTGTTTTACATGTTATGCAATGTTGTAACAAGACATTCTTGGCACTTCCTTTTATTAACCTGTTTTGTGGTGAATACAATACTGTTCAGGTTGTTAATAAATGTTAATTTTATGGTTAAAACAAAAAATTAGACAATTTTTTCCCAATATAAGACATACCCCGAAAGTAAGACATAGTGGGGCTTTTAGGGATAAAAAGAAAGTAAGACACTGTCTTACTTTCGGGGAAACACGGTATGTGTCATTCATGTTCTATCTTAGCTGTCCTTATTGCACCCTTACATTTCTTGTTGCATTCTTTCTAAAGTCTGAAGGTTGATGATGATCCCTCAACCTTGTATTTTTTGAAGGCCTTCTCCTTTGCTTTTATATGCATTTTTACACTTGAGTTAAGCCATCCAGGACTTTTGTTCGCGCTTTTAAATTTATTACCCAATGGGATGCATTGGCTAATGCCCTTATCTAATATGCTCTTAAAGCAAACCCATCTCTCCTCCGTGTTCTTTGTTCCTAAGATTTTATCCCAATTTATGCCTTCTAGCAAGGTTCATAGTTTAGGGAAGTTGGCTCTTTCGAAATTCAGTGTCTTTGTATTCCCTTTATGTTTCCTATTTGTGTGTTTTTTACTGAAACTAATTGACCTGTGATCGCTGTTACCTAAATTGCCCCATATTTCCACATCCGTTATCAGGTCTGTATTGTTGGTAATCAGTAGATCCAGTAGTGTTTTATTTCTAGTTGGTGCGTCTACCATCTGAACCATAAAATTGTCCTGCAAAACATTAAGGAACTGGCGAGCCTTAGATGAATGCGTGGTTCCCTCTGCCCAGTCTATGTCTGGATAATTAAAATCCCCCATTATGATAACACTTCCCATCCTTGCTGCTAATCCAAATTGTGATAGGAGATCTGTCTCCACTTCCTCCCTCAGGTTAGGGGGCCTATAGCATACTCCCAGTCAGGGCCAGATTAAGAGCAACATGGGCCTGGTGCTAAGGATTTTGGTGGGCCTTTTTCTGAAAATAAATAAAATGAAAACGCAAACAATTTTTTGTTGAATTAAATTAAAGAGAGAGAGGGGTGTGAGAGAGAGAGGGGTGATAGCGAGATAGGGGGCTGAAATAGAGGGGATGAGAGGGAGGGAAAAAGAGAGAGAAAGGCGTTGAATGAGAGAGAGGGGACAAGAGAGAGGGGGTGAAAGAGAGAGAGGGTGGTAGGAAAGAGGGGGTTGAAGGGGGCAAGAGAGAGAGAACAGGGTGAAAGAGAGGGGATGAGAGAGAGAGAGAGGGGGTGAAAGAGAGAGAGAGAGAGAGGGTGAGTCTGTGGGGGGCACAGCATAGTACATTACACGGGGGGGGGGGGGATAGCACAGTACATTACATTGTTGGCACTACACATTACATGGTGGATACATGGATACAGCACATTTAATGGTGGGCGAAGCACAGCACATTACATGGTGGGCACAGCACATTACACTGTTGGCACTGCCCAATACAGCACATTACAAGGTAGGCACAGTACATTATATGGTGGGCACAGCACATGACATGGTTGGTACTGCACAACACAGCACATTGCATGGTGGGCACAACACAGCACATGCACACGGTGGGCACAGGACCTTATATGATGGGCATAGCACATGACATGGCGGGCACAGCTGAGCACATTACATGGTGGACACTGCACAGCACATTATATGGTGGGCACAGCATATTATATGATGGGTACTGCACATGGCATGGTGGGCACTGCATGACACCACATGATATGGTGGGCACTGCATGACACAGCACAGCACATTACATTGTGAGCACAGCATATTAATTGGTGGACACCGCACATGACATGGTGAGCCCTGCACGGCACATGTCATGGTGGACAATGTACAGCACATTACATGCTGGGTACAGCACATTACATGGTAAGCACTGCATGGCGCAGCACATGACATGGTGGGCACAACACAGCACGACAGGGTGGGCACTGCACAGTAAGTTAAATGGTGGCCACTGCACATGACACAGTTGGCACTGCATGGCACAGCACATTACATGGTGGGTACAGCGCATTACATGGTGGGCACTGCATGGCACAGCACATGATGTGGTGGGCACAGCGCATTACATGGTGGGCATTGAATTGCACAATACATTACATGGCGGGCACTGCATGGCATAGCACATTTCATGGTGGGCAATGCAACTGCACATTACATGTTAGGAACTGCACATGACATGGTGGGCACTGCTGAACAGCCCAGCACATTGCACAGTGGGTACAACACACTACATGCTGGGCACAACACATGGCAGGGTGGGCACAGCACATGACATGGTGGGAACTGCACATGACATGGTGGGCACTGCATGGCACATCACATTACATGGTGGGCACTGTACATTACTTGGTGGGATCACTGCATGGCACAGCACATTACATGGTGGGCACTGCACATTACACGGTGGGCACTGCACATTACATGGTGGGCACTGCAATGTACAGCACATTACATGGTGGGCACTGCACATTACATGGTGGGCACTGCAATGTACAGCACATTACATGGTGGGCACTGCACATGACATGGTGGGCACTGCAATGTACAGCACATTACATGGTGGGCACTGCAATGTACAGCACATGACATGGTGGGCACTGCACATTACATAGTGAGCACTGCAATGCACAGCAAATTACATAGTGGGCACAGCACATTACATGGGGGCACTGCAATGCACCTCACATGACATAGTGGGCACAGCACATTACATGGGGGGGCACTGCAATGCACATGACATGACATGGTGGGCGCAGCACATTACATGGGGGGCACTGCAAGGCACATGACATAGTGGGCACAGCACATTACATGGGGGCACTGCAATGCACATCACATGACATGGTGGGCGCAGCACATTACATGGGGGGCACTGCAAGGCACATGACATGACATAGTGGGCACAGCACATTACATGGGGGCACTGCAATGCACATCACATGACATAGTGGGCACAGCACATTACATGGGGGGCACTGCAATGCACATGACATGGTGGGCGCAGCACATTACATGGGGGGCACTGCAAGGCACATGACATGGTGGGCACAGCACATTACATGGGGGGCACTGCAATGCACATCACATGACATAGTGGGCACAGCACATTACATGGGGGGCACTGCAATGCACATGACATGGTGGGCGCAGCACATTACATGGGGGGCACTGCAAGGCACATGACATGGTGGGCACAGCACATTACATGGGGGGCACTGCAAGGCACATGACATGGTGGGCACAGCACATTACATGGGGGGCACTGCAATGCACATGACATGGTGGGCACAGCACATTACATGGGGGGCAGTGCAATGCACATGACATGGTGGGCACAGCACATTACATGGGGGGCACTGCAATGCACATGACATGGTGGGCGCAGCACATTACATGGGGGGCACTGCAATGCACATCACATGACATAGTGGGCACAGCACATTACATGGGGGGCACTGCAATGCACATGACATGGTGGGCGCAGCACATTACATGGGGGCACTGCAATGCACATGACATGGTGGGCACAGCACATTACATGGGGGGCACTGCAATGCACATCACATGACATAGTGGGCACAGCACATTACATGGGGGGCACTGCAATGCACATGACATGGTGGGCGTAGCACATTACATGGGGGGCACTGCAAAGCACATGACATGATGGGCACAGCACATTACATGGGGGGCACTGCAAGGCACATGACATGACATGATGGGCACAGCACATTACATGGGGGGCACTGCAAGGCACATGACATGGTGGGCACGGCACATTACATGGGGGGGGCACTGCAAGGCACATGACATGACATGGTGGGCACAGCACATTACATGGGGGGCACTGCAAGGCACATGACATGGTGGGCACAGCACATTACATGGGGGGCACTGCAAGGCACATGACATGGTGGGCACGGCACATTACATGGGGGGCACTGCAAAGCACATGACATGGTGGGCACATCACATTACATGGGGGGCACTGCAAGGCACATGACATGACATGGTGGGCACAGCACATTACATGGGGGGCACTGCAAGGCACATGACATGACATGGTGGGCACGGCACATTACATGGGGGGCACTGCAAGGCACATGACATGGTGGGCACGGCACATTACATGGGGGGCACTGCAAAGCACATGACATGGTGGGCACAGCACATTACATGGGGGGCACTGCAAGGCACATGACATGACATGGTGGGCACAGCACATTACATGGGGGGCACTGCAAGGCACATAACATGACATGGTGGGCACGGCACATTACATGGGGGGCACTGCAAGGCACATGACATGACATGGTGGGCACAGCACATTACATGGGGGGCACTGCAAGGCACATGACATGGTGGGCACGGCACATTACATGGGGGGCACTGCAAGGCACATGACATGGTGGGCACGGCACATTACATGGGGGGCACTGCAAAGCACATGACATGGTGGGCACAGCACATTACATGGGGGGCACTGCAAGGCACATGACATGACATGGTGGGCACAGCACATTACATGGGGGGCACTGCAAGGCACATGACATGGTGGGCACGGCACATTACATGGGGGGCACTGCAAGGCACATGACATGACATGGTGGGCACAGCAGATTACATGGGGGGCACTGCAAGGCACATGACATGGTGGGCACAGCACATTACATGGGGGGGCACTGCGATGCACATGACATGACATGGTGGGCACAGCACATTACATGGGGGGCACTGCAATGCACATGACATGGTGGGCGCAGCACATTACATGGGGGGCACTGCAAGGCACATGACATGGTGGGCACAGCACATTACATGGGGGGCACTGCAATGCACATCACATGACATAGTGGGCACAGCACATTACATGGGGGGCACTGCAATGCACATCACATGACATAGTGGGCACAGCACATTACATGGGGGGCACTGCAATGCACATGACATGGTGGGCGCAGCACATTACATGGGGGGCACTGCAAGGCACATGACATGACATAGTGGGCACAGCACATTACATGGGGGGCACTGCAATGCACATGACATGGTGGGCACAGCACATTACATGGGGGGCACTGCAAGGCACATGACATGACATGGTGGGCACAGCACATTACATGGGGGGCACTGCAAGGCACATGACATGGTGGGCACAGCACATTACATGGGGGGCACTGGGCACAAGAAAGCACATTACATGGGGGGAAGCAGCAGTCTTTCCTCTAGCACAATAAAACACCTCCCTAACAAATGTACTAACCTTATCTCAACAACAGCATGGGAGATGTCCTTCCTCCCGGGCTCCTGCTGGTTAGGAGAACATCAGCGCCCCTCCCCCAGACACTGAGGAGGATCTGTGTGAGTGAACAGATCCTGTGATAGGAATCAGGAGGCATTGGCAGAGACAGGACTCAGCTGCACTGACTCTTGTCTCCTCCATGTGTGCACAGAGGGCTCCTCTTCCTTCAGGAAGGCACACAGATATTCATAAGCCACTGGCATGGGCCTATATTGAGGGAGGGGCCTGGAGCTGCAGCTCCACCAGCCCCTATGTTAATCCGGCCCTGCTCCCAGTATTATTTTCCCCTTAGCTTCATCCCTTTGGAGCTCTACTCATAAGGATTCCACCTCCTCCCTAGCTCCCTTAGTGATGTCATCTCTCACATTCACTTGTACATTATTCTTGATATTTAGGCATATCCCTCCCCCTTTTTTACCCTCTCTATCCTTGCGATAAAGGGTATACCCTTGAATGTTTGCCAGCCAATCATGAGAGCTGTTGAACCAGGTCTCTGAAATTCCAACAAAATCCAAATCCTCCTCGTACAACAGTATCTCTAGTTCACTCATCTTGTCCGCCAGGCTCCTGGCATTGGTGAACATGCCACGTAGTTAAAGAATGAAAAGTGTCTTGGGGAATTGGTGTTGTTTTTGCAAGTCAGAGAAGGTCAAAAGATGTCGCGTCTCCAGATTGGCAAGATGGCGCAACTGAAAAATCCCTGCCTGAGTCCAAGGTAACATACGTTCCTAAGACAAACTATCTGGCATATCTGGATTGAAGAGGACAATAAGAAGTGGTGGGTATGGGGAGGATAGAGAGTAATGCTCAGAGCATCTCTTCCATATTGACAAGGTAAAAAGCATTGGGGCTAGGCATATACCCCTCAGTTTGGGCATATATATATGTCAATAGATGGCCAGAGCATATAACATGGGTGTACTGGTGCGGTAACACTCATTTCAACCTCCGCCCACCTATCTGATGCCCTCCTAGCAGTCCAGGAGGTGAGTGCTCTTAAGTGCGAGGCATAACAGTATTTAATAATATCTGGAGCTCCTAGCCCCCCCTAGCCATGACCACCGACCCCGCCACCCAGTGGGAGGCATTGTTCCAGATAAATCAGAAACTTCTCCTTTGAAGAGCTTTCAATTGTGACGTAGGGATTGACACTGGGATCGTCTCAAACAGATACAGCAGTTTAGGAAGTATCGACATTTTAAGGACATTAATACATCCCAGAAGGGAAAGGGGGAGGGTGGTCCAATGGGTCAATAAGTGATTAATTTCTGTGAAAAGGGGAGGGAAATTAGCCTGGTACAAGGTGGAATATGATGATGTTATCTGAACTCCTAAGTATGTCAGTGAGCATGAACACCAACGGTAGGTATAATTTTGTTGAAGCAAAGCCAGTTGAGAGGGGGTGATATTAATAGGTAGGGCTTCAGTTTTGGCAGTGTTGATTTTAAAACCGGAGATGGCATTAAAAGACGCTAAGATGTTATGGAGGGAGGGGAGGGATGTGTGTGGATGCGTAAGCATTAAGAGAACATCATCTGCGAAGAGATATAGCTTATACTCCATTTGACGTAATTGTACACCTTTAACAGTAGAGCAATCACGTATGGCCACTGCCAGGGGTTCTAAGCTGAGGATGAAAAGTAAAGGTGACAAAGGGCAGCCCTGCCTCATACTATATCTAAAGGAAAACGTCGGTGATAGATGCTGCTTGCTTCTTCCTGGCAGTTGGCACACAAACACACAAAATTGATGATGATGATCAAGATCAAGAAAGTACCTGCTGCTGCTAGGCTAAGGCTGCTACTGTTTGCTGCTGCCTAGGGGTTCCCCCATCATCTATTCCTTCTCTCGTCTGACTATAAGTCTCTTCTCCTCCTCACATGACGTTACAGTCCCTGCTCCGGGGAGAAGATGAAACCGTGCAGAGGAGGGTAGGCAGAGCATTAGGCTCCGCCTCCGCCAGTTACCCTACCCTACGTGGACCAGGTCTGGCCAGTCATTGTCAGCCATGGGGGCACCTGTCGCTCCCCTCCCCAGGCCAAGTAACTACTATCAAGTGCCATGCCGCGCCAAGCTCCAGCAGGCCGACTGCAGCTCCGGGGGCTATATTAGTGCGGGAGGCGGCTGCAGGAGGACGGGTGGGGGTTTTTTTTTTCATGCGGGGATGGCTTTTTTTTTTTAAAGTATGGCAGCCATGGCACTTGCCATGGCTGCCATACTTTAGATACGCCACTGTGTATGTGATTTGTGTGATGTATGTGATGTATGGGATGTCACATACAAGCATCTGGAGTGGATGCGCAATGATGAGCTCAGGTCAGGGGCATTTTCTGAAAGCAGTGGGCCTGTGTGCAGGATCATAAGTTGGGCCCCCCGCAGCTGAGAAAAAGTGGTTGGGTGTGATTTTCATTGTGCTGAATACTGGCTCTGGCTTAAAAGGACACAGAGTGCCGGGGTTCAGTAGTAAGTGACACAAAGGTTCTGGAATAATTTCAACAAAGTTTCCAGAAGTTCAACAGTAATTCCACAAACTGTCACCTGATTGGGGTTTTCTCAATCACAGTGAAATCCCTTCTTTCTGAGATTGGCAGTGGCAACCAAGCAAGTCATCTTCCTCCAGATGGTGGGCGGGGCCAACAGGACTGTGATTGGCTTTAGCAGTGGCCAATGACAGTCCTCCTCCTCCTGGAAACAGGGACCACCCCGCCTCAGCAAAACTGCACCCAATCTCTTCCCCATCACAAAAGCTGACGATGGCAGCTACAGCAAAGTTACAATGTTTCCCATCTTTTAAAATGTGTGAGGGCACAGTGCTTCCCACTCAGTGCAGGTGCAGCATGCTGAATTCTGAAATTGGAATACATTAGTGTCTCACTGACACTTCCCTGTGGTGCTCTGCTGATGGGGAGGGAGTCGAGTGCCAGCAAAAGAGGCTTTGTGTGTTGCTTGCGGCACCAGTGCTGGGGGTTGCCTACCCCTGGTCTATATAGTGATGAAAGGTCACTGCTTCAAATAGCTTTAACAATAATTAGTACAACTGAAGGATTATTATTTATAAATTCTACTTTATACTTTCTATTTAATAATTAATAAAACTCATTATTTAAAAGTAATTTCTCTAATGAGTATTATGTTGTCATATTTATTTTCTGCAGTGTGTTTTTTTCCTGGTGTTCAGTTCAGGGTTGAAAATTATAATATAACATTTTGGGAAAAATATACAGCCTAATATTCCAGCACTGGAAGCCAATATGGCGAATACCTCCACAGCCACCATGTATTTCCCTCTGGTGCTCAGATAGGCCGGGATCATGGCAATCCAGACACTGCAGAACACCAGCATGCTGAAGGTGATGTACTTGGCTTCATTAAAACTGTCCGGTAATGTCCTCACCATGAAAGCCAGAACAAAACTCACAGCTGCCAGAAACCCCATATAACCCAACACAGAGTAGAACCCGATAACCGACCCTTCATTACACTGAATGATGATCTTCCCAAGATAGGAGAGCATGTCATACTCTTGGTATGGAGGAGACACTGACAGCCAAATAGCACAGATCAGAACTTGGACAGAGGAACAGACCAGGACCAAAGAATAAGATACTTTGACTGTGACCCACTTTTTCCAGGAACTGCCGGGTTTGGTGGCCTTGAATGCAATGTACACAATGATAGTCTTGGCCAGAACAGAAGAGACAGCGATGGAGAAGAATATCCCAAGTAATATTTGTCTCAGCATGCAGGTTATATCCACGGGAC
This sequence comes from Lithobates clamitans, assembly GCA_037952925.1. Classification (NCBI taxonomy): domain Eukaryota; kingdom Metazoa; phylum Chordata; class Amphibia; order Anura; family Ranidae; genus Lithobates; species Lithobates clamitans. The sequence continues at coordinate 287,934 of JBBGZY010000588.1, read as the reverse complement.
GTCCGAGGAACAAGAAGACACAGAGGAAGCTCAGCAAGATGGAGGTCAGGAGGATGAAGCTCACAGTCCGGTTATTGGCTTTCACAACTGGAGTGTCCTGGTAATAAATAAAGTTTCCTAATACAAATAATGTCATGACTGAGAGTGTTAAGGATATCAATAGAAATATCAGAGCAATCACATCATTTTCATAGGACAAAAAATCATATGTTTTAGATACACATTTCATTTTTTTGTCATCAGGCCACTCTTCATCAGGACATTGAAAACAGCTGTCACTATCTGCAATGAAAAAAGAGGAAAAAAAACTGATTATGTACCCAACATAAGGAAAAGTGCAGGAACTTTAACATCTTTAACCTTTTCACACTGACTGGGGGGCGATCTATAGGTGTATTAGGGTGTGCACCCCAAAGCTCAAACTCACATATGTGTGTGTATATATATATATATATGTATCAGTAGAGCACTGAATGGTTTTAGTAGAGCAGTGGACGTGTCAGTAGAGCAAAGGTTGGTGTCTGTAGGACAGTGGATGATGTCAGTCAGTAGGGCAGAAGGTGGTATCAGTAGAGCAGTGGACAGTGGCGGTAGGGCAGAAATTGGTGTCAGTAGGGAGGGGGACAATGTCAGTAGTTTTTTATTATTTTTTACAATGTTCATTCTTTTGAATGATTTTTTACAATATTATTCTTTATTGTTTTATTTTTTTAGGAGCCCTCTTGAGGGGCTTTGGTGAAATATCAGGGGTTTGAATAGACCCCTAATGTCTCACAGTCCCTTCCTAAAACATCCCTTGTTTGCCCGCAGCAGCAGCAGCTGGAGGGAGAGGAGAGGAGGGATGCCGACTGTAAGTTAAAGGGGTTGTAAACCCTCAAGGTTTTTTACCCTAATGCGTTCTATGCATTAAGGTGAAAAACCTTTTGTAGTGCAGCAGCCCCCCAGAGCACCCATTTTACTTACCTGAACCCTATCATTCCAGCGATGGAGACGAGCATAGCAGCTTCAGCCGCTGTCTCAGGTCCTCATTGGCTGGATTGATAGCAGCAGTAGCATTATCCAGATATATGGAGTCAGCCCTGTTGCTCAGCGCCTAGTATTGACAATGGGAGCCATTTTTCCCCTGAGTTTTTAACAAAGTTATCTGCTCATTTTTGAGCTACCAATACCAATACTGTTTGGATATAGTGACATTGATATTTACTCATGTCTTTCAGGAAACGCGTAGGGATTATTGGGATATAAATTAAAAGGGGTGTGGCGCTCCCTACGGGGTAGTGTAAGGGAGGGGGACGGGGTTGTCTTATGGGTTGTATTATATCCAAAGGTGATATCCCCCAATCATAAACTTAGTAAGGTGCCTGATACTAACAAAAATTATATATACAACAAAATTAATTAAACGAGAGCGATCTTCAGTGATTGTGTGCAAATACAAGAATGCCTTATATGTAAGGGATGTGTGCTGAGACCCCTACATCTGTGATAGGTCTGCACCATACATCACCACAAGTGAAATGAGTATAATCCAAACCATAAACGTAAAAAATTCAAACATGGAAAACGTAATATGTGCTCTACCTATCCGGTACAAATATTACTAACCATATATTGTACTCTGCCTAAAATAGTGCCAAATATTTTCACATTAGTGATCAAAGTCCAGTGAACAGGTGATTGCACCTCACCCTAATTAGTGCAAATATAAAACAATTAGTAATAGTCATAGTCCTTAAAGTGGTAAACTCTTCAAACACAGTGTTTCAGGGAATTTTCTTAGCGAGAGAAAACCGTGACAAAAGTGCTCTCAGGTGGTTTCTGTGACTTTTGTGCTCCCCTTTTGGGTCCCCACTCACCGAATCCAACAACCCCAAAAGGGGCAAACAGCATAGGGTATCTCGATCACGGTCAGCTCTCCACCACGATCATGTAGGGCATTCAGGTGGTTTTCATTCTGTTGGTTTAAGATATTCCCAATGGCTCCCCGGATCCACCAATCCCAAAAAGGGTAAGCTACATGGGGTATCACGGTCACGATATCCTCTCCACCACAATCCTACAAAGCATCCAGGGTAATTTCCGTAATGTTGAATTGAAGTATTCACATTGGCTCCCTCATGGAGAAAAAGAATAGAAGGCTCCCATGGTGTAGTAGGTAAAAGAAAGATTTTTTATTCAAAAAACCCCATACACACTCATAAGGAGTTAACATTAAAAAAACTAAAAACCTAAGCAAAATAGGCTATAATAGTAAACTAAAAAGAATACAGCAGTATGCTATCGCTGGGTACAAGTACGTGCCTGAAAAAAACAACCCTATAAGGGAATGACAGCGTATCGCTGGTTGGAGCTGTTTGCACTCAGCGCCTAGCATTGACAATGGGAGCGATTTTTCTTGTGAGTTTTTAACAAAGTTATCTGCTCAATTTTGAGCTACCAATACCAATACTGTTCGGATATAGTGACATTGATATTTACTCATGTCTTTTATAGATATTGGGATTACGCCTGCTCCTGAGGAAGTGAAATGTTTTCACAAAACGCGTAAGGATTATTGTGCGTTAATCCCTTCAATGTATTATGTATACAATGTATGTCTCTATTTTTTCCTGTATATTGTTGCATCACTGCCATGGTATGTTATCAGTAACTGTTATACTATTATTCAATACGGTTTTATGCATTTTTGATGCAATCCAATAAAGATTGGTACAATATGTAATTATCTTATTCGTGTATTTATACTCAAATTGTGTTCATTGCACCGACCATTGGTGAGCATGCCTCATTTAAAGTCCCAAACTCTCCTCTTTTTTCGCCAATTACCGGGATGGAGGCACATGCCTATGTGGGCCACATTTAAAGTCCCAAACTTGTTGTATATGTATTCAGACAGGGATGGAGATATGCTACCATGGTGGACTGACACTGACACAATCCTGGACACCTTTACCTATAGGTACCCAGGATGCGGTTTCCATATACAGTGGGTTCTGTAAACCTATATGTATTACTATTTACTTTTTTACAGTTTAGCCATGGCTCCTGTGCTGCACCATCACGATTGGCTCCATGTCGTGCTTGAACGTAAGTGACGGGTTGCCCACCCTTGTCTTGCTTCCGGGAGCTGCGATGCGTCCCTGCTGGTCCCGCCCCCCATCTGAGGTGGGGGCGGGCCTGGCTGTGCTGCATCGGCACCACGCCTCCCCCGGCGGCCGCGGTGTCATCCTGTGACGTCAGCAGGCCGACACGTCGCTTTCCATTGACGCTCTTTGTTATGGGGGATGTGTTTGGCACCAAGCGCTTGATCGGCTTCAGTCATTATGGATTTTCTACAATTATCCTGTGGTCCTTATACTGCAACCCACTGCCAAGTTGGTCCCCTCAGTTCCCGTGGTAGACATGTATGGAGTCAGCCCTGTTGCTCAGCGCCTAGCATTGACAATGGGAGCGATTTTTCTTGTGAGTTTTTAACAAAGTTATCTGCTCATTTTTGAGCTACCAATACCAATACTGTTCGGATATAGTGACATTGATATTTACTCATGTCTTTTATAGATATTGGGATTACGCCTGCGCCTGAGGAAGTGAAATGTTTTCACAAAACGCGTAGGGCTTATTGTGCCTTAATCCCTTCAATGTATTATGTATACAATGTATTCTCTATTTTTTCCTGTATATTGTTGCATCACTGCTATGGTATGTTATCAGTAACTGTTATACTATTATACAATACGGTTTTATGCATTTTTGATACAATCCAATAAAGATTGGTTCAATATGTAATTATCTTATTCGTATATATATATAATCACATTGTGTTCATTGCACCGACCATTGGTCAGCATGCCTCATTTAAAGTCCCAAACTCTCCTCTTTTTACGTACATGCACAAGTGCGCTTCCCAATTTGTGTGCACACTGGGCACCCAGTGGCCTATTTAGACTAGTCTGTCACCATGGACTTTGCCTTTACTCCTGCATTAACCTTATTCATCTGATCTCTCTGACCTTGGCCTGTTTACTGGACTTATCTTTGCCTGCGGATTCTGTACTGCGCTGCCCAGCTGTTACTGCCCTTTGCCTGCTTCCTGGACTTGCTTTGCCTGCTTACTTGGTCCCTTATTGCCCGGCTGCTGCTGGTCCTACATACCGGCTCTGCTACCATCTCCTGCTCTGGTCCCAAGCTGCTTCAGTATCCTGTCCTGAGGACTGAGACCCCCCAACTTTATCCACCTAAAGAGCAGACTTTGCCAGCCAGCTATTCCGGCACTCGTTCCCTCACACTATCTGTTTCCACCTTCAGAAGTGTTGGGCAGGAGGTGCAAGAGAGGCCTCCACAACATTCCAGTTGTCACCAGGTATTTGATGCCGACAGTGCTGCAGGCACACAGAGGGATGTTTAGGGATGGAGCAGAGCAGAGAAGGAGACATGGGGGAATGGCAGGCAGCAGGCAGAATCTGTGCTGCATGTCTCATGTGCATGCCTATGGGGGGGGGGTCACTCACTCTCCACTATTTTTTTAAGTACATACAAAGGGTTTTCTGATTGAATGAGTTGGAGAAGAGAGGTGGACACATGACATTCTCCACCTTGCTTAATCAGAGAATGCCTACAAATGGCAGCACTACCAAACACGTGATTCCCTGTGTGCTGTGTGCAGAGGGAAAGTCACTCTTATAGAATTCAAGCAGAGCCAAGAGGATTTCAGCTATTACTGTAGTAGCACCAACTACTAAGGTGATCTTCAGCTTCTCCAGCAGCCCCCCCAAGTATGAGGTATGCACACTTACATTGTGCCAGGCTGGACCAATGTAAGCATGCAATGCAGATAATTCCTGGAGTTCATCTCTAAGCTAAATCTCCATCCCTGGATGCAGCCAAGGCTGTATGGAGACATCATATTTTCCAAGGCACCAAAATGATGAATGATGGAACACTTGTACATGCTTTACCACTTTTGTCTTTTTTAGTTAAGACATTGAAGAGAAAGTGCAGTTTCTATTTAAAAGTAACCATTCTTGCTGAATGCATGCGTCACAATTACATTTGTGATTTTCTTTACTCTTTTTTGGCCACTCCTACCTGTTACATTGGACACTGCCCCCTCGGAGCATGGAACGCAGTCATAGCAGCAGACATGGACACTCGCTTTGTGAGCTTTTCTGTATCCAGGAGGACATCTGTCATTACATCGGGATATCGGCATCTGGTGCATACAATCACAATCAGGTGTACAGTCACATATTTAAGAGACCCTATCAGAATTTTCCTGGGATATTACCAAAATGCTTACCTAAGAGTCTCTTTACATTTTTAATAAAAAGTTTACATTTGCACTTGCTTGTTGTCTCATGTTCTTCTATTCTTATCTTATATACAGATTGATAAGTTTGCCCTCTACCAGTTTTGCTACAGGAGGTGTAAACTGAGATAATCTCCATCCTGTGGGTGTCACATGAGCCAGCTAGCTGCCCGCTGTTGGGAGATGAATCATTTTAATAAAAATCCACTGATAAGCTGATGTCAGCTCCTGTTTTCTAGTAGGTATAAGGTTCTGTCAGAACTATTAAAGTTAAAAAGGGGTTAACTTATAAGGTCTATACATATTATTTTATATATGGTTTAGTGGACATCTTGGAAGCCATCTTGTTCTGTTTATGAGAAGGCGAAGACAAGTTCATTGCTTTTGGACAAAGGCTCCTCTTACAAGAAGATTTTAAGAGCCTAATCGCATATTCTTTCAGGTTGTAAATCGTGAGGATCCCAGACAACCAAACAAGATAAGGACTGGCCATGGGGCCAGAGTGTGTATAATGAGATTGATGACTCATATCTCAACTAACACAATGAATAGAGACTGTGAATTTTTTTCTCGTTACTGGAAAAAGAAAAAGGGGCTTATTTAAAAGTTGCCTTATGAACAAGTATTAACTAATTGCAAGTAATTGTATTAGCAATACTTTCTATTGCATTATTATTACATTGTATGGAGTAAGTATATGTCTACTTAATTGAATAATTTCACATATCTTTTGTTTATGTACTTTTATAATATTCAACATATGTTCATTATATATTGTTTGATTGTACTCATTGAAATATATTAGTATATCTATATTATTAATAGGAGGGTAGCATGTTTGAAGTACTATGAATAAGAGTGAAAATACATATGAAATAACCATTTTGTTTTGAAAACCAATTACCTCACTCTCAAAGAAATTTGTAAGAAAAGTAATTGTTGTTGTTAAACTTTCTTAAAGCAATATATCTTAGGAAGAGACACTAATACCCTGTACACACGATAGGTTTTCATGATGGAAAATGTGTGATAGGACCTTGCTGTCGGAAATTCCGACCGTGTGTAGGCCCAATCACAGATTTTTCATAGGAATTTCCGACACACAAAGTTTGAGAGCTGGCTATAAAATCCGATCGGTTAAATTTTGATCGTGTGTAGACAATTCCGACGCACAAAGTGCCACGCATGCTCAGAAAAAATTAAGAGACGAAAGCTATTGGCTACTGCCCCATTTATAGTCCTGACATACGTGTTTTACGTCACCCCGTTCAGAACGATCGGATTTTCCGCCAACTTTGTGTGACCGCGTGTATGCAAGACAAGTATGAGCCAACATCCGTTGGAAAAAATCCATGGATTTTGTTGTCGGAATGTCCGATCAATGTCCGATCCTGTGTACAGGGCATAAATCTGACAGACGCTGCTATAGAATAAACATCCCTATTATATTTATGGTTTTGTTCAAGGCTCAGGTCAAAGGTTATTTGAAGTGATATCTTGACATTTAAGTAAAATTCCAAAATCATTTTTAATCCAATATTGCCCACTTTAGGTAATTGTGCGGAAAATAACATGTCATTTGACGTCATTAATTACATGGAAAACAGATCCACACCTTTGTTCTTTGGCGATAAAAGTGTGTAGACAAGCTGCAGTGAGGACAGAAAAAAATCAAGGAAGGGAAGAAGTGTCCAGTGGGACAAACAGCTGACATCTCTCAGACAAAAGATTTTTAGATTTCTGGTGATGTATAAATTTCTATTTATCTGTAGGAAATTGATTAAACTACATATAGCTGAACCATTTAGTCTCTGTAGTATAAGATTTGGAATTGTAAGAATTCTAACTGCAGTATGAATTGTTCCTTTTTTAAATAAAAGAGAGGAGTTCACACATGGGTATCATCTCATTGAAGCTCACTTCAGTTTCTAGTAAATGGTTTAGTTATGATGTATGCTAACAAAAAAATAATTTGTTGGAAATTATCTTTACCTTAAATATAAGTCTTGGTTAAATCACCAATTCTGTGCATGGTATAACAAGTTTGTCCATGTATTGATAAAGTCTTTTGAGCACACAAAATCTGTTGACTGAGAGTGAGAGGTGACGTGTCAAAATCAGCACCTTGTTATTTTCACATTCTTGCTGAGCCACTGATAAGCTATTAATCACTTTTAAGGAATTACTTAGTTTTGCTACCTTGGTATTTTTTGAAACAACATCCTGTGGTTATTTTTTCATCATCTGTATCATCCATATTATTGAAATGTTGGTCCATATTCTTTGTTTGACACCAGTTATATTTTGATATTATTCTGCACTGATTTTAGTAAATAAATATATATATTCTTGCACATTTTTGTATTCCTTTTGTCTTCAGGTTAGAGTGAATAAACACATTTGAGTTATTTTGTGGAAATAAGTGGAAATCTCCTTAATTATAGATCTTGCTTATTTTCATAAACATAAAACTATTTAATATTTTAGTATAAACATTGTGACAGTTCGAATTTGGGGCGATGCAGTTTTCAGACCCAATTCTAGCTGTTCAGTTTTCACAAATGAATTATTACATAGCCTATTCTACCACCTACTTTCATTACTAGCACCACTAATGAAAGATGATTTTTAACCAAGGACTGTGATTGCCAGTGTCCTAGTATCCACCCATGTATCCCCAAACCCATTCAGTTGAAAGTAAACAATGGGGTCCGGGAACTTGCTGATGTCATTGATCAAATATGGCTGTGTGGCCAAATCTGGTCAATGACATCAGTCAGCATCCCTTGGCAATTTGCCCACATTCAAAAGACTAGGATTTGAAGCAACCATTATCCTGCAGTGAATGAAAACATTTTAGCTACACTGTCATTTGTGGAAAGAGGATCCGAGGAAGGGGATGGCCATGGGACATTTACTTAGTGGGATCTTATTTTTTGGACATCCTGGGACATAATTGGGGAACTTTGTTTTTAGATACCTTTTGGAAATGTTGGAACATTATTATTATTTTAATAGCTAGCACAGACAACCACATTTTACAGGCCAGGGATGTAGGTATGAGGCCCTTGTCCTCATCAACCTGGGGACATGGTGCTGTGCCAGGGTCTCCCCAGCAAGGTACCCTCCCAATGTTGAAGACATGTAGCCTGGTATTTTTAGATAACTAGTTTTTAGATAGCTTTCGGAAATGTTGGAACATTATCATTATTTTAATAGCTAGCACAGACAAGCACATTTTACAAGCCAGGTTTGTAGGTATGAGGCCCTTGTCCTCATCAACCTGGGGACATGGTACTGTGCCAGGGTCTCCCCAGCAAGGTACCCTCCCAATGTTGAAGAAATGTAGCCTGGTATGGTTTAATGGAGAAAGGGGGGTGCTTGCCACCCTGCCTTTCAAAACCATTCAGGCTGCATGCCCCAGATAAGAGCATGGGGTACATGTTCCCCCAGCCAGTGCTCAGCTCTATTAGCCTATTAGCCTTAATTGGCAAAATAATTTTTGTAGGATTCACCCCTAGTAGACTTGAATGGTGTTTGAGCAATGTTCACAATTTCCAAATTTTTTTGTTCACATAGTAACTGGATTTGGTACTTGTTTAGACTGTCATACAGGAGCCTTTAGTTGCCAGTGCCCGAGAAGAGGCAAAGAGGAAAAGAACCTACGCTTCATGTAACCGGCCTGAAGACCTCAGAAAGACCATTGATGGTGAGATGCCAAAACAAAATTTAGCAGTGTCAGCATACATCAGTGACAATAATTCCATGACTAATTTGTATTCCTAAAAAATGTTTACATTGTTTTTAAAATACACTTAAGGCCTTTTTTTTTGATAGGCAGACGAATGTACACAATTGTGATAAAACTTTTTTCTTTAAACCCTGTGCCATCTTCTTTAAAACTGTATTTGTTTCTCTGTGCACACAAAACACACATCTTTTAATTCCTTACTGTGCCTCTCTTCCAGGTGATGTCTTCTATGTTAATGTTGAATATTTCATCTATGGCTTTACCGTCATCAAAGCTGGCCAGTGGTTGGAAAGCAGATTCATAATGTTCTCCAGTTTTATGAATGATCCAGTTGGCTAAAATCAGCCCGGATTGGACTTCCCCACCATTGTTAAAGAAGATTTCTTCTCCGGTTGGGTCGGTGTAATGAATGTTTCTCACAAAGCGGTGCAGCTTTCCAAGAAGGACGTAAACACATATAAACAGTTACAAGAGTTCTTAAAGTTGAACACAGTAGATACATATGATGCATAATATATACATAATCTGTATTCATTAATACAACATTTAATATGATTTGCTAAATGCAAAGAGTGTAGAATCCTGAATTTGACTTCTAGCACCATCAGTACTGCAGAGCTCAGATCGAGGAAGAAAGAAGCAGCACAAGGAGCAAATCAGTCCGGGTGCAGTGTGTATTTGCTAACAAAGAACATGCTGATAGGAGGAGAGAGAAGAGTCTTATCAGTCTGCTGCTTCTCCTTTTATTGTCTTGGCTCAGGCTGGAGGAAGGACAAGACCTGTAAGTGTTGCTGAGCTGCACCTGAGAGAACCCAGGGCTCCTCTCCCACTAGATTGTGTTGTGTTATGTGGCAGAACTGTGTAACCCTCAGAACAAAAAAAATAATTATTTGGCAGATAGAAAAAAAATCTCCCTTATATGTATTTGACCACTTATACCCCCTTCCTAACCAGGCCGATTTTCAGCTTTCAGCGCTGTCACACTTTGAATGACAATTACTCAGCCATGCAACACTGTACCCAAATGACATTTTTGTCCTTTTTTCACACAAATAGAGCTTTCTTTTGGTGGTATTTAATCACCTCTGCGGTTTTTATTTTCTGTGATATAAGTAAAAAAAGACAGAAAATTATGTAAAAAGTGCATTTTTCTTTGTTTCTGTTAGAAATATTTGCAAATTAGTAATTTTCTTCATAAATGTTGGCCAAAAGGTATACTGCTACATATCTTTGTTAAAAAAAACATGTATATTATTTCGTCTTTGTGAAAGTTATAGTGCTAGCTTACACCAGATGCAGTTCCATGTGCTTTTTAAGCCCCATACACACGATCAGAAATTCCGCCAGCAAAAGTCGGATGTGAGCTTTTGGTCAGAAATTCCGACCGTGTGTATGCTGCATCGTACTTTTGCTGGCGGAATTCCAGCCAGCAAAAGATTGAGAGCAGGTTCTCTATTTTTCGGTCGTAAAAAGTTCCTATCCGAAAATGCGTTCATCTGTATGCAATTCGGACGTGCAAAAAACGACGCATGCTCGAGAAACAATTCGATGCATGCTCGGAAGCATTGAACTTCATTTTCTCAACTCGTCGTAGTGTTGTACGTCACCGCGTTCTTGACAGTCGAAAGTTCAGAGAACTTTTGTGTGACCGTGTGTATGCAAGGCAAGCTTGAGCGGAATTCCGTTGGAAAAACTATCCAAGTTTTTTCTGACGGAAATTCCGATCGTGTGTACAGGGCATTAGAGTCTACAACAGGGGCCTCAAACTAGCGGCCCTCCAGCTGTTGCAAAACTACAAGTCCCATCATGCCTCTGCCTGTGGGAGTCATGCTTATAACTATAAGCCTTGCAATGGCTCATGGGACTTTTAGTTTTGCAACAGCTGGAGGATCGCCTCTTTGAGACCTCTGGTCTACAAGCTTTGGGACCAATCATTGAAAATTGATCACACCTGATGCACTGATAGCCTATCTCATTTCTGGAGACATTGACATGCCAGGAAAGTACACTCTGATGGCACTGTAGGGCACTCTGAGGGCACACTAAATTGTAGCCGTCTCACGCGGCTGCACTGCATATCCCATCTCTCCTCACACGTTGTATCGGTGTGAGGAGAGGAGAGAGCTGAACCGGACATGACGCTAGTTTGTAGTCAATCACAGCGGCCCTTTACCATGTGATCGCTCTATCCAATGACAGAGGGATTGTGTGGTAAAGGGCCGCAATGATTGTCCCTTTACCCCGATCTGTGATGAGCTGGGTCGGTCCTGTGGACCCAGCCATCATGGACACTTCCAGGTGCATGCCCCAGGGGGCACACGAGAAACACAAGCACGAAAGGCCATCATATGATGGCCTCCCAGAACTAGCTGGCCACGCTGTAGCCGTCTTTCGGCTATAGCATGGTCAGCAAGTGGTTAAACTGTGTTTTTTTGTTGTGTATATTTATTTATTTATTTTTATGTAATTTTATTTTCTATGTAATCTATAGACTCGCCTTTCTTAACCAGGGTTCTGTGTTTCTACAAAAGTTGATAGGGGTTCCTTGAACGATGAGCTGTTTCTGCCTCTGAGATATGTATCCGCTGAAATCCACCAGTTGGTAAGGGGAGAATCCTTTCCACTGACCACCATGTATGAAGCATTGACGTATTGACCCCCCCAGCTGTGAGCTGTAATTATCATTAATATTGGCAGGGGTTCTTCATGAATTAAAAGTTATTTTGAGGGTTCCTCCATATTTAAAGGATTGAGAAAGGCTGCTATAGATGAACAATGTGAAAAAAATTTCCCCTAGTTTGACCAGTGTAAGTTTTAAACAATAAACTTCTGTAGCTCATGTAGCAGTTTCCGGCAGGCGTGGCTGATTTGTCCCAGGGTCTTTTACCAAAAATGTGCAGCAGAAGCTAGGTATACCGCAAAATTAACACATCTGGCTCAAAGAACAGTCTAGGGCAGTTGTCTCCAAACTGTGGCCCATGGGCTAGATGCAGCCCCTGTGCTTGCTTTTATCCAGCCCTTGGGGCCTTATTCCCCCCCCCCCATTGTCAGCAACAGTGGGGCATAGTTCCTGCCACCAACACTGAGAATGGGGAACTAGTCCTCTCACTGACACAAATGATGATATCTGGGATCAGGTAACTTCAAGGCCTCTCAGTCAATGAGCTCCCAGTCTTTCACTAGACTATCAGATCCATTCGCCACTGGATCTCCTGAGCTCTTCCAAACTTCTCACTCAGTATCTTCCTCAAGCGTCACCACCGCATCCCTGCTGGGTCCCTAGCTTGGCACTCACAGATATTCCTCAAGCATCACCCCACTGGCTTGCTTGGTCCCTGGGTTGGCATACAATAATGTTCTGCAAGCGTCAACTCCACTGGCTGGGCCTCTGGCTTGGCCCTTGCTTAAGTTTCCCAATTCTTCACCGTTCCCGGCTGGTGAGAATACTGCTCTGGTACTTGCTTCAGCTACTCATGGTGGTTCCCAGTAATAAGTGGATAGTCCCTTAGTGGCGACAGCTTCCCCTCTACCTCTGACCACAACTGGTTTTTCGTTACTTCTGGTTGGACTGCAAGCCCACAGTCCCAACCCTACGCTGCTATCTCTTGCTTCTGGATAGGCCTTAGACAGCCTAGCAGCCAGATGTCCCCAGGATAGGCCTCAGGCTTCCGGCCTAGCAGCATGGGGCAGCACAACACATGTCCACCCAGACACCCGTCCAGGTGGCACAGAGCCCCGATCAACTAACTCCACCCAAATAAATAGGTTCTCCCAGCAGGCCAAGGGACCCTAGAAAATCCCTGCCCATTGGCTGAAACACCCCATTCATTCCTAATCTGTCCTTGCAATGCCCTTGTCTTATCTAATGTCACCAGATACCCTGCCATCTAGCAACAGAAGAGAGAAGTGCAGCACTTCCAGAATTAGGGTAAATTCAATTGACCTCCTAGCAACTGGCCAAGGCAACTATCACTTGGCAAATACATTTAATAGCAAACCTGCCTAAACATCAGGGTGTTACATAATAATTGTAAAATATAGGGGGAAAAAATTGGCAGACAAAAAATAGCTAAGGGAAAAGGGACAGGAAGGAATTACAGTAATTAGGGTTGATTAGGTTTAATAAAGGGATAAACAGGGTTCAAATAAAAATGCAGTTTATTTTATTTATTCATTTTTTATTCTGATATTTTATGCAGAACAAAGGTCATTCGCTCTGATCGGCTATAAAATGAATCAAAGTTGTTGCATTGAAGAAATATTACTACATTAAAAGTGTAATCGTGGTGGTGCTACGCTGTTGGATGACTAGTGATAAAAACAAAATAATAAATAAAAAATCTTCCGTTTAACGTGCAAGTACAAATGGCATCAATGAATGCAAGTCTGTAAGTAATCCCACAATGAAATTGTTTCAAACTCAGTATAAATTATATTCACAATAAATTGGTGACAAAAATAATAGATGTGCAAAAAAGGCAGGTAAGAGAATAAATTCAGTGCAATAGGGTCAATTGTCCCATGTGCCATCCTAGGCACAAATAGCAATCAAAAAGTGATGATTCATAAGTCAATCGAGAAATAATGAATAAGTAATGACTCCCTTCACCGTGATCAATGAATGAAAGTGTAATGCATAGCCAATGTGATGACACCTCCGTGTGCACTAGCCTCTTACCTTACTGCTGTAAGGTAACAGCATGTGAAACTAAGCCAGATGCCACACAACACTAGTCATATGCTCGTTTTTTGCTCTTTGGTTTTCTTTTTCTTTGGTGCGAATTTTCTATGTTGTGTGTGCTCTTTGTACTACTTGCTATACTCTTGTCATTCTAAAGACAAGCAAGAATGAATCTTGGCACGGTTGCCGAGCTGTTTGAGCCTTAGGCTGCAACATTCCGTAGCCTCATATGTCAATACCGAGCCTTACCCCCAGGATTTACCATCAGTAAGATGAAATCCTCCCCTTTCTAAAAATGTTCTCCTCTCATCCTCCACATCCTACTGTCCTCTCCCTGCCCTGGATGTCCCTCAACACTTGGCAGATCAATTCCTTCATCTCTAATGATAATAATCCAACTTACTACCTGACTTATTCCAAATCTTCCAGACTTCATTTCCATCAAGCTATGCAGGGCGTGAACTAGAACATACACCGCCGTGTACGCAAAGGAAGGTTTTCTGTCCTCTTTTTCAAAATAGGTTGACCAAATACTGAGTTCTTCTGTGCAATTCACTGTAGTAATATGTTGGATGCTCTGAAAAAACAAATTTTTGTTGGGGTTTCTCATTTGACAGTCAAATGTGTAAAACAAGAGCTCTTCTTGTATCGGGTCGGTTGGACGATTAAATGAAGTGACTCCATTAATGAAAGAATTCAGTCTGGGGATCAATTTCTGGGGCCAAAGAAAAATTAAGCTGCAGTTTACTGCTGAAAAGTGAAGCGCTAATCCATATCTTATATTATCAGAGGACTCATGGAGAACTAAAGTAATGTTTTCCTTAATAATTTGCAGGTCATGAAATAAAAAGAAAAAATTTGATAAAAGGCCAAATATGATTACAACCTTAGCTTTTGATTTCTCAATAATTTCCATTTTCCTTGTCATATCATCCTGGTAATCAGCAAATGTTATCATATACTGAATGCAGATCCCGTGCTGGCTCATCATCTTACTCAGTTCTTGCATCTCCTGGACACCACTGCCATCAGCTGGTGCCACCAACCCAACCCAGTTCCATCCGAAATGTTGCAAACATTTTATAATAGCAGCATAAAAAACCTGATTATTTGATGTCACCCTGTATAAAGTTGGATACAATTTTCTGTCACTCAGGAGAGGATCAGTGACTTGATAAATAATCTGTAAAATAAAATGAGTTGTCAACTCATCCAATATGGCTACAAATATCCTAGCACACAAAACTTTCTTAGCACCTCGATATGCACTATATTTCAGGAACTACATTTCCATATTTCAAATCTTGACAAGATGGTACTGAGCCCCCCATAGGCTCCACTGAATGTTTCCACTGATCTTGGACACCTGCTGAAGATATGGCCTGGTCATGGAAGACCTCCTGCACATCTTCTGGAAATGTGAGACCTTTTGGCCGTAGGTGGACGTACTGCATATCATAAAATCCTCCCATTGGACCCTGCTTTGTTCCTATTTCATCACCACAAAATTTCACAGTCAGCTTATAAACGTTCCCGTCCCCTGAAGATGTAAGTTATAATAAAACATGTTGGCAGGAGCTATAGATCTGACATTATCAAACATGCCCATCGGGCTGTATGATCCTATTCTTTGATATCTGTTTGCTATTTTGTCCTTGCGGGTATGTAGGTGGGGTGTAGCATAGTGGTAATAATTCACACAGTCAGGTGCAATAGAAAACTTGTATTGAATTAATGCAGCGACAGTGAAGTACAGTGAGCACCTACCTGCAATATATGGTAAACTGATCACTTACCTGTGTGTACCAATACAGACTAAGTAACTGGGCCATGGCTTTACTTGTATGCAAACTGGAGTCACCAATAAAACCAGCCACTTCCCCATGTCTCCTACACGAATAATTGGGAGCGTCAGCCTTTTTTCCAGACAATATCTGCAGGACATATCCCAAGGTTCTCTCTGGATCTGCACAAGTATCAAATATATGATAACCCAGAGTAACATTGGGTAGAAGATCGGGATCCCTGTTAATTTCATCAACAGCAAAGATCATTGCCAGGATGTTTTTATACTCTCTAATGTCAGGGCTGTAGAAAATGTAGAACAAATGAAAAAAGAATGGTTTCAGAACCATGGAGAGCACTGATTTGCCCCTTTCAAAGCATTTTCATTGTTGTATCAATTTAAAGTGTTTGTTAAAGTGGCGTTTCACCCACTTTTAAGAGGTGGTCTTAAACAAAAGACCACCTCTCCACCCCTCGTTTTTGGATATTAAAAAAAAAAATTTCTTCTATAGTACCTTTTTATGAAGCACATAGTGTACTTCCAATCCAGCCGGTCCGCGGCGCAGGACTTCATATCCTTTTATGCGGCAAGCCCCCCCCCCCGCTGTCTTCTGGGACCTGTGTGTTTCTCAGAAGACAGCTGGCCATTCACAAAGCACAGTGTGACTCGTGCACGCACAGTAGGAAATGGGCAGTGAAGCCGCAAGGCTCCACTGCCGGATTCCCTTAGTTAGAATGGAGGCGCCTGCACCCGATCCGATGGACGGATCGGCTTTGGGGGGGGGGCGCGACATCACGGGCTCCCTGGACAGGTAAGCGTCTTTATTAAAATTCAGCAGCTACAGTGTTTGCGGGTGGAACACCGCTTTAAGGCAATTATATAAGACTATGCCAGCCCCTCTATTAGAGGGTGGCATAGCACACTATGTAAGTTGTTTTTAAAAACGAGTGTTCTAAATACTGAATTTCAGCTGTCTTCAGGCCGATCACATGACTCACAGCTGCTTTACAGCTCCAATGGATGTCTTCTGTGGGAGGGGCCACGATCTCCCTCTGACGTCAGCCGGGGAGATCACGTGGCTGCTCATCTCCTCCGCAGAAGCCATCCATCGGAGCTACAAAGCGGCCGCGAGTCACGTGACCGGCCTGAAGACAGCTAAAATTCGGTATTCAGAACACTCGTTTTTAAAAACAACTTACACAGTGTGCTATGTCAGCCTCTAATAGAGGGGCTGGCAGTGACAAATGTAAGTTTTTATTATTACAATAATAGTGGCGGGGGGTGGGGCCAGACCAGAGACAGCAGAGAGGGAGATGACAGGCAGGAAGGGGGGGGGTAGACGAGAGCAGAGCAGGGCAGTGTATGAAGGAGGGATGCACTTTGACCACGGTGATCAGGACGGAGCAGCCCTGGGTATCGTGGTCTGTTTAGAGAGGGCATACAGGAAGTGGCAGATTCGGGGGGGGGGGGGGTTACAGTTTAGAGGGGAGCAGATTACACAGCACAGGCACAGTGCTGTGTAATCTGCTTTAAGGGACCAGGAGCTATATATATATATTTTTAGGGTTAACACATGCTTTAAGGTATACAGGTACTAAAAAAATATATAAAGTATCTCACAAAAGTGAGTGCACCCCTCACATTTTTGTAAATATTTTCTTCTATCTTTTCATGTGACAACACTGAAGAAATGACACTTTGCTACAATGTGAGGTAGTGAGTGTACAGCTTGTATAACAGTGTAAATTTGCTGTCCCCTCAAAATAACTCAATACACAGCCATTAATGTCTAAACCGCTGGCAACAAAAGTGAGTAAACCCCTCAGTGAAAATCTCCAAATTGGGCCCAATTAGTCATTTACCCCCCCCCGCTGTCATGTAACTTGTTACTGTTACAAGGTCTCAGGTGTGAATGAGGAGCAGGTGTGTTAAATTTGGCACCTCATGGCAAAGAACTCTGAGGATCTGAAAAAAAAATTTTTTTGCTATACATAAAGATGGCCTAGGCTATAAGAAGATTGCGAAGACCCTGAAACTGAGCTGCAGCACGGTGGCCAAGACCATACAGCTATTTAACAGGACAGGTTCCACTCAGAACAGGCCTCACCATGGTCCACCAAAGAAGTTGAGTGCACATGCTCAGCGTCATATCCAGAGGTTGTCTTTGGGAAATAGACGTATGAGTGCTGCCAGCATTGCTGCAGAGGTTGTAGGGGTGGGGGGTCAGCCTGTCAGTGCTCAGACCATACGCCGCACACTGCATGAAATTGGTCTGCATAGCTGTCGTCCCAGAAGGAAGCCTCTTCTAAAGACGATGCACAAGAAAGCCTGCAAACAGTTTGCTAAAGACAAGCAAACTAAGTATATGGATTACTGGTACCATGTCCTGTGGTCTGATGAGACCAAGATAAACTTATTTGGTTCAGATGGTGACAAGCGTGTCTGGCAGCAACCATGTGAGGAGTACAAAGACAAGTGTGTCTTGCCTACAGTCAAGCATGGTGGTGGACGTGTCATGGTCTAGGGCTGCATGAGTGCTGCCGGCACTGGGGTAGCTACAGTTCATTGAGGGAACCATGAATGCCAACATTTACTGTGACATACTGAAGCAGAGCATGATCCCCTCCCTTCAGATACTGGGCCGCAGGGCAGTATTCCAACATGATAACGACCCCAAACACACCTCCAAGATGACCACTGCCTTGCTAAAGAAGCTGAGGGTAAAGGTGATGGACTGGCCAAGCATGTCTCCAGACCTAAACCCTATTGAGCATCTATGGGGCATCCTCAAATGGAAGGTGAAGGAGCGCAAGGTCTCTAACATCCACCAGCTCCGTGACGTCCTCATGGAGGAGTGGAAGAGGACAACCTGTGAAGCTCTGGTGAACTCCATGTCCCAGAGGGTTAAGGCAGTGCTGGAAAATAATGTTGGCCACAGAAAATATTGACACTTTGGTCCCAATTTGGACATTTAGGGTTGTACTGACTTTTGTTGCCAGCGGTTTAGACATTAATGGCTGTGTGTTGAGTTATTTTGAGGGGAAAGCAAATTTACACTGTTATACAAGCTGTACACTCACTACTTTACATTGTAGCAAAGTGTCATTTCTTCAGTGTTGTCACATGAAAAGATAGAATAAAAAAATTACAAAAATTTGAGGGGTGTACTCACTTTTGTGAGATACTGTATATATACATTTTTTTTTAAATATGTTTTATTAAGTTTAAGGTTTTTTACAAAAAAAGCACAAAAAAAGAATGAACAAACCATAATAAACAAAAACAACAAGAAACTTAGTCTCTCCTGTATCTCACCAGATAGTGTGCACCATAAGTAGCGTTAACAAATATTACTACTAAGGGTCATAATAGAAAAAGGATGCATAATAATAATAGGATAATAGGATAAAAGGATAATAGGATGCATTAAGGCAAAAAAACATGAGGGTTTACAACCCCTTAAAGAACTGAATATCCCTCATAGCTAAGGATTTGTTTGTGGAAGGGCATGACCACCGAGAAAGAGCATCATGTCTTAGACAGCTTTTATTTCATTATTCATTTCTAAAACTTGATAAGTATTATTTGTTTTCTTCAACCATATATGAATATTATGCTTTGCTTAGGTAACCTGTAACTTACCCAGATAGCGAGGATAATTTGCATTAAATCTGTGGCAGTGTTGAATTGTAAGTCTGTTAACTTGCTGCACATTTTCACTGGCAAGTTGTATACTTGCAGAGCACTTGAAGCACAAGTTCTAGTTGATACTTTTCCAATTCTTAGCAAATTTGCATGGCGAGTCTCTAGCCAGAGCAAAGTTGCAGTGGTGAGCCTACAGCAGGAGCTCAGAAAGTCTACAGCATGAAAATTCAGCAACATTGACCCCTGTGGTGGGATGACTATTACACAATATAACTGAACCAGAACTTGCAGCAGACTTGCAGAATTTTTGCCGAGAAAGTTGGTCTGGAGTCATGTAATGTGGACCTGCTGCAATTGTGCAACATACTTGTGAAGCCTGGCAAGTCTAGCAATAGCTTAGCAAGTCATTTTCAAACTTGCACACAATTGCTTGCTATCTGGGTATGAGCTCTCCAATTTGGTGGTGGCCCTCTCATCCAGAGTTGAAGGATCCTACAACCCCCAAAAGCAGTGCTAGACTCTGGATAGTCATATCAGTGAGTGACGCCCCAAAAATGTGCTTTGTCCTAACACCGGCTCTGCTTCCAGAAGTGGGGCAATCACAGCCTCCAGCCCTGGATGAGACCCTGAACTCTGCCCGGTATAAAGGACTCCTTGACAGGTCCCCAATAATTCAGAAACATATGTGGAAAGCAAGAAACAAATAACAAATTCTTACTCATCACAGAAAAAAGATAATGAATTATGATCATAAAATCTGGCTCCAGAGTGAGCAGAGATTATTCCTCCGATAATGATGTCTCCCTCTTGGTAATATTCATACTCAATTTTGAGTCATTGAGTCCACAGCGAGAGGCTGAGGACATCATC
This sequence comes from Lithobates clamitans, assembly GCA_037952925.1. NCBI lineage: Eukaryota > Metazoa > Chordata > Amphibia > Anura > Ranidae > Lithobates > Lithobates clamitans. The sequence continues at coordinate 267,896 of JBBGZY010000588.1, read as the reverse complement.
ACTCCATAATATGTGACAGAAAGGGGAAGAATCAGCAGGTAACAGGCGGAGTGGACAATAGACCAGTACATGGTAGACACCAGATTATCGCTTGACAAAGTGTGGTCAACGGCAGCTCTGCACATCCTCAGCACAGGAGGAGAGACAGACTCACCAGCACTTTATATACATGAAGTGAGACTAATTTACATGTGCAGACTCAGCTGCAGAACAAAGAACTGATTTCATAATGGTAACCTCAATCTAAACAGAAATAACATCTATATTGGACAGTGTGACTAACAAAGTTGATTTATTCTTATACTTCATGTTCAGTTCAGCTTAAGTTTATGACAATGCTACTCATTTTCCGAATAAGCCACAAAAAAAATGAAATGCTAGGTACTGTATGTAGGCAGGTGCAGTCTACTTTCCCCACTGTAGGTGACGGTCATCTGCAGTGGCAGTTGGGTAGGATAGCCTAGGGGAATATGGCTCCTCTATGGCTTCCTGGGTCACTGGTGAATCTATCTGGTTGGATGCTGCTTCCCCATGTGACTCTGGCAGCCATTTTGGGACAGACAGAGCCTACTGAAGGCCCTGGATCCCAGGCTTGGCGTGCATTTTGTGAGTGGGTAGAGTACGGACAGGAACACCATCTGGTAGGGACAGAACTAGTGGCAGGCAAAGGTTCCTAACAGGGAAGGAAAGAGTAGGGCTCACAATTTCTCTGGACATCTTTCCACCTGGGCACGAGATGACCAGGCCAGATTCTGTCCCTCTTAACAGGCACTTTCAGTTTGGCTTAAATCTGTTCTCTACATACTCTTGGACCTGTGAGTGACCTGGTTGGGCTTTTTTCCCACCAGGTTTATTGTGAACTGTCTTTGCATTACTTAATACAAGTTTTTTACATCGCACTTGGACTGTGTGTGTTATTGCTGCCAGGCTGGACCCCACCGGCACTTAGCAGCAATCGCTGGGATATGTCCCCTTGCAGTAGGTGCAGAAGGAGGATTGAGTTCCAGCGTGGCTCCGCTAGGATCAGAGGTGGCTAATAACACCCTAGAGGATGACGCCCACCATGCGGTGCTGATGCTGCCAGAGGACGAGCGAGCTACTCTAGAACAGATTGGCGTTGATTTACTAAAGGCAAATAGGCTGAGGACTTTTGCAAGTGCATTTGCTCCAGAGCTTTGTAAATGAGGTAAAGCTTCACTTTACTAAGAATACCCAATCACATGCAAGAAAAATTAAAAAAAAAAACAGCCTTTTTGCTTACACATTATTGGATGATGGAGGTCAGCAGAGGTCTCCTCCTTTATTAAGCTCCAGAGCAACTGCACTTGCAAAGGTGCACAGTTTATTTGCCTTTAGTAAATCAACCTCATTGTGTCACACTTGGAGGGCCTGTTTTGGGGAGAAGATATCGCCTCCAGAGCTGTGACAAAGATTCTTCCTAAGGAAACAGTAGGAGGACGAGAACCTCATCCATTATGAGGTAGCCATGCAGAACCTCTGGAGGCTCCTGAAAAAGAGGAATGTGCACAGATGCGCTGACATCACCGATTCAGACCATATTCTAAGGGACCAGTTCATAGCTGGCCTGAAGGCTAGTCCAGCCTGAAGAGCTTTGCAAGAGGAAAGTTAAAGTGCAACCTGCCACCTCCTTCCATAATGCGGCGGGAACAGGAAGAGAGGGATGCAACGGTTGCAGTGACCAAAAAATTTGAACCTGCATATTTCAAAGAGGAGGCCCTCACATCTTTATCCTTGTTAGCCTTGCAAACCCTGGTGACAAAGCTAGCTCAGGATGTGGCTGCCTTGAAACAGAAGGTAGCCTCCTCTAAGAAGTACTTACCCCAACCCCATAGGGGTGAGAACCTACTGGCAGTGTGGCCTCCACAGACACATATCAAAGAACTGTGGGCAGTCCGGATTTAGAAACTCCTCCAGGCCATCATTAAACTACTCACTCTTGAAGCAGAGGGATGAACCCTGGAAAAAACAAAGTCCCATCAAGTAAGAGGACATGGTCGCACCGAGCCTAGTGGTAGCTGCCTTAGTCAAAGGGCAAGAAGTCCCATGTCTGATTGACATCTAGTCAGAGGTCATGGTCATGTAGTATGATTTCTATGAGCAGAGATTTGGAGCACAAGAACAATTAGACCCCTGCTGGATATCCCTGAGAGCGGCCAATAATCTACCTTTTTTGGTCGAAGGCATTACCTGGGTGAAGATTCAAATTGAAGACCAAATGGTGGAGCGGGTATTGGTGACCCTTGGCCAAGTCAGCCCAGCAATTCCGGTTGTGCTGGGAGCTGGGCTGGCAGCACGTGGCTGTGGCCTGCGAGCAGTGTGGCTCTGAGTGCTCCAGGCCTACGAGGCCCAGCGCAGGGCAACTAAGAAGCAACCAGAGCAAGTCGGAGTGCTATATACACCCCCCAAGCAGAAATTACTCTTGGCATCCCTGCATGAGGTGGTCTGGTCACGCCCTTATGGGGCCCACAAGAAATGGCAGAGGGCCACCATTATTGTAGAACCCCACAAGGATCCTGTGACATCAGTGGAATCAGTGGCTGCTGGGTTGTACCCTATCCAGGATCCACCAGGAAAGAATCGCGGTGAAACTCGTCAACCTGGGAGCACCAATATCGCTGCCAATACACGTAATGTTGGCTGATCTCAACCCGGTGCCTCGCCACTGTATCTCTGAGGCCCAACCAGGGGTGGAAGCAGTCTGCACCTCTCTACAGGCAATTATGGCTTCCTGGGATGAAACCCAATACAGGTCCCTACTAGAGCAGCTGGATATCTCCTTTAAAGACTTTACCCTACCCCAACAGAGACTGCTTCACCAGCTGCTAGAAAAACACCTGCTGGTGTTTGCCATCAGTCCAGAGGGTTATGGGTTCACCAAAGCTGTCGATCACCCCATACACATGGGGGATGCAACGCACAACTTGCCTTCACCCTTAAGGCAGTCATCAATACACACATTAATACAAATTAAATTAATACATCTGGGAGCTGTACCATCACATTCCCATTGTGCCAAGAGGTCATAGAGATACTCTGAAACATGCTTCAGAGTGGAGTGATCAAGGAAAGCCAAAGTCCCTGGGCTGCCCCTGTCGCCCTGTTAAAGAAGTAGTCTATGGTTCTGTGTGGAAGCTTAATGCATGCACTCACCAGGATGCCTACCTACTTCCTCAGGTTAAGGAATCGATAATGCCCAGTGGCTACTGACAAGACCTGGTTTTTATTTGAATTTAATTGCATTCCCTTTGGCCTCAGCAATCCCCCCCCCAGCACTTTCCAGTGCCTAATGGAAATGTGTCTTGGAGACTTCAGTTTCGACACTGTGTTAGTTTATCTACATGATATTGTGACAGACTCAACCAGGACAGGAGCTTTTGGAGGAGACTGCAGGGTAGCCTCTTGCCTACCAACTATGGACCCTGGCTTTTAAAGGGAACACTACTCTTTGGGAGGTGTTTGCCTGGGGGAACCTTGGAGTGGTCTTGGTATCAAGGCAGAGTGCTACCAACCCCTTCACAGCTCCGGCGCGACAATTCTGGATTTCCAGGGAGCTGAGGTAGGTGGTTCCTCTCCCCAGGGACAAGTTGATGTAGTGAAGCTCCTTCTTCCAGATGAAGCGCTGGCAACAGGGCAGAGGGCCCGTGACCTTTGTCCCACATCTGCCAATGACAACTATTTCCTGTGGTCAAGAATAGAGATCATGTGGACCGACTATGTGGGTTCGATTTGCCCGACTAATGCATGTCCAGACCAGGTGGAGGTCTGGAACCTGGTTAGTCTAACTTGGATGGGGGAGAAATGTGACAGACCGAACCAGGACAGGGGCTTTTGGAGGAGAATGTAAGGTGGCCTCTTGCATACTGACTATGGGCCCTGGCTTTTAAAGGAGCACTACTCTTTGAAAGGTGTGTGCCTGGGGGACCCTCGGAGTTCCCCTCCCAAAAATGGCTAATTGGGCCCAATTTGGACATTAGGAGTGTTCTCACTTTTGTTGCCAGCGGTTGCCAGCGGTTGCCAGCGGTTTAGTCATTAATAGCTGTGTGTTGAGTTATTTTGAGGGGACAGCAAATTTACACTGTTATACAAGCTGTACACTCACTACTTTACATTGTAGCAAAGTGTCATTTCTTCAGTGTTGTTACATGAAAAGATATAATAAAATATTTACAAAAATGTGAGGGGTGTACTCAATTTTGTGAGATGCTGTAAGTGGGAAAGGTAGAGGCCACTTTTTTGGGTACCCTCCTATTAGGGACTCAAAGTGGGTAGTGGGTTAAGGTTTATAAAGAGGACTAGATGGCAACTTCCAAAGTGCATATGTCCTTTACGGTTACTCAGAAGAAGGACCGGACACTGCAGGCTGCCCAGATGCATACTGTGATTGCCGGTTGCTTTAGAAGGGCTGCCCAGATGCATATTGCCCGTGTTGGTTGCTTCAGACACTCCATCCAACAGGCAGAAGTGTCAGGATATCCAGAGCTGTGGAGCTTGTGGATGATTTAAAAGACTAGGCAAGGTAAAGGTAAGGGGATCTCAGGAACCCAGAGGTGTCCTTCTTACCCCCTTGACTGATATTTGTATATAGAGTATAAGTGTTTATTACACTTGCAAATAGTAATTGTTAAGTAGATGTATTAATGTGTGTATTGATGACTGCCTTAAGGGTGAAGGCATGGCATGGTCTCAAGGAATCAGAACAGGAGTAATTTGGGTGTGCAATTTACAACTTTGAGCCATAGTTGAAACGTTTTTGACTGCGCTATCTTAGTGCCAGTTTTCCTGCACATAATATAGTTGCATTGTCAAAGATACATACTGTATTTATTGCCGTATAACACTCACTTTTTCACCATGAAAATCGAGTGCAAATAGTGCGTGCGTGTTATACGCCAATACTTCAGTTTTAGCTGCCTCGGAGGGGACAGGGAGGGGGGGGCAGGACGAGCACCGTCAGATTACATAAAGTGAGAATCTCCTGTTTACTTGGCGGCCTTTGTAATAGGAACTCCCGTCTCCTGGGCCGCTATTGGACCACTGTTCTGTCTATCATAGGAGATTCTCACTGTATGTAATCTGTCGGCGCTCGTCCTGCCCCCCTCCCTGTCCCCTTTGGGCTGCAGATGGGCATCGATCAGGCTGCACTGATGGCAATGGTGAGGCTGCTGCATTGATGGCAATGGTGAGGCTGCATTGATGTGGACTGATGAGGCTGCATTGATGGCACTTGTGAGGCTGCAGATGGGCATTGATCAGGCTGCATTGATGGCAATGGGGAGGCTGCAGATGGGCACTGACCCTTATTTTGCTTCAAAGTTCCTTATTTAAAATTTAAGTTTTTTTCCTGAAACTTCCCTCTTAAAATGAATGTGCGTGTTATACGCCTGTGCGTGTTATACTCCGATAAATACGGTATGTTTGCTCGCATAATTAGTTTTCTGCTTAAAGTATGCATAAAGAGGAAGTGTTTTTTTTTTGCATTTTGAAAATAGAAGAGTACAGTTTATAAAGAGGTTGAGAATTCAGGAAGTATTAAAAAAAGACATAATGAGAATGAAATAGGGAAATCCCCATATTCCAGTGTGCAGAATACATTTATATACTCAACCCTATCACATTTACAAATGTACCCCATGCTAATACACTCATTATAGGGATTATTGTAAACCCTCCCCTAAATTTAGATGACTGTAAAGTTAGGGAATATTGCATATTTCCCTCTTTAACTGAATATGCCAGAAGCTGTTTAAGATAGTAGTTGTAATCCTACTTTTAATAGAGCGTTGTCCTCAAGTGTCAGTGCTCCGGAGTAAGAAAGAAAAGAAAAGATGCCATTCTTTTATGTGTCCCCTTATTGCCTTATGGAGGGACACCCATGTTAGGATATGCTGTTGTTTTGAGAGATACATTTTGTTGCAAGACAAGTTGCATGGAAATGAATTGGTTTAGTTTAACCACTTAAGGACCGGAAGGATTTGCCCCCTTAATGACCAGGCCATTTTTTGCAATACGGCACTGCGTCGTTTTAACTGACAATTGTGCGATCGTGCAACGTTGTACCCAAACAAAACTGATATCCTTCCTTTTTTTCCCACAAATAGAGCTTTCTTTTGGTGGCATTTGGTCAAGTCTGTGGTTTTATTTTTTGCGCTATAAACAAAAAAAAGGGAAATTTTGAAAAAAAAAAGCAATATTTTTTACTTTTTGCTACAATATTTATCCCCCCAAAAAATATAAAAAAAACACATTTCTTCCTCAGTTTAGGCCGATACATATTCTTTGCAATAAGTGTATATTGATTGGTTTGCTCAAAAGTTTTAGCATCTCCAAAATGGGGATCGATTTATGACATTTTTATTATTATTTTTTTTTTTTACTAGTAATGGCGGTGATCTGCGATTTTTAGTGGGACTGCGACATTGCGGCGGACAGATCGGACACTCTTGCACATTTTTGGGACCATTGACATTAATACAACAATCAGTGTTATAAAATTGCACTGATTACTGTGTATATTTCACTTGTAGGGAAGGGGTTAACACTTGGGGGCGATCAAGGGATTAAATGTGTTCTCCGGGAGGTGTTTATAACTGTGGGGGGATGTGAATTACTAGAGGAGGAGACAGATCACTATTCCTATTTAGTAGGAACAGACAATCTGTCTCTCCTCTCCTGACAGAATGGAGACTTGTTTTTTATAGTCGTTTTTATAGTCATTGTGAAACGTAATATGAGGAACTTATACATTCAAGAATAGCATAGCAGCGAGACAGCTAGAGAATGCCGTCTGAAGGAAAAGTTTAGTGCAAATTATTCTATATCTCATGTATTTAATGTATTCTAATAAGTGTATTTTATAATTGTATAATAATAAATACACACATCCTCGTTCCAGCTCTTGTGCCCTCAATAGCGCGTGGCTGGTGGACATCGTGGCCACGCACATTGTGTCCACCGCTGTGCAGCGGGCACAAGTGTGCCTGCTATGGCTCTCAAAGGAGCCGATGTACAACTAGGGCGATTCTCAGGAATGTGCCAAACCTGCCATAGTATAATGACGGTGGCTGGTCGGCAAGTGGTTAAATAGTAGAGCTCATGGTTATAAAACAGGCTTGTATAATAGGGAAATGCTGTACAATATGTGTTACATGTTTATTTTTTGGTTTGGTTGTTGAGCGGTTTCCAACAACTATTGCTAAGTTATGGAATGTGTTGGGCCCATATTATTAAGCCCATGCCCAATGCACTAAAATTGGAATCATGTGGGAAAAGTGACGTCACTACTAAATTACATGTATTTAATGGTACCAACATTTCCTCTCCTAAGGAATATGATCAGGGAGTCAAGAAGATTTAAAAGTTTAAGATAATTGCAAATAATGAATCTTAAGAGTAAAAAATAATAACGTTATAATAATAATAAGAGGTTTATATTGGTTTAAAATGTTCTGTTGAAATTACGAAAGTTAATTTGCTGCAGCTATTCTCAAACCACAAGGGAGACAGTGATAAATTTTGAGATACAGTGCCTTGAAAAGTATTCATATCCCTTAAAATTTTCCATTTTGTCACCTTACAAAAACGTAATGTATTTTATTGGGATTTTATGTGATAGACCAACACAAAGTGGCACATAATTTTAAAGTGGAAGGAAAATGATAAATGGTTTTCAAACAATATGTGAAAAGTGTGGGGGGCATTTGCCTTACTAAGAATTTGAAACTACTGTCTATACTTGTTGCTTTTGAAAGTGTCACTTATTTTGTATTATGCTGCCCTGAACAAGATCAAACATTTAACCTTATTCTGTTGCCCCCTCTTGCACTGTGTCCAGACCAGTTGTAAAACCCCACCCCCCACAAGCCTGGTTTTATCAGCTTCTAATTGACTAATTTTGAATCCCCCCCCCCCCACCTTCCCAGTGTAAATGTAGTTCATTTCTTGGGACGGCTGGTGAGCGTTTAGGCTGGTCTCTCCTTGCACAGTGTCACGCCGGCAACAAGTGTTTGGCACTTGTACACAGGCACCTTGACTAAGGCACTGCTACAAAAAAGTAAGTACAGACATTATTGTTCAACAGCTATTTTGCAGGAAGTTCCTCTTCATTCTCTAACTTTCCTCAGCCTTCCTTCTATTCCCCTCTCCCCACCCTCCAACATGATCACACTAATCTTTGTTATAACGTTCTCTCTCCTCAAACTCTCATTTCTTTATCCCCCCCTCTCCAGCCCCCAACCTGTACATATCTCCCTCTCTTCTTCCCACTCAATATTACGCCACTTACCACCTCCTGCTCTTTCTAAGCCCTCACAGTATCACCTCTTCCATTCCACCACAGCATCTGCCCTCCCATAAATCCCACTCCCGCCTTATCACCCTCACTCTCCTACTACTTCTAATGCCTGGGGACATCGCACCAAACCCCGGCCCTCCCACACCCAATTCCCAACGCCAAAATTGGCCATCTACCTCCTCCAACAGTAGTCGTAACTTCAACCTTCTCATCCCAATTCCCCTGATTCCACAAGTCGGCCCCCCCTCTTTCATGTGCCCTCTGGAATGCCCGCTCAGTCTTCAACATACTAGTTTCTGTCAATGACCTTTTCTTCTCCAAATCCCTTAATCTATTTTCTATAACCGAAATCTGGCTCCAGGAATTTGACACTACCTCTCCAGCTGCCCTGTCCCACAGTGGCCTCCTCTGGACTCACTCCACCAGACCCAGTGGATGAAAAGGAGGTGGTGTCGGACTTCTCCTCTCCCCACAATGCACCTTCCAGGTACTTGCGACACCTCCCTCTCTTTCCCCCTGCTCTTTCGAAATGCACTGCATTCGTCTTTTCTCTCCAGCTTGTCTGAGGGTCGCATTCATTTATTGGCCTCCTGGACCAGTGTCACGCTTTCTGGATGACTTCTCTGCATGGCTACCCTATTTTCTCTCATCTGAAGTGCCTGCCATCATCCTAGGTGACTTTAACATTCCAATTAATGTTAATACTGCTACCACTTCTAAACTACTCAACCTAACCTCCTCTTTTAACCTAACACAATGGACACAAACCACCACTCACTCCAACGGCAACACTCTTGACTTCGTATTCTCCCATCGCTGCACTCCCTGCAATCTCTCTAATACCCCCTTTCCTCTCTCTGATCACAACCTTATCCATTTCACACTCTCCTTGTCTCCTACATCCCATGCTGCCAACCCACAAACCACTATCCCAGAAATCTTCGCAACCTCAACCCTTCCCTTCTTCACTCTGCTACTGATGGCCTTTATGACAAAATCTCACCCCTGTCCTGCCCAGACCTAATCACTTCCATCTACAACACCACATTGTCATCCTCCCTAGACATACTTGCTCCTCTTTCTACACGCAGAACCAGGCCCCATCTGCCACAACCCTGGCAAACAGACGGCACCAGAAGTCTCAAGAGACACAGCCTTGCTCTTGAGCGAGCATGGCGTAAATCTAAATCCCTGCAAGACTTTACCCTCTACAAATCTGCCCTTCTCAAATACAACTTCTGCCTCCACACTGCTAAACAAACCTATTACAACACTCTCATTAAAACCCTCTCATCCAAACCTCGTCAACTCTTTTCTACCCCTAATTCCTTACTTCACCTCCCACTGCCCCCACCCACCAACTTGCTTACCGCTCAACAGATTGCCAACCATTTTAATAGCAAAATCGACACGATTTGCAAGGAGATATCCAGCATTCAAACTCCTCCCCTACCCAACACATCGGGTCCAACACCATACTCAATAATCTCCTCCTTTTGCCCAGTTACCACAGATGAAGTTGATAAACTCCTCTCTATGGCCCACCTTACTACCGGTCCCCTGGACCCTGTCCCCTTTCAATTACTGCGACCATCTTCCCACTCTATCCTCAACTCCCTAACCCACATCTTTAACCTCTCCCTCTCCTCCGGCACCTTTCCTTCCCTGCTCAAACATGCACTGGTTATCCCCATACTCAAAAAACCCCCACTAGACCCCACCTGTTTGAATAACTTAAGACCTATCTCCCTGCTCCCGTTTGCCTCCAAGGTCATTGAACGCCTTGTCCATGACCGAATGAGTCGCTACCTCATGGACAACAACCTTCTCGACCCCCTACAGTTTGGCGTCCACCCACAACATTCTACTGAAACTGCCTTACTAAAACTAACCAATGACCTACTAACTGCTAAAACCAATGGGCACTACTCCATACTCATACTTTTAGACCTCTCTGCTGCCTTTGACACAGTTGACCACCTGCTCCTCCTCAGCAAATTACACTCCCTTGGCCTCCGTGATTCTGCTTTATCCTGGTTCTCCTCCTACCTATCTCAGCGCACTTTCAGTGTCACTTACAACTCCATCTCCTCCACTCCACTTCCTCTTTCTGTTGGGGTACCCCAAGGCTCCGTCCTTAGGCTTCTCCTATTCTCACTCTATACCTCTCCCCTGGGCCAGTTGATAACCTCTCATGGCTTCCAATACCACCTCTATGCCACCCAGATCTATCTCTCCACTCCTCAACTCACCACCTTGATCTCCTCACGGATCTCAAACTTATTGAATGACATATCGATATGGATGTCACACCACTCAAACGCAATCTTTCTAAAACTGAGCTTGTTATATTTCCTCCTTCACGGTCCCCCCCTGTGACTTCACTATTAGTATTAACAACACAACCATTGGTCCCTCCACACAGGCCAGGGTGCTGGGTGTAATCCTTGACTCTGACCTCTCCTTCAGCCCCCATATCCAATCACTGGCTAAATACTGCCGCCTTAACCTCCACAACATCTCCAGAATTCGACCCTTCCTGACTAATGACACCACAAAGCAACTTATTCACTCCTTGATTATTTCCCACCTTGACTATTGCAGCTCTCTCCTTAATGGCCTACCCTTAAGCAGACTATCCCCCCTTCAGTCTATTATGAATTCTGCTGCTAGACTAATACACCTCACTAACCGATCCATGACTGCTGCCCCTCTCTGCCAATCCCTTCACTGGCTTCCCCTACCCCACCGTATAAAATTCAAAATGCTAACCACAACATACAAGGCCATCCACAACATCGCCCCCATCTACATCACCAACCTTATCTGCAGATATCGCCCAAATCGTCCCCTCCGCTCCTCCCAGGACCTCCTGCTCTCTAGCTCCCTTGTTACCACCTCCTATGCTCGCTTTCAGGACTTCTCCAGAGTCTCTCCCATCCTCTGGAACTCCCTGCCCCAGTGTGTCCGATCAGCCCCTACCCTGTCCACCTTTTGGAGATCCCTGAAAACTCATTTATTCAGGGAAGCCTATCCCACACCCACCTAGCAACTGTATTTCCGAGTCACCCCCATCCATTCATTCTCTGCAGCTATTACCTTTTGTACCACCACCCCCTCCCTTTAGAATGTAAGCTCTACGAGCAGGGCCCTCCTGTACCTTTTGTATTGAACTGTGCTGTAATTGTGTGGTCCCCCTATACATTGTAAAGCACTGCGTAAATTGTTGGCGCTATATAAATCATGAATAATAATAATTTGTATTGAGCCTCCCTGAGTCAATACTTTGTAGAACCACCTTTCACTGCAATTACAGCTGCAAGTCTTTTTGGGGATGTCTCTACCAGCTTTGCATATCTAGAGAGTGACATTTTTGCCCATTCTTCTTTGCAAAATAGCTCAAGCTCTGTCAGATTGGATGGAGAGCGTCTGTGAACAGCAATTTTCAAGTCTTGCCACAGATTCTCAATTGGATTTAGGTCTGGACCTTGACAGGGGCATTCTAAACACATGAATATGCTTTGATCTAAACCATTCCATTGTAGATCTGGCTGTATGTTTAGGGTTGTTGTCCTGCTGGAAGGTGAACCTCCGCCCCAGTCTCAAGTCTTTTGCGAAGTCTAATGCCACGTACACGCGGTCAGACTTTTTGACCGGACTGGTCTGACGGACGCCGACGGACCAAAGCCGGTGGACAATCCGATCGTGTGTGGGCTTCACTGGACCTTCAGTGGACTTTTCCAGTTGCAAATCTGACGGACTTTAGATTTGGAATCTTTACGTCGTAACTCCGCTGGACCCAGAAATCCGCTTGTCTGTATGCTAGTCCGACGGACAAAAACCGACGCTAGGGCAGCTATTGGCTACTGGCTATCAACTTCCTTATTTTAGTCGTCGTACGTCATCACATACTAATCCGTCGGACTTTGGTATGATCGTGTGTAGGCAAGTCCGTTTGATAGAAAGTCCATCGGAAGTCCGTCAAAAGTCCATCGAAAGTACGCTGGAAAGTCTGTCGGACCAGTCTGGTCGAAAAGTGCGTGTGTTCGCGGCATAACAGGTTTTCTTCTAAGATTGCCCTGTATTTGGGTCCATCCATCTTCCCATCAACTCTGACCAGCTTCCCTGTCCCTGCTGAAGAAAAGCATCCCCACCACATGATGCTGCCACCACCATGTTTCACGGTGGGGATGGTGTGTTCAAGGTGATGTGCAGTGTTAGTTTTCCGCCACACATAGCGTTTTGCTTTTAGGCCAAGAGTTCAATTTTGGTCTCATCTGACCAGAGAACCTTCTACCTTATGTTTGCTGTGTCCTCCACATGGCTTCTCACAAACTGCAAACGGGACTTCTTATGGCTTTCTTTCAACAATGGCTTTCTTCTTGCGACTCTTCCATAAAGGGCAGATTTGTGGAGAACACGACTAATAGTTGTCCTGTGGACAGATTCTCTCACCTGAGTTGTGGATCTCTGCAGCTCCTCCAGAGTTACCATGGACCTCTTGGCTGCTTCTCTGATTAATGCTCTCCTTGCCCGGCTTGTCAGTTTAGGTGGACGGCCATGTCTTGGTAGGTTTACAGTTGTGCCATACTCTCCATTTTCCGATGATGGATTGAACGGTGCTCTGTGTGATGTTCAAAGCTTGAGATATTTTTTTATAGCCTAACCCTGCTTTAAAGTTCTCCACAACTTTATCCCTGACCTGCATGGTGTGTTCCTTGGCCTTCGTGATGCTGTTTGTTCACAAGCCTCTGAAGGCTTCACAGAACAGCTATATTTATTAAATTAGATTAAATTACACAAACATTTGGACTCTATTTACTATTTAGGTGACTTCTGAAGGCAATTGGTTCCACTAAACTTTAGTTGGGGGTACCAGAATAAAGGAGGCTGAATACAAATGCATGCCGCACTTTTCATATATTTATTTGTAAAAAGATTTGAAAACCATTTATCATTTTCCTTCTACTTTACAATTATGTGCCACTTTGAAAAAAAAAATTTTTTTACGTTTTTGGTCATAACATGACAAAATGTGGAAACTTTCAAGGGGTATGAATACTTTTTCAAGGCACTGTGTATATATATATATATATATATATATATATATATATACAAAAAAATGTGAATAGCTGAAAAGAGGGACATTAAGTAAAATGTTCTAATGTACTGAAAAATACAATTTAAAATTATAGCTGGGATATAAGTATTTTTTTGTTGGAATTGCCTATTCTCACATTGTTGCAAGTTTGGAGAGCATTTTGTACATCAGATTGATATAATTGCCCTGAGAGGGAGGAGCCGGATGTGGGCGAGGATGTGAGGCTGCAGCTCGGCGTCCCTCCAGCCGCGATGAAGACGAAGCGCTCACGCTAGCCTCCCCCCCCCCCTCTCCCCGGTGTACTGCGCGGTGTGCGCGGTCGTCATCCCTCTGTCGCCCCCCTCTCCCTCAGCTTCCTCCCCGGCTCCCGAGACCGAAGGCAGAGAGGAGGGCGGTGGAGGCGGTGCTTCAGTGCTGCAGCTCTCGGAAGCAGCAAAAGTGCTAATAGAAGATCACAGCAGAGCCTGGGGCTGGGGATGCCGCTTCAGCCCCCCTCCTGGAGATAAAGTTTCCAGTCTACAGGAAGCGACCTCCATTAGAGGTGGTAAATGAAATCAATGGGAAAGCTGCTGCAGTATATGTAGCAGGGATTGAAGATTGCACCAGACAAGCAAGTAAGTGGGAATTTTTAGCACTGCGGGAAGCACCCAGGAGGTTTGAGGAACTAGGAAGGGTAAGACCCTGCAAATCGCCAAACCTACGAGGAGGGTAAGTAACCCCCATAATGTGACCTACAGTTTATTGGATATCTTTACCTTCTCATCTTTGAAAGGACTGGTGCCTTAAATCATGTCTTATCTGTAACACCATATATCTAAAAGTGTTTAAAACCACTCCGCAAAAATTACCTAGTAAAGGCTAATCACCTGGTCTAAATTCAGATATAGCTGAAAGAGGGGTAGATAGGAAGGCCAGGGGGAGTTAGGATAAGCTTATAAAGATATTGGTACCCCCTAGCGCACTCCACAATTGACTATATCCGGGACTATATTTGGAGGTGGAATAGCGGCTTGCATCCCCGAGTTTGCGACTACATCTCCCCATTTCTCTTTCGCGGCCGTCCCAAATATAAAGCATAACCAGTAGTAACAGTAGCCACCTAGGACAGGAACCCCAGGAAGGAATACCAAAGTAGTTCAAAGTAGTACATACGGGAAGAAACCTCCTGAGAGGTAGCGAATACACTCTAGAGCGTCTAGGGAGGAATTGCGTAAGCAACTAATAAGAAATCAGCTACATAGTAAACATCACTCTGGGGTAATCCCGGGGGTCTTCCTTACCCTCAGGGCCAGCATATCTCATCGGCCCACCCCTTAGAGAACAGAAGAAACAGGGAAATGAGGGGCAAGTCAACCAGAGGAAATGCGGCTATCCAACCCCGGACTAGCTCAAGTCCAGGTACAATAAGGAGATATATCACGAATGACGGTAGCAAAGAAAGCCCGAGTGAATCAACAGGGGCTACAGCGGCAACAGCAACGACAGGCACAAAAAAGACACCGGAGCGTGCAGGTAAAACGGCAACAAGAAGACAAACGGCTGATGGGGATACAAGACCTATAGGCCAAGACATAGAAGAGGAACCATCAGGCGAACCCCAGCAGGGCAGAATGCTTCCCACGAAGGAAGAAATAGCAGAGATGTTCGCTAGGCTGGAGGCATCAGTTAAGGGGGAGATCAATATTGTACACGACAATATGAGCCATCTACTGAAAAGAGTTGAAGAGGCGGAATCAACTGTGGGAATACAGGGAGTCGAAATCCAAAAAATGAAACATCAAATGAAAGCAATGCAGGTCGAATTCAGAAATATCAAATACAGATTGGAGGACCAAGAAAATCGCAACAGAAGAAAGAACCTCCGGATCAGAGGTCTCCCTGAACCACAAGATGGAATGGAAAACCTTCCGCTCAAAATGGAAGAAATTTTTAACGAATTGATGAACCCATTGGAAGTCGGCCGAAAGCTGAAAGTGGACAGGGTGCACAGATTAAGGAAACCACCTGACGTGAGGGGAAACTCACCACGAGATGTCATCGTGCGATTCCACAATTATGCGGACAAAGAACAAATAACCTCCAACCTAAAGAGAAACCTCCAGGCTAAATATAAAGATACCAATTTACAAATCTTCCAAGATCTCACAGCAGAGACTCTCAACAGGAGAAGAATCCAAAAACCCCTCCTGGCAACTTTGAAAGCACATGGAGTCCAATACTCCTGGGGCTTCCCAGCCTGCCTGATCGGACGCAAAGAAGGCCGAAAAGCCGTGCTAAGATTCCCTGAAGAAACACAAAAATTTTGTGAACATTTAGAAATTCCCCTGGCGGATATACCGGGTTGGTGGGAGAAAGACACTAACCAAGACCCACTAGGAGAAACACCTACTTGGAGACCAGTTTGAAACCTGTAGTTTATCTGAAAAAAAGAAAAAAAAAAAAAAGCATTGGGAAAAAGGGAGAAAGAAGTAGGACTATGGTAAAACAGACACTTGTGTATTGATGTACAAATAGGCTACCCAGCGATGAAATAGCTGACCGTGGGGTCGTGGTGGGGGGGGTGGAGGGGGGGAGGCACGAGGGAGGGATAGCCGAGGCTGAGAGCTCCTGTATATGAGATGGAGCCCTGCGGTCGCGACCAAACCCCGTACCGAGCTCAACCTCTGGGGGACAACCAGGGGGTTGAGTGGTGGTGGCGAGCCCCGGTTATAGTTCAAGGGCCAAGTCAAGGCCTGATACACCCCCAAAAAATTGGGGAAAAGGCAGGGGGAGGGAGGGTGGGTTTTGGCGGGGTTCTGGTGGGTGGGGGGGGGTTGATGGGGGGGTGTGGGGAGAGGGGAGGGGAGTGAGAGAGAGCCCAACGCAATCCACAATAGTAGGAGCCTGCCTCATAGTAAACAGCCCAATGCATCCCACAATACTAGGAGCCTGTCTTATAGTAAGCAGTACATAAATAGAAGAAAGAGATGCTCGCTAACTTAACAATTATCTCTTACAACGTAAGGGGATTGAATGCCTGTGTCAAACGTGCAAATATTTTGGGGGAATTAAAGCTTTTGAAGGCTGAGGTAGTAATGTTGCAAGAGACCCATTTAAGAACAAATAGGAATCAAACCATATACTCCAGGGAATTCCCAGAATGGTACTATAGTGACTCACCAATCAGGGGAGCAAGAGGAGTGGCCATAGGGTTCGCCAGAGGAACGAGATTCGAACTAGAAGGGAGGCTCTCCGATCCGGAGGGGAGATATCTCTTCCTGAAAGGGAAAATTAATGGATTGAAGTACTCCCTGGCGAACATCTACGGACCGAATAAAAATACCTATGGAACAGTAATGGCCATATTGACCAAATTTGAGACTTTTAAGATGGGGAGAGCAATCGTAGGAGGAGATTTTAACCTGTGTCTTGACCCCGAGAGAGATTGCACGTCCCATGCTCGGGGGAAGGGAGGAATGTGGCCGGAGAAACTTAAAAAAAAACTTCACAAGCTCCAACTAGTAGATGTTTGGAGGATACAACAGGGAGACAAAAGAGACTACACCTTCTATTCCCCCGTGAATGGGACATACTCAAGACTCGATTTTTTTTGGTAGAACACAGGATGCTGGAGGAAATCACAGGGACCGTTATTGGCAACATGTCCTTTTCGGACCACGCGCCTGTGAGTTTACACTTAAGGATGGGTGAAACCGGAGCACGGGGCACAGGATGGAGACTGAATGAGGATCTTTTAGCTGATGATGTAATCTTAAAAAGACTAAAGGAGGAACTAGAATGGTTTTTTAAAATTAATATCCCCGGTGAAGTAAATGAGGCCACAATCTGGGAAGCGCATAAAACATTTATAAGGGGGATTTTAATGATGATAGGTGGGGAAAGAAATAAGAGAATGAAAAATCAAAGGCTCGTCCTGACCAGAGAGATCCACGAACTAGAGCAACAACATAAAATATCAGGAGGGAGGGAGGTTTGGAGGACCCTACTCCAAAAGAGAGAAGAGTTGAGGACATCTCTGGAACAGGAAACACGCAAAACCTATTATTTGGTCAAAAAAGAGAGGTACATAAATAGCAATAAGCCTGGTAGACACTTGGCAAGGATCCTAAAAAAGAAGAAAACAAGCAACTACATTGAAAGAATTAGGAACAGTTCAGGGGAAATCCAATACAAAACGCAAGATATAGCTAAAACTTTTTCAAAGTTCTATGAGGCATTGTATGCAATAAAAGCGAGTGGCACTCAAGAACAGGTCAAACATAGGCAGGAAGCTAGTAAAATGTTTCTAAAAGAGGCAAACCTAAAAAAAATCACAGAAGAGGATAGTACCATTCTGGATGCTCCCGTGACCCTTCAGGAGGTCAGGAGAGCTATCCAGGATATCCCTAACGGGAAAAGCCCAGGACCTGATGGGCTGTCGGCCCTCTACTATAAAAGGTTGCAAGAACCCCTACTCCCAATACTCTGCTCTTACATCAATGGGATCGGGGAAAACTGGGAGATAAGAAAGGAAGCATTAGAGGCGAATATAGTGGTTATAAAGAAGGAAGGGAAGGACGCTACTACATGCTCCGGCTATAGACCCATTTCCCTTCTGAACATAGATATAAAGATCTATGCAAAGATCCTCGCAGACAGACTGAAAAGGGTTATAACAGAAGTGATCCACCCTGACCAAGTGGGATTTGTACCAGGGAGGGAAGGGAAAGACAACGGTATAAAAACTTTAATGATAACTCAGATAATGAGGGACAGGGGAGCCCCAGGTCTACTCCTGTCGATTGACGCTGAAAAAGCATTCGACAGGGTAGACTGGGGCTTCATGTGGAACACCCTGGAAGAACTGGGGATTGGTAACAAAATGATTAAAAGGATCAGGGCCCTATATAATTATCCCACGGCTAGAGTTAAAATCAATGGTACTCTTTCTGAGGCAATTGAGCTGAAAAATGGCACCAGACAGGGGTGCCCACTCTCCCCGCTGCTGTTTGTGCTAACTCTGGAACCGCTATTAGCTACGATCAGACAGAGCCCGGACATCAGCGGTATTAAAATCGGGGAAGACGAATACAAAATAGCAGCATTCGCAGACGATGTCTTGCTATACGTCACACGTCCAAGGATCACTCTCCCCAACATACTAGCGACCCTCAGAAACTATGGGCGGCTCTCAAACTTCCGAGTAAACGCAACTAAGTCGGAGGTACTGGAAGTCGTAGAAGAAAAAGGGGGGGACAAGGCTTATCAAAAGAGCATACCTTTTAAATGGAGGGTAAAGGAACTGAGCTATCTGGGAGTAAAAATAACATCATCAAAGGAAGAAATGTTTCAAGTTAATTTTATGACTCTCCTTAATGAGACTAGAACAGAGTTAAATAGAGTCCCGCGAAATAGACTATCCTGGGGTGGGAGAATAAACCTCCTTAAAATGTCGATCTTGCCTAAAATCACATACAAAATTCAAATGCTACCACTGGCAATCACACAGAGTTTTTTGAACAAAATGCACACACTTTTCTTAAAATTTATATGGAGAGGGAAGAAGGCACGCGTAAATTACGCACAATTAGCGAGCAGTAAGAAGAAGGGGGGTTGGGGAGCACCTGACATCAAAAAATACTACACAGCTATAATTTTATCACGTATACCAGAGTGGATTAATAATAACAAGAATAAACAATGGGTGAAAATAGAGAATTTAAGGAGCGGGGTAGACCTGGGGAAAAATATTTGGATACCACCACATGTCAGAAAACTTAACACAAAAACATTCGATATCACGACACACGTTCTAAACACGTGGGATAAAATTCACACTAGAGAGAGGTGGAAATATAACTCGCCGCTAATCCCGCTTAAGGGCACAGATTACTTCCCACCGTGGAGAGAAGATGTGGCTGGAAGATGGATTTTGAGCGAAGAGGTCCAACTTAAGGATATTACCAGCCAGGGAGCGTTATGTGACTATCAGGATATTAAAGCAAGAGAATCCCGGTTGATGTTGGATAGTTGGAAATATAGGCAGCTCAAACACTTTGTGGAGTCACTCCCGCAGCCAATCAGATCAATAGAAGACCTCTACCCCTTGGAGAAAGCACTTATAAAAAAAAGCAGGAGGGGAGGAATGTCAAGGATATATAAAAGCCTGATAAAAATGGGAGAGACAGATCGACCAAGATTTCTCGGGAAATGGGAGGAGGAATTAGGAAATAATATCAGTAACAAAGAGGCGAAGAGAATCCTGAGTAGAGCAAATGGCATGTCAGTAAACTATAAGATAGCGGAAATGAATTATAGAGTAATGACCAGAATGTATATCACCCCGGACTTAGCACACAAAATGCAGGAGGAGACCTCGCAGCTCTGCTGGAGGGGGTGTGAGGAAGTTGGGACAGCTGCGCATATCTGGTGGTCGTGCCCAGAAATAAGAAAATTCTGGGAGGAGGTGCGAGGGATCATATATTTGATAACCAACAAAACAATCCCGGACGACCCCTGGGTATGCCTACACCATGGTAGCAACATACCATCTAAAAACTACCGGAAAAGCCTAACACCACACCTCCTCAATGCGGCCAAGAGTCTCATCCCTAGATACTGGCGAGGCAGTACGAGACCCTCAAAGCGGGAGTGGCTCGACAAAATAGATGAAATCTACTATATGGAATATCTGAGGTATAGCGAAGGATTGGAGATGGGAGAGTATGAGGAGATATGGAGAGACTGGGTTAAATTTAAGGCCTCTAGCCAAGCAGCTGAGGCGTGGGAGGACAAAGCAGAAAACTCACACTAAATGAAGCATTCAACTCAAGATCGAAACCATCTTACTTCAACATGCTATAGAAATACTAGAAACAGTAGGAAGGGACTATTATCAGTCCGAGGTTGCGTTGGGGCTCTCTCTCTCTCTATCAAACAGGGAGGGATCTGGGAAGGGTGGGGGATAGGGGGGAGGGTACATTGAAATAAGATACGGAATTAAATAATGAATGCAAAAGGCAATTATACGCATAGAGTATACATGGGATATCAAGAATATTTGCAATTGGAAAAAAGCCACAAGGATGTGAAAGTATTGAGGGATAAGTTTGACTGAAAAGTTGAAATAATATATCCTCATGAAAAGTACTTAGCTGATGTGGCGAAAAAAAAAAAAAAGATTGATATAATTGCCCTGGACTAACTTTGAGGTGTACAATAAATGGCAATATGGAATTTTATTTTTTTCTATTGTTTTTTTTTTTTTTTAAATGTATGTTTCAGCTTATATACATATGCATTCTAAAATCTGTCACATACAGGGGGTCCCACTATTAGAGGCATGAAGTGTTTAACCACTTCAGCCACGGAAGATTTGACTGCTCAAAGACCAGGCCATTTTTTTGCAATACGGCACTGCGTCGCTTTAACTGACAAGTGCGCGGTCGTGCGACGTTGTACCCAAACAAAATTGACGTCCTTTCTTTCCCACAAATAAAGCTTTCTTTTGGTGGTATTTGATCACCTCTGCGGTTTTTATTTTTTGCGCTATAAACAAAACAAGAGCGACAATTTTGAAAAAAAAAAAAACACAATATATTTTACTTTTTGCTATAATAAATATCCCCCAATTTAAAAAAAAACAAAAACATTTTTTTCCTCAGTTTAGGCCGATATGTATTCTTTTACATATTTTTGGTAAAATAAAAAATAGCAATTAGTGTATATTGATTAGTTTGCGCAAAAGTGATAGCGTCTACAAAATAGGGGATAGATTTATGGCATTTTTATTATTATTTTATTTTTTTGCTAGTAATGGTGGCAATCAGCGATTTTTATCAGGACTGCGATATGTAAGCGGCGCCGAGAAAAGCCGAGGACTCTCGGGTATGTGTATCTTGGCTCCGCCGAGTCCCTGCAGTCTCGGCGCCATATTTGAATTTACACACGGCTGTGTATGTCGGTGGCGATCGTGGCGATCGCGGCAATCGCCACGATCGCTCCGATCACACAAAATTGGCGGGGATCGGCCTATAACACGCACCCACGATTTTCCCCTGATTTTCAGGGGGAAAAAGTGCATGTTATATGCCGATAAATACGGTACTTTAGTAGTTACTTTACTGAGATTAAGCAACCATGACCAAAATAAAGCTGCAACGGTTTGATGTATTGAATCCGAGAAGTGCTAAGGTTTTTTTGGTGGGAAAGTTTGAATACAGTCTTAAAGTGACTATCTTTGGGGATATATTACTTTTTGAATTCCCAGAATTTCAGTTGTAAAGTGTTAATGATGTAATGTTTTTTTTTTTATATTTTGGTACATTTACAAAGTTAGGAAACTTCTGAGTCAGAATATGTGCTTGGGTTAAATGTTCTGTTCTGAGACCCTTAGGTTTTCCAGAAGATAAGAGAAACTAAAGAACTAAAGGTGTTTATGCTTTATTGAATCCTGCTGCAATATTGGATTTGAGAAAGATGTTCAGTTGGATATATATATATATATTTAATCTATATAATGAAAACTGTTGCTAGGAAAAATTTTTAGTTCTGCATGCTTAATGGACTTATGGACTTATGTTTGAATTAATGAAAGAATAATATTTTTTACACTTCCAATGGGTAAGGGAGGCTTTATTTAGTATTTCAGGTGATCCTGTGGTTACTCATGTTGGATGGAGAGTATCCACCCCCCAGCCCCATTCACGTGAAGAAATTACACCCCCCCATCCACCCCCCACCCCATTCCTGCCTCTACCCGGATGTCCGCTACTTGAAGAAATGACTACATCTTTTGCATGGAAAGCTTTGTTGTTCTAATGCCACAGGAGGTCCTGGCAAGAGTCCAGAAGCTTTGCCAAGCTACCATTTCAGTGTGATCTTTCCCACACTTTTGAAGTTGAAGGTTAAAGGGGGACTCCTGCTGGAAAAATGTTCCTGGGAATGACACCTAGAGGGGGAGTCATGACATGAACCCAAGGCCTGAAGGTTCCAGTGAACACCACGAGAGAGAGATCTGAGGTGCCTGCCCGAAGATCCAAGCCTAGCCCAATGCATCAGCTCCAGTCTGTCTGTGGATGTCAAGTCCGGTCCTTACAAAGAGGCAAGTCTTTTGGTTGCATGGATGAATACAGAATCAAATCCTAGGAGGTATTTTGAAAGTTTAGGAAATTAAATCAAGGAGTGAAATAATGTGGACTTTTTGTAT
Source organism: Lithobates clamitans (assembly GCA_037952925.1). Lineage (NCBI taxonomy): Eukaryota > Metazoa > Chordata > Amphibia > Anura > Ranidae > Lithobates > Lithobates clamitans. The sequence goes on along the minus strand of JBBGZY010000588.1, from coordinate 245,297 downwards.
ACTGGAAATTTACATTTACAAGCCATACAAAAGAAACTCTTTTTTGTGTTCTTTTATATTTTTGCCGTGGACAATTTTTCATTAATCTAAAGACTGTCACGCCCCCTTTCCCCTTGTTTTTCCATGGACATTTGCTATACAGTTTAGACAATGGTTTAAATGACCTTCATTTTTGTATCATGGTCTTGTGATATGGTAATTTTAATGTGTTTATTGTTTTTGTATAATGATATAAAGTATATATCAGTGGCGGCTGGTAGTTTTTTGTTTGAGGAGGCGGCAAACAACCACACCCCCGCGGCACCTCAAACCGGTCCACCGGCACTTGCTCGATCTAGGCGGCAGGCACATCGGGCAGTGGCGGGGATCGGGCAGCAGCGGGCACATCGGGTAGCGGTGGGGATCGGGCAGCAGCGGGCACATCGGGTAGCGGTGGGGATCGGGCAGCGGCGGGCACATCAAGCAGTGGCGGGCACATCAGCCAGTGACGGGGATCGGGCAGCAGCGAGCACATCGGGCAGCGGCGGGGATCGAGCAACGGCGGGCACATCAGGCAGCGGCAGGATAAGGCAGCGGCGGACACATTGGGCAGCAGTGAGGATTGGGGCATAGGCAGACATGCATCTCCTCCCCTTCTCCTAGGTGTCCAATAAGATCACCTGTCCTTTCAGCCAGACGGGTATCAGCCCTGCTTCCCGATTGGTCGGGAGGAGGATCAGTGTTGCAACAGCGAGTATTCATTCACTGTTGCAACACAACTGGGTGAGCTCCAGACACAATGCTCTGCGCCCCGAGCCCACCCTATTTTGAAGCCTATTAGAGCCTCTGGCTTTAATCAGGTGCTTCAAAAAACACACTGCCGCTCACCCCCACCATATAAATTCATGCACCCGGCGTCCTAAAAGGGGTCGGGCGCATGGATAGAGAGGGCGGCGGTGGTGGATAGGGGAGGCGGCGCCTGTGCACCCACAATGGACGGGCCACCCCTGGTTTATATGCTTATAAAGATGGGCCAATGCATCTATAAAAAAGCAATATAGGATGAATCATAATTGTCACTTTTGTGACAAAAGGGTGATTGTGATGTGAAGGGTTAAATAATTGTTTAATATAATGATGAATAACATTTCAGGCTGTAGAGTGCTACTTATATGAAACTTAATATGAGGAACTTATAAATTCAAGAATAGCATAGCAGCGAGACAGCTAGAGGATGCTGTCTGATGGAAAAGTTTAGTTCAAATTATTCTATATCTCATGTATAACTCAATCTATTCTTTTTTTTTTTATATAATCTTTATTTTACATTTTCAATATAACATGCACTGAGAAAAACAAAAGGGAGACAATAAGTGAAAGAGGGGGCATACGAGAAATAGGGGCATTGGGCCACTAGTGTCAGGAGGTTCTTTGATACATACAGTTGCCAACATCATATGACTTCATCATTTTATACCCAGACAACAGGGGGAGGTGTTCTTTCAAACCGGTGTACCAAGCCAGGATTGCGTACTCACGTATCATAACAACACTGTGAACAATGCACTCATTATAAGAAGAATACCCGAATAAGAAGGGAAGGAGGGGTAAAGAAGGTGGGCGACAAAAACAATAAACAATCAGCACTATATCTGCAGTTAAAAAATTGTATTGGCATAAAGAATGCGGGGTCTATAGCACGTAGGCATTATGTTAAACTATAAATCTGGGGGCAACAAATTATGGTGCCTGTACCGTATTAGAAGCATAATGTATCCAAGTGGCCCATATACTATAGAACTTGTCATATCTGTCCTTGCACTTTGCCCCCCACTCCTCTGCCACCATACTAGTATTGACCAGACGGACCCAATCAGATCGTCCAGGAACATGAGTTGACTTCCAATGTATGGGAATCAGGCGCCGGGCAGCGTTTAAAAGGTTTGGCAGAACCGATTTACGGTAGATGCTAAGAGGAGTGGATGGCACATGAAATTCCAATGGGGAGTCATGCATATGAATATCTAAGATAACTTTTATCTGGGTTCTGACATCTTGCCAGAAGGGCCTAAGCATTGGGCACTCCCACCATATATGTAGGTAGGTACCTCGAAGCCCACAGCTCCTCCAACAGACATCAGAAGCTGTTAGATACATTTTGGCCAAAACGGCCGGAACTCTGTACCATTGGGTCAATCGCTTAAAGCTATTTTCTTGCATCTTTGTTTCGACAGAACTCTTATGGGTAAGATGATATAATTGATCCAATTGAGTCTCTGTAAATGTATGCTGCATGTCTCTCTCCCATTCTCGCACATACTCTGGCTTACTCTGGGATTCCGCAGACTGCAACCTCTCTTAGAGCACAGAAATATAATTGGGAACAGGGACTGTAGACATGCACAGCTTTTCGAACGGGGTCAGGGAGGAAGGGGGCCGGATAGCATGAGGCAAACTTTGTACAAATTGATGCGATTGTATGTAGCGCCACTCATCCATCGGGAATCGGCCGAATTGAGAACAGAGCCAGTCCAACAAGACTAGGCCTTGCTCATGTATAAACCTTCCACACCGAGTCTCCCCATCCCTTGCCCACATGCCGAAGTAGGAGAGGTGTTCCCCCCGGAATGAACCAGGGAAAACCCCCCAGGGGTGCAATTGGGGACACAGGGGGTGACAGCAGTCCCTGTGCATTTAATGTGTCCCACAACCTCAACACGTGGACAGAGACAGGGGACACAAAGTCTGAAAGACCTCGGCACTCCAAGGGAAACCATGGAGCATGGGACAAGTTATGGCCAGCTAATAATTTCTCAAGGGGAACCCAGGATTTAGTGGTAGTGTGATATTGCCAGTCTAATACCCGTTGCAGAGCAATCGCCTCATAGTACTTCCGTATGGAAGGAACCTCCAGCCCCCCTAGCCTTTTAAGAAGTTTTAGAGTGCGGAGGGCTAAACGGGTCTTCGACCCTTCCATATAAATGTCAAGAACAGACTGTTGAAAGCTGAGAAAAAAGACCTGGGTAGTGATATAGGCAACATCTGAAGATAGAAGAGGACACTTGGCGGTACATTCATTTTCAGGATACTGTCTCGGCCCGTCCATGAGAAGGTGTTACGATCCCAGTGCAGTAGGTCAGCTTTAATCATGGAGAGCTAAGGGGCATAGTTACAGGTATATAGCTGTGTGAATATAGCTGGGAGGTAAATGCCAAAATATTTTAAGGAGGAACTACACCATGTGAAAGAAAAGGAAGCTTGCAGTTGGGAGCGCATCACAGGGGGAATAGCAAGGGGGAGAATCTCCGACTTGCTTTAGTTGATTTTAAAATTGGAGAGGGAGTGGAATCTCCATAATTCCCCCATTATATTGGGAAGGAAAATCAATGGGTCCGCAACATAAAATAGTACGTCGTCGGTGTATGCCGACAACTTATGTTCCGTCGTCCCTACCTTAAACCCTGTAATGTTAGGATTTGACCGTATCATGTTGAGCAGTGGTTCTAGGGTAAGGGCAAATATCAAGTGGGGACAGGGGGCATCCCTGTCTCCTTCCGTTCTGTATAGGGAAGGCGTTGGAGAGAGTTCCGTTAACCTTAACCCGGGCCTCTGGGGAACTGTATAAGGAGCCTATCCACTGGATCATGTTTTGGCCAAGGCCCAGTCTAGACAATGCTGCCTGAAGATACGTCCAGTCCACCCGGTCAAAAGCATTCTCGGCGTCAGTAGACAGTAGAAGACAGGGTGAACTGGATTGCTGTAAGTTTGCCCAGTGGATTAGTTGTATAGCTTGTTTGGAGTTCTCTCTAGCCTCCCTCCCTGCTATGAAGCCCGTTTGGTCTAAGTGAATCACTGTCGGTAGAATGGGTTTTTGCCGATTCGCCAAGATCTTCGTAATATCGGCTAACAGTGCTTCTTTGGGAAGTTCCCAATGCAAGGGCATTAAAATATGCACACGTATGATTAGAGAGAAGTGGTGAGAATTTGCGCTAGTATGCATTGGTGAACCCATCAGGTCCAGTCTTGCCCTGTGGCAGGACCTTAATTACCGACTCAATCTCCGTTACAGAGATAGACTTATCGAGCTGTTCGCTGATTTGTTTCCTTAGTTGGGGGGCCAGCGCCTCCTCTAAATACTGTGAAATACTAAATACTGTGAAATGCATTCTGTTTTCTGCAGGGGTGTGTGACCGGCAGTGTGGCAGGGAGAATTCATTGTATTCTAATAAGTGTATTTTATGATTGGATAATGACTTTGGGATCTTCCCCTTATTATAAAGGAATATGTCATCCAAATATGTACCCCTTATTGGTGGAAAATTGATAACACCCATCTCATCCTGTGTAATTAAGATGAAACACAAGCCAAAATAAACAAGTCTCTGCTCTTCAGTTCAGTTTCATTGTCTGTGTCTGATTGGGCGGGACTTCCGGGGGCCCTGTAGCCAAGGCTAAAAGGTAAGAGGGAGACCAATGGTAGAATTTAACCCCTACAGTCGGAGCTGCAGCCTAGACAGCAAGGGGAGAGAGAGCCCCTGGTGAGCGGTCGTGGACACATCTGTGGTTCGGCAGTGTCCAGCCAGCCTGGTGACAGTCGGAGGATCATCATTGCCACCTGCCTTGCAGCTCCAGCTGATTGTGGCCTTGAGGAGAGTGCGGTCAAGCATTGTCCCTGAGTACAGCACCTGCAGGAACCTGCTGCAGGATCTCCACATCATCCCTTGATCTTGGTATCGTTCAGACTAGTGAGCGGGCATATGCCCACCCTCTTTGCACCTAAGGACACTGCATGCAGACACCTTTACTTTGCCTTATACATTAGAGCCATCTACCACACTTGTGTGCTACTGAATGTCAATATTTCACCACTACTTTGGGCCCCATCACTTGAGCTGGCTGAAGATTCAAGACACTTGCCTCAACAAAAGGACTCCTTTGCTCTCCTTCCCCCCTCCCCTCCTTCAAGAGACCTTAGCGTTTGGGCATTTACTTGGCCCCCAATTCTACCCATGGGTAATATGGGGGCCAAGTAATTTGGGTATAACATGCCAGATTGCATTAAATAATTGTGCTACAGGGGGTGTGGTGTCAGGAGGTAAGAAGGGAGTAGTCTGACCTCAGAATTGGTCATTCTCTTACCCTTTTCTGACCTGCAGCCATAGACTATAACTGGTCAAATTTGTTAATTTACTGTTTCCCAGGGAACTACGGTTGATCATTCATTTGCTTGTTCATATAAAGTGTATAATACTAACCACACTTCTTTTATCTGATCCATTTCTGTTGATCATATATATGTAAAATATGTTAAAGTTTATGTAAAACTTACATGGATGTCTTGGACCACAGTAGAGGAGGTGAGGGGAATCCACAGACTGTCACAGCACAGATCAGGGGGAGACAACGGGCTGGGCGGTGTTGAGCCAGAGCAGGATGCATGCAGGCAAGCTGCCTGACAGCCAGTGTGGGATGTGATTAACCCCACACCGAGGAGCCTGGGTCAAGGCAAAGATGAAATGTGGAAGCCTGCAGATGATGGCCAAAAACAGCCCTGGACAGCAGGGGCAGCCGAGATTTCAAAGACCAATACACCTGGATGGGAGGCTGAAAGCAAGGGGTGCAAATCGCCAGAGAAGCTGATCCTCAAGCTTCGACAAATATCCAAATTAACGAAAACCCATTTAACGAAGACATCATGGAGTCTAGGAATACCTTGATGCTAAGTGGGGAAGTCTACTTCTTCATGTTAAATCTATCGTTGGACATGTAATGCATGCTTATCTTGGTGTAAGCCTTAGGACTTTCTCCCCAGGAGTTTCTTCACTGGACAAGTCCTCTCTTGCAGCTGGGCCCAGGTCAGCATTTAATATTGCTGCCCATGTGACTTTGGGAGATCTTAAGTAGTTCACTCGTAGCCTTCTCTTGGGGAGGTGACTGTTCAAGACTGGTGACATTGTCTGGTATGGAACCTTTCACGGGTTTAACATAAAACAAGGTTGTTAGAACGCAGTTCTCCATCCTGCTCGGGGTAGTTTCTATCTGTCAAACAGGTAATCCTAATTCCGATCTTTGGTCCATCCAGTTCATCCCAAGGGAAGTTTCTGTCTCTTGGTTGGATGTGGTCAGGATGGAAAGTTTATCTCTCAGCCTTACTTTCCTCCTGTTCTTCAAGATGGACCCTGTACTGGTGCTACGATTTCTAGATCCATGGTCTAGGGCTCAGGTTCCATCCTGTCCTGACACGATGCACTCTACTAATTCTATGGGTGTGTCCAGAGCTTTTGGCTGCAGACTACTGTTTCTCAGATGGGCAAGACTGCCACATAGGCTTCTGTTCTCACTTTGCCTGTGTTCTACCAGGGGCTTGAGGTGATTGTAGTCAGATTAGTGCACTTGCTACGAGAGCATTTGGTTGCTGTCCATTGTCCTTTTCCGTCTGCCCTGGTATGTTTGGAGCGGGCTTTTGGGGCATGTTTTCCTGATGGGGGTGTGCTCTGGGGACCTGTCCTGGGAATTTGGGTGTTGGTGTGGATGGGGACGGTATCGCGGATGGTGCTCAATTGTTTATATACCAGGTGGACATTCACCCTTATCTGAAGCCAGCTTCTGGTATAAGACTTTTCGGGGAGGCTCTTTGAGCTGCAGGCCGTTTACAGCTTTGCTGTTGTCATGGCATCAAGAGCCTGTGGGCGTTTGTTTGCCTATCCCATAGCGGGATTGCTTTGACTGACTTTAGGTGAGGTACTTCTTCAACACATCCAGATCAATGATAGCACACTTGTACACAGTCATTAGCTAGCCATAACTGCTATACCTAGTTCCTTAGAAACCAAGAATGGTAAAAGGCTCCAGCGCTCAATCGCTGTGTGGTCCGTAAAGTAAATTCTAAGGTCCTGCTATATAGCTGGGCTTCAGCCACCAAAAGTTATTGCTGTACGTTCCTCCGGCAGCATCTGGGCATCGTGGGCACCTTAGGCAAGAGAAGTGAGCCAACATGACAGACAGGAGAGCCAATCAGGTTTTATTATGACATGTTCTTTTAGTAGTACTGATGGGCTTAGTAGTCCTCACTACAGCTGTGTTTGGCAGGAAGCCAGTAACTTACTCACTTTCCTATATGAGAGGATTTGCTGAAGCTTCCCACCCTGGTAGCTAGTTATTGATCTATCACATGTATGCTGGATGATGGAGGCACCAGGAAAACAGAAAATTGTATCATATTTACCGTAATTTCCCTTTCCTTGTGCCTATCCAAGGCAGCATACTAAACCCACCCAGTTCGTTCCTAGCAATGTACAGTGAATGGGCTGATGTATGTGTGTTACCTTTTTACAGCTAGGAACTGGTGTTATGGGTGGTAGTAGGCAGGAATACGATTACACATATGCTGCCATAGGATAGGCACCATGAAAGGAAAATTACGGAAAGTATGATACAATTTTATGTTTTCTCTGGGGGCACTGCTCGAAGGGGAGGAGCCAGGAGCGCCACGGGGGGACCAAAAAAGAGGAGGATCTGAGCTGCTTTGTGCAAAACAACTGCACAGAGCAGGTAGGTATAACATGTTTGTTATTTAACCGCTTACCGACCAGCCACCGTCATTATACTACAGGTTGGCGCGTTCCCGCGAAATGCCGTACCAGTGCGTCGGCTCCTTTAAGAGCTATAGCCCGCTGCACGGCGCGGGAGCTGATGCGTGTGGCCAGCGGCCGCGATGCCCGTCGGCCACCCGCAGTCGCTCCACAGAGAGCCAGAGCGGGGGTCTGTCAATGTAAACAAACAGATCCCTGTTCTGACAGGGAAGTAGAGAGAGATTGTCTGTTCCTAGTGATCAGGAACAGCGATCTCTCTCTACTCCCAGTCAGTCCCCTCCCCCCCCTCCCAGGAAACACATTTAACCCCTTGATAACCCCCTAGTGTTGACCACTTCCCAACCAGTGACATTTACACAGTAATAAGTGGCTATTCATAGCTGTATAAATGTTGATGGTCCCAAAAAAAGTGTCAAAAGTGTCCGATCTGTCTGCCACAATGTCGCAGTCCTGCTAAAAAAAAAATCGCAGATCGCCGCCATTACTGGTAAAAAAAAAATATAATAAAAATGCCATAAATCTATCCCCTATTTTGTAGATGCTATAACTTTTGCGCAAACCAATCTATATAGGCTTATTGTGAATTTTTTTTTTACCAAAAATATGTAGAAGAATACATATCGACCTAAACTACGGAAAAAAAAAAAATTTTTCCATTTCTTTTTGTGGATATTTATTATAGCAAAAAGTAAAAAAATGTTTTTTTCAAAACTGTCAGTATTTTTTTTTTGTTTATAGCGCAAAAAATAAAAACCGCAGAGGTGATCAAATACCACCAGAAGAAAGCTCTATTTGTGGGGGAAAAAAAGAAGGCAACTTTGTTTGGGTACATCGCACGACCACAAAATTGTTAGGTAAAACGACGCAGTGCCGTATCTCATAAAGAAGGCCTGGCCGGGAAGGGGGTAATTCCGTCTGGGGCTGATGAAACAAAGCTTTAATACCAGTTTAAGCCTTAAAGTTTAGATATAAAATGATCAGGCCTGCACTGGGTTTAATAGGAAAATATAACATATATTTTAAAAACTTGAATATATAGTAGCTAAGTAAGTGCCCTTCCTAAAGAAAAAATAAAAATCCAAGCTATGCAAATAATTGCAAAGCTCAAGCGGTGCCACTTTTCTTAATGACCACAAGATGACAGTGTGAGCTTTTTTTATTTTTATTTTTTTTTGTATTTAGCACTTTGATTATTCAAGCAAAAAATATATCAATACATCAATGAAAAAAGAAGATATTAAAATGCATTAAAGCGGAGTTCCACCCACTTTTACAATGTGGTCTTAAATAAAATCCTATTGCGCGTATGCGCAGTAGGAAAGCGGCGGCGAAGCCTGAAGGCTCCACTGCCAGTTTCCCTTAGTTGTAATGGCGGCGCCTGCACCCGAGGCGGTGGATGAATCGACCTCGGGGGGGGGGGAGGGGGGGGGCAACATCGCAGGCTCCCTGGAAAGATAAGTGTCCTTATTAAAAGTCAGCAGCTACAGTGTTTGTAGCTGCTGACTTTTAGAAAGAAACTTTTTTGGCAAAAAAAAAAAATTGTGCATTTACATCTTCTTAAGCTTTAAATTTTAGGTATAAGATAGTCAGGACTACTTGGGGTTTATTATTTAAATATATGAAAATGACATGTATTGTGAAAACATGTAAAAATAAAAAAAATAAATAAAAAATGTACGTAAGTGTATTTAGCTTATGTCTTGTTTTTTTTTTTTTTTTCTAATAATGTATCCATTATTAGGAAAAAAAAAAAAAACATACAGTAACATCAAATCTATAGAAACAAGTTGTGCCTACATTATTAACCACCACAAGGTGGCAGCATGAGCGTTTGAAGAACACATTAGTGTAGAACTTTTCAAAAAAAATCAGAAGGCATGTGGTTGTCTTACTTTATTCAGAACTGCTGGTGTTTAGCACAGATACAGTCTGATGCAAAAAAAATATACATATATATATATATATATATTAGGGATGCACCAATATAATTTTTTTTTGCAAAAAGTACGAGTACCAATACTTTTTTTTTTATACTCGCCGATACCAATTACCGGTACCTAACGCAACTGTTTTGTTAACTGATATTTGTTTTTAATTTTGCGCTTTTTCAATGTGAAATGTGTAAATATATGTTAATATATATGTGTAAAAATATTCACTAACAAAGCAAACAAACAAAAAAAAAGTTCTAATTGTTTATCGTTTATAAAATAGACGTAAACAAAAAAAAAATCAGGAAAATAATAATTAAATGGAGGAGAATAGGGAGTTAAGGCTGATTAGAGTACATAAAGGGTTGTTAAGGGGTTAAACAGAGGAATATTTGTTCATCCCTTTGATCTGCAGATGAAGAAACAGAAAGATACAAAAAGAAACAATGTTTCTTTTTATTTTAGTGTTTCAGCAGCTGAGCAATGTTGGTAATAAACATTGCCAGCTGCTTTTCTTTTTTTTTACAGTTCCAATTAGCGGACTTCTTTAACACTTCAGCTGTCAACAGGGGAGACCCCACTGACAGCTCAAAGAACCGAGCCTGAAAGTATCGGTTTCAGGTATCGGTGCATATGCATGAGTACCGATACTTGTGCAAATACTCGGTATCGACACCGATGTTAGTATCGGTACAATCCCTATATCCCTATATATATATATATATATATATATATATATATATATATATACAGTATCTCACAAAAGTGAGTACACCCCTCACATTTTTGTAAATATTTTCTTCTATCTTTTCATGCGACAACACGGAAGAAATGGCACTTTTCTACAATGTAAAGTAGTGAGTGTACAGCTTGTATAACAGTGTAAATTTGCTGTCCCCTCAAAATAACTCAACACACAGCCATTAATGTCTAAACCGCTGGCAACAAAAGTGAGTACACCCTTAAGTGAAAATGTCCAAATTGTGCCTAAAGTGTCAATATTTTGTGTGGCCACCATTATTTTCCATCACTGCCTTAACCCTCTTGGGCATGGAGGTCACCAGAGCTTCACAGGTTGCCACTGGAGTCCTCTTCCCCTCCTCCATGATGACATCACAGAGCTGGTGGATGTTAGAGACCTTGTGCTCCTCCACCTTCCGTTTGAGGATTTCCCACAGATGCTCAATAGGGTTTAGGTCTGGAGACATGCTTGGTCAGTCCATCACCTTTACCTTCAGCTTCTTTAGCAAGGCAGTGGTCATCTTGGAGGTGTGTTTGGGGTCGTTATCATGTTGGAATACTGCCCTGCGGCCCAGTCTCTGAAGGGAGGGGATCATGCTCTGCTTCAGTATGTCACAGTACATGTTGGCATTCATGGTTCCCTCAATGACCTTTAGCTCCCCAGTGGCGGCAGCACTCATGCAGCCCCAGACCATGACACTCCCACCACCATGCTTGACTGTAGAGAAGACACACTTGTCTTTGTCCTCCTCACCTGGTTGCCCCCACACACGCTTGACACCATCTGAATCAAATAAGTTTATCTTGGTCTCATCAGACCACAGGACATGGTTCCAGTAATCCATGTCCTTAGTCTGCTTGTCTTCAGCAAACTGTTTGTGGACTTTCTTGTGCATTATCTTTAGAAGAGGCTTCCTTCTGGGATGACAGCCATGCAGACCAATTTGATGCAGTGTGCGGCGTATGGTCTGAGCACTGACAGGCTGACCCCCCCACCCCTACAACCTCTGCAGCAATGCTGGTAGCACTCATACGTCCATTTCCCAAAGACAACCTCTGGATATGACGCTGAGCACGTGACCTCAACTTCTTTGGTTGACCATGGCGAGGCCTGTTCTGAGTGGAACCTGTCCTGTTAAACCGCTGTATGGTCTTGGCCATTGTGCTGCAGCTCAGTTTCAGGGTCTTGGCAATCTTCTTATAGCCTAGGCCATCTTTATGTAGAGCAACAATTATTTTTTTAGATCCTCAGAGAGTTCTTTGCCATGAGATGCCATGTTGAACTTCCAGTGACCAGTATAAGAGAGTGAGAGCGATAACATCAAATTTAACACATCTGCTCTCCATTCACACCTGAGACCTTGTAACACTAACAAGTCACATGACACCGGGGAGGGAAAATGGCAAATTGGGCCCAATTTGGACATTTTCACTGTTGCCAGCGGTTTAGACATTAATGGCTGTGTGTTGAGTTATTTTGAGGGGACAGAACATTTACACTGTTATACAAGCTGTACACTCACTACTTTACATTGTAGACAAGTGTCATTTCTTCAGTGTTGTCACATGAAAAGATAGAAGAAAATATTTACAAAAATGTGAGGGTTGTACTCACTTTTGTGAGATACTGTATATATCTATCTATCTATCTATCTATCTATCTATCTATCTATCTATCTATCTATCTATCTATCTATCTATCTATCTATCTATCTATCTATCTATCTATCTATCTATCTATATATATATATATATATATACCCAGTGGCTTCCTTAACAAGCATTGACAGCGGGAGCTGTCATTTATAATAGAGGTGGGAATATCATGCGGCTTTCAGCTCCTGCCCAACAGGAAAATGTACAGCCATTTATCTGAATGCCCAAATAGCTAAGATCGGAAGCTCATGCCTATTGGTGACCGGAAAAAAGATTGACAAATTGTTGGTGGTCAATGGAAAGAAGGAGGCCCCAGTGTCAGCCAAGAGTCAGTAGGGGTAAAGAAATGCATTATGCATTATATTTGCATGCGGTCAGTGCCTTGGGGTTAACAATAATTAATAATAATAATAATAATAATAATAATAATAATAATAATAATAATAATAAATATATAAAGATATATAGATATCTGTATATATATACTGTATATATATATATATATATATATATATATATATATATATATATATATATATATATATATATATATATATATATTGTTGTTGTTATACAATACCCATTTATTATTTTCATTTATTACGTAAGTTATTATATTATAGATGTTATTAAATTGTATTATATTTTAATATAATAATAATTGTTATTGTTATTATATTATTGTTATTAGCAGTATTATTACTGATTGCATTACATTTTATATTATTTTAATAGTATATATAGTTATTATTATTAGAAGTAGTAGTATTATTACTACATTTTACATCATTTTACATACTTTACATGTATGGAAATGTCTTACAAAAAATGTGACAATGGGACACCTAATTATACAGGGCAGGAAAGGATAGTGTCCCTGGTGAAGGAGAAGAGATTTGGGGCTGTATACTTTATGTAGAGGGAGGGGGTGAAATCTGGATGACTCCAGAAGATGTTCAGGTTGCTCATAGTGTGCTTATCAAAATTTCCAGGCTTGGAGCATTACAAAGGAATTCTAGATTTTGGACACCAGATGGCGACATTATATCACAATTCACCACTGGAGCGCAGGAGCTGTAAATCCGTCTATACAGAGTAAGAACAGATAATGAGAATTACACTCGGCATACAGGACAGGAGGAGTGGTACTGTGTACATACAGTATCTCACAAAAGTAAGTACACCCCTCACATTTCTGTAAATATTTTCTTCTATCTTTTCATGTGACAACACTGAAGAAATGACACTTGTCTACAATGTAAAGTAGTGAGTGTACAGCTTGTATAACAGTGTAAATTTGCTGTCCCCTCAAAATAACTCAACACACAGCCATTAATGTCTAAACTGCTGGCAACAAAAGTGAGTACACCCCTAAGTGAAAATGTCCAAATTGGGCCCGATCAGCCATTTTCCCTCCCCGGTGTCATGTGACTCGTTAGTGTTACAAGGTCTCAGGTGTGAATGGGGAGCAGGTGTGTTAAATTTTGTGTTATTACTCTCACTCTCTCATACTGGTCACTGGAAGTTCAACATGGCACCTCATGGCAAAGAACTCTCTGAGGATCTGAAAAAAAGAATTGTTGCTCTACATAAAGATGGCCTAGGCTATAAGAAGATTGCCAAGACCCTGAAACTGAGCTGCAGCACGGTGGCCAAGACCATACAGAGGTTAACAGGACAGGTTCCACTCAGAACAGGCCTCGCCATGGGCGACCAAAGAAGTTGAGGTCACGTTCTCAGCGTCATATCCAGAGGTTGTCTTTGGGAAATAGACATGTGAGTGCTGCCAGCATTGCTGCAGAGGTTGAAGGGGTGGGGGGTCAGCCTGTCAGTGCTCAGACCATACGCCGCACACTGCATCACATTGGTCTGCATGGCTGTCGTCCCAGAAGGAAGCCTCTTCTAAAGATGATGCACAAGAAAGCCCGCAAACAGTTTGCTGAAGACAAACAGACTAAGGACATGGATTACTGGAACCATGTCCTGTGGTCTGATGAGACCAAGATAAACTTATTTGATTCAGATGGTGTCAAGCGTGTGTGGGGGCAACCAGGTGAGGAGTACAAAGACAAGTGTGTCTTCTCTACAGTCAAGCATGGTGGTGGGAGTGTCATGGTCTGGGGGTGCATGAGTGCTGCCAGCACTGGGGAGCTACCGTTCATTGAGGGAACCATGAATGCCAACATGTACTGTGACATACTGAAGCAGAGCATGATCCCCTCCCTTCAGAGACTGGGCCGCAGGGCAGTATTCCAACATGACAATGACCCCAAACACACCTCCAAGATAACCACTGCCTTGCTAAAGATGCTGAGGGTAAAGGTGATGGACTGGCCAAGCATGTCTCCAGACCTAAACCCTATTGAGCATCTGTGGGACATCCTAAAACAGAAGGTGGAGGAGCACAAGGTCTCTAACACCCACCAGCTCCGTGATGTCCTCATGAAGGAGGGGAAGAGGACTCCAGTGACAACCTGTGAAGCTCTGGTGACCTCCATGCCCAAGAGGGTTGAGGCAGTGCTGGAAAATAATGGTGGCCACACAAAATATTGACACTTTGAGCCCAATTTGGACATTTTCACTTAGGGGTGTACTCACTTTTGTTACCAGCGGTTTAGACATTAATGGCAGTGTGTTGAGTTATTTTGATGGGACAGCAAATTTACACTGTTATACAAGCTGTACACTCACTACTTTACATTGTAGACAAGTGTAAATTCTTTATTGTTGTCACATGAAAAGATAGAAGAAAATATTTACACAAATCTGAGGGGTGTACTCACTTTTGTGAGATAATATACAAGAACTTAGGGGCAGATTTACTAAAACCGGAGCACTCAGAATCTGGTGCAGCTGTGCATAGCAGCCAATCAGCTTCTAACTTCAGCTTGTTCAATGAAGCTTTGACAATAAAACCTGGAAGCCGATTGGTTTCTATGCAGAGCTGCACAGGATTTTGCACTCTCCAGTTTTAGTAAATCTCCCCCTTAGTCTTTTCCTGCCATCACTCGCCTATGATTCTGTATTTAAATAAAACATTATTTTTTATAATTCTTTGTTAGAATGAGAGTAATTCTTGGAGATTTGTATACCATATGGGGAGACTGAGGGAAGGAAGGGGATGGGGGGTGTCCAATGATTTAGGGATGAACTGACCTGGTTGCCAATCATAATGCACAATTCATAGTTTAGAGACTTGAAACGTTGCCATGCAATTGAACATATTGACCACTAGAGGGCGACAAAGTATCACATTTCAATGTTGCAGTGACTGCACTGTGAATGTTGGTCCTCAGAATTATCAGACATCATAATACATTTCTCTCTTCCATCCACTGACAGTGACATCAGACAGTATTTATTTCATCCAGGGTAAAGAAGGGTAAGCTCCTGTGCCAGGTCCTTATTCTTGACCTGGGAGCACACCAGGGAATCTTCCTCCCATCCTGTTTAATCCCCGGGGTCAGCAAGGGAAGCAAAATATTCCATAGTGGGGACACAGCATTATAGCATGAACTCCAGGCACAGATAATGAACACACATAAAGGCAGCTCTACAATCATCAATGTGTTGTAATGCGTGTATTTTTACAAGTAAGTACTTGTATGCACCTTAGTATCAGACTTTTGCAGGTCAGTTCATGTGCTGGCAAGGAAAATGCTGATAGGAGTAGAGAGCAGAGTGACAGAGTGTTGAGCTCATCACTGTGCTGATTCTCCATTCACTGTTCAGTCACAGTCTGGGGGAGGGGGGGGGGTGCTTCCAGTATGACCTGGGCTCAGGAGAAGTGGGTTAATTATGATGTTGACCATGAGATTGAGGACATCTAGGGGCAGAAAAAAATACTACGGGGGGAATCTACGGATTAATAGTAAAAAAAATGTGGTATTTTTTTCAGTTTTAAGTGGCTATTCATTTTTATCTTGACATTTTGTGTTTTTGAAGCCTTCCTTGCTCTTTCCAAAACCAGAAAACAGGGCTTTTGACTTTACCACACACACTCTGTACTCTATGGAAATATATATATCTATATATATATAGATATATATGTATATATCTATATATATATATATATATATATATATATATATATATATATATATATCTATCAACCAGTATAGATCTCCCCCTCTGTAATCCTATAATTAAATTTTTTTTTTTAATTTTGAATAGAGAATGGGCAAAACTGGCAGGTATTGTTTGGCTGCCTGTGGCGATCTCTTAACTGCTTGTGCTGTAGATACCGCAAACAGCATGTAGGCTGTTGTAGTTTGGCCTCCCTGCATAGGTGGCGCTGTCTGGCAGAGAGTGAGCAGGTAGGTGCAGCGGCAGTGAAGACACAGTGGGGGTTGATTTAGTAAAATTAGAGAGTGCAAAATCTGGTGCAGCTGTGCATGGGGTCCCCAGAGAACCCCTTCCTTACACATCAGGGTCCCCAGAGAACCCCTCCTTATATCAGGGTCCCCAGAGAGCCCCCCTTACTTCAGGGTCCCCAGAGAGCCCCCCCCCCCTTTACATCAGGGTCCCCAGAGAGCCCCTTCCTTTCATTATGGTCCCCAGAGAGACCCTCCTTACATTAAGTTCCCCAGAGATCCCCCCTTACATCAGCGTCCTCAAAGAGCCCCTCTTTACATTAGGGTCCCCAGGGCCCCCCTTATTACATTAGGGTCCCCAGAGAGCCCCTTTTTTACATCAGGGTCCCCAGAGAACCCCTCCTTACATCAGGGTCTCCAGAGAGCCAACCTTATATCAGTGTCCCCAGAGAGCCCCCCTTGCATCAGTGTCCTCAGAGAACCTCCACTTTACATCAGGGTCCCAAGAGAGCCTCCACTTTTACATCAAGGTCCCCAGAGAGCCCCTTCCTTGCATCAGTGTCCCCAGAGAGCCCCCCTTACATCAGGGTCCCAAGAGAGCCCCCCCTTACATCAGGGTCCCCAGAGGGCCCCCAGAAAGCCACCCTTACATCAGGGTCCCCAGAGGGCCCCCCTTACATCAGGGTTCCAAGAGAGCCCCCCTTACTTCAGGGTCCCCAGAGGACCCCCCTTACATCAGGGTCCCCAGAGGGCCCCCCTTACATCAGGGTACCAAGAGAGCCCCCCTTACATCAGGGTCCCCAGAGGGCCCCCCTTACATCAGGGTACCCAGAGAGCCCCCTTTACATCAGGGTCCCCAGAGAGCCCCCCTTACATCAGGGTCCCCAGAGGGCCCCCCTTACATTATTGTCCCCAGAGGGTCCCTTCCTTACATCAGGGTCCCCAGAGGACCCCCCTTACATCAGGGTCCCCAGAGGGCCCCCCTTACATCAGGGTACCAAGAGAGCCCCCCTTACATCAGGGTCCCCAGAGGGCCCCCCTTACATCAGGGTACCCAGAGAGCCCCCCTTACATCAGGGTCCCCAGAGAGCCCCCCCTTACATCAGGGTCCCCAGAGGGCCCCCCCTTACATCATTGTCCCCAGAGGGTCCCTTCATTACATCAGGGTCCCCAGAGAGCCCCCCTTACATCAGGGTCCCCAGAGGGCCCCCCCCTTACATCATTGTCCCCAGAGGGTCCCTTCCTTACATCAGGGTCCCCAGAGGGCTCCCCTTACATCATTGTCCCCAGAGGGTCCCTTGTTTACATCAGGGTCCCCAGACACCCCCCCACCCTTCCAGAAGTTCCCCTGTACCTGGCTGCTCTCCTCTATGCACCTCTAACCCCTAGTACATCTCTGTTCCCCCCCTGACCGGAGAGGGTGATCGGCAGGTCTATGGTGTACGCAGGCGGCGGGATCTCCCTGGGGCTAGTAGTTCTTTTCCCGAGTGTATACAGTGGAGAGGGGAGGGGCCTCTGACCCGGGCATATATCAGCAAGAGTGTAAAAGCAGAGCCACTCACTTGAAGAGTGAAACTGATACATGCCCAGGTCAGAGGCCCCTCCCCTCTCCACTGCATACACTCGGGAAAAGAACTACTAGCCCCAGGGAGATCCCCCCCGCCCATGGACACCATAGAGCTGCCGATCGTCACCTCCCACCTCCCTCCACTGCATTCTAAATGGACAGCCAGTGGTGCAGGGGGAGATGCCGGGTGTAGCCCCCACCCCCCCACCCCCACAGCCACAGAATGGCAGGGCCCAGTCACAAGTGCGACTGCTCTCACCGTGATAGTTCTGCCACTGCGTGAGGCTGAAAGTAGAAAAAAAGAAACTAAACCAACCACAAAACATTTCCAAGAAAGAAAGCGAGGAGTGCAAACTACGCAAACCACAAGAGTCCAAAAATAGATACAAAACTGGCTCATGGTCAAGCGTCTACGTGTATGTTGACAGGAAAAATGTAATCTTGTTTTTCTTCATCTGTCTGTCTGACAGCTTACGCTGAGGAGCTTACGCTCTAATGTCCAACCACAGCCATATACTGGTCTTATTATCTACTCCAGCTCGAAACAATTTGCCATAACCAACTATTATGGGCCAACATTCTAATCTGTACATTAGATGAGTTGATGAGTTGAGCCTGACATCATTTCTTCGCACAGGCCTCCTCCAAGGAGCCAGGGCCCTCAGTACATATCTAGAACCTGGCATCAGTTCTTCACATGGGCCTCCACTCAGGGAGAAGCTCCAGGGGCCAGGGCCCTTAGCACATGTCCAGACCTTGACAGCAGTTCTTCACACAGGCCTCCACCCAGGGAATAGCCCCTGAAGCCAGGGCCCTCAGCACATGTCCAGACCCTGACATGAGTTCTTCACACAGGCCTCCCCCAAGGGAGAAACCCCAGGAGCCTGGGCCCTCAGCACAAATCCAGACCCTGACAGCAATTCTTAACACAGACCTCCACCCAGTGAGAAGCCCTAGGAGCCAGGGTCCATGACAGCAATTCTTCATCTAGGGAGGAGCCCCAGGAGAGAGAGAGTTCTGGAAAGGTGCTACCAAACATTTACCATCTCTCCAGACCATACCTCTGAATACCTCATCCTGTACAATACATTTTGACAAATTGTTTGAATAACGTGTGCCAACATTAAAACCTGTTGTCTTTAGTTTTGTTACAAATAATTAATCTTGTATTCATATTCCTGGTTTTTAAATGTATGTTTGAATTCAAACACGTGTGTGTGTGTACACATGCAAAGAAAGGTCAATGATTTTTCTTTTTCTTTTTTTTTTTGTTTGTAAGTTTGTAAGTCTTCACACAGGCCTCCTCCAAGGGAGAAACTCCAGGAGCCTGGGCCCTCAGCACAAATCCAGACACTGACAGCAATTCTTAACACAGACCTCCACCCAGTGAGAAGCCCTAGGAGCCAGGGTCCTCAGTATGTCCAGACCCTATCATCAGTTCTTCACACAGGGCTCCTCCAAAGGAAAAGCCCCAGGAGCCAGGGTCCTCAGTACATGTCCAGACCCTATCATCAGTTCTTCACACAGGGCTCCTCCAAAGGAAAAGCCCCAGGAGCCAGGGCCCTCAGTACATATCCAGACCCTATCATCAGTTCTTCACACAGGGCTCCTCCAAAGGAAAAGCCCCAGGAGCCAGGGCCCTCAGTACATGTCCAGACCCTGACATCAGTTCTTCACACAGGGCTCCTCCAAAGGAAAAGCCCCAGGAGCCAGGGCCCTCAGTACATGTCCAGACCCTGACATCAGTTCTTCACACAGGGCTCCTCCAAAGGAGAAGCTCCAGGAGCCAGGACCCTCAGCACAAGCCCAGACCCTGACATCAGTTCTTCACACAAGCCTCCACCCAGAGAGAAGCCCCCAAGAGCCAGGGCCCTCAGTACAGGTCCAGACCCTGACAGCAGTTCTTCACACAGGCCTCCACCCAGGGAGAAGCCCCCAGAGCCAGGGCCCTCAGCACATGATCAGACCATGACAGCAATTCTTCATCTAGGGAGGAGCCCCAGGAGAGAGAGAATTCTGGAAAGGTGCTACCAAACATTTACCATCTCTCCAGACCATACCTCTGAATGTAGCTCCTCAGGGATTGGTTGGGCCAGATATGTTCAGAACCCATCAAGGTGACCCTTTGCTTACTGGAACCTGGAACTTCCAGCAACAGGGGGTACCAATCAACCTGCACAACACAAACAAATGGTGAAGAACAGATTAGGCTGGTTACATCCTAGCCACAACACACACTACATTTATGGACTTGACTGCATAGAGTGGGGTTCCTACAGATAGAAATGCTGGGTCATCTTCCTGACATTCATCTGAATTGAAGGAGCCTCTTAGATGAGTAGTGAAAGGTCTTCCATATTACAAGTCTATTTTAATATGACTTCTAGTATCTTCCCTTGAGAAGGGGGGTTGGGGGGTTGGTTTGGGGGGTTTCTGGAGTACTCTGGTTTGATCTCTGTAGCCACTTTTCTGTGGTTGGCATCAGACAGACACCTAGGTGAATGTGCCTCCTACAAGTTCACCCCATCAACCAGCTCAATACATTTGAGAAGAACTTTAAATCTGACCTCCATCCTTCCCTCCAGTCTTGCACAGTCGTACCGGCTCCTCTCCTGGACTGAAATGGCTTCCTCTGATTTCACTGCACACTGCGAGCTTCTAATAATGTGCATTAGAAGCTGCAGAACGTCAGATAGAGCCCCGCCCCCATTTCCTGAATTGAGGACACCCAGCATCATATAGTACTTTACTCCCCAACTTGACTGTCCCTGGCCTGCAGCTTTCCTTCATTAGGTTTAATTCTTTCAATCATGGAAGCTCAGCATCACCAGACTGACACCCACCCATCAAAGGCATATTGATCCTTGCATAACTCCTCCCAAGAGCCAGCCCACTGCTTGCGTCAGGACTGAGGGCTGTGATGTTGTACAGGCAGCTATGTACAGCACCCTGCCAGCTCCTCCCACCAGCCATGATCTGCCTGCATGGCATGGAAAAGCACAGAGACCCAATGATGACGTCAGGGCATCTAAAAAATAGTATGTAATGAAAACAGAAATATTTTATTTAAAAAGGTCATCAGCATTTGAATGAGGGGAAAAGAAGAACCAGGGAGGGAAAAATATAAACAGATTAACCACTTAAGGACTGGCCCATGTAGTAGGGTTGCCACTTTTTCTTCAAGCCAAGCCTGAATACTTTAGCGGTACACAGTCATTTTTTTTGTTTTTGTTTTAGTATACACTATAGGATTGTAACAGACCTGGGACTCCTTTGGGCACTCCAAAGAGAATAGTAATGTGGTGCACATAGTGTCCCCTAACCCTCCTGTCAAGCCCTGTTCCAAGCCACATTCCTGTCTGAATAATGTGTCCGGGTTTTCAGGTGGACTGAAACCCGGACACATGATTCAAAACCCGAACTGTCCAGGTGAATCCTGGACAGGTGGCAACCCTACCATGGAGCTTCACTGCTACAAGGTGGCCGCCCTGTGCAGAATCACACATATACAGTCAGGTCCATAAATATTGGGACATCAACACAATTCTAATCTTTTTGGCTCTATACACCACCACAATGGATTTGAAATAAAACATACAAGATGTGCTTTAACTGCAGACTTCCAGCTTTAATTTGAGGGTATTTACATCCAAATCAGGTGAACGGTGTAGGAATTACAACAGTTTGTATATGTGCCTCCCACTTTTTAGGGGCCAAAAGTAATGGGACAATTGGCTGCTCAGCTGTTCTATGGCCAGGTGTGTCTTATTTCCTCATTATCCCATTTACAAGGAGCAGATAAAAGGTCCAGAGATCATTTCAAGTGTGCTATATGCATTTGGAATCTGTTGCTGTCATCTCTCAATATGAGATCTAAAGAGCTGTCACTATCAGTGAAGCAAGCCATCATTAGGCTGAAAAAACAAACCCATCAGAGAGGTAGCAAAAACATTAGGTGTGGCCAAATCAACTGTTTGGAACATCCTTAAAAAGAAAGAACGCACCGGTGAGCTCAGCAACACCAAAAGACCCGGAAGACCACGGAAAACAACTGTGGTGGATGACCGAAGAATTCTTTCCCTGGTGAAGAAAACACCCTTCACAACAGTTGGCCAGATAAAGAACACTCTCCAGGAGGTAGGTGTATGTGTGTCAAAGTCAACCATCAAGAGAAGACTTCACCAGAGTGAATACAGAGGGTTCACCACAAGATGTAAACCATTGGTGAGCCTCAAAAACAGGAAGGCCAGATTAGAGTTTGCCAAACAACATCTAAAAAAGCCTTCACAGTTCTGGAACAACATCCTATGGACAGATGAGACCAAGATCAACTTGTACCAGAGTGATGGGAAGAGAAGAGTATGGAGAAGGAAAGGAACTGCTCATGATCCAAAGCATACCACCTCATCAGTGAAGCATGGTGGTGGTAGTGTCATGGCGTGGACATGTATGGCTGCCAATGGAACTGGTTCTCTTGTATTTATTGATGATGTGACTGCTGACAAAAGCAGCAGGATGAATTCTGAAGTGTTTCGGGCAATATTATCTGCTCATATTCAGCAAAATGCTTCAGAACTCATTGGACGGCTCTTCACAGTGCAGATGGACAATGACCCGAAGCATACTGTGAAAGCAACCAAAGAGTTTTTTAAGGGAAAGAAGTGGAATGTTATGCAATGGCCAAGTCAATCACCTGACCTGAATCCGATTGAGCATGCATTTCACTTGCTGAAGACAAAACTGAAGGGAAAATGCCCCAAGAACAAGTAGGAACTGAAGACAGTTGCAGTAGAGGCCTGGCAGAGCATCACCAGGGATGAAACCCAGCGTCTGGTGATGTCTATGCGTTCCAGACTTCAGGCTGTAATTGACTGCAAAAGATTTGCAACCAAGTATTAAAAAGTGAAAGTTTGATGGATGATTCTTAATCTGTCCCATTACTTTTGGCCCCTAAAAAGTGGGAGGCACATATACAAACTATTGTAATGCCTACACCGTTCACCTGATTTGGATGTAAATACCCTCAAATTACAGCTGAAAGTCTGCATTTAAAGCACATCTTGTTCTTTTCATTTCAATCCATTGTGGTGGTATATAGAGCCAAAAAGATTAGTATTGTGTCGATGTCCCAATATTTATGGACCTGACTGTATATTGACTCGCTGGTACAGAACCCCAGCGATTCTAAACAAGCACAATCCTTCCTCTCCCAACAAATGCTAGAGATGCGCCGGAGAACCGGGCACCTTGTTACACATCTTGTGGTCATGCCCGTTAATCCAACCATTTTGGTCACAAGTCCGAGAACTTACAGAGTCGATATCCACATCCGCTTTAGATCAGGGATCCTCAAACTACGGCCCTCCAGCTGTTGCAGAACTACACATCCCATGAGGTATTGTAAAACTCTGACATTCACAGACATGGCTAGGCATGATGGGAATTGTGTTTCCTGAATTGGAGGGCCGTAGTTTGAAGACCCCTGCTTTAGATCATACCCCAGCCCAATGCCTTTTTCATCACTCTGATATACCAGCACACCATTAATCCTTCCTCTAATCCAGGGGTCCTCAAACTACGACCCGCGGGCCGTGTCCGGCCCTCCAGCGTTTTTTATCCGGCCCGCGGACTGCCCCTTTAATATCACAGCACTCCCCCTGCCCTCTGCTACTTTTATCACACAGGACGGGAAACATGACAGGTCTGGACAAAGGACCTTTTGTGTTAAGAAGCAGGTGATTGGTTACTAGGCATCGGGGCGGTCCCAGGAATCAATCACCTGCCTTTCACTTGCAAAGTCCCGCCCTTTGTCCGGACCTACCTACCATGCTTCGTGTCTTGTGTGATACAGGTAACAGAGGGGAGTGGGAGTGCTGTGATATTATAGAAGGGGCGGCAGTGTAATATTATGGGGGGATCTGTGATGGGGGAGTCTGATATGGAAGGGATCTGTGATATGGGGGATCTGTGATATGGGGGATCTGTGATATGGGGGGATCTGTGATGGAGGAGTCCTGTGATATGGGGGGATCTGTGATGGGGGAGTCCTGTGATATGGGGGGCTCTGTTATCGGGGGGGATCTGTGATATGGGGGGCTCTGTTATATGGGGGAGCTCTGTTATGGGGGAGCTCTGTGATATGGGGGGATCTGTGATGGGGGATCTGTGATGGGGGGCTCTGTTATGGGGGGATCTGTGATATGGGGGGATCTGTGATGGGGGAGTCTGATATGGGGGGGGATCTGTGATATGGGGGGATCTGTGATATGGGGGGATCTGTGATATGGGGGGATCTTTGATGGGGGATCTGTGATGGCAGAGTCTGATATGGGGGATCTGTGATATGGGAGGATCTGTGATGGGGGGATCTGTGATATGTGGGGATCTGTGATGGGGGATCTGTGAAATGGGGGGATCTGTGATGGGGGATCTGTGATATGAGGGGAGTCTGTGATGGGGGATCTGTAAATGAGGGGAGTCTGTGATGGGGGATCTGTGATATGGGGGAGTCTGTGATGGGAGATCTGTGATATGGGGGAGTCTGTGATGGGGGATCTGTGATATGGGGGAGTCTGTGATGGGGGATCTGTGATATGGGGGAGTCTGTGATGGGAGATCTGTGATATGGGGGAGTCTGTGATATGGGGGGAGTCTGTGATGGGGGATCTGTGATATGGGGGAGTTTGATATGGGGGGATCTTTGATATGGGGGAGTCTGTGATATGGGGGAGTCTGTTATATGGGGGGAGTCTGTGATGGGGGATCTGTGATATGGGGGAGTCTGTGATGGGGGATCTGCGATATGGGGGAGTCTGTTATATGGGGGAGTCTGTGATGGGGGATCTGTTATATGGGGGGAGTCTGTGATGGGAGATCTGTTATATGGGGGGAGTCTGTGATGGGGGATCTGTGATATGGGGGAGTCTGTTATATGGGGGAGTCTGTGATGGGAGATCTGTTATATAGGGTGAGTCTGTGATGGGGGATCTGTGATGGGGGATCTGTTATATGGGGGGAGTCTGTGATGGGGGATCTGTGATATGGGGGAGTCTGTTATATGGGGGGAGTCTGTGATGGGGGATCTGTGATATGGGGGAGTCTGTGATGGGGGATCTGTGATATGGGGGAGTCTGTTATATGGGGGGAGTCTGTGATGGGGGATCTGTTATATGGGGGAGTCTGTTATATGGGGGGAGTCTGTGATGGGGGATCTGTGATATGGGGAAGTCTGTTATATGGGGGGAGTCCGTGATGGGGGATCTGTGATATGGGGGAGTCTGTTAAATGGGGGGAGTCTGTGATGGGGGATCTGTGATATGGGGGATCTGTGATATGGGGGAGTCTGTGATGGGAGATTTGTGATATGGGGGAGTCTGTGATGGGAGATCTGTGATATGGGGGAGTCTGTGATGGGGGATCTGTGATATGGGGGAGTCTGTGATGGGGGATCTGTGATATGGGGGAGTCTGTGATGGGGAATCTGTGATATGGGGGAGTCTGTTATATGGGGGGAGTCTGTGATGGGGGATCTGTGATATGGGGGAGTCTGTTATATGGGAGGAGTCTGTGATGGGGGATCTGTGATATGGGGGAGTCTGTGATGGGGGATCTGTTATATGGGGGGAGTCTGTGATGGGGGATCTGTGATATGGGGGAGTCTGTTATATGGGGGAAGTCTGTGATGGGGGATCTGTGATATGGGGGAGTCTGTGATGGGGGATCTGTGATAGGGGGGAGTCTGTGATGGGGGAGTCTGTTATATGGGGGGAGTCTGTGATGGGGGATCTGTGATATGGGGGAGTCTGTGATATGGGGGGATCTGTCATGACGAAAGTCTGTGATGGGGCGTCTGTTATGGGGGTATCTGTGATGGGGGGAAGTATGTGATATGGGGGAGTCTGTTATGTGGGGCTTTGTGATGGGGGGATCTGTCATGGGGGGGCTTTGTTATGGGGTGAGTTTGTGATGGGGAGGGGGGGGGTCTGTGATTGGGAGTGGTTCTGTAATGAGGGGAGTCTGTGAAATACTGATAAGTTCATATTGATTACAATTGTTCTTTATTTTAAATATTGTACTGTTTTTTCCTGCTTTTTTTTTTTTTTTTTGCACTACAAATAAGATGTGTGCATAGGAATTAGTTCATATTTTTTTTAAACTATAGTGCGGCCCCCCAACAGTCTGAGGGACCGTGACCTGGCCCCCTGTCTAAAAAGTTTGAGGACCCCTGCTCTAATCAATGCAGCCACAATGTGCATTCCCCCGACATTGGGGCTCCCCTCATATACCGACCATGAATGGTTCAAACAAATGAACAAATTAGCCGAAATGGAAGAATTCATTTTCATTTTCATTTTCACCCTCACCACTATTCACGCATATGGAATCTCCCATGACTATTTTTACCACAAGACAGAAAGACGCGCTATGGTACTTAGTAATATGTAACTACTGTTGATCTTTTTACCCTGCATAACACTTCATCTTCCTCTGGATTGTTTACTCAGGAGACTCCTTGTGGTATCCAGAGGCTTTCCATGCATTTGTCTTACCCACAACAACCAATGTTCTTTGATTCCTAATCGGCTGTTTGATAATACTGTAATCTTCCTACTGTTATCCAATAAAAAAAAAATTGAAAAAAAATGAAAAGAATCACATACTGTATATATATATAAATATATATATACATGGTTCTGCATTACCGGGTAGGGAGCACACACACACACGTGTGCATTGGCTGTGTTGCGATTAGACATAGCACAGGCCGATCAATGGGTGACGGCCCATGAATGACCGCCAACACGTGCTGATTGACGAGGAGGGAGACCAGACGGAGCTCTGTCAATGTAAACCAATACAGAGCTCTGTCCTGTTAGCGGGGATGCGGTGTTTTATATTAAACTCAGCTAAGCATGCAGTTAACCCTTCGATCGCCCTCAATAATTAACCCCTTCCCAACCAGTGTCATTAGTACAGTGACGGTGCACATTTTTAGCACTGATCACTATATTGGTGTCACTGGTTCCTACAAAGTGTCAAACGTGTCAGTTAGTGTCAGATTGTCTGCCGCAGTATTGCAGTCCCGCTATAAGTCGCTGATCCCCGCCATTACAAAACAAATAAATAAATAAAAATTTCCAGTATATACTGTATTTATTGGCGTGTAACACTCACTTTTTTACCATGAAAATCAGGTGCAAATAGTGCGTGCGTGTTATACGCCAATACTTCAATTTTAGCTACCTTGGAGGGGACAAGGAGGGGGGCGGGATGAGCGTCGTCAGATTATATACAGTGAGAATCTCCTGTTTACTTGGCGGCCTCTGTAATAGGAAGTCCCGTCTCCTGGGCCGCCATTGGACCACTGTTCTGTCTATCATAGGAGATTCTCACTGTATGTAATCTGTCGGCGCTCGTCCCACCCTCCTCCCTGTCCCCTCTGGGCTGCAGATGGGCATCGATCAGGCTGCATTGATGGCATTGGCGAGGCTGCTGCATTGATGGCAATGGTGAGGCTGCTGCATTGATGGCAATGGTGAGGCTGCTGCATTGATGGCAATGGTGAGGCTGCTGCATTGATGGCAATGGTGAGGCTGCTACATTGATGGCAATGGTGAGGCTGCTGCATTAATGGCAATGGTGAGGCTGCTACATTGATGGCAATGGTAAGGCTGCTGCATTGATGGCAATGGTGAGGCTGCTGCATTGATGGCAATGGTGAGGCTGCTGCATTGATGGCAATGGTGAGGCTGCTGCATTGATGGCAATGGTGAGGCTGCTACATTGATGGCAATGGTGAGGCTGCTGCATTAATGGCAATGGTGAGGCTGCTGCATTGATGGCAATGGTGAGGCTGCTGCATTGATGGCAATGGTGAGGCTGCTGCATTGATGGCAATGGTGAGGCTGCTGCATTGATGGCAATGGTGAGGCTGCTGCATTGATGGCAATGGTGAGGCTGCTGCATTAATGGCAATGGTGAGGCTGCTGCATTGAAGGCAATGGTGAGGCTGCTTTGATGTGGACTGATTAGGCTACATTGATGGCAATGGTGAAGCTGCAGATGGACACTAACCCTTATTTTGCTTCAAAGTCCCTTATTTAAAATTTAAGTTTTTTTTTCCTGAAACTTCCCTCTTAAAATGAATGTGCGTGTTATACGCCGATAAATACGGTATATCCCATAGTTTGTAGACACTATAATGTTCATGCAAACCAATCAATATACACTTATTGGGATTTTTTTTTTACCAAAAATATGTAGCAGAATACATATTGGCCTAAATTTATGAAGAAATTTTATTTTTTTTATTTTTTTTTCATTTGATGTTTTATAGCAGAAAGTAAAAAAATATTCTTTTGTTTTCAAAATTGTGTTTTTTTTATTTGTTTTTTTTTATAGCGCAAAAAATTCAAAAACACAGTAGTGATCTAATGCCACCTAAAGAAAGCTCTATTTGTAGCACAAAATGATAAAGGATTAATTTGTGTACAGGGTTGCATGACTGCACAATTGCCAGTAAAGTAATGCAGTGCCAAAAAGCAAAAAATGGCCTGGTCATCAAGGGGGGGGGGGGGGGTAAACCTTCTGGAGGTCAAATGGTTAAACCTCAGCATTAAAGCTAAAAAAAAAAAAAAAAAAAAAAAATCTTCAATGAACTTTATTTTTAAATATATTTAATATATAATAGGAGAACATTGGGGTCATTTCTTAAAGTGTTTTTTTTTTTTTTTATCTTCCCATCTATTAAATCCCCTGCCCTTGTTGTTGTTTTAACTTTGGATAATAAAACATTTTTTTTTCTGCCAGTAAATCCCTTATACAGCCCACTTCCTGTTTCCTGTCTGAGAAAAAGCCTAGGATTATGACATCATGGACAGCTCTCTCTCTCTCTCTCACTCTTGTGAGAGTTTGCCAGGAAGGGAGTGGGGGGTGAGTCATAAAAAGGCCAATGAGAGCTGCAGAGCTGGAGGCGTGTCCTCTGTGTGTCTGTGTAAATCCAGGAAGTGAACAGGCAGCAGCTTCAGCTGCCCACAGTTAAAATGGCTGCAGCCCGACTCAGTGGAGGGAGATTTCTGCAGCATATTTGGCAAGTACAGAATCACAGTATATATATATATAAAATAAAAGTGTATATATATATATAAGGGCGCTCTGAATAAAGGCAGAAAATGTCTATATCTAAAAAATGTCTATATAAAAATATGATAGGATGATCCAATGTGTATATATATGTTCTTCAGCACTCAGGGCTGCACTCGCAGAGAGGAGCAATCTCTAGAGGACAAACAAAAGGCGCCTCTAAGTGCAGAATTACAAACTTTAAATATCCCTAAACAAAGGATTAAAAACGCTTACAGGATCTGCAATGAATGAAGGCATGTCCTATATTCATAAAGCAGGTGGTCCGGCATAAGAGGGGTCCCCAGTGTGTTTAAGAAATCCCAGCGATGTCGGTGTATAGCAGCGGAAGATCCCGGGGTAGCCTGCAGATGGACGTCCTACGGCTCTGGAGACAACAATGGAACAAATCACGCTGTCCGGATCAGTGAGGAGCAGAAGATCCCGGAAGTGACATCAGCAGGGGGGGGGGGTGACAATCAGCGTGGACCACAAGCCAGAATGGGACGCGTTACGGAACTTCAGTTCCTTCATCAGGCCAATGACTACATGTTTGCCCAGGTATGGCTACTTATAATCTGTGAGCGGGGCTATGGGCGAGAGTGGAAAAGAGGAAATAATACAAACGTTCTCACAGGATGTATGAACATATAAACAAAATAGGATAAGGTTAAATGCAAAGATGTGTCCTTTACCAAAGAAAAATGAAAACAAATATAACGAAGGGAAAAAGCGAATAAATAAATAAATACTTAAAAAGTAGATAATAAGACTAGACTGTCAGTGAAACCAGCACATAGATATGGAGTGGAACACTGCAGCGAGGTTACACACTCACTAATGGCAATGTCAGTGTCACTAGGAGGAAAGAAGGGACTTATTTCTAAAAAGCACTAAAATGGGTATTAGAAATTAATTATTAAAAAATAGTGCTAAAAATAGTACATCAAATTGAGAAAAATCAGACGTCAATATAATAAAGACATATAGGTATACACATACATATGCATGAATGCATATGCAAAAAAGGGTACAGATAGATCATATGCAAAGTGGTTGGAGGGAAGCTTCAGAATATTTTTATTACCAATGATGTGAGCAGACTGCAGATTGGCAGCACTGATTGGCACTGATTGCGGCACTGATTGGCACTGATTGCGGCACTGACAGAGGAGATCGTGAGATGAGAGCCGCTCAGTGCACCAAGCTGTCAGCTAATGTCACTACACGCAGGGAGAAGATCAGCTGTCACAAGTCCGCGGTGATGTCGGGGTGTGGGCGGGACCGAGCAGCTATTAAACACCAGCCAATGATTGGGCTGCTTAAGAAAGGGGGTTGGAGTCACATACACGTAGCAGCCCGCCCAGACCCCATCCCATTGGCTGGTGTTTGTTGTCCTTTCGGTCGCGCCCACCCCCCCGACATCACCGCTGAGTTGTGACAGCTGGTCTCTCTCTCTCTCTCTGCAAGCCGTTACTTTAGCTCAGGGATATGCAATTAGCGGACCTCCAGCTGTTGCAGAACTACAAGTCCCATGAGGCATAGCAAGACTCTGACAGCCACAAGCATGACACCCAGAGGCTGAGGCATGATGGGACTTGTAGTTTTGCAACAGCTGGAGGTCCGCTAATTGCAAATCCCTGCTTTAGCTGATAGTTTTACACACTGAGCGGCTCTCGCCTCACAATCTGCTCAGTGTTTCACAGGCTACACAATGCCCTAATGTAACATTTCAGAGCAGATCTCGGGAGACGGCTCCAGGCGATTAGGGTGTGCCCAGGCACGCCCGGCACACCCCGCGCACACGCCTATGATTGAACCCTACAGACTAATGCCCTGTACACACCGTCGGACATTGAACGGACATTCCGACCACAAAATCCGTCTGATTTTTCCCGACGGATTGTGGGCCAAACTTTGTCTTGCATACAGACGGTCGCACAAAGTTGTCGGAAAATCCGATCATTCTGAACGCGGTGACGTAAAACACGTATGTTTGGGACTATAAACGGGGCAGTAGCCAATAGCTTTCATCTCTTTATATATTCTGAGCATGCGTGGCACTTTGTCCGTCGGATTTGTGTACACACGATCGGAATTTCCGACAACGGATTTTGTTGTCGGAAAATTTTATATCCTGCTCTCAAACTTGTGTCGGAAATTCCGATGGAAAATGTGTGATGGAGCCCACACACGATCGGAATTTCCGACAACAAGGTCCTATCACACATTTTCTGTTGGAAAATCTGACCGTCTGTACAGGGCATATGACTGGGATGCCATTAAAGTTCATGTGCGTGTAAAGGCAGATGTCCCAATACTTTTGGCAATATAGTGTGTATATGGTATATATATATGTGTGTGTACATCCCATAATATAATAATACATAAATCTTGTTAGTTGCATATTTGGGGCAGTTTCCAACAATACACACTTTCCACAGAGATGGATAATGACACGGCTAGAGAAAAGTTTTTTTTATAGGGGAAAAATAAAAAAGAGAAAATGAAAATTCTAATCCCAGAATCTTTGGATCCTCAGACACGGCACAGATTTGGCCGTCTCTATTCATTCATTCATTGTAGGTCTAAAACCATCTTCAGAGGCTTTCCACGTCATGCCCTGAGAGACGTTTCATCTCCTGTCACAAGGACCAGCCACATGTTTCATCTCTCGGTTTATTTGATCGTCCTGGCAGTGAAGATGTCACTCCTTCGCCGTGTCGGCTTCGTAGGAACACACAAGGCTGAGTTGAGACAAAGGTGGACAAAAAAACCTTCAATAAAAGGTGTCAGACATTTGCTCAGAGTTGGTTTGAAGGCTGTCAGACTTTGATACGTGAGGGCCATTTGCAGACGAAGATTTCACACGTAGCAATCGTTGGTGGGGGGGACAAATTTAACAAAGGACCCTTGAGCACAAACAATATTTAATTACTGGCCAAGTATAAAAACATAAAAGTGTATATAAACCCTAAGATACCAAAATTGTTGTAATTACGGAGGGCATATGGATATTGGCAACACATCAAGAACTATATAAAAAAAAAACATAGGGTTTCATGTACAAATATTAAAAACACTCATGCCACCATATTTAATACAGGGCTCACAAATCTTTACCATTTAACAAGCCACATGTGATCTCAAAGCGTTTCGAATGATAGAACATCTTCTTCAGAAGAACAAAATCAGTACAATGGAATCTGTTTTTTTTAAAGCCAAGGATGTACATGGTCTACTGGAACAGTTATCATCAGTCAGTATCAATCAGTTGGCCGCAAGATGGTGGATGTACATGCTGGACTACTCTATATGACATATAACTGACTTGGTATCCAGACTATCCTGAACCCTATATGGGGGTGACAGTGAACGGTCTTCAGGTATCTATAAATCGCCATCCCTATTGGATTGACATTTGGTGGGGCGCAGTTCTTATGGCGTCCCTTGTGTGAGGATTTGTTGCCCTTTGGAAATGATGATTCAATTCAGTCTTGTTCCAGTAGACCATATACAGTATATCTTTGGTTTTAAAAGACCGGGTTCCAATGTACTGATTTTGTTCACATGTTCTCCTGAAGAAAAGGTTCTATCAATCGAAACGGGCGCAGTTCTTATGGCGTCCCTTGTGTGAGGATTTGGTGCCCTTTGGAAATGATTCAATTCCATCTTGTTCCAGAAGACCATATACAGTATATCCTTGGGTTTTAAAAGACCGGGTTCCATTGTACTGATTTTGTTCACATGTGCACCTGAAAAAGAGGTTCTATCAATCGAAACGGGTTGAGCTCACATGTGAATTTTTGAATGGTAAAGATTTGTGAACCGTGTATTGGATAAGGTGTCATGAGTGTTTTTAATAATTATACAATAAACCTCATGTTTTTATATAGTTTTCCATGTGGTGACAGTATACACTGCATTACCAAAAGTATTAATGATGTGATCATGCAATAAAAAATCAGTATGGACGCTAACTTGTCGAACCGTGGTGTGCTGGCAAATACCTTCATTGTGAATTTTTTAAACCAGTTTTCAGCTGGTCATTGCTGCAGCACCCAAATCCTTTAGAGCTTTATCCAGGAACGTGTGTGATGGGAATATGGAGTATTACCAAAAGTATTGGGACACATGCCTTTAGACGCACATGAACTTTAATGGCATCCCAGTCTTAGTCCGTAGGGTTCAATATTGAGTTGGCCCACCCCTTACAAATATAACAGCGTCAACTCTTCTGGGAAGGCTGTCCACAAGGTTTAGGAGGGTGTCTATGGGAATGTTTGACCATTCTTCCAGAAGCGCATTTGTGAGGTCAGGCACTGATGTGGACGAGATAGGTAGCAGGTCTCTCCTCTCACTCCACAATTCTTTAAATTAGTCAAAAACTGAAAAGGCATTCTTCATGTGGCCGTCTCCTTCCTCTAACCTCTGTATAGGGATGTTTCCTGGAAATACCTCTACATATTGGGGTCACAGTAGGGTCCATTGTTGGCTAGGTCAGGATGGGTGTGAAAGTTCCCCAGTGAGTGCTGGTTAGGCCAGGCAAGGTTGCCTTGTAGGTGTTCCCTACAGGAACAGTGCTGGGATCCTGAAGGCCCCATGTTCAATGCTTTCAGCTGGATCAAGGGGATCTCCGGGGGAAATGTAGGAACAGGCTAAAGAACAGTAGCACTTTTTCAATGCATGAGAGGTAGATAGATCATCAGAATCATGACACCAATCTTGGATACATTCCATGGTTAAAAAAAAAAAATGCCAGAAATTCAGTGTACTGTTCCTAACAAACTTTATCAGCTACATAGGAATTGACACAGTATACAAAATGCTAACGTGTTTTGGCTAATACAGCATTCCTCATAGTTTGATGAAACGCGTTAGTGTTGTGTATACTGTGTCAATTCATACGTAGCCAATAAAGTTCAACAAGAAGAGCACACCAAGTTGCCAGCATTTTTTACCATGGATTGACAGTATTGGGGATGGAACATCCCAGCCTGGTCACCAGTCTCTAGCATTTAATCGTGGATTCAGCAGTTGAGCTGGGGTGAGATCTGTGCTTCTAATCTTGAATACATTGACTTATATTGTGCTATGGTATCAGGATAGTTGAGCAGATATAAGTCTGATGGGAAAGTTCATGGGGGGGCACCATGCATACTTTTTCCACAGGTCATCATATGTCAATATATGTGAAGAAAGTCCAGTCTTTGACAGTCACAAGGTTCAGAAGAGTAGGCATGACTAACGGTATTTATAGAGCCGAGACAACATTCTCTGCCTCTGGGCCCTCCTGCCTTGGATATGGAGGGCAAGAAAGACTAGAAGAGTGATGAGGACGGAGGACAGACGACTGCAGAGGATGATCCAGGCCGAGGTGGGAATATCCACACCACTGTTGTTGCAGGAGCAGGTAAACTGTTCTTCCAACAATGGCTCCTTGTCCATGGTGAACGCATTCTCCAGATCTGGAATAAAAGAAGACAATTTTGAAATATACATACAAGTCCACCATATACAACTATAATGCTAAGAGATAATGTATCACTGCATTGTATACATCTTTATCTGTGGCCCATAACTCAGTGCCTAATGACATCTCTGACCCAGACCCAACCAGAGGTTATCCTCTAATGGTTTTCACCTGTGCCGAAATTTCTTCAAAATTAGCACCAAAATCTAAAAAAAAAAATGCATGGCTTGGTTACAAAACAAGGTTTTCAGGGTTCTCTTCAGTTACAGTGATACATCGGCCATGGCATTTCCTTTCATGTTAGATGTGAATGGGTGGAGCCTAATTGCTATCTGGGTTGATCTTACCACACTTCTTATACAGCCAGAACCGGTGGTGGCATACTGGAAGATGAATGGGAAAATTAGAGCAAGAGTTACAGGGAAAATCAGTGTTGGGGTTACAAAACGTATTTGTGGTAAGGTTACACTGAGGGTTCATGTTAGTGTTACAGGGAGGATTAAGGTTATGGAGGGTTAGTATAAGATTTTCAAGTGTTACAGTTACAGGGAGGATTAGTGTGAGGGTTACAGTGAGGGTTTGCGTTAGGCGGGTTAGTGTAAGAGTTGGGGTATTACGGGGCGTTAGTGTGAGGGTTACAGAGAGGATTAGTGTTAGCATTAAAGGTAGGGTTAATGTAAGAGTTAGGGTATTACGGGGGGGTTAAAGTCAGGGTTACAGGGAGGATTAGTGTTAGGATCAAAGGTAGGGTTGGTGTAAGAGTTGAGGTATCACAGGGGGGGTAGTGTGAGGGTTAAAGAGGAATAGTGTTAGGATTAAAGATAAGGTTAGTGTAAGTGTTAGGGTATCACAGAGGGTTAATGTCAGGATTACAGGGAGGATTAGTGTTAGGATTGAAGGTAGGGTTAGTACGAGAGTTAGGGTATCACAGAGGGTTAATGTCAGGATTACAGGGAGGATTAGTGTTAGGATTGAAGGTAGGGTTAGTACGAGAGTTAGGGTATCACAGAGGGTTAATGTCAGGATTACATGGAGGATTAGTGTTAGGATTGAAGGTAGGGTTAGTGCGAGAGTTAGGGTATCACAGAGGGTTAATGTCAGGATTACATGGAGGATTAGTGTTAGGATTGAAGGTAGGGTTAGTGCGAGAGTTAGGGTATCACAGAGGGTTAATAATGTCAGGATTACATGGAGGATTAGTGTTAGGATTTAAGGTAGGGTTAGTGCGAGAGTTAGGGTATCACAGAGGGTTAATGTTAGGAATACATGGAGGATTAGTGTTAGGATTAAAGGTAGGGTTAGTGTAATAGTTAAGGTATCACAGGGAGATTAGTGTTAGGATTAAAGGGAGGGTTAGTGTGTAGGTCACTAAGCGTTCATGTTAGTATTAAAGTGAAGATTAGGTTTACAGGGAGGTTAGTGTAAGAGTTTTGAGTGTTAGTGTTAAGGTTATAGAGTGGATTAGTGTTAGGGTTACAGGGAGGGTTAGTGTTACAGGGGGTTAGTGTAGGAGTTACAGGAAGGGTCAGAATTAGGGTAACACGTGTGGGGGGTGGGGGATTAGCGTGAGGGTTGCAGCAAGGATTAATGTTAGGAATAGATTACAGGTAAAGTCAGTGTGGGGGTTACAGAGTGGATTAGTGTTACAGGGAGGGTTAGAGTCAGGGTTACAGGGAAACTTTGTGATTAAGGTTATAGGGAAGATCAGTGTTAGAAATACAGGAAGGATTGTTGTTAAGATCACAGAGAGGGTTCATGCTAGTGTTACAAGGAGGAGTGGGCAGGAAGGGGGTGAAAGTGTCCAATTTTGAAGTGGTTAAAATGAATTGGTCCAAGGATGGAGCCCTGGGGTACCCCATTTACAAATCTAGACCATTCATAAAATATACCGTTAATCACCACACCCCTGGGACATGCTCCTGCAACCAGTTTTCAATCCAGGTATATACTGTACCATGTCATCAATGCCAATAGACCTTCATTTTTAAATTAATCGTTTGTGGGGTACTGTATCAAATGCCTTAGCGAAATCCATAACACTGTGTCTGCAGGCTTTCCTCTATGTATATTATGGATCACCTCTTCATAGAATGTTAAATAGTTGGTCTGGCAAGAACAGTCAGTCCATGTTAGCGACTGCTAATAATACTATTTTCATCAGCAATTTTTGATGAGCTCTTTTATCATGCCTTCCAATAGTTTACATACTATTGATGTTAGGCTGACTGGTCTTTAGTCTTTCATATCTCTGCCCTTACAAATATTGGTACCACATTTGCTTTTTTGACAATCAGCTGTTACTATTCCCATCAGTAAGCTCTCCTTAAAAATTAGGGATAATGAACTGCTATAACCTGGCTAAGTTCTTTGAGAACTCTTGGGTGTAATAGGGCGTACACACGGTCGGACTTTGTTCGGACATTCCGACAACAAAATCCTAGGATTTTTTCCGACGGATGTTGGCTCAAACTTGTCTTGCATACACATGGTCACACAAAGTTGTCAGAAAATCTGATCGTTTCTAAACGTGGTGACGTAAAACACGTACGTCGGGACTATAAATGGGGCAGTGGCCAATAGCTTTAATGTCTTTATTTATTCTGAGCACGCATGGCACTTTGTCCGTCGGATTTGTGTACACACGATCGGAATTTCCGACAACGGATTTTGTTGTCGGAAAATTTTATCTCCTGCTCTCCAACTTTGTGTGTCGGAAAATCCGATGGAAAATGTCCGATGGAGCCCACACACGGTCGGAATTTCCGACAACACGCTCCGATCGGACATTTTCCATCGGAAAATCCGACCGTGTGTACGGGGCATAAGCCATCTGCTCCTGGTGATTTACCCGCGTTAGGGTTTTCTAGTCTTTTTTGAACACTGGTTTCTGTTAGCCACAAAGGTACATTCAATGCAATGTTATTAACACTGTGGGCCTGTTTATTATACCCCTTTTTTTCCTTCAGAAGAACTTATTAATACAGTTGCCTTCTCCTTGTCACTTGTGACTAACCTCCCCTGATCATCCTTTATGGGGACAATATGCTCTTACCTTGCCTTTTTACTACTAATATATTTGAAAAACAAATGGGCTATAGAGATCGTTACTGTTATGGTTACAGACAGGGGTATTGTGAGATATACAGGGGGTGTCAGTATGAGAACTGCAAGGGTTGGGGGGATAATGTAAAAGATACTTAGGGTAAGTTATGACTCTTTCTGCTGGGAGACTTGATTTGCTGAAACTGAAAAGGAATATATGACAAATATACACAATATTGTCAAAAGTATTGTGACGCCTGCCTTTATTATTATACACGATTTTTATAGCGCCAACAGTTTACGCAGCGCTTTACAATGTAGGGGAGGGGGGAACAGCACAATTACAGTACAGTTCAATACAGAAGGGACAGGAGGGCCCGGATCATAGAGCTTACATTCGAAAGGGAGGGGGTAGTGGTACAAAAGGTAATAGATGCGCAGAATGATTTGATGGGGGTGGCTCTGGGACAGTTGTTATATGGGTGTGGGATAGGCTTCCCTGAATAAGTGAGTTTTCAGGAATCTCCTAAAAGGTGGACAGGTTAGGAGCTGATCGGATATACCAGGGCAGGGAGTTCCAGAGGATGGGAGAGGCTCTGGAGAAGTCCTTAAGGCGAGCATGGGAGGAGGTAACAAGTGAGCTAGAGAGCAGGAGGTCCTGGGAGGAGCGGAGGGGACAATTTGGGCGATATCTGCGGATGACGTTGGTGATGTAGCTGGGGCGATGTTGTGGATGGTCTTGTATGTTGTGGTTAGCATTTTTAATTTTATACGGTGGGGTAGGGGAAGCCAGTGAAGGGATTGGCAGAGAGGGGCAGCAGTCACGGATCGATTAGTGAGGTGTATTAGTCTAGCAGCAGAATTCATAATAAACTGAAGGGGGGATAGCCTGCATAAGGGTAGGCCATTAAGGAAAGAGTTGCAGTAGTCAATGTGGGAAATAATCAAGGAGTGAATAAGTTGCTTTGTGGTGTCATTAGTCAGGAAGGGTCGAATTCTGGAGATGTTGCAGAGGTTAAGGTGGCAGGATTTACCCAGCGATTGGATGTGGGGGCTGAAGGAGAGTCAAGGATTACACCCAGCACCCTGGCATGTGTGGAGGGACTAATGGTTGTGCTGTTGATCTTAATGGTAAAGTCATGGGGGGGGACTGGGAAGGAGGAAATATAACAAGGGTTGAGGAGTGGAGAGATAGATCTGGGTGTCATTGGCTTGGAGGTGGTATTGGAAGCCATGGGAGGTTATCAACTGGCCCAGGGAAGAGGTAAAGAGTGAGAATAGGAGAGGCCCAAGGACGGAGCCTTGGGGTACCCCAACAGAGAGAGGAAGAGGAGATGGAGTTGTAAGTGACACTGAAAGTGTGCTGAGATAGGTAAGAGGAAAACCAGGATAAAGCAGAATCACAAAGGCCAAGGGAGTGTAGTTTGCTGAGGAGGAGAGGGTGGTCAACTGTGTTGAAGGCAGCAGAGAGGTCTAAGGGTATGTATGGGGTAATGGCCATTGGTTTTAGCAGTTAGTAGGTCATTGGTGAGTACTAGTAGGGCAGTTTCAGTGGAATGTTGTGGATGGAAGCCGGACTGTAGGGGGTCGAGAAGGTTGTTGTCCGTGAGGTAGCGACTCATTCGGTCATGGACAAGGCGTTCAATGAGCTTGGAGGCAAATGAGAGCAGGGAGATGGGTCTTAAGTTTTTCAAACAGGTGGGGTCTACTGAGGGTTTTTTAAGTATGGGGGTAACCAGTGCATGTTTGAGCGGGGAAGGAAAGGTGTCGGAGGAGAGGGAGAGGTTGAAGATGCAGGTTAGGGAGTTTAGGATAGAGTGGGAAGGTGGTCGCAGTAATTGTGAGGGGACAGGTGGTGAGGTGGGCCATGGAGAGGAGTTTAGCAACTTCATCAATGGTAACTGGGCAGATGGAGGAGAGTATTGAGTGTGGTGTTGGACCTGATGTGTTGGGTAGGGGAGGAAGTTGAATGCTGGATATCTCCTTGCAAATTGTGTCGATTTTTGCTTTTGAAATGGTTGGCAATCTGTTGAGCGGTAAGCAAGTTTTTGGGTGGGGGCAGTGGGGGGTGAAGTAAGGAATTAAGGGTAGAAAAAAGTTGACGAGGTTTGGATGAGAGGGTTTTGATGAGAGTGTTTGTTTAGCAGTGTGGAGGCAGGAGTTGTATTTGAGAAGGGGAGATTTGTAGAGGGTAAAATCTTGCAGGGACTTAGATTTACACCATGCTTGCTCAAGAGCACGGCTGTGTCTCTTGAGACTTCTGGTGTCGCCTGTTTGCCAGGGTTGTGGCAGATGTGGCCTAGATCTGCGTGTAGAAAGAGAAGCAAGTACGTCTAGGGAGGATGACAGCGTGTTGTCGTAGGTGGAAGTGGTTAGGTCTGGGCAGGACAGGGGTGCAATTTTGTCATAAAGGCCATCACTAGCAGAATGAAGAAGGGAAGGGTTGATGTTGCGAAAGTTTCTGTGGGTAGTGGTTTGTGGGTTGGCAGCATGGGATGTAGGAGACAAGGGGAGTGTAAAACGGATAGGGTTGTGATCAGAGAGAGGAAAGAGGGTGTTACAGAGGTTGCAGGGAGTGCAGCGATGGGAGAATACAAGGTCGATAGTATTGCCATTGGAGTGAGTGGTGGTTTGTGTCCATTATGTTAGGTTTAAAGAGGAGGTTAAGTTGAGTAGTTGAGAAGTGGTTGCTGTATTAACATTGATTGGAATGTTAAAGTCACCTAGGATGATGGCAGGTACTTCAGAAGAGAGAAAGTAGGGTAGCCATGCAGAGAATTTATCCAGAAAATGTGACACTGATCCAGGAGGCCGATAAATGGCTGCTACCCTCAGACCTGGAGAGAAAAGACGAATGCAGTGCACTTCGAAAGAGCAGGGGAAAAGAGAGGGAGGTTTTGGAAGAACCTGGAAGGTGCATTGTGGGGAGAGGAGAAGTCTGACACCACCTCCTTTTCATCCACTGGGTCTGGTGGAGTGAGTCCAGAGGAGGCCACTGTGGGACAGGGCAGCTGGAGAGGTAGTGTTAAATTCCTGGAGCCAGGTTTCGGTTTTAGCAAATAAATCGAGGGATTTGGAGAGAGGAAAAGGTCATTGACAGAAGTTAGTTTGTTGAAGACTGAGCGGGCATTCCAGAGGGCACATGAGAGAGGGGGGGCTGACTTGTGGAATCAGGGGAATTGGAATGAGAAGGTGGGAGTTACAACTACTGTTGGAGGAGGTAGACAGACAATTTTGGCGTTGGGAATTGGGTGTGGGAGGGCCGGGGTTTGGTGAGATGTCCACAGACATTAGGAGTAGTAGGAGGGTGAGGGTGGTAAGGTGGGAGTGGGATTTATAGGAGGGCAGTGGAGTGGAAGTGATGATACTGTGTGGGCTTAGAATGAGCAGGAGGTGATAAGTTCAGTAATATTGAGTGGGCAGAAGAGAGGGAGATATGTACAGGTTGGGGGGTTGGAGAGGGGGGGTAAAGACATGAGAGTTTGAGGAGAGAGAACCTTATAGCAAAGATTAGTGTGAGCATGTTGGAGGGTAGGGAGATGGGAAAGTTAGAGAACGAAGGGGAACTTAATGTAAAATAGGTGTGGAACACTAATGTCTGTACTTGCTTTTTTGTAGCAGTGCCTTAGTCAAAGTGCCCCTGTACAATCAGGACCCAAACACTTGTCACAACTGGCCTGGACAAAGTGCAATGCAAGAGGGGGCAAAAGG
This sequence comes from Lithobates clamitans, assembly GCA_037952925.1. Lineage (NCBI taxonomy): Eukaryota > Metazoa > Chordata > Amphibia > Anura > Ranidae > Lithobates > Lithobates clamitans. The sequence continues at coordinate 204,171 of JBBGZY010000588.1, read as the reverse complement.
ATAAGGTTAAATGCTTGATCTTGTCCAAGGCAGCATAATACAAAATAAGTGACACTTTCAAAAATAAACAAACATGCAAGTATAGACAGCATAGTATACTATACTAGTATATATATATATATATACACACACACACACTAGTATAGTATACAAGTATTGGGACGCCTGCCTTTACACACACATGAACTTTAATGACATCCCAGTCTTAGTCCGTAGGGTTCAATATTGAGTTGACCCACCCTTTGCAGCTATAACAGCTTCAACTCCTCTGGGAAGGCCGTCCACAAGGTTTAGGAGTGTGTCTATGGGAATGTTTGACCATTCTTCCAGAAGAGCATTTGTGAGGTCAGGCACTGATGTTGGACGAGAAGGCCAGGCTCGCAGTCTCCGCTCTAATTCATCCCAAAGGTGTTCTATCGGGTTGAGGTCAGGACTCTGTGCAGGCCAGTCAAGTTCCTCCACCCCAAACTCGCTCATCCATGTCTTTATGGACCTTGCTTTGTGCACTGGTGCGCAGTCATTTTGGAACAGGATGGGGCCGACTTTGGAACCTTTGGGATGAATTAGAGCTGAGACCGCGAGCCAGTCCGCCCCTGGACATAGATGACCGAGTTTGGGGTGGAGAAACTTGACTGGCCTGCACCCGATAGAACACCTTTGGGATAAATTAGAGTGGAGACTGCGAGCCAGTTCTTCTCATCCAACATCAGTGCCTGACCTCACAAATGCTCTTCTGGAAGAATGGTCAAACATTCCCATAGACACACTCCTAAACCTTGTGGACAGCCTTCCCAGAAGAGTTGAAGCTGTTATAGGTGCAAAGGGTGGGCCAACTTAATATGGAACCCTACGGACTAAGACTGGGATGTCATTAAAGTTCATGTGCGTGTAAAGGCAGGCGTCCCAATACTTTTGACAAAATAGTGTATTTGAAAAACAAACGGCTTATAGGGAACGTTAATGTTATGGTTACAGGGAGGGGTATTGTGAGAGATACAGGGCGTATCAGTATGAGAACTGCAAGGGTTGGGGGGGGGGAGGGTAATGTGAAAGATACTTAGGGTAAGTTATGACTCTTTCTGCTGGGAGAGTTGATTTCCTGACACTGAAAAGGAATATATGACAAATATATGTAGAGAGAGAGACATCCTGAGACCCCCTTCAGAGAAGAGCTGTAGGTGTGTGAAGGTTTGATGGCGTGTATGTCTCGTCTATAGAGCATTCCGTTGACAGAAGTGATAGAATGGGTTAATCCCTCCGAACACTACTGAGCCAACTCTCAGATGTAAGCTGGAAGTGTGGCTTGGACCCCCCTGACCCCCCCGGGTGTGTGCGCCCCCCCACTGTATTCAACTGACTCCATTCTCAGCAGGAGCTCTGTGCTGTCTACCTATGACTATCTACCACTGACAGCTCCTAGGGGGCCCCAGGGGCCCCGCACTCACGGTGTGTCAGCTCCTCTACTGCACTGTGTAAAAGATCTGCTAATGAAAAATCGTCATAGCCGTGGTTTCATCTCTCCAGCAGTCATCAAAAGACCAAAAAATACTTTTATATTGAAATACCGGTGTAGTGTTCACAAGTACGAGTCATGTGGCAAGTCATTGTACATAATGCTGTTCCATATTTCCATGAAAGTGCTCATCTGCATGTCAAGCAGTGCAAAGGACAAGTATCATATCCAATTGCTCTGAGCAAACTGATAGGTGTAGATAGAGAGGAACAGTAGAGTAACTGTACAGCACTGCGGTATATGTCAGAGCTATATAAATGTATTATAATAATAATAGTGTATGACTGTGGACTGTGTTTTTTTTCTTACTGTAGCCAAGTCCCAGGCCCCCCTTTGGTCTAATGAGAACCTCCAGAGTTAGGGACAGCTGACATCCTTCTGCGTGGAGTGGGTTATGAGGCATTGTGGGTGTAATGCAAGGTAGATCAATGGGCACCAGACACTTCTTGAATGCAAAGAGATTTATTGTCTCTTGAACAGAACTGTGGGAGAGAGGGTTAGGGACAGGACACTCTTAGGTAGTTGCAACGTTAATTGGCTGACTCCGAGACTTCTACAGGCAGACGGCCATGCAGGGAAAGGCATCTAGCAAGACACCACATCGCTGTCTCCTATGGCAACAGTCTTGTAACAGTTTCTAACACAAGTTGTAACAAACTTCTTTACTTCTCCTCTTGTAGATCGTCACTCAACTGAGCTCCTAGTCTCTCACTAGACTTGCTGATCCACTGCCACTGGATCTCCTGGGCTCTTACAACCTTCTCACTCAGCAATGTAGAAAAAAAAATGTAAAAAAAAAATTGTTCATTTTATTGAATAGCCACAGTGAACAAACGTAGATTAAGTCAGTTGACGCATTTCAGCCTATAAGGCCTTAGTCATAACCACTGGTTATGGTGGTTATGACTAAGGCCTTCTTGGCCGAAACGCGCCAACTGACTTAATCTGCGTTTGTTCACTGCGGCTATTCAATAAAATGAAGACATTTTAAGAGCAACAACCAAAGTGCAAATAATTTTTTCTACATTACTATACTCAGCCAGCGACTGTGGATCGAGCAGCTGGGAGCTCTGCTATCTATGTGGTGTATGGGTAGTAGCACGGACTATTCTGTTTATATTTCTCACTCAGTATCTTCCTCAAGCGTCACCCCCGCTTCCCTGCTGGGTCCCTAGCTTGGCATTCACAGATATTGCTCAAGCGTCACCCAACTGGTCTACTCGGTCCCTGGCTTGGCACACAAGACTGCTCTGCAAGCGTCACCTCCACTGGCTGGGTCCCTGGCTTGACACCTGTGGAAGTTTCCCAATTCTTCACCGTCCCCGGTTGGTTAGAATACTGCTCTGGTACTTGCTTCAGCTACTCACGGTGGTCTCTGGTAATAAGGTGGTTGGTTAAGTGGAGAGTGGTGGATGAAGGGCGCGTGATCAAGCTTACATCAAAACATATAAAATTTATTTCGGAGGAAATAAAGAGCAAATAAAAGCAGTTGAATAATACCAATACTACGTATTGGTAACTGAGTGACTGCTGCGGACACACACGGCTGCAGCATTCTCTCGTGAGACCTTCACCCTCCTCCATCCTCCATTTTCTGGACAGCACCCCACCAGGAGTTTACAAGCCAAAAGATCTCCCCTCCACCCAGCCAGTGACAGGTTCACGCCACCCAATAACCATTTATCTACTAACTTAAAGGAGAACCTACACACCATCTACTATCATATAGAACGCTTGAACGTGGACTGGTATGGAACACAGAAAATCGCATCTTCCATTTCAGGCCGCTCTTTCCAACTAGCCATCAAGATGATGTACATACTTTGGCCTACTGGCATATAGAGACTGCACCCTGGTTCTCAAATAGGCTCTGATGAAGAGGTCATCCTCGACACGCGTTAGCCAACTCTAAATACCTGCCTCAACATGGGCTCATGATATTCCTAACCCATTTTTATTTATTTTTTCATGTCTTTTATATTTTGTCACCTGTTTGCATGATACGTAGTATTGGTATTATTCAACTGCTTTTATTTGCTCTTTATTTCCTCCGAAATAAATTTTATATGTTTTGATGTAAGCTTGATCACGCGCCCTTCATCCACCACTCTCCACTTAGCCTTACCTGACCACCCCGGGGTCACTCTCTGGGCAGCGGGACAAGCAATACCATCTCTTCAAGCTGTGCTACAGTTTACAATACTACCCTTTTCAAAACCAAATCAGACCCTCACAAGCGCAGGAGTAATTTTTCCTTATCCACAATAAGGTGGTTGGTCCCTTAGTGGCGACAGCTTCCCCTCTACCTCCAACCATGACAGCTTCCCCGGCCAGCAGAACCGTCCCTTCTGGTTGTACTGCAAGGTGCAGTCCAAACCCTATGCTTCTCTATGCTACTCGGTCCCCGGCTTGGCACACAAGACTGCTCTGCAAGCGTCACCTCCACTGGCTGGGTCCCTGGCTTGACACCTGTGGAAGTTTCCCAATTCTTCACCGTCCCCGGTTGGTTAGAATACTGCTCTGGTACTTGCTTCAGCTACTCACGGTGGTCTCTGGTAATAAGGTGGTTGGTCCCTTAGTGGCGACAGCTTCCCCTCTACCTCCAACCACGACAGCTTCCCCAGGCCAGAAGAACCGTCCCTTCTGGTTGTACTGCAAGGTGCAGTCCAAACCCTATGCTTCTCTCTTGCTTCTGGATAGGTCCTCAGACAGCCTAGTACCCCTGCACATTGGCTGAGATACCCCATATACTCCTAATCTGTCCTTGGAATGCCCTTGTCTTATCTAATGTCGTCAGGTACCCGGCCACCCAGTGACAGAAGAGAGAAGTGCAGCAATTCCAGAATTAGGGCGAAGTCAGTTGACCCCCTAGCAATTGGCCAAGGCAACTATCACTTGGCAAATAAATTTAAGAGCAACCCTGCCTAAACATCAGGGTGCTACATTACATTTTCCTAAATAATATTAATAATAATAATAATAAAAAAAAACATAATAAATATAATAATGTCACGGTATCAGGGGTCCCAAACTGGCGGCCCTCCAGCTGTTGGGAAACTACAAGTCCCATGAGGCATTGCAAGGCTGACAGTTACAAGCATGACTCCCACAGGCAGAGGCATGATGGGACTTGTAGTTTTGCAACATCTGGAGGGCCACCAGTTTGAGACTCCTTTGGTCATACTTCCAAATATGTAAAGGAAGGAAGGAAAGAAAAGTCCAAGCAGCAGCTGGGCCACCATTAGAGTGAACCTGTTGCATGGGGAAAGCACCAGTTTTTATGGTCCTTTAAGCCACATCCAATATTGAGCATAATGTAGCCACACCCACTTTTTCATGCGTTTTCCCTTCCATATTCTCCCTTGTTCTGAATTTCTGATGTTAGTAAGTATGCTACAGGAATATGGGGAAGACAATGATTATGGGTTCTACCTCCTTCGCATAATGTCCTGTTACTGTGAACATGTATCGGGTTCTCTTACTAAGGAGTGCCCAGTGACCTAAAGCAGTATAGAACTAGGCCAGACGTAAGACACAGTTCTTACTGTGAGTCTGGTCGTAGCTGATAGTAGCGTTCTTACCGCGAGTCTGGCCGTAGCTGATGGTAGCGTTCTTACCGTGTGTCTGGTCATAGTTTACCGTGACATTGATGTCAAAATATTTGGTTTGGTTATTGTCCATCATAGAGACCCTGTATATCCCACTGTCCTCCATCTTCAAATGTTGGATAATCAGAGATCCATTCTCTGGAAATACCCTCATCCGCTTCTCATAGCCATCAGTTGGAAACATTGTAATAGTCTTTTTCCCGGTGCCATCATCTCTAATGGTACAAATAAGCAGGTGGTTAAAGCGATTCCGGACCTCCGCTGTCTGGTTGAGGCGATCCCATCGTATCTGAAACCAGCGGACCTGTTTGACTATTGTGTAGGACACAGAGAGCAGGATGGAGCCATTCTCGTACCCCGTCACGTCCTTCTGAGCCACGGAAATCGTAAAGTTTTCGACAGCACCTGACACCGGGCGAGATAAAAAGAAGAGCAGTTTTTGTATGTGAGAGATTACAAAGATTTAAAAGGTCCAGTCCACCTAAAACTGCTATATCAATTGCTCAATGCTGGTGGGTTGAACATGCTGGAGACTGTGAGATATAGCCAGAGATTGACATAGTCCACCAGACTTCACATATAATTGAAAGGAAACCTGCGCCGACAGAAATACTGAAGATGCAATTGCTGACCACTCCTAAAAATGCTTAGCTTTCAGGCTGTCATCCTGATCCAACAGCTTCAATATTTTCTGAGACGTTGACCTGGGGAAAGTAAAGGAAGTGGGAGTGCAGCTCAAATCCTGATCTGGGACAGCAAGGACTTAAAAATAGAAGGCAAGTCAAATCCTAACTTAGCTTAAATCTGCTCCCACCCGAATGCTAAGTCTATTCTATCTACCCTGTAAAAGGAAAGATGCCTATACTTACCTATTCAGAAGTCTATGTGATCTGGTCATGATCTCTCCAGCGCTGGCTTTATTGAAGAGGAGAGATCATCGACAACGGCTACGTAGCCTATAGGCTTTCTTTGGGGCACTATGGGGCATCCATTTTCGGCTGTCCCCCCTCTACAGTGAAGCTGGTGATGGGGTTCGATCATGTGATTGGACCAGAGCGACTTCAGACTTCAGGTAAGTATAGGCATCTTTCCTTTTACAAGGTAGATAGAGTAGGCTTAGAATGGGGGTGGGAGTAGATTTAAGCTTAGTAGAGTTTTGACTTGCCTTCCACTTTAAGTTACTGGATCATCCAGGCACATAGTATTTTCAGAAGCAGGAGGTCAGTGTTTGCAACATACACATTTTCATCAGTTCAGGTTTCTTGAAATATAACTTTTGGGATGACTGATCATTTGTCTATAAACTATAATAGAACATTGCCTGACAGACAGATATGAAGCTAAACTGTTATGGCTGCTCATTCACTGTCACTAGACCCTTTACCAGGAAGAATCAGTCTCTGTCATTGGAGCAGGAGACCAATCTACGTCACCAGACCCTGCACAAGAACATCTATCATTGTCATTAGTTCCTGTACCAAAGATATCCATCACTCTCATCAAACCCCATGCCATGATTTTCACTTCTCTTATTATTCTCTGTACCAGAAGATCTACCACTTTCATCAGACCCTGTACAAGGAGATCCCCCACTGTTATCATATCCTGTACCAGGTGATCCACCACTGTCATCAGACTTTGTACCAGGAGATCCACCACTGCCATCAGATCTTGCACCAGGGGATCTACCACTGTCATCAGACTCTGTACCAGGTCATCCACCACTGTCATCAGACCCGGTACTGGGAGATCCACCATTGTCATTAGATCCTGTACCAGGTGATCCACCACTGTCATTAGATCCTGTACCAGGTGATCCGCTAGTGTCAACAGCCCCGGAACCAGGAGATCTACCACTGTCATCAGATCCTGCACCAGGGGATCTACCACTGTCATCAGGCTCTGTACCAGGGGATCTACCACTGTCATCAGATCCTGTAGCAGGCCATCCACCACTGTCATCAGATCCTGTACCAGGAGATCCACCACTGTCATCAGACTCTGTACCAGGTCATCCACCACTGTCATCAGACCCGGTACCGGGAGATCCACCATTGTCATTAGATCCTGTACCAGGTGATCCACCACTGTCATTAGATCTGTACCAGGTGATCTGCTAGTGTCATCAGACCCTGTACCAGGAGATCTACCACTGTCATCAGATCCTGCACCAGGGGATCTACCACTGTCATCAGGCTCTGTACCAGGGGATCCACCACGTTCATCAGATCCTGTACAAGCAGATCCACCACTATCATCAGATCCTGGACAAGGACATCAACCACTATCATCAGATCCTGTACCCGGAGATCCATCACTGTCATCAGATCCTGTACCAGGAGATCCATCACTGTCATCAGATCCTGTACCAGGAGATTCACCACTGTCACCAGATTCTGTACCATGGCATCTACCACTGTCATCAGATCCTGTACCAGGAGATTCACCACTGTCACCAGATCCTGTACCAGGCCATCCACCGCTGTCATCAGATCCTGTACAAGCAGGTGCAACGCTATCGTCAGATCCTGTACAAGGAGATCCACCACTGTTATCAGATCCTGTACCAGGAGATCTACCGCTGTCATCAGATCCTGTACAAGGAGATCCACCACTGTCATCAGACCCTGTACCAAGCATTCCACCACTGTTATCATTCCCTGTACCAAGAGATCTACCACTGTCATCAAACCACATACTGGGAGATCTGCCTCTGTCATGAGACCCTATACCAGGTGATTCACAGCTGTCATCACAGTTGCCATACAGGGAGACCTATCACTGTCATTGGACATCATACAAGAAAGTCTACCACTGTTATCAGACCCTGTATTCGCGCATCAGTCTTTGACATCAGACCCCGCACCAGGAGATCTACTACTGTTATCATACTTTGAATGGGGAGATCCACAATTGTCTTCATAACTTTTACCGGATCATCAAACTCTGAGCCAGGAGATCTATCATTGTACCAGAAGATCTACCACTCTCATCAGACCAGCAGATCAATCTCTGTTACCACCATCTTTGACATCAGATCCTGTACCTGGACATCCACAACAGGCCTTGTACTTGGAGCTCTACCATTGTCATCATTCTCTGTACCAAGATATCCAATGCTGTCACCTTAAACTAGAAAATCAATTTCTAGCATCAGCACCTATACCAGTAGTGTAACCACAGTCCTAATATCCCGCTCCAGGAGATTAACCTCTGTCATGTTCCTCTATACCTGGTTATCTGCCACTGTTATTGGGCCTATACCAAAAGATCCACTGCTGTAATCGGACCCTATGATCCATTATTGTTGTCAGACCCTGTACCAAGAGATCCACCACTGTCTTCAGACCCTGTACCAGGTGATCCACTACTGTTATCAGACCCTGTACCAAGTGATCCACTACTGTTATCAGACCCTGGACCAAGTGATCCACTACTGTTATCAGACCCTGGACCAAGTGATCCACTACCGTTATCAGACCCTGTACCAGGTGATCCACTACCGTTATCAGACCCTGTACCAAGTGATCCACTACCGTTATCAGACCCTGGACCAGGTGATCCACTACTGTCATCAGACCCTGGACCAGGTGATGCACTACCGTTATCAGACCCTGTACCAGGTGATCCACTACCGTTATCAGACCCTGGACCAGGTGATCCACTACCGTCATCAGACCCTGGACCAGGTGATCCACTACCGTTATCAGACCCTGGACCAGGTGATCCACTACTGTCATCAGACCCTGTACCAGGTGATCCACTACCGTTATCAGACCCTGTACCAGGTGATCCACTACCGTTATCAGACCCTGGACCAGGTGATCCACTACCGTCATCAGACCCTGGACCAGGTGATCCACTACCGTTATCAGACCCTGGACCAGGTGATCCACTACTGTCATCAGACCCTGTACCAGGTGATCCACTACCGTCATCAGACCCTGTACCAGGTGATCCACTACCATTATCAGACCCTGTACCAGGTGATCCACTACCATCATCAGACCCTGTACCAGGTGATCCACTACCGTTATCAGACCCTGGACCAGGTGATCCACTACCGTTATCAGACCCTGTACCAGGTGATCCACTACCATTATCAGACCCTGTACCAGGTGATCCACTACCATCATCAGACCCTGTACCAGGTGATCCACTACCATCATCAGACCCTGTACCAGGTGATCCACTACCGTTGTCAGACCCTGGACCAGGTGATCCACTACCATCATCAGACCCTGTACCAGGTGATCCGCTACTGTCATCAGACCCTGTACCAGGTGATCCACTACTGTCATCAGACCCTGGACCAAGGCATTTACCATTGTCATCAGATCCCATACCAGGAGATCAACAATTGTCATCAGACCCACACAAAAATCTCTACTGTTTATTAGGCAATTCCCTTCTGTTTTCAGACCCTATTCCAGGAGGTCAAAAATGTACATCATATTCTGTACCAGAAGATCTGCCAGTGACATCAAAACCAAAATCAGGACATCGAACTTTCAGTCCCTGTTCCAAGAGATCCAGAGCTGTGATGTCCTTTACCAGGGGATCAATTAATGCCATCAGACCTTGTATGAAGAGGTCCATCACTATAAGGAGCTGATGTGAGGAGTTAGGAAAGCTAAGAGCTGATTGGAGACAAGAGACACACCCCCTTCACATAAGTACATAACTGGAGCTTTCAATCACAGGCTGTGTGCTGGAGCTCCCTCTCCATCACCATTTTACCTCTTGGTGTCAGAAAAAGTTGAAAGAACAACAGCAATCTCCCACTCTCAAAAGCAACGTAATGATGCATGATGGATCACAGTTCCTAGATATTTTCAATACAAGCCCAGGCTTTGCTGCCCCCTGAGGGACGGAGGAGAACCCAGTAGAGACGCTGCAAAACAAAGAAGAGAGGGCGCACCAGCCTTGCACATTACCCAAGTAGCATATTTAATAATGTGATAACGGAAATATATTCACAAATAACTCAAAGGTGAAAGCATATCAGACTGGCTCTGAGGAAGAAGGAATCTCCCTTCAAAACACGTCAGCCAACTGGAAGGTCCCCCGGCTTGCTGGGAATAGTCTCCATGACCAGATTGCTTTTGTATACTTTGGACTCTGATTTGCTTTTACCTTTGAGTTTTTTGCGAGTATATTTCCTTTATTAGATTATTAACTACCTCCCATCCGCATTATTGTAAAATACCTTAGATTGTAAGCTCCTTGAGGGTAGGGACTGATATGAATGGACAATGTATATGTAAAGCGCTGCGTAAATTGATGGCGCTATATAAGTAACTGAAATAAAATAAATAAAAAAATGACGGCGAGCGGGAGCCCCTCGTGTTTTGGGGCGCTGTCAGATGACGTCGCCCCAGTGTCACCACTCTCGCGCGCCTAGGACACGGCGCAACCCCGATCTCGATAAGGAGCCAATGACTCACCTCTTTAGCCATGTGATCGGCTGTGTCCAATCACAGCCGATCACATGTAAATACAAAAGTGCCGTTTATTGGCTCTTCTCGCCTCACACTGACAAAGTGTGAGGAGAGGAGAGCCGATCAGTGGCATCTCCTCGCTGGGGGGAGACTGTACAGGTAATCAGGGCACTGATCATCAGTGCAGCCCCAACAGTGCCCAGAAGTGACACCAATCAGTGATGCCTTTCAGTGCCCATCAGCGCCTGCTCATCAGTGCCACCTATCTGTGCCACCTCTCATCGCCCATCAGTGCCGCCTATCTGTGCCACCTCTCATCACCCATCAGTGCTGCCTATCAGTGACACCTATCGGTGCCCATCAGTGTCCATCAGTGTGGCAAATTAGTGCCGCCTCATCATTGCCCATCAGTGCCACCTATCAGTGCACATCAGTGAAGGAGAAACATTACTTATTTACAAGAAAAACTTTTATTTTTTTTCAAAATTTTCCATTATTTTTAGTTCTTTTAGCAAGAAATAAAACCCCAGTAGTGATTTAATACCACCGAAAGAAAGCTCTATTTTCTGTGAAAAAAATTATAAAAATCTCATATGGATACAGTGTTGTCTGACCACGCCTGTAAAGCACCTCTCCTCTCACTCCTGTGTAAAAGCCCGAGGGCTATCCCACTGGAACGGTGCGTTGGCAGGACGCTAAAAATAGTCCTGCAAGCAGCATCTTTGAGGTGCTTTATACACTGCTCCTAAAGCGCCCATGCTCATTGAAATCACTAGGCGGCGAAGCCGGCGCTTTTAACCCTTTCTCGGGCTTTAGCGGGGGTTAAAAATGCCCCGCTAGTGGCCAAAAAGCGCAGCAAAAAAAAAAATAGCGGCGCTTTACCGCCGACGCCCGCCCCAGTGTGAAAGTACCCTTAGTGCTCTGGTTTGAGACAAGTACACACTATAGAGGGATATGCTTTGTTCATATTTCATGTCTGAGGTTTACAACCTCTTTAACCACTTGCCGCCCACCCACCATCAAATGACTGCCCCCAGAATGACCGATCTCGTGAGGGCACGCATCGCGGCGATCGGTGGTGTGGTGTGTCAGTCAGATACACCGCTACACCGATCTCAGTAATGAGGGTGTAAGTGCCCGGTATTGAAGTAGTTAAGCCAACATCTGGGACAGTCTGATTATAACTGTGAGCATTTAAACCCTCTTGAGGTATGGTCCGATTCTTCATATAGGTCAGTGACAATGATGTCGATAGATCTTGTCTGAGCAGTGACCCTGTATATACAGCTGTCCTCCATATTACAGCATATAGATGATAAGGAATCTGTTCTGTGGAACCACCATCGTCTACCTTTTAGAACCACCGGTTAGGAATAGTTTATTTTTTATTTTTTCCCCCAGGTAATGGTAGCAATAACCAACAGGGCCAGCTGGTTAATCTGGTGCCCAATCACTGAAAAAAGAATTGGTAAGGTTGGGTCTGATGACAGAGCAGAGGACCTGGCTCACAATTGGCATTCCAGTTCACCCCAAAGGTCCTCAGTAGGCAGTGCTGGGACAAGGTAGTCCAGAGCCCAGGGTGAACATGATAAACCATGCCCCCTCCCCCAAGATGTATGAGCATTTTGTGTCAGCAAAAATCCCCCCCAAAAAATTGAGCACTGATCTGCATGCTTGCCCCCTAAGAATACATCCTCCTAATACAAATCCGCCCCCCCCCCCCCATTGAAATCCCCCCTCCTAGCACAAATCTTCAAATCTTTGGCCCCCATCCCCAAAATCCCCCCAACACAAATGCCCCTCCCCAAAAAAAGTCACCCCTCATAGTACAAATCTAATACTCCTCAAATTTCCCCTCCAAATACACACCCCTCCCACTCCAAATCCCCCCTCCTAGCACAGACCCACCTCCTATATTTCCCCTCCTTGCACAAATTCCCCACAAACAAAAAATTCCCCTCCTAGCAAAATTTTCCGACCCCCTCCACCATATCACCTCTTCTAGCACATAGGCCCCAAATCTCCCCTCCTAGCACAAATCCACTCCCCCCCCAACACAAATCCCCCTAAATCAGCACTCCTAGCAGTTCTTACCCCCCTGCCCCCCCCCATTGCCTCTCCCAACACAAATTCCCCCCCCCCCTCCACTAGACAGGAAACCACAGTACCCAGGGAAGCTGCCCCTCCTGCCCACACCTTGTCAGTAGGGATGAGGTCAGGGCTCTGTGCAGGCTGTTTAAGTTCTTCTACACCAAGCTTATCAAACCATGTCTTTATGGAGATGGCTTTGCATGCATTACCATTTGAAACTACAAGGAGAGAGACAGCACACTTCATTTGAAGAGATACATATGAGTGTAGTACCCGCTAAGTTGCTAGATGTGAGAATAGGATTTTTGTGTAGAATAGGTAAATTGTCAGTCTTGGCTGGCGGCCAAGCCTATGTGTTTTTCTCTTGGGTCAGGGTTAAGTGACTCAGGCAGAGCTGGTGACTCACAGGCAGCATCACTGAGACCTTCCACTTCTTTCCAGAACATGCTGGAATCTTCTGGAAAGGAAAGAGGAGAGGAGAGTTGGAGCCACCCGGAGTATTTTAAGGAGCCCTGACCAATCCCCAACCTGGATTGGCAGGGGGCAGGCCTCCATAAATACTCAGGGTCAGCCCAGCTGGGGGAGGAATTGTTCGGGGTGAAAGCTGGCAATGGAGTGCTAGGCTGCCGTGGCCCAGAGGGAGCTCCCCAGTCTGGGGGGGTGGGAGGGGTGAACTTGGGCCTGGGGCTCGGGTGCCGACAGGACCTTTCTCAAGACACACGGGAGGTGTCCTAGACAGGTGGCACGGGAGCAAGGAGATGACAGCAGGAGAGCACTGCTAGGCAAAGTCTCCAGGGAGGAACAACAGGTCACAGTCATGAGGGCTGATGAGTGACACACAGTTGGGAGTGGACTGGGAAGGCACGCCCGAGAGGACTGGGAGATTGCAGTCTGGGATGGGTGCAGAGCCAGTGGAGTGGACTGTGGTGGCAGGGGAGAGATGGAGCTGTGGCCAGGAAGGCTAGCAGGGCCTGAAGAGGTAGTACTGTGAGCAGTAGCCACGTGGACAGCTAGCATTGGGGCTACCTATATTTTTTCTACACTATAGGGGCCCGAGGTCCCTGCCTGCAAAGGGCATTTGCTATGGACCTGACTGAGCGTTTGTGCTGGAAGAAGTTGTATATACAGGAGGTGTATATAGTTCCTCGGTCCCTAACATTTTCTGCATTCAGTTGGGCATCTCATAACTGCATTCAGTTGGGCATCTCATCTCATTGGGCATCTCATAGCTACATGAGCAAAGTAGACAAGTAATACACATGGTTTCATGGTGAAAAGTCTAATTCTTTCCTACTGCACAGCTCAAAAACAACATCTCAAAATCGAGGGCAGTAACCACATCCTTCCTAAACCCCCCCGACCCGAGCCTTTCTCATTATGACTCACTGTCTGATGATGTGACACTACTTTGTTTTGCTACAAAAAAAAAAAAGCAAATCGATTGTGGAAGTAAAGAAGGTGACTAGTAAGGTGACTTTAAAGAGAGCCAGGTGGAAATGGACTCATTCTTTAGTGTAGGCGTCAGCAACTGGTTGCTTGATATCTACTCGCTGGAACTACAGACATGAATTCTGTGTTATTTACCCCTAAATCCTGGAGTCTGCGTTTCATACTACTGACCTCTGAGTTACTTACTACTGGTCCTTGAACTCTGCATTATTTATTACTGAACTCGACACACTGCCTTACAACTGACCTCTGAACCCTGTGTTGTTTACTACTGACCTCTGAACCTGCACCATTTACTACTGACCTCTGAACCTGCACCATTTACTACTGACCTCTGAACCCTGCATTATTTACTTCTGACCTCTGAACCCTGCATTATTTACTTCTGACCCCTGAACCCTGCACTATTTACTACTGACCTCTGAACCTGCACCATTTACTACTGACCTCTGAACCTGCACCATTTACTACTGACCTCTGAACCTGCACCATTTACTACTGACCTCTGAACCCTGCACCATTTACTACTGACCTCTGAACCCTGCACCATTTACTACTGACCTCTGAACCCTGCACTATTTACTTCTGACCTCTGAACCGTACGTTATTTACTACTGACCTCTGAACCCTACGTTATTTACTACTGACCTCTGAACCCTGCATTATTTACTACTGACCTCTGAACCCTGCACTATTTACTTCTGACCTCTGAACCCTGCATTATTTACTACTAACCTCTGAAATCTGCATTATTTACTTCTGACCACTGAACTCTGCATTATTTACTTCTGACCACTGAACCCTGCATTATTTACTTCTGACTACTGAACTCTGCATTATTTACTACTGACCTCTGAACTCTGCATTATTTACTTCTGACTACTGAACCCTGCATTATTTACTTCTGACCTCTGAACTCTGCATTATTTACTTCTGACCTCTGAACTCTGCATTATTTACTACTGACCTCTGAAATCTGCGTTATTTACTTCTGACCTCTGAACTCTGCATTATTTACTACTGACCTCTAAAAATCTGCGTTATTTACTACTGATCGCTGAACCCTGTTTTATTTACTGCTGACCTCTGAAATCTGCATTAATTGCTACTGACCTCTGAACCCTGTGTTATTTACTACTGAACTCCAGTGGTGGCTGGTGGTGTATATATGTATATTTTGGGGGCAGTCCACCCGCCACCTCCCCAGTCGGTCACCAGCCCCGCACTTACCCCATCTAGGTCGTGGACAACGGGCAGCAGGTGGCGGCTTCACCCTGCATCTCCTCCTCCTCCTCTGTGTAATGGCGGCTTCCCCTGAATCTCCTCCTCCTCAGCAGCCAATAGGATCGCTTCCCCTCTCTGCCAATCGGGTGACGGGTCTCAATACCCGCTTCCTGATTGGCCGGGAGGAGAATCAGAAAGACAATAGCGTAGATTAATTCGCTATTGTCAGACAACTGGGTGGGCTCAGGGCGCAGTGCTCTGCGCCCCGAGCCCACCATTTTTTGAAGCCTATTACAGCCTCAGGCTCTAATCATGTGCTTCTAAAAAAAAAAAAAACCCATTGGAATTAATGCGTTTGGCACCTGACATGTAGATTAGGAGCCGGGGGCATTAGGGGGGCGGCGTCCCTGTGTCCCGTATGGACGGGCCGCCACTGATGACCTCAAATGTAACTCAACTTAAAGGGGTTGTAAACCCTCAAGGTTTTTCACCTTAATGCATACTATGCACTAAGGTAAAAAACATCCTGTAATTCAGCGCCCCCCTAGAGCCCCCCCTTTTACTTACCTGAACCCAATCTTTCCCACAACGGGTACGAGCAGAGCAGCTCCAGACGCTGTCTCAGGTCCTGATTGAATAGATTGACAGCAGCACAGCCATTGGCTCCCGCTGTTGTCAATCCAGTGACACAGGAGCCGGGGACGAGGCTGAGTCCTGCTGTCTGTGTCAATAGACGCAGCAGCAGGGCTCAGTAGCTCGCCCGCATGAGTGCCCCCTGGGAGACCGGCTCTCCAACAAGGCACTCAAGAAGAGGAGGAGCCAGGAACGCCGCTGAGGGACCCCAGAAGAGGAGGATCGGGGGCCACTCTTTGCTAAACCAACTGCACAGAGGAGGTAAGTATGATGTTTGTTTTTTGTTTTTGTTTTCTTTAAAACACGAACCTTTAGTTATCCTTTAATATTGCAAAGTCTGGATGTGCAACGTTAGTAGAGACATCTCCCAACAGACTGAAGACTGGAATCATAGCAAAATGCGGTCCAACAAAATTCTGACATAAGGGGGCGATATTTTTTCCAACTCAGTAATTCTGTTTTTGATTTTTTTTTTCTTTCCTGACATGTTGATGTTATATCTTTCACTTGGATGTTATACGTTGCACTGAGTAAATACGCTCTTTAGGTGCTCTTTTGGTGCTGCCTAAATATTGGAAACCACACGGGCACACAAGTGCAAAGACCACCCCCCTGTGTCACAGGAGGTAAAATCTTTAATATTATACTCTCTACCTGTGACGGAACCAAAAAAACGACTTCCCCTTTTATTGTTGTTCGTAATTCTGTTACATCTATGACACCGCCCCCGATCGTGTGTAGGCTTCACCGGACCTTCAGCGGACTTTTCCAGTCACAAATCTGACGGACAAATCTTTACGTCGTAACTCCGCCGGACCCAGAAATCCGCTCGTCTGTATGCTAGTCCGACGGACAAAAACCGACGCTAGGGCAGCTATTGGCTACTGGCTATCAACTTCCTTATTTTAGTCCGGT
Source organism: Lithobates clamitans (assembly GCA_037952925.1). Lineage (NCBI taxonomy): Eukaryota > Metazoa > Chordata > Amphibia > Anura > Ranidae > Lithobates > Lithobates clamitans. The sequence continues at coordinate 187,297 of JBBGZY010000588.1, read as the reverse complement.
GTACGTCATCACGTATGAATCCGTCGGACTTTGGTGTGATCGTGTGTAGGCAAGTCCGGTCGTTAGAAAGTCCGCTAAAAGTCCTTGGAAAGTCTGTCGGACAGGCTGTCGGACTTTTGTAGCTGAAAAGTCCAACCGTGTGTACAAGGCATAACACTTTGTCTTTCTCTTTCCATAAAGACTCCAGCATATCTCTTATCTAAAAATATTTGGACTATTTTATGTGTTTGTTCTTCATAGTCACTTCCCACTGTACAACTTATACATATTCTAATAAATTGCCCTCTTGGGACATTTATGAGGCAGGGTTTATAGTGGCAACTACTATGAGGTATATAGGAGTTACGATCGATGCTTTTAAAGTAGGTCTTAGTACTGATATTATCATTAAAGCGGAGTTCCACCCAAAGGTGAAAGCTCTGCTCATCTGCCTCCTCCCCCCCCCTCTGGTGCCACATTTGGCACCTTTTGGGAAGGGGGGGAGTGGGTACCTGTTTTTGACAGGTACCCCTCACCCACTTCCGGGAGAATGCACTGCAACGACCTTCGCCCCCCTCCTTCGTCACCAGTCCAGTTAGAAAGCGCAGCGTGCTTCACGCATGAGCAGTAGGGAACTGGCTGTGAAGGCTTCACTGGTTGGTTCCCTCACTACAAATGGTGGCCGAAGCACCCAAGAGTTGATCAGAAATTCGGCTGGGGTGTCGACATCACGGGCTCCCTGGACAGGTAAGTGTCCTAATAATAAAAGTCAACAGCTACATTATTTGTAGCTGCTGACTTAATTTTTTGGTGGGGGGGGGGTGGAACTCCTCTTTAACCTTAGTTATTTCCAGATCGAAGAAGTGTATCTTCTGTTTACTACTATCCCAAATAAGTCTAAAGTATTTATCATTAATGTTCATACTCCTCATCCTACTATTGAGATCTTCTTTATTTCCATCCCATAAAAGTATGAGATCATCAATAAATCTTCTGTAAAGTACACTATATTACCATATTACTATACCATACCATTACCATATTACTATATTACCAAAAGTATCAGGACGCCTGCCTTTACACGCACATGAACTTTAATGGCATCCCAGTCTTAGTCTTTAGGGTTAAATATTGAGTTAGCCCACCCTTTGCAGCTATACCAGCTTCAACTCTTCTGGAAAGGCTGTCCACTAAGGATGGGCAAATGGTTCAGCCCGAAAATAAGTTTGGGTTGAACTTTCACTGTTCGGATGTTCTGCGAACAGCCAAACAAACGGGTCGACCCTTTGTTCGCCCCCCCCCCCCCCCTAACCGACCACAATGCATTGTGGCGCTGAACAGTGCATTGGAAGCCCTGATTAGCTGAAGCAGTGAAAGCTTCAGCCAATCAGGGAACAGAGCACTATCAGAGTCATGATTGGACACTGTCATCATGACTTTATCCAATCAGGGCTCATTCCCGCCCCACAGTATAAAAGTATTCTTTCAATGGCAGCCATTTTCAGTGTGATTTTGGCGTGGAGAGAGATAGAACAGGGCTCTGTTCAGTGCTATTGGTTAGTTAGTGTGCTATACTGTGCTATTTTGCTTCAATTGTCAGTGTAGAATATTAGTTTAGTGTCGGTCTAGGCATAGTGTGAGTGTAGTGAGGAGGACCATCATTCAGGTTTCCATAGTGTGCAGCTAGAGTAGGGACAGCTCAGATACTACACTACAGTGAAACTAAGATCGTGTCAGTAATCTTTACATTAGTGTATAGCTAGAGTAGTTACAGTTCAGATAGTGTCAGTGTAGTGACAGTTGAACAGCGTCTATTTGATTGACTGCCAGCTTAACGCCATATAGTTCTGTGTGGGTTACTGCCAGTTTAACGCCATATAGTTCTGTGTGTCACTGTACGTTTGGCACATTATATTGCAGTATATTATAGTGTATCTGTGTAGTGTGAGTACTCAAATTAAAGTGCACCAAACACCTCTTTACATTGATTAAAGTACATCTACGTATAAATTTCAACTTCTTTACATTTGCTTATAAGCACTGTCCCCTCCCTCCCAATAATGTCTGGGAGGACAACAAGGAGAGGCAGACGTTTCCTTGGCACTGTACAGGGGCCAGTAACAAATGTATCCACAGGCAAAGGTGGACGTAGAGGTCAGTCCTCCGGCAGGGCATCATTTCCTCTGTTTAGTGAGTTTGCCCATGCTATCCAGCCACAGCATGCAGAGGAGGTGGTGGACTGGCTTACTAAACCTTCCTCATCCTCCTCCATCCTCTGTCACACAAGCAGAGACAAGTGTGCAGTCCCCTGCAGTTGCCAGAGTGGATAAACCAGCCTCCTTGTCCAGTGTCCACATCTATTCCTGCCATAGCCCCAACATCAGCCATTGAGGAATCAGCTTAGTTATTGGACCACAGCATCAGCCACTTGCTCCTTGATGATTCCCAGCCATTACTGTATTCAGATGTTGGTTCTGAGGTTGAGGATGACAGGAACATGAGCCTAGAGAGAGGGAAGAACACTGGTAGACAAATTGGCATTCATGTTCCCCAAGAGCAGAGGAGGAAACTGAAGGTTAGGCGGCACAACCCCAAGGGGGCCGACATCAAGAAAGAGTAGAGAGCAGCCACCCTATTCCATCACATTCTGCAGCTGTTATCTCCCGGCCCACTCCCCAAAGCTCAGCTGTCTGGGCCTTTTTCAGCACATCTGCAGCAGATCGCACGGTTGCTATCTGCAAACTGTGTCTCAGGCACATCAAACGTGGCAAAAACACCAACCATTTGGGTACCACATGCACAAATCTGTCCCTCCTCCTCCTTATCCACTCCATTCTGCCCCTGCTATACCGAGTCATTACCACTCAGCAGCCTCCACTGATAGGAATGATGGTATAGCACAGGGTGTCCCAGGTTCTAGCAGCACATCTGCCAGCAGCCACACCACCAGCTGTAGACGGCAAATTTCTCTGCCCCACCTGCTGCAGCGGAAAAAAAAATACAGTCCCTGCCGCCCACAATGCAAGCTGGTCAAAGCTGTTGGCTCTCCAACTTCTGCCTTTCAGCCTGGTGGATTCTGCCCCCTTCCATGAATTTGAACAATGTGCTGTACCACAATGGCAGATTCCAAGTACCTACTACTTTTCACGTAAGGCCATTCCATCTCTCTACCATCATTTGGAAGGGAATGTTCTAGCATCGTTGGGCAAAGCAGTCAGCCGTAAAATCCACCTTACTGCTGACACGTGGTCCAGCAAGCATGGACAGAGACGATATATTTTGTTCACAACACACTGGGTAACGCTGCTTGCAACTCGAAAGGCTGCAGGACAGGGCTCGGTGCTGCAGCTTGTTGTGCCCTCACATCTCCATACAGCTGGTGGTGATGATGCCAGACCTGTGAGCTCTACCCCCTCCTCCTCCTCCACCACCTTCATGTCCTCCTCTGCAGAATTGTCCTATGAACATCAGGTACCCCCTAAGCATTCAAAGGGCTATTCCCAGAGTAAGGCTAAAAGGTGCCATGCACTGCTTCAGATGGTGTGCTTAAGGGACAGGATCCACACCGGAGCAGAGATTCTTGCAGCTCTGCAGGGGCAGGCCCCGAGGTGGATCACACCACGCCAGCTGGAGCCAGGAATGGTGGTGTGCGATAATGGCCCAAACCTCCTGTCCGCCCTTAGACAGGGAAAGTTGACACATGTGTCATGCCTGGCACATGTCCTCAATTTGGTGGTGCAGCGTTTCCTAAATATGTACTGTGATAATCCGGGGTGATTAGGTTCAAGTGGTGCATGCAGTTTTCCAGAAACATGCAACTCTTATTTAAAGGTAACGAAAAAGTTCAAACAAACAGTAATCTTCCCTCGCAGGGGGGTTCCACCATCACTGTGTAAACAAACTATAGCCTCCTGGCTTACTCACTGTCAGCTTTGTGCTGTTATGGTCGCTGGCCACATCTGCCTGCTACAGACGTGCACACACAGGCTACCACCTGCAGCCTTAGACTCCAAGACCTCCTGTCTCTTTCTCCTGGAGCCGTCTCCTACTGGGACCCTCCCAACCTCCTAGGCCAGACTTCCTGTCTGCTGGGCGGAGCTGTCTCCAAGTCTGAGCCCTGACCTCTTGTCCTGGGATGTTTATGAACCCAGCCCACAGGTGTGCAATTAGTATTCCTGCCAAAATCAGGCATACACTGCTCATATGCACCTGTGACACGGGGTCGCATCTCCACATATCCCCCCCACAACGTTTCGCACAGGAGGGAGAACAAAATCCTTCTTCCTAAAGGGGCACTCCACCCACCTCTTTTTCCCACCTCATGCTTCCATGTGGACTTCTTCCTAATTCTTGGGAGCTTACATTTCTTCTCACCTCCCCCAGATCTACTCTCCCGAGACTGTAGGGGTCCTACTTTGACATCTGTCTCAACTTTACCCAGCACTTTTTGGGTTTCAGGTTCGCTGATATCTGCGTGGTTACCCCTGGCAACCTCTTTCTCAAAATTACCCAGTTCAAAACGACCAGGAACTCTGGTCCCATCGCTTGCTAGGACAGTGTCTGAGGAGGGACCACACACAGGGAAGCGGTTACTCTCTATATGGGACCTTCCCACAGTTTCACATCGCCCCCCCCCCCCGTTGTCCAACACTCCATCAGCGACTGTTCTTGCACAACACTTTGTTCCACACCAGTTTGGCCTGTAGAAGTCCTATTAGGATGAAACGCGTAAGGCTTTGCTTTCTGGCTCCCCACATTGCTTTTTACTGTGATCACAATTTTATGCTGTTATACGCTGGTTTCATGAAAATAAATACCCGGTTTGCTTTTGACCTGCACCATCTGGAGCATTTTTTTCTCTTCATTCCTTCACCATGAACACGCTTATTCCATCTATCCGGTCATCATTGGCCCAAGGGCCGATTCCCCTGTGGTGATCCCACTTGAGAAGAGCTGACTCCCGATGATATCCGTGCCTGTTAGAGCCTCCTTGCTGACCATCCCAGGACACTACAAGTCGATCCTGTCCATGCCTGTTTGATCTGGTGTCGCTGACATCCAGATCCATTGGTTCCGGTAAGAGTACCCATTTATTATTTTTGTTCTGTGATACCTGCTGTTAACATCATACCCGGTGTTCCTGACTGCTCACACGAAGATGCCTTCAACTTGATGCACACCTTCCTTTATTTGTGGTGCACACAGCACCCTTCTTTTTATTGACTCCTTTACAGACTTATTTGAGATTCATCACTCATTGGGACTTGTTTGTTTATTGATCACATTTTGTATATGTGCATTTACACGTTTTTTCATATTTTATTACATTTTGGTTTACTTGAATGTTTTTACACAGTTTTCATTAGCGCTACATTTTCGACCACATCTTTTTCATGAATTTTAGTCACATTCGTATTTAGCTGCTTCATCACCATTTTTTATTTAATCATATATTTTTTTTGAAATAGCGCACTTTTTTTTTTTTATCTCCAGAGTGCTTGTCATACACAACCTTTGTATGAAGCAATCCAGCACACTGTGAGACAACTTTCCACATCAATACAAAACATTGCATTAAACGATTCAAGCATTTGTGATTTCTGCACAGTACAGCCTGCAGTATCCAGCTCCAATCAGCCGTACCCCGTGGTACCAGTTCTCCAAATACAGGAGAGGACGGCAGGATATACACTGGTTGTACACTCCATGACGCTAACATTTCATTCAGCATGTCTGTCACAAAATACACATTTTCTCTTTTTTTCATTGTGGACACAATTTCTGCTGTGCGTTTACACTCGCTCGGACCTTCAGTCATGAGAAGAAGGATTAGTCTCTGCAACAGCCCGTGCACCTTGGCCTATATTCTTTTAGCCGCAAAAGCTTCTTCCAGCATTGCTATTAGTCTCTTGGCCAAATCATCCCAGAAGGTATTCCTCTGTTGGACTACATCGTCCCAATGAGACCTAGACAGACCAAGAGGCTCAACAGCATCTGAAACACTGCTCTGGTCAAGTTTACACTTCCCAACATTAAACACATCACTTTGTTTCACCCGGCGTTGTGGCAACACATTTTAAACCACACCATGTTGCTGTACCCCACCCCCATCAGCATGAGCAGTAGGGTGCCCACGTGTCCCGGATTGCCCGGGACTATCCCGTAATTGACATCTCTGTCCCCGGTCCCGGGCACCTTCATTCCGGGACAATACAGTGTCCTGGAATGAAACTGGCACTGGGAACATTGAGGAATTCATGGGACAGGGGCGGACTGAGCCGCCATATCACTGGCTCTGGCTGCACTTCCACCTCCACCTGACTGTACTCCTGATCACTGGTTGCTATAGCCGCCTGGCGTGTAGCAACCAGTGACGTCACGGCCGCGACTCCCTCCCTGCCCAGTGTTGAAAGCGGAGGAGGATTTCGCTTCCTCCTCCTCCGCGCTAGTGCTCCTGGGGCCCAAAGCAGCTGCCCTTTGAGCTGATCCCTGCAGCGAACACCCTCTTGTAATGCTATGGAGTGACAGCCCCGCTGGTCTAGTGGCGGCGGGTATGCAGTGCAGGGCAGCGGAGCTAAAGCTGGCGCTGACACTAGCAGCAATTTTAAACAGCGAGCGGCAGCCCCGGTGAGCAGCACGAGGCTGATAGAACTAACAGCCCAGGAGGGAGTGGAAGAAGACCCCACCGCCGGCCACCCTGACCTGAGGAGCAGTGGGTGCAGCATCCCCAGAACTCCCAGAGCTTGGACAATTTCGCCAGCCTCCTCTCCTAGCTGTCACTGTCATCAACAAGAAGGAAGACAGACTAACCAAGGGCCCAGAGAACGAGGATGGATGGGAGGTAGGTGCATCACACACACCTACCCACAGACAGGGGCTGGGAAAGGGGGGCACAGGAGGGACTGCAGGCAGGGGATAGGGGGTCACTTTCACCCACCCCTCCTCACCCACCTGCCTCCCCTCTCACCCACCTAACTCTCTCTCTCTCTCTCTCTCTCTCCATTCCCCCTCTCTCATACCCCTCCCCCCCTCTCTCTCTCTGCCCCTGTCTCTCTCCACATCCCCCTCTCTCCCTCTCTCTCCCATCCCTCCTCCCCCTCTCCCCGTCCCTCCTCTTCCTCTCTCCCCCATCCCCCTCCCTCTCTTTCCCCATCCCCCCCTCTCCCTCTCTCCCATCCCCCCTCTCTCCCATCCCCCCTCTCTCCCATCCCCCTCTCTCTCCCATCCCCCCTCTCTCTCTCCCACCCCCCCTCTCTCCCATCCCACCTCCCTCTCTCTCTCTCCGTCCCACCCTCTCCCATCCCCCTCTCTCTCTCCCCGTCCCACCCTCTCCCTCTATCTCTCCCATCCCCCCCTCCCTCTCTCTCTCTCTCCCATCCCCCCTCCCTCCCCCCTCCCTCTCCCCCCCTCCCTCTCTCTGTCCCACCCTCTCCCTCTATCTCTCCCATCCCCCCCTCCCTCTCTCTCTCTCTCCCATCCCCCCTCCCTCTCTCTCTCTCTCCCATCCCCCCTCCCTCCCCCCTCCCTCTCCCCCCCTCCCTCTCTCTCTCCGTCCCACCCTCTCCCTATCTGTCTCTCCGTCCCACCCTCTCCCTCTCCCATCCCCCCTCCCTCTCTCTCTCCCACCCCCCCTCCCTCGTTCTCTCCCATCCCCCCAGTCCACCCCTCCCCCTCTCTCCCTCTCTCTCCCATCCCCCCTCCCCCTCTCTCCTCCCAAGTGGACACTGACTAGAGTTTGTTATCCCACCCACCCCCACCACTGCCACTGACCTCATTCTCCTAATGAAGGACTACAGGTCCCAGCATGAGCCCCTCATAGCTGAGGATGTGACAAGCACCCACGGTAGGTCAGTGTAGGGATCAGGTAGGTCAGTTTAATGGTCAGTGTAGGGGTCAGGTAGGTCAGTGTAGGGATCAGGTAGGTCAGTGTAGGGATCAGGTAGGTCAGTGTAGGGATCAGGTAGGTCAGTTTAATGGTCAGTGTAGGGGTCAGGTAGGTCAGTTTAATGGTCAGTGTAGGGGTCAGGTAGGTCAGTGTAGGGATCAGGTAGGTCAGTGTAGGGATCAGGTAGGTCAGTTTAATGGTCAGTGTAGGGGTCAGGTAGGTCAGTGTAGGGATCAGGTAGGTCAGTGTAGGGATCAGGTAGGTCAGTTTAATGGTTAGTGTAGGGGTCAGGTAGATCAGTGTAGGGATCAGGTAGGTCAGTGTAGTGGTCAGGTAGGTCAGTGTAGTGGTCAGGTAGGTCAGTGTAGTGGTCAGGTAGGTCAGTTTAGGGATCAGGTAGGTCAGTGTAGTGGTCAGGTAGGTCAGTGTAGTGGTCAGGTAGGTCAGTTTAGGGATCAGGTAGGTCAGAGTAGTGGTCAGGTAGGTCAGTTTAGGGATCAGGTAGGTCAGTGTAGTGGTCAGGTAGGTCAGTGTAGTGGTCAGGTAGGTCAGTTTAGGGATCAGGTAGGTCAGTGTATGTCCAGTTTTTACTCCAGATCCCTCAGGTCATTTGTTCCTTTTTTAGTATAAAGTACGGGGTTTTATATACAACTTTAGTGCCTTCGATATAAAAAGCATTTGATTTATGTATGTTAGCCCAACATTGTAAGAACAATTTCACTCTGTGACTCTAAGTGGCCGCCTGCAATGTTGGGCTAACATACATGAAACAAATGCTTAAAAAGGTAAGGAGCGGGCACCCAGTGACATCACATGGTGGCACAGCCCCCTTGTGATGTCACCGACCGGTGCATGCTGAGGGGTGTCCCTGAATGGCAGTTTGGAAATGTGGTCACCCTAATGAGCAGATGGAGTTTCATTGCAGACCTCAAGCTTTTTCACTTTAACACTTGGCTCCCCACTGAACAGAGCACTGCAGCAAGGCAAGTCCTTTTTAGCACAAACAGGGGACCTCCCATTAGACATGTGCGCCGTCAATAAATTTGTTTCGTTTCATTTAGTTTCATACAAAAATTAATTTGTATTTCGTAATTCGTGTCCGAAATTCAATATAGATTTGTACGAAAGATGAATTTTCGTTAGAGTAAACTTTTCCCAAAATAATGAAAGTTCGATCTAATGAATTTATTATGAGGGGCTCCCACCATCCCTGTGCTGTGCTGACTTCCTGGAGTTTTTAACCTTTAGGTTCGTTAACTTTTCGTAAAAATAACGAATGTTCGTTTAGATGAATTTATCATTATGAGGGGCTCCCACCATCCCTGTGCTGTGCTGACTTCCTCTGATTGGTGAACAAAACACCAGTCACGTTTCTGTTGTAACGGAATTTGGATCCGAAATTTGTTAATGAAATTTCGTATAAAATTGGTAAGCATAGAAATTCCCATAGGGTTTCCACCATCCCTGTGCTGAGTTCCCAGGTCTGTACACCTGATGTGCCCATTATGAGGGGTTCCCCCCATCCCTGTGCTGAGTCCCTGGATTTACACACCTGATGTGCCCATTATGAGGGGTTCCCACCATCCCTGTGCTGAGTTCCCGGGTCTGTACACCTGATGTGCCCATTATGAGGGGTTCATTTTGTTTATTGAAAAATCTTACAAACAACAACTTATATACAATAAAACCATAATAAATAAATAAAACATATTTACAAAATAATTGAATATGATAATACAAAACAAGAACATAATAAATGGTACAAACCAAATTGCGCACAACACAATCCCTACGGGAGAGCCAGACTAAGGAACATCACCGTCACCATGCATGTAGCCTTTTATCAAAAATATATTTCATCTTGAAAATCTAGGGGAGTGAATCAAGAATACAAAGAAAAGCCGCACACCCCGAGATCAACAGGCAGCAGCTACAGAGTCCTGATATTCCTCCACGCCCTTATCCAGGCCTCCTGCTGCCACCTGCCTTTCTCAAGACACCGAATCTTCCCAACCTCACCCAGAATGTCCTGCACCACCACTTCGACAGGGAGGATTTTACTCTGTAAGGATACCTGACACCGTGCAATCCACGTGAAATAACGGACTACTAGACTAACTAAAAAAAGTGTTTCCAAATCATAATCCCGACGAGTCTGGAATGCCCCATACACCCACTCTGCATAACTCATATGGGGGAGGAAGGGTATACTCAGAGCCCTCCCCACCCTCTTGTACACCTCTATATTAAAAGGGCTTTGAAGTAGAAAGTGATCCATGGACTCCACCACTCCTCCACACTCCACTCTTGGGCAGCCCCGATCACTCATGGAAAGAAACTTCAAGTTGCCCTTCACATATAGTTTTCCATGAAAGGCAAGCCAAGCCTGATCCCTAAACTTCATTGGGATTCTCTCCAAATTAATCAATCGCAAACCCACCCCCAAAACCAGGCTTGGGCAATCCCTCAAGGCCAGTGGCTCACAAAAAGCAAAGCTCATGATCCGCTTCTCAAGAAGTTTCCTTGGAAGAGATCTGACTTCTCCTGCAGTTACTTGCCACTGCCGAAGCATTTTCAAACACGGGGAAACTTAAGCCAGGAGCTGTTCATGCTTGACCCTCAGGCTTTTCACTGGCCCACAATTTTCCCAGTCTCGAAGAAAGGGCCTAAACCAGGACTGGAAAATACCAACCCACACAGGTGGTCTCTCTGCCAACATGTTACCAAGATTATACTTCACAAACATCAGAGAGAAAAAGACTACAGGGTTGACCATCCCTAGACCACCCTCCTGCCTAGGAAGGTAAGTCACATTCCTTTTGACAAGGTTTATTCTGTTCCCCCATAACAGCTGGAAGAAACAACTATAGATCCTGGTATAGAGAGAAACTGGCAAAATGCAAACAAAACTAACATACAGAAAAATCTGAATCAGGTAAGTCTTGATCAGATCAACCTTTTCCCTCAAGGCAAGCTGCCAACCTTTCCAGCTTGCCACCTTGGCATCGGCATTCTCCAGCCTGTTCACCCAATTTGCATGACCATAGTCACCTGGGCCGAATTCAATGCCTAGAACTCGAATTTTTTGTTGGGGCTCCGGGAAGTCATCTGGGAGAACAATACTCTCACCTTCCACTCCCATCCAGAAAGCTTCACACTTGTCCCGGTTGACCTTTGAACCTGATGCCTCTGCATACTGCCCTATCACTGAGACCACGTCCCGCGCCTCCCCAGTCCCAGAGATAAAAACAGAAACATCATCAGCATAGGCCACAACCTTCAAAGGAGGCTCACCAGCGATGCCCAAAGGTACCCCACACAAAAGTCCACTCTCTTCTAATGAAGGGGTCGATTGCAAACACATATAGCAGAGGACTCAATGGACACCCCTGATGCACACCCGAGCCGACTGCAAAGGGCTGTCCGACCCAACCATTAACCAGAGGAAAGCTTTCAGCCCCTTTGTACAAAATCTTGAGCCAATCAATGAAACCCCCCTCCAGGCCATATTTGTCAAGGAGGAGCCACAAGTACTCATGATTAACCCGATCAAAGGCCTTAGCCTCATCCAATGTCAGCAAAAATTTACCCCAACCAGCAGCCCTACAACGCTCCAAGGCCTCCCGGACAGCTAACACCGCTGAGAAAGTGTTTCTACCTTGGACCGAACAGTGCTGGTGGCGGGATAACAAACTGCCTGCAACTGGTGATAATCGCCAGAAGAAAATCTTTGCCAGTATCTTTCTATCGACATTAAGAAGGCTAATGGGGCGCCAATTCCCAATCATCGAAGGATCTTTACCCTTTGACAGAAGGATCACTGCAGATTGCCTCATGGAGGGAGGGAGAGAACCCTCATTCAAACAGCCATTAAAAACCTCCGCAAGGTAGGGAGCCAGGATCGTCTTAAAACATTTATAGAACTCGGCTGTCAAACCATCTGGCCCTGGCGTTTTCTTGATGGCTAGTTTATCAATAGCCTGGATTACCTCATCTGCAGTGATTTCATCTGTCAAATTCATCAAAGGAACATTACTTTCCAGTCCTGGTGTAGAGTCCAAAAAACCCAACATCCTTGTCCGATCAAGGTTCCTTCCTCCCAGGAGATCGGCATAGTATGACCTGACAACCTCCAGGATCCCTGACCTAGACTTCGTCAGAGAGCCCGTACTGTCCCTCAGGCCATTGACCGTCTTAACTGCTACGCTCTGTTTACAGTTCTGGTGAGGGTCAGGCGAATAGTATTTCCCGTAATCCCTCTCCTGAACCAAAAAGGCGGGCCGGTCATATTGAGGTCTCCTAAGGAGGAGCTTCACCTCAGAGATCTCCCCAGAATCTCCTCCATTTGAAACAAGGCGGTCAAGTTTCCTCCGCAAATGCTGGTAGGTGATATACTTATCTTGCTGCTTCTTTCTTCCTATGGCCTTGAAAAGCCCAACAGTCCGCTGTTTAACAAGCTCCCACCATTCTGACTTGCTGTTGCAAAAGTCTAGGATCGTTACCTGTGCTTGAAAAAAATCCTCAAAGGTTTGTTTTACTCTCTCATCTTCCAGGAGGGCCGAATTCAATCTCCAGATACCCCTCCACCTAGGTGTCTGGGGCATTCAGAGTCACAGATAGAATAAAGTGATCAGAAAACTCCACTGCCCGACACACAGGTGCCGAAAAAGAGGAGTCTCCCTTAAAAAAAACCTATCTATCCTACTCTATTACCTCGCTGAAAAGTGAACCCCGTGCTGTCTGGGCAGCGCTTAATGTGCGCATCTACCAGACCTGCTTCCCTAACTATCGTATTAAGAAAAAGGGTGTCATAGCCCAGCTTATCTCTGAAACCTCTCCTGTCTTTAGACCTAGTAATGGTGTTGAAATCACCTCCAAAGATAACCTGCTGGGCCGTAAAAAGAAAAGGCTTAATCTTTGTAAAGAGGCATTTCCTGTCCCACTTCGTCTGGGGACCATAGATGTTAATCAGGCGCAAGTCCTGCCCCTTCACAGAGACGTCTAAGACCATGCATCTCCCTATCTCTACCTCAATTACCCGCCGGCACATTACCATACCAGAAAAAAGGACCGCAACCCCGCTGTAAGGCTTGGCCGCAAGAGACCAAAATGAGGGACCACGTCTCCACTCCTTCTTTGCCAGATGTATATTGGCCAGACTACTCAGATGGGTTTCTTGCAAAAACAAAATGTCAGCATCAAACTCGCTGAGCAAAAATAAGGCCATATGTTGAGCACTTACTGATCTTAAGCTGGCAACATTTATGGTTGCCACTTTTAACGGAGTGGGAACTGCCATTAGGGTAGTTGAAGCAGCCGTTTCTTAGCCTGACTACTTTCTCTTCCTGGAGAACCAGCGCGCTTCATTGCACCCTGGCACTCATCCTCCATAGAGGATGCAAAACTGAATGAGTCCCATTCATCATCATCATCATCAGACAGGACATTAAACTTATTTTCTAAAGGCAAAAATTTAGGATTTAAGGCAACTGAACCCCATCACTTTGTTTCACCCGGCATTGTGGCAACACATTATCAACCACACCATGTTGCTGTACCCCACCCTCATCAGCATGAGCAGATGGAGTTTCATTGCAGACCTCAAGCTTTTTCACTTTAACACTTGGCTCCTCACTGAACAGAGCACTGCAGCAAGGCTAGTCCTTTTTAGCACAAACAGGGGACCTCCCATTAGACATGTGCGCCGCCAATAAATTAGTTTTGTTTCGTTTAGTCTCATACAAAAATTAATTCGTATTTCATAATTCGTGTCCGAAATTTTCATTAGATTCATAAACTTTTCGCGAAATAACATGAGGGGCTCCCACCATCCCTGTGCTGTGCATAATTCCTGGGTTTTTAACCATTAGGTTTGTTAACTTTTTGTAAAAATAACGAAAGTTCGTTTAGATGAATTTATCATTATGAGGGGTTCCCACCATCCCTGTGCTGTGCGGACTTCCTCTGATTGGTGAACAAAACACCAGTCACATTTCTGTTGTAACGGAATTTTGATCCGAAATTCGTTAACGAAATTTCGTATTAAATTCATAAGCATAGAAATTCTCATAGGGTTCCCACGTCTGTACACCTGCTGTGCCCATTATGAGGGGTTTCCACCATCCCTGTGCTGAGTTCCTGGGTCTGTACACCCGCTGTGCCCATTATGAGGGGTTAATTTTGTTTATTGAAAATCTTACAAACAACAACTTATATACAATAAAACCATAATAAATAAATAAAAAATATTTACAATACAAGCTTACAGTCCTGTTTACACCTTGCTTTTGCTTGGTGCTTCGGTGGGGCTTCGATGAGGCTTTGGTGGGGCTTCGATGAGGCTTTGGTGGGGCTTCGATGAGGCTTTGGTGGGTCTTCAATGAGGCTTTGGTGGGGCTTCGATGAGCCTTTAGTGGGGCTTCGATGAGCCTTTGGTGGAGCTTCGATGAGTCTTCGATGAGGCTTCAGTGGGGCTTCAAACGAGCTTTGCCATAGACTTCTATGGAGGCTTTGAAGACTCTTATAAGCCCCATTAAAGCGACATTGGGTATAATTTTTTAAGCAAAGCCGAAGCAAAGTAAAGCAAAAGCAAGGTGTAACAGGACTGTAAGCTAACCATTTTATTTAGTGACAGGAGCTTTGACTGGCGTTCAGAAAGCTTTAAAGCCTGTCCGAAGCCATGTTTTGAAGCAAGTGTAAATGAGCCCTTACTGTTGCCTTTCTATCACCTGGAACCAGTCTGCCCATTCTCCTCTGACCTCTGACATCAACAAGGCATTTTCCTCCACACAACTGCTGCTCACTGGATATTTTCTCTTTTTCCCACCATTCCCTGTAAACCCGAAAGATGGTTGTGCGTGAAAATCCCAGAAATACTTAGAGCAGCCCGTCTGGCACTAACTTTGCCATAGACTAGAGCCAGTCTATGGCAAAGCTCTCTTGAAGCCCCACTAAAGCATCATCGAAGCCCCACCAAAGGCTCATCGAAGTTCCACCAAAGCCTCATCGAAGGCCCACCAAAGGCTCATCAAAGATCCACCAAAGGCTCATCGAAGCCCCACCAAAGGCTCATCAAAGCCCCACCAAAGCACCAAGCAAAAGCAAGGTATAAACAGGACTGTAAGCTAACTATTTTATTTAGGGACAGGGGCTTTGACTGGCGTTCAGAGAGCTTTAACAAAGCGTGTCCGAAGCCTTGTTTTGAAGCAAGAGTAAACTAGCGGTTAATTGATAGGTTGGACTTAATGGACTTGTGTCTTTTTTCAACCTCACCTACTATGTAGCTATGTAATGTGTGTTGAAGCCGAAGCAAGTGTAAATGAGCCCTTACTGTTGCCTTTCTATCACCTCTGACATCAACAAGGCATTTTTCTCCACACAACTGCCGCTCATTGGATATTTTCTCTTTTTCCCACCATTCCCTGTAAACCAGAGAGATGGTTGACCGTGAAAATCCCAGAAATACTGACCAGCCCGTCTGGCACCAACTCTTCCATAGACTAGCGCCAGTCTATGGCAAAGCTTGCTTGAAGCCCCACTAAAGCATCATGGGGGCCCCACTAAAGGCTCATCGAAGCCCCACCGAAGCCTCATCGAAGCACCAAGCAAAAGCAAGGTGTAAACAGGACTTAAGCTAATCATTTTATTTAGTGACAGGGGCTTTGACTGGCGTTCTGAGAGCTTTAACAAAGCATGTCCGAGGCTATGTTTTGAAGCAAGTGTAAACTAGCCTTAACTCAAATAACCACTCGTTACAACCAAGGTATGCAGAATACCATCTATGAGCGCACTCATACATATGGAATATTACCTAATAATCCTATAAAAAATGTAAGAATTGGAAAAATGATTGCGTATGGAGCTAAGAAAGACATATTAAATAAAAGGGAAGAGAGAGATATCTCATTGCTTCAACATGAAAGACACCAGTGATGTACAGTATGGTGGACCTGGTTTGAATTCTGTTCTTCTATTTTCATTTGGAGTGGTATTAGATGAACTGATGTCATCTGTCCCAATTTTGGCCTGCCACTTGAACTCCTGTTTATTTTCTTGATCTTGCTTAACCCGTTCACGCCGACCGTACGCAAATTTGCGGCCCCACTGGACTGAGCTTTTTATACAGTTGGGGCCGCATATTTGCGTATCTCCCTTTGTGCTGGGAGCCCTGGGCCCCATTCTAATGATTGGGACCCAAAATGGCTGATTCCAGCTCACCTGATCGCTGTGATAGCCTCTGATTGGCTATCACAGCGACCAGCCCCCCCCCCCCCCCGTGTTTTCTGTCTCTAACAATGTCTCTGACATTGTGATAGACATGTGCACTGCTGAAAAATATGTTAGCTTTCGTTTTTTTTCCGGGTCAGAAGGAAAATCTGAAAATTCTAAAGGATAACCAACTAATTAATAATAACTAACTATTATATTACAGGTATTGGAATTTCCTTTCAAATTTGGCTGTTAGTGAACGTAACGAATACAAATTTATTCGAAGTTATAAATTATCCGAAATAATGAATGCCATATCTAAACAAATAGAATGGAACGAATTAATAATAAATATCTTTTATTATTATTATTGTTATTTATTATTATTATTAATTCATTACGTTCACTAACTGACAAATTTGAAAGGAAATTCCAATACCTATAATAGTTAGTAATAGTTAAGTTATTATTAGTTAGTTATTCTTTCAGATTTTAGAACTTTTGGATTTTAGAATTTCGTATTTCCGAATTTCTGAATTTTCGAATTTACGAATTTTCCGATATTCAAATTTCCGAATATTCAGAAAAAAAAATCGTTAAACTGGTTTTCGTTAATTCGGATATTTCCAAATTAATGAATTTGTCGAAACTCATTAAAAAAAGCAAATTCAACCCCCTGGCCATCCTTTTGTTTGTTTGATGCTATGGTTATGATAGTCTGCAAAATGTTATTATAAGATGTTTTTTTGTGTTTTTTTTTTTGTGTTTTTTTTTTTTGTTTAAAAAAAAAAAAAACGAATTCGGAACGAAACAAATTGCACGTGTCTAGTGGCAACGTGTATCCTAATGTTTTGGGGAATTTTAACGCAATTCAGACATTATTAAAAATATATATTTTTCATTTCATCATTTTTTTTTCTATCTCTGCAAGGACATAGAATGTATCTCTCTAATTAACAAAGATCACCTGTGGGTGTAATTGCCATCATCCCTTGTAAATCATGACAACGTGTATCCTCGTTTTTTGGGATTTTTAGGGTAATTCAGACATTATTAAAAAGATATATTTTTTTACTTCATCACATTCAAAGACAAAATTTTAAAAAAAGGGTATTTTTTAAAGATCACAACATTTTTTTAGCATGTAGCAGGGTATTTTCAAACAATTAGGTATGGTGGAATCCACCTAAGCAAGTAGCTGGGGAACACCACTTTTAATACATCCCAATATAACTAATTGTTTGAAAATAATCTGCTATATGCTAAAAAAAAAAAAAAAGGTGATCTTTAAAAATTGCTTTTTGTTTTTATATTTTGTCTTTGAATGCGATGAAGTAAAAAATATATCTTTTTAATAATTTCTGAATTGCCCAAAAAATCCCAAAAAACGAGGATACACGTTGTCATGATTTACAAGGGATGATGGCAATTACACCCACAGGAGATCTTTGTTAATTAGAGGGATACATTGAATCATTCTATGTCCTTGCAGAGATAGAAAAAAAAAGTGTGTGAAGAAAAAATAAAAATAATAATAAGTAATAAAATAAAATGTAAAAATCAGTGCCCATCAGCTGCCAGTCTGTGTCCCATTAGGAACGCCTGTCAGTGCCCATAAATGTGTCAATCAATGCCCATAAATGTGCCAATCAGTGCCCATCAGTAATGTCTGTCAGTGCCCTTCAGATGCCCATCAGCAATGCCTGTCAGTATCTCCTCATCAGTTCTGCCTATCCAGTGCCATCTTCCAGTTACCATCAGTACCGCCTATCAATGCCCATCACTGCCGCCTATCAGTGCCACCTATTAGTGCCCATCAGTACTGCATATCAGTGTAACCTACAGGTGCCCATCAGTGCTGCATATGGGTGCCACCTATCAGTGCCCATTAATTCTACATATCAGCGCCTCCTCATCAGTGCCCATCAGTGCCGCCTATCAGTGCCACCTATTAGTGCCCATGAGTGCCACCTATCAGTGCCCATCAGTACTGCATATCAGTGTAGCCTACAGGTGCCCATCAGTGCTGCATATGGGTGCCACCTATCAGTGAACATTAATTCTACATATCAGCGCCTCCTCATCAGTGCCCATCAGTGCCACCTCATCAGTGAAGGAGAAAACAAAATGTTATAACAGAAACAAAGAAAAACGTTTTTTTTCCAAACATATGTGTCTTTTTTAGTTTGTTTAGCAAAAAATAAAAACCCCAGGGGTGATCAAATACCACCAAAAGAAAACTCTGTTCGTATGGAAAAAATGATAAAAATTTCATTTGAGTACAGTGATGGATAACCGCGCAATTGTCATTCAAAGTGCGAGAGCACTGAAAGCTGAAAATTGGTCTGGGCAGGGAGGAGGAAAAGTGCCCGGTATTGAAGTGGTTCATTTGCCCCTCTATGTTTAAAAAAAAAAGAGAATAGAAAAGGTCTGACTTACCAACAGCGCTGTTGAGGAAATATAGGAGGTACAGGTAAAATCCGGGATTCATGGCGATGTGAATGAGATACTGAGATAAGTGAGCACAGCTAACTTATAGATGCCCTCGGCAGAGGATGTAGGTTTCTGTAGAAATGAAAGTCTCCTCTTCCCCGTTCTTACCATTTCCTGAGTATAAAAAACACTTTACACAAACGTCACACAGATCTGAAGTCCCTGCTATCCTGCAGCATGCGCTGTGCAATAGCTGGGTACCACAGCATTTCGTGAAAGTCACAAATCACTGGTCGGTGACTAGATAAAACACCAAACCTGAATCCAAACACTATACAATGGGCTGTATGTGCTGCACTCCTGCTACTAAATAACAGATCCCAGCCGAGAATCTATCATTTAGTGGCAGGAGTGTGGCATTTACAGATCATCAGCTGACAGGTCACCATGTATAATGTGGATCATATTGTTGGATGACTTGATTGAGGAATACATCATTGGACCACGTGGTTGATGGTTACATCATTAGACAACTTAGTTTGGATGACTTGATTGATCAATACATTGTTGGATGACTTGGTTGACAGATAAATCTTAGGTCGACTTGATTGATGGATACATCATTAGACGTCTTGATTGATGAATACATCATTAGACGTCTTAATTGATGAATACATCATTAGACGTCTTGACTGATGAATACATCATTGGACACTTGATTGATGGTTATATTAATGGATGTCTTAATCGATGGATATATTGATGGACAACTTCATTGATGGATACATTGTTGGATGACTTGATTGATGGATACATTGGTGGACAACTTGATTGACAGATAAATCTTAGTACGACTTGATTGATGGATACATTGTTGGATGACTTGTTTGATGGATACATTGTTGGACGACTTGTTTGATGGATACATTGTTGGACGACTTGTTTAATGGATACATTGGTGGAAAACATGATTGATGGATACATCTTTGGACGACTTCATTGATGGATACATCACTGGATTACTTGATTGATGGATACATCATTGGACACTTGATTGATGGTCATATTATTGGATGTCTTAATTGATGGATACATTGACGGACAACTTGATTGATGGATATATCGTTGGATAACTGGATTGATTGGGTACATCCTTGAACAACTTCATTGATGGATACATTCTTGGACGACTTGATTGATGGATACATTGGCGGATGACTAGATTAATGGATATATTGTTGGATGACTTGATTGAACGATACATTGGTGGACGACTTGAGTGATGGCTACATCATTGGACACTTGATTGATGATGTCTTGATTGATGGATACATTGGCGGACAACTTGATTGACAGATAAATCTTAGGACGACTTGATTAATGGATACGTTGTTGGACGACTTGTTTGATGGATTCATTGTTGGAAAACATGATTGATGGATACATCTCTGAACGACTTCATAGTTACATAGTTAGTTACATAGTTAGTCAGGTTGAAAAAAGACACAAGTCCATCCAGTGCAACCATAAAAAATAAATAAATAAATAAACTTCATTGATGGATACATCATTGGACTACTTAATTGATGGATACATCACTGGACTACTTGATTGATGGATACATCGCTGGACTACTTGATTGATGGATACATCGCTGGAGGACTTGATTGACACATAAATCTTAGGACGACTTGATTGATGTTTACATTGTTGGACAACTTGATTGATGGCTACATCATTGGACGCTTGATTAATTGTCACATTAATGGATGTCTTTATTGATCGAACCATACCAGGTCACATGCCCTCAACATAGGGGGGGGGGGGTCATGCTCCAAGTGGCTCAAAGAGAGAACCAATGACTGCCTGTTTAGTGCTCCTGTTACTTAACCTCTGAGCCACACCTAAGTTTCTTTCAGCCTGCTTTCCAGCTTTGCCTAGTTCTGCATGAAATACTAGGGCCATGCTCTGGATCTTGTTGCAATTATTACCTGTCACTCCTGGTTCAGCTGGGTATAAAATACTGCCTCACTCTGAGGGCTTTGTCAGTTCATTGTCTCCTGTTTTGCCAAAGGTTCCTGTGTTCCTGCGTTCCTGTGTTCCTGTGTCTCTGTTACAGCATTCCAAGACTGACTCCAGCTTCTGACCCTGGCTCTGCTTATCGTTTATTCTGACTTCTGTAATCCCTGACTACGGCTTTACTTAGACTATCCTTTGGCACATTCCTGTCAAGCCCCCGTGCACAGATTCACAGCCCAGGTAGCTTATCTCTTTGTTACTGTGGGCTGTGTCTATTTGCAAGGGTGAGCATCTCTGCGCCATGGACTCCAATCTAGGTAAGCCCTTTCATAATGAACTGACCATCATGGAGTCTGCAGAGATGTACAAGATGCTCACCTTTCTTGCTCTGCAAGTCTCCAGCCTGGTCCAGACCATTTCTGAGTTGCAGCAAGAAGTCCGCTTGTTTAAAACTACAGTATGCCCAGCCCTGGAACCTGCATGTCCAGAACCGTTTGTTTTGATGCCTGAGAAATTTGATGGTAATCGTGCATCCTTCTTTTGTTTTAAGATGGATTGTGAGCTGTTGTTTGCCCTTAAGCCTAGAACCTATGCCACCGACTATATTAAGATTTGTGCTTCCATCAACCTGCTCTCTGGACAATGCAAAACTTGCGCACATCTGTGCTTACAGGAGGGGAGTCCAGTCTTGGACAGCTGGGAAGCTTTCATGTTTGCTCTGGACTCTTACATTCCTGCTTTAAAGAAAACCAGTGTTCCCAAGTCTGCTCTCTGTACACGTGGCCTACGGCTATCCAGGGACAGGAATACCCAGTACAGATACAACTTCATGCCATCTCAGTATGTGCCAGCCATGAAACCCTTACCCTGCAAAGCCTAGACACTCCTGTGGTTACACGCACACCTTCCCTGGGAGATGTGGAACCCATTGAGATCGGGTCCATCCGGTCCAAGCTGTCTATGGGAGAGAGAGAGCGGAGGAGAGGCTGTGGACTGTTTCTATTGTGGAGTAAGAGGGCACCTTATCTCTCTCTGCCCAACTCCTCCACCTCGGCCAAAGTTTCAGCAAGTGGGTACTACTAGGATCCTTCTGCCACCCCTGAATCAGTGCCTGCTACCCAGTCTGATGTTCCGGTACCTGGTGCCCGGTCTGATGTCCTTGTGCCCATGTTTCCGCTAGAAGTACCTGTGCCTGTTGTGTCCCCGCTTGAAGTTCCTGTGCCTGTGTCCCCGCTTGAAGTTCCTGTGCTTGTGTCCCCGTTACCTTGTGACTGTACGTATGCCTCGAATGGCCCCATAGTCCATAAGCTGGACCTGAAGATTTTTGAAAGAGCCTTGCGAATGACGAAAGTCTCCCCAGCTGGAACGTCTAAAACAAAGAAAGCCCAAAGGAAATAGGCTGTTCCATGCTCTGAGAGCATTCCTAAGGGGATGGAACTGTCACGGTCCCTACCGTGCCATGCAGACGGCCAGGCGTGGTAACACCCCAAGTGACTCAAAGAGGTGTTGAACCTATGACTGCCTGTTTAGTGCTCCTGTTATTTAACTTCTGAGCCACACCTCAGTTCCTTGACTATTGTATACCAGATGTACCCCATTTACCCACTAGTACCACACCAACCCAAACTGCTACGTACCCCTTCCTTTTTCCCCCAAAAAATGAGACCACACCCATCTGGAGTAAATATTGGCCGTAGCAGCCAATTTTCTTTATTAATAATAACCAATCGAATAGAAATTAACATAACATTAACATAACTGTATAAAACACCTGAAATAAACCACCCCCATCAGTTAAATACTCCCGTTGGTCTTTGTAGGACAAAACCCACCAATCTTGCCACTCGATCCACTCTGGCACTGCGGTACCTTAACTAAAATAGGCCTTCAGCTGACATGCTAGCTCTGAGACAACAAACCAAATGACCGTAGTGCACCCAATAACCAATTCCAGCTAAACCCCCATTAGCTGGAATACCACCAACGGGCCTCATACTACCGATGGGTCCCAAACTCTTCCATATCTGGGGTTTAAGCCTTCACCCGCAAAGACCAACACCACGCCACGGCACACACCAGGGGAAAACCTTATCCTTGTGTGCCCTGCCAAACCCTCAATGCTCGCTGGATCCCATCCTGCAAACCCAAAGCACACAGGTCGATCCCCACATCATTCAGGTGTACTCCATGTCTTCTCAAGTAACGCCATGTATCCACTTCCAGTTCCAGGTGTCTGATTGCCAACCCACCATTCCTGACCACAAAACCACTAACTTTCTTGTTCACCTTCTTCCTGGCCTGGTTAATCTTATCCACTGACCTAGCCAACCTCCAAGTGGTTCATGCCACGATGTCCGACCACAAAATAATCATGTGTAGAAAGGCTCCAAAACCCACAGAACCTGCCGCATACGTGTACAGCTACAGATTGAAGTTGCTAACTGGCCCTGACATCCACAGCGCCCTACCGTTGAAAATTAGCCAGGAACGTGTGCCATACCTTCAGGTCCTCTCTATGAGCCTTCACCAAGCGTACACAATGCTTGGGGGACGTAACTCCTACAGTACTTGCAGACAGCTGCCTGCAAAATACCCTCCCCATGGGCAGGATGCGACACGCAAAATTCAGCTTACCTAGTAATGATTGTAAGGTTTGCAGCTGCACTTTTCGAAGTCCCATGATCCCCAGAATCTCTGCTTTCATTGCTGTAAACTTATCTCCGGCAGCCTGCACTCCATGGCATCTGAGTCTAAAACAATGCCCAAGAAACTCAACACCATCTTTGGCCCTTCTGTCTTCTCTGGGGCCAAAGGGATGCCAAGCTTATCAGCAACATGTTCCAGCGTAGCCAACAGGACCGCACAAACGTCCGATATAGGTGGGCCCACGCAGAGGAAGTCGTCCAAATAGTGTATGATGGAGTTCACTCCCGCGACGTCACGCACCACCAACTCAATGAAAGAACTAAACTGTTCAAACAATGCACAGGATATAGAACACCCCATGGGCAGGCAGCTATCCACATAGTATTCATCCTGCAAATAATAAACCCAACAAATGAAAGCTATCCAAATGAACCGGGAGCAAACGACAAGCCGATGTCAGCTTTTGCCATCAGTGCCCCCCGCCCATACCTCCTAACCCAAAACACCGCCGCATCAAAGGACGTATATGATACCGCACATACTTCCGGGTCGATGGCATCATTCACCGAACCCCCTTTTGGAAATGATAAATGGTGGATTAGCCTAAATTTGTTAGGCTCTTTCTTCGGCACGACCCCTAGAGGTGACACTACCAGATCCGGTATTGGCAAAGAAGGAAAAGGACCACACATGCGGCCCAACAAGACTTCCTTCCGCAGTTTCTCCGAAACCACGTCTGCATGTTGTAAGGCTGACTGCAAATTGTGTGATGGGGGGAGTATCGACCAGCCGTGACGGAATTCTAAACACTTCCAAAAACCCCAGGCCCAGCAACCGCGCTGCCTCCCTATCCGGGTACCTGTCGAGGGAAGGTTGCACCCTTCCCACTTTCACCAGCGTTTTCCCCCCTACTAACAGAATCGCCTGTATGGCCTTTACCCTGTTTAAAACGGGACACTGTGTCCACCCCCACAACCTGAACATTCGTGCTTGTATTTGCACGACCCCCCCCCAAATCTGCAGGAATCGCCATTAAATTGCCAACAAACCTCTTTTCTCCTTGTGGCCGATTGTCCGGGGTTGGATGAGCCACCGGCCACCCCTGGAAAAAACTGACTCGTCAGCCTAGCCGACGTCATAAGGCGCATCCATAAACTGATGTCCTTATGATCCCACCTCAAGGACGGGTGTATAGCCCTCCTCTGCCTAAATTTCATCGTACCGAAGCCTTGCCGTTCCCCTGTAGACTCTGTTTGCCTCTCCCACGGCGTCCAAATAGCAAAACAGTGCCGAGCAGTGTTCTGGGTTCTTTTCCCCAATAACGCTCGCCATTATCGCAAAGGCCTGCAGCCAATTTGTGAAAGTCCTAGGGATGTGCCTATACCTTCTTTTTTCCTCGTCCTCCTTTATATTATTATAAAGGAGACTTCCAGATTCCAAAATCAGTTCCCTCCATTTTACTATTACTCCCACTTTCTTTTTGGAGCATATGGAAGAGGCCCTCGCCCCACAACATTAGGGCAGGAGTTCTTTGCAAGACTAAAAATACTTTGCCGGCTTTTTTGCAAAGTTTCCCCCAATGATGAAGGAAATGATACAGGAAGGGAAAATACACCCCAATTTCCCTCCTTCTCCTGGCTACATGCCTGTTTAAAATCTGGTTGGAATGTTAAAGTTTTGCCCCGTCTTGCTAGTTCTACGTCATTTTGTTGACAATACACTACTGAATTACAAACCAGACCCCCACTGACTTTAAAAAGCCATGTGCTTAATTACAAGTGCATAGTTACCACTAGCCACATACAGTGCCTTAAAAAAGTATTCATACCCCTGCACATTTTTTCATGTTACAACCAAAAACATAAATGTATTTTATTGGGATTTTATGTGACAGACCAACACAAAGTGGCACATATGTGTAACATTGAAGGAAAATGATAAATGGTTTTCCAAATTTTTTACAAATAAATATGTGAAAAGTGTGGGGTACATTTGTATGGCGCCCCCCGGAGTCAATACTTTGTAGAACCGCCTTTCTCTGCAATTACAGCTGCAAGTCTTTTTGGGGATGTCTCTACCAGCTTTGCACATCTAGAGAGGGACATTTTTGCCCATTCTTCTTTGCAAAATATCTCAAGCTCTGTCAGATTGGATGGAGAGCGTCTGTGAACAGCAATTTTCAAGTCTTGCCACAGATTCTCAGTTGGATTCAGGTCTGGACTGTGACTGGGCCATTCTAACACATGAATATGCTTTGAACTAAACCATTCCATTGTAGCTCTGGCTGTATGTTTAGGGTCGTTGTCCTGCTGGAAGGTGAACCTCCGCCCCGGTCTTAAGACTTTTGCAGAATGTAATTGGCTCCATCCATCTTCCCATCAACTTTGACCAGCTTTCCTGTCCCTGCTGAAGAATAACATCCTCACAACACAATATTGCCACCACCATGTTTCACAGTGGGGATGGTGTATTCAGGGTGATGTGCAGTGTTAGTTTTTTCGCCACACATAGCATGTTGTTTTTAGGCCAAAAAGTTCAAAAGATCTGACCAGAGCACCTTCTTCCACATGTTTGCTGTGTCCCCCACATGACTTCTCGCAAACTGCAAATGGGTCTTCTTATGTCTTTCTTTTAACAATGTCTTTCTTCTTGTCACTCTTCCATAAAGGGCAGATTTGTGGAGAACACGACTAATAGTTGTCCTGTGGACAGATTCTCCCACCTGAGCTGTGAATCTCTGCAGCTCCTCCAGAGTCACCATGGACCTCTTGGCTCTTCTCTGATGAATGCTCTCCTTTCCCGGCCGGTCAGTTTAGGTGGACGGCCATGTCTTGGTAGGTTTGCAGTTGTGCCATACTCTTTCCACTTTCCGATGATGGATTGAACAGAGCTCCGTGAGATGTTCAAAGCTTGGGATATTTTTTTTATAACCTAACCCTGCTTTATACTTCTCTACAACTTTATCCCTGACCTGTCTGGTGTGTTCCTTGGCCTTCATGATGCTGTTTGTTTACTACGGTTCAATAAACAAACCTCTGAGGGCTTCACAGAACAGCTGTATTTACACAGAGATGAAATTACACACAGGTGGACTCTATTTACTAATTAGGTGACTTCAGAAGGCAATTGAGTCCACTAGATTTTAGTTGGGGGTATCAGAGTAAAGGGGGGTGAATACAAATGCCCCCCACACTTTTTACATATTTATTTATAAAAAATGTGGAAAACCATTTATCATTTTTCTTCCACTTCACAATTATGTGCCACTTTGTGTTGGTCTATCACATAAAATACGTTTACGTTTTTGGTCGTAACATGACAAAATGTGGAAAATTTCAAGGGGTATGAATACTTTTTCAAGGCACTGTATAATTATTCACATTTTAAGGCTTTGAATGCATTTTCTGCACCAAATTCAATGCACTCAGAGAGATTGCCAATTTTCACTTCTAGCTTCTTAGAAGGGAGTCGGAGAAAAAGCAGAAATCTAGAAGGCCGGCGTACATCCCCAAGACTTCCGTTTTTACTGCTCATACCTTTAGAAAAGTGTTATTTCACTTCCCCAATAAATCTGGTCACTGTTCTATCTTAATCTTTCACTTCCGAAGGCTGTAACAGAGGCCGTGTCTTCTCAACTATATTTCTGTCTGGACCTTATTTATTAAAAAAGGAAATGCACAACTGCAGGCAAGAATCGATATGATGAAGGCTGGCAACCTTGTGTTGTAGATTCCCATTTGACCTCTTATAGGAGATGTAATCCCTGAGTGAATGACATTTAGTTTAAGATTTTCTCCCTCAATGACCAGGCCATCTTTTTGCGATACGGCACTGCGTCACTTTAACTGATAATTGCGCGGTCGCGTGGCGCTGTACCGAAACAAAATTGACGTCCTTTTTTTCCCACAAATAGAGCTTTCTTTTGGTGGTATTTGATCACCTCTGCGCTTTTTATTTTTTGCGCTAGAAACCAAAAAAGGCCGACAATTTTGAAAATAAAACTATTTTTAACTTTTTGCTATAATAAATATCCCTCCCAAAAAATTTAAAGAACTAATTTCTTAATCACTTTAGGCCAATATGTATTCTTCTTCTACATATTTTTGGTAAAAAAATAAAATAAAAATCGCATTAATCGTATATTGGTTGGTTTGCGCAAAAGTTATAGCATAAACAATTGCAAAATTTTTTATTTATTTTTTTTTGGTCATAAACTGTTTTCGGCTTCGTTTTATCCCTTTTTTAAATTCAGTACTGCTTAGTGATGAGCTTGGGTACAGTCTGAGCCCATGTTTGCCCCAATCCAGAAATTAGCTTTCCAATGCTTGACCAATGAGCAATGGACAGGAGAATCCCCGCCCACTAGCTGGCGTAGACAAAGGGGCGGGGATGCTGGTGACATTATTAACCTAATATGGGCACATGGCCATATTAGGTCAATGTCATTGACCTTGTAGGTAGGTGCAGTCTCCACTGTAGGTGCCGCTCAACTACAGCGCCAGTGTAGGAGGAGAGGAAGTCGGGAGGAACGAGCTTTCTCTGTGGTTTCCTGGGTCACTGGGGCAGCAATTCTGTTTGATGCTGACAGCTCATATGACTCTGGCACCCATCTTGGGTTAGGCAGAGTCTATTTAAGACCCTGGCTCCTGGGTATGGCACACATTTCGTGTGCGGACAGTGTAGGGACATGTCACCAGTCTGTCAGGGACAGTATTAGCAGTAGGGAAAGGTTCTAGATGAGTAGGGACATGCCACTCTTCCTTGAAACCTCCCGCTTGGGCTCAGACGGCCAGGCCACATTCCGACACTCAAGACAGATGCTGTCAGCTGGGTTACATAGGTACATAGTAGGTGAGGTTGAAAAAAGATACGTGCTTCCAACCTATGTGTGATTATGTGTCAGTATTACATTGTATATCCCTGTATGTTGCGGTCATTCAGGTGCTTATCTAATAGTTTCTTGAAACTATCGATGCTCCCCGCTGAGACCACCGAATGTGGAAGGGAATTCCACATCCTTGCCGCTCTTACAGAAAAGAACCCTCTACGTAGTTTAAGGTTAAACCTCTTTTCTTCTAATTTTAGTGAGTGGCCACGAGTCTTGTTAAACTCTCTACTGCGAAAAAGTTTCATCCCTATTGTGGGGTCACCAGTACGGTATTTGTAAATTGAAATCATATCCCCTCTCAAGCGTCTCTTCTCCAGAGAGAATAAGTTCAGTGCTCCCAACCTTTCCTCATAACTAATATCCTCCAGACCCTTTATTAGCTTTGTTGCCCTTCTTTGTATTCGCTCCATTTCCAGTACATCCTTCCTGAGCACTGGTGCCCAGAACTGGGCAGCATACTCCAGGTGCGGCCGGACCAGAGCCTTGTAGAGCGGGAGAATTATCGTTTTATCTCTGGAGTTGATCCCCTTTTTAATGCCAATATTCTGTTTGCTTTGTTAGCAGCAGCTTGGCATTGCATGTCATTGCTGAGCCTATAATCTACTAGGACCCCCAGGTCCTTTTCCATTCTAGATTTCCCCAGAGCTTCTCCCCCCCAGTGTATAGATTGTATTCATATTTTTGCCACCCAAATGCATTATTTTACATTTTTCTACATTGAACCTCATTTGCCATGTAGTCGCCCACCCCATTAATTTGTTCAGATCTTTTTGCAAGGTTTCCACATCCTGCGGAGAAGTTATTGCCCTGCTTAGCTTAGTATTGTCCGCAAATACAGAGTTTGAACTGTTTCCCCCATCCTCCAGATCATTTATGAACAAATTAAATAGGATTGGTCCCAGCACAGAACCCTGGGGGACCCCACTACCCACCCCTGACCATTCCGAGTACTCCCCATTTATCACCACCCTCTGAACACGCCCTTGTAGCCAGTTTTCAATCCATGTACTCACCCTATGGTCCATGCCAAAGAACCTTATTTTGTACAGTAAACGTTTATGGAGAACTGTGTCAAATGCTTTTGCAAAATCCAGATACACCACGTCTACGGGCCTTCCTTTATCTAGATGGCAACTCACCTCCTCATAGAAGGTTAACAGATTGGTTTGGCAAGAACAATTCTTCATGAATCCATGCTGATTACTGCTAATGATACCGTTCTCATTACTAAAATCTTATATATAGTATATAGTGTCAGGTCACCTTGAGGCTAGGTGACAGATGCACTTTGTAGGAGTCAGAAGTGCACCGCAAGGTAGTAGACCCTAGGACTGACTGCTGCAAATTGAACCCTGGGAGGTTCAGGAAGCAGGTCTACTGGATCACTGACACAGATCCCACTGGGAGCTAGAGCATAGATTCCCCAGGGCGTGGAGTCTAAGAGCCAGCAGGTGTTCACCAGAGCCTCCAGTGGTGAGCATGGACTGTGCTGCAGTCTGGCTCCATGTCACGGCCCCCAGGGTCTCACAGCTCACGCTCACGGTAGACTACAGGAGAAGAAGAAGGAGGCAGCAGGCTGGAACAACAAGGAAAGTAAGGGACAAGCCAAGGTCGGGGCCACAAGCAGACAAGGACAACAGAGTTCACGCCAAGGTTCAGGGTCACAGGCAAACAGGAATAGTTAAGCACAGGCCAAAGTCGGTAACTGGAATCAGACGTAGGAAACACAGCAAGTACACACGGAGGCTAACACACAATGGTTGATCAGCACTGCTGGCTTGCAGTGCACAGGTTAATATAGGGTTTCCTGATAGGGCCTGGGGTGGGGCCATGCTTAGAGGAGAGGTTATAAAACCAGTCAGGTGAGAGGCAGCTGGTCTTTAGAGATGAACACATGGAGACAGGTAAGCTGACAGAAAACTCTATTGCATAACCATGACATATAGTCCCTTATCATCCCCTCCAAGAGTTTACATACTATTGATGTTAGGCTAACTGGTCTGTAATTCCCAGGGATGTATTTTGGGCCCTTTTTAAATATTGGTGCTACATTGGCTTTTCTGCAATCAGCTGGTACCATTCCAGTCAGTAGACTGTCAGTAAAAATTAGGAACAATGGTCTGACAATCACTTGACTGAGTTCCCTAAGTACCCTCGGGTGCAAGCCATCTGGTCCCGGTGATTTATTAATGTTAAGTTTCTCAAGTCTAATTTTAACTCTGTCCTCTGTTAACCATGGAGGTGCTTCCTGTGTTGTGTCATGAGGATAAACACTGCAGTTTTGGTTACTGAAGCCCCCGATTCCCTCGTGAAGACTGAGGAGAAGAATAAATTCAATACCTTCGCCATCTCCCCATCCTTTTTAACCAGATGTCCTTCCTCATTTTTTTGGGGCCAATATGGTCTGTCCTCCCTTTTTTTTACTGTTTACATATTTAAAGAATTTCTTGGGGTTTTTTTTCTCTCCTCGGTTATCATGTTCTATCTTATCCGTCCTTATTGCACCCTTACATTTCTTGTTGCATTCTTTATAAATTCTGAATGCTGATGATGATCCCTCAACCTTGTATTTTTTGAAGGCCTTCTCCTTTGCTTTTTATATGCATTTTTACATTGGAGTTAAGCCATCCTGGACTTTTGTTCGCTCTTTTAAATGTATTACCCAATGGGATGTATTGGCTAATTCCCTTATTTAATATGCTCTTAAAGCAATCCCATATCTCCTCTGTGTTCTTTGTTCCTAAGATTTGATCCCAATTTATGCCTTCTAGCAAGGTTCGTAGTTTAGGGAATTTGGCGCTTTTGAAATTCAGTGTTTTTGTATTACCTTTATGTTTCCTTTTTGTGTGATGTATACTGAAACGAATTGACCTGTGATCGCTGTTACCTTAATTGCCCCGTATTTCCACATCCGTGATCAGGTCTGTATTGTTGGTAATCAGTAGATCCAGTAATGTTTTATTTCTAGTTGGTGCGTCTACCATCTGACCCATAAAATTGTTCTGCAAGACATTAAGGAACTGGCGAGCCTTAAATGAATGCGTGGTTCTCTCCGCACAGTCTATGTCTGGATAATTAAAATCCCCCATTATGATAACACTTCCCATCCTTGCTGCTAATCCAAATTGTGATAGGAGATCTGTCTCCCCTTCCTCCCTCAGGTTAGGGGGCCTATAGCATACTCCCAGTATTATTTTCCCATTAGCTTCATCCCTTTGGAGCTCTACCCATAAGGATTCCACCTCCTCCCTAGCTCACTTAGTGATGTCATCTCTCACATTCACTTGTACATTATTCTTGATATATAGGCATACCCCTCCCCCTTTTTTACCCTCTCTATCCTTAAATTATATACCCTTGAATGGTTGCCAGCCAATCATGAGAGGTGTTGAACCAGGTCATCTGAAATTCTCACAAAATCCAAATCCTCCTCGTACAACAATCTCTAGTTCACCCATCTTGTCCGCCAGGCTCCTGGCATTGGTGAACATGCCACATAGTTTAGACCAGTCGCATATTATCCTCATATTGGGTGTTCCGAGATTGCAACTAGGACTTGCTATTATACTTACCTTGGGTTTTTGTGCTTTGGTCAACCTACCACTAATACCCCCAATACTGCCCTGTGGAATATGTTCCGCGCTGACTATCTCTACCTCTGGACCCCCCCCATCACCTAGTTTAAAACCCCCTCTAACTTTTTGGCCATCTTCATTCCCAGCTGATCTGCACCCTCCTCATTTAGGTGCAGTCTGTCCTTTCTATAGTACCGGTAATCGACTGTGAAGTTGGCCCAGTCCTCCAGGAACCCAAACCCCTCCTTACTACACCAGCTCTTCAGCCACTTGTTTACTTCCCTAATCTCCCTCTGCCTTTCTGGTGTGGCTCGATGTACCGGTAGTATTCCTGAGAACACTACCTTGGAGGTCCTTTTCCTCAATTTAGCTCCTAAGTCCCTAAAATCGTTCTTTAGGACACTCCATCTGCCTCTGACATTGTCATTGGTGCCAACGTGCACCATGACAGCTGGGTCTTCCCCAGACCCTTCCAGTAATCTGTCCACCAGATCCGTGATGTGCCGAACCCGAGTGCCCGGTAGACAACATACTGTTCGGCGATTCAGGTCTTTGTTACAGATTGCCCTCTCTGTCCTTCTAATTTAGTCCCCTACCACCAGAATCTGTCTTTCTTTTCCCTTCGCTGCCCCCCCCACTCTCAGTGGAGGAGTTCTTCCCCCGGCAGCTAGGAGAGTCCCTCATCTCCAGCAGTGCTGGTCCCTGACTGGTTTCACCAATGTCACTCAATGGAGCGTACTTATTGGCAGGGCTTTTTTTCAGGGGGAACTTAGTGGAACTCAGTTCCACCACCTCTGGCTCAGACCCTTTGGTGCCTGCTCACCACAATCACTTGTAAACACAGAAGTCTGGTTTCTGTGTTTACAAGTGACAGCTCTGTACTCTGTATGTAATGCAATCCTGGTATTTAATGCCCCTTTAAGACCCTCCTACTGTTTTCGTGAAATTTGACTGAACACACCCACTATTTGATGTGATTTAGAGGGTGTGTGTAGAGGGAGGGGTTTTGTAGGGCCGTGGTTCAGTTTCAGCACCTATTGTTTAAGAAAAAAAGCCCTGCTTATTGGAATGCTCCAGCCCTGGATCGGCCTCCCTGGCACTTCCCCCTCTACCCTTCCTGTCACCCATCTACTCTTTGCTAGTGCCTGCACCTCTTTGTCTCCACCCGCCTCTGTGCTGGTCCCTGCTGGCATCTGCCGTGTACATTCCTGGCTCTCCTTTAGTATGGAGGGACTTCTCTGTGCTGACAGTTGCTTCCCCAGATTCAGAACCTGTGCTTCCAGGGAAACAATGCACTTACATTTTGCACAGCAGTATTCATCCTCTCGATCGGATGATCAAGGAACACATATATGCCGCAAGATGTACAAAGAGTCCCCTCCGCCCGGGCATCATACATATTAAATTTTATGAGCATTGGGGGTTATACCCTGTCCAAATTACCTAACAACTAGCTTCCTGACACTAATACTCAAGACAATACAGAGGTACTCAACAAGACAATACACAGGTACTCACAGACCTATGTACACTCGCAGATCTACGTGCACTCGCAAAACACAGTACACAATACACAAGTACTAACGATCCACACACACTACTCAGACAACACTCAGGTACTCACACTACGCAATTACTATGACCCCTGTTATAACCTCGTGTTTTAAACTCTGGTTTTAACTCACCACTTTGACCGGTTCCACTTACTCTGGTTTTAACTCACCACTTAGACTAGTTCCACTTACTCTGGTTTTAACTCACCACTTAGACTAGTTCCACTAACTCTGGGTTTTAACTCACCACTTAGACCAGTTCCACTTACTCTGGTTTTAACTCACCACTTAGACTAGTTCCACTAACTCTGGGTTTTAACTCACCACTTAGACCAGTTCCACTTGGACAGAGTTCCAGCAGACTCACAAATGAGCAGGCTCAGGATGAGTTCTACACAAGGTTATACAGGCCTCAAGCACTTGTTAGCAATTAACCACTCCCCCTAATTAGTAGGCTAATGGAAGCAAAGAAAAAAAAAAAGCTGTTTAGAAAGTGTCAGAAAAGGGTGTTAAAAAGAACCTAAAAATGCAACCCAGGGTTGATACCTGCTCTGCCATACACTGTTGACATCCGTTAGTGTTCCTGGTTGGGCTGCCTTCCAAAAAGTTGTTGTGAGCTGTATACTTTGACGGTAATACAAGTTCTGCATTTACTTCTGGACTGAGTGTGTCTTTTTGCCGCCGTACCACGTTGCACCCACCCACACTCTAATATGGCTAAATGACCATATTTGGTCAATGATGTCATGGGAATCAGTGTCCCTTTGTATACATGCATGGAATCACCACACTGGCAGCTTATTGGCTCAGCACAGCTAACTGGGGGATTGGACCGAACCCAATCTTGTCCCTACTTTTGATCTCCCCTAGCTTATTTGAGCCACTTCCTGTCTACTTGCATTTACTCCAACATCAGCTGTCCATCATTGCTCTGGACCAGCTCACTGTTGGTGACAATGGTGAACTAGAACTATATAATAGGTGGCCACTTGTAGTTTCCACCAGGAATTTAGATGAAAGGGTGAAAATGCAGAAGCCTGCTTTAGCAGGACTGGTCCTTGGCCACTAACATTTTGTGGTTTGTTAGGAGACCCTTAGGAGAAGCCCAGCCGAATGACCCCCGGCTGGACTTCTCCTTTAAGTTTTGACAATAAAACCTGGAAGCCTATTGGTTAATATGCAGAGCTGCACCAGATTTTGCACGCTCCAGCTTTTATAAATCAACCCCTCTGTGCCTCTCTACATGGCACAACAAACATTTCAAGCATCCAGAGAACGGCAATCTGTTCCATCTTTCTGCACATTCATTCTAGCAATCAAATCTGTTTTTATATAAAGAACTTAGTATTAGCATACACAGTATCTCACAAAAGTGAGTACACCCCTCACATTTTTGAAAATATTTTCTTCTATCTTTTCATGTGACAACACTGAAGAAATGACACTTTGCTACAATGTAAAGTAGTGAGTGTACAGCTTGTATAACAGTGTAGATTTGCTGTCCCCTCAAAATAACTCAACACACAGCCATTAATGTCTAAACCGCTGGCAACAAAAGTGTTATAAAAGTGTTATACAAGCTGTACACTCACTACTTTACATTGTAGACAAGTGTCATTTCTTCAGTGTTGTCACATGAAAAGATAGAATACAATATTTACAAAAATGTGAGGGGTGTACTCACCTTTGTGAGATACTGTAATTAAAGCAAAAGGTGGTTCAACAAAATACTGACCTAAGGGGGTGAGCCTTTTTCCAAGTCAGTGATTCTGTTTTTGAATTTTTTTCTGACATGGTGTTCTATCTTTCACTTGGATGTTAGAAGTTGCACTAGTATATAAATGTTGTCTGTCTTCATTTCAGGTTGCAAAGCAACAAAATGTGATTATTTTAAAGGAGGGGGGGGAGGGGTTTTCAATATCGACTGTATATTCTCTTTATCATTTATTTTTATATCACAATCTTGCATTCACAATCATATCATTTAGCATACATCTGCTCTGCTTTTGGCTCTATGACGGTTCTCTGTGTCCTCTGGGGGTGTTGCCGGGGGCGATGACGGTTTCTGACCCGTGTAATTGATGTTTAATCCGACTTGCATTTTGGCACGGCTCTAGGAAATGTTTTCATGTCCAGCTTGCCAAAACAAACACGTCTGTTGGTTGGCACTTTGCGGATGGATGAGAGCAGCAGCTGTGCGGCACTCAGGTGGCCTGGCATCGTTCAGACAGTGCAGGTGGGAGCAACATGTGCCACCGATCGGGGGGGGGGGCACTGTGATTGTATGAGTGGATCATATGTTGTTTAATATTAAAATAAAATGCTCTTTGTTGTCATGATAAGTAGCGGAGGAATGGGGGGCAGTGTTCCAGAGTCCATCAACTCCAATCATCCTGATGTTCCTGTTGTGATTATTAAAACATCTAGTGTCTGAAAACTGGCAATGGGTGATCGGTGGCACAATAGTCTTGTCTGGTTTGTACTCTCTCACCTGGCACATGTCTGAGCAGTGGCGAAGCTAGACATCCTTTCACCCGGGGCAAAGAATCAGTTTGGCACCCCCTTAAATAACGGGACAAGATTAGGCAGGAAAGTAAGAAACTCCCAGGCTATAGCTGTTGAGTCGGCTATCTGTCCCCCCCCTGCTCTTCTGGTACCCCCCTGCTCCACTGGTCACTCGCCTGCTACTCCGGTCTCCCTGTGCTGCTCCTCCGGTCTCCCTGTGCTGCTCCTCTGGTCTCCCCCGTGCTTCTCTGTTCCCCCCCCCATGCTCTTCTGTACCCCTGTGCTTTTCTGGTCCCCCAGCCATGCTCTTCTGGTCCCCCAGCCATGCTCTTCTGGTTCCCCCCATGCTCCTCTGTTCCCCCCACTGTGCTCCTCTGTTCCCCCCACTGTGCTCCTCTGTTCCCCCCACTGTGCTCCTCTGTTCCTCCCTGACATGCTCCTCTGTTCCCCCCACTGCTCCTCTGGTCCCCATTCCTCTGTTTCCCCCATGCTCTTCTGTACCCCTGTGTTAATCTGCTCCCCCATTCCTCTGTTTCCCCCATGCTCTTCTGTACTCCTGTGCTCCTCTGGTGCCCCCACTGTGCTCCTCTGGTCCCCACACTGTGCTCCTCTGGTCCCCCCACTGTGCTCCTCTGGTCCCCCCCCCCACTGTGCTCCTCTGCCCCCCCCCCACTGTGCTCCTCTGTTCCCCCCCACTGTGCTCCTCTGTCCCCCCCCCCCACTGTGCTCCTCTGGTCCCCCCCCTCCACTGTGCTCCTCTGTCCCCCCCCCCCACTGTGCTCCTCTGTCCCCCCCCCACTGTGCTCCTCTGGTCCCCCCCCTCCACTGTGCTCCTCTGTCCCCCCCCCACTGTGCTCCTCTGTCCCCCCCCCCCACTGTGCTCCTCTGGTCCCCCCCCCACTGTGCTCCTCTGTCCCCCCCCCCCACTGTGCTCCTCTGTTCCCCCCCACTGTGCTCCTCTGTTCCCCCCCCCCACTGTGCTCCTCTGGTCCCCCCCCCACTGTGCTCCTCTGTCCCCCCCCCACTGTGCTCCTCTGTTCCCCCCCACTGTGCTCCTCTGTCCCCCCCCCACTGTGCTCCTCTGTCCCCCCCCCCACTGTGCTCCTCTGTCCCCCCCCCCACTGTGCTCCTCTGTTCCCCCCCCCACTGTGCTCCTCTGCCCCCCCCCACTGTGCTCCTCTGGTCCCCCCACTGTTCTCCCACTGTTCCCCATTCCTCTGTTTCCCCCATGCTCTTCTGTACTCCTGTGTTAATCTGCTCCCCCATTCCTCTGTTTCCCCCATGCTCTTCTGTACTCCTGTGCTCCTCTGGTCCCCCCACTGTGCTCCTCTGGTCCCCCCACTGTGCTCCACTGTTCCCCCCCCCACTGTGCTCCTCTGTCCCCCCCCCCCACTGTGCTCCTCTGTCCCCCCCCACTGTGCTCCTCTGTCCCCCCCCACTGTGCTCCTCTGTTCCCCCCCACTGTGCTCCTCTGTTCCCCCCCACTGTGCTCCTCTGTTCCCCCCCACTGTGCTCCTCTGGTCCCCCCACTGTGCTCCTCTGGTCCCCCCACTGTGCTCCTCTGGTCCCCCCACTGTGCTCCTCTGGTCCCCCCACTGTTCTCCCACTGTTCCCCATTCCTCTGTTTCCCCCATGCTCTTCTGTACTCCTGTGTTAATCTGCTCCCCCATTCCTCTGTTTCCCCCATGCTCTTCTGTACTCCTGTGTTAATCTGCTCCCCCATTCCTCTGTTTCCCCCATGCTCTTCTGTACTCCTGTGCTCCTCTGGTCCCCCCACTGTGCTCCTCTGGTCCCCCCACTGTGCTCCACTGTTCCCCCCCCACTGTGCTCCACTGTTCCCCCCCCACTGTGCTCCTCTGTCCCCCCCCCACTGTGCTCCTCTGTCCCCCCCCCACTGTGCTCCTCTGTCCCCCCCCCCACTGTGCTCCTCTGTCCCCCCCCCACTGTGCTCCTCTGTCCCCCCCCCCCACTGTGCTCCTCTGTCCCCCCCCACTGTGCTCCTCTGTCCCCCCCCCACTGTGCTCCTCTGTTCCCCCCCACTGTGCTCCTCTGTTCCCCCCCACTGTGCTCCTCTGTTCCCCCCCACTGTGCTCCTCTGGTCCCCCCACTGTGCTCCTCTGGTCCCCCCACTGTGCTCCCCTGGTCCCCCCACTGTGCTCCTCTGGTCCCCATTCCTCTGTTTCCCCCATGCTCTTCTGTACCCCCGTGCTCCTCTGGTCCTCCACATGCTCCTCTGTTCCCCCTCACTGTGCTCCTCTGGTCCCCCCACTGTGCTCCTCTGGTCCCCCCACTGTTCTCCCACTGTTCCCCATTCCTCTGTTTCCCCCATGCTCTTCTGTACCCCTGTGTTAATCTGCTCCCCCATTCCTCTGTTTCCCCCATGCTCTTCTGTAATCCTGTGCTCCTCTGGTCCCCCACCCATGCTCCTCTGTTCCTCCCACTGTGCTCCTCTGGTCCCCCCTGCTCCTCTGGTCCCCCATATGCTCCTCTGCCCCCCACCCCTCTGTTTCCCCCATGCTATTCTGTACCCCTGTGCTCCTCTGGTCCCCCACCCATGCTCCTCTGTTCCTCCCTGCTCCTCTGGTCCCTCACATGCTCCTCCTGGTCCCCCACCCCTCTGTTTCCCCCATGCTCTTCTGTACCCCTGTGCTCCTCTGGTCCCCCACCCATGCTCCTCTGTTCCTCCCCGACATGCTCCTCTGGTCCCCCACATGCTCCTCTGGTCCCCCACTCCTCTGTTTCCCCCATGCTCTTCTGTACCCCTGTGCTACTCTGGTCCCCCACCCATGCTCCTTTGTTCCTCCCCGACATGCTCCTCTGGTCCCCCACATGCTCCTCTGGTCCCCCACTCCTCTGTTTCCCCCATGCTCTTCTGTACCCCTGTGCTTCTCTGGTCCCCCACCCATGCTCCTCTGTTCCTCCCTGCTCCTCTGGTCCCCCATATGCTCCTCTGGTCCCCCACTCCTCTGTTTCCCCCATGCTCTTCTGTACCCCTGTGCTCCTCTGGTCCCCCACCCATGCTCCTCTGTTCCTCCCCGACATGATCCTCTGGTCCCCCACATGCTCCTCTGCCCCCCACTCCTCTGTTTCCCCCATGCTCTTCTGTACCCCTGTGCTCCTCTGGTCCCCCACCCATGCTCCTTTGTTCCTCCCTGCTCCTCTGGTCCCCCACATGCTCCTCTGGTTCCCCACTCCTCTGTTTCCCCCATGCTCTTCTGTACCCCCGTGCTCCTCTGGTGCCCCACATGCTCCTCTGTTAGTCCCCAAATAGTATGTCTATGTGATGTGACTTGTCACTGCCATCTTCTGAAGAAACATCAGTTAAGTGCGGAAACAGTACTAACTGTGTGGACAATCCTTTCTTTGAATATAAATGCTAATGGCCAGGGATGTCATGGATAGGCCTCTGGCAAGGAGGTGGGCACCAGATGGAGGAGGTAGATGGCTACAAGCTAGTGGGTTGTTGTTCGATCTATCTAAGAAGAAGCCATGGCAGAGACTTGTACTCTTTGGTGCCAACACACAGCCAGTCACAAGCCCCCATAAGTGTGAGCCTTACCTAGGGTGCATGCAAAAACCATTTACCTAGCAATGCCCACTCCTCCGGACTGAAACCCACCCACATAGGTATTTTGATATATATCTACAAAACGGCACAGAGTAGCCTGCCCACTGTTTGCATCAGAGCCAAGGCAGAAGGGTGTATTTTTTTTTCATTTTGGATAGAGCAGCCTGCCTATATCCGGCCCTTAGGGCACTATTCCTGTCATGGATTCAAGGCATTATTCCTTCTACTAACACCAACAATGAGACAACATTATTTATATTGACACCAATGATGGGACACTATTCCTCCCACTGACACCAATGATGGGGCACTATTCCTCCCACTGATACCAATGATGGGACACTATTCCTCCCACTGACACCAATGATGGGGCACTATTCCTCCCACTGATACCAATGATGGGACACTATTCCTCCCACTGACACCAATGATGGGACACTATTCCTCCCACTGACACCAATGATGGGGCACTATTCCTCCCACTGACACCAATGATGGGGCACTATTCCTCCCACTGATACCAATGATGGGGCACTATTCCTCCCACTGATACCAATGATGGGTCACTATTCCTCCCACTGATAACAATGATGGGACACTATTCCTCCCCCTGATAACGATGATGGGGCACTTTTTCTCCCACTGATACCAATGATGGGGCACTATTCCTCCCACTGATATCAATGATGGGGTACTCCTTCCTCCCACTGATACCACTGACGGGGCACTATTACTCCAACTGATACCAATGATGGGTCACTATTCCTGCCACTGATACCAATGAGGGGTCACTATTACTCCAACTGATACCAATGATGGGGCACTATTCCTCCCACTGATATCAATGATGGGGCACTATTCCTCCCACTGATATTAATGATGGGGCACTGATACCACTGACTGGGCACTATTCCTCCCACTGATACCAATGATGGGTCACTATTCCTGCCACTGATACCAATGATGGGGCACTATTACTCCAACTGATACCAATGATGGGGCACTATTCTACCAACTGATACCAATGATGGGGCACTATTCCTCCCACTGATATCAATGATGGGGCACTATTCCTCCCACTGATATTAATGATGGGGCACTGATACCACTGACTGGGCACTATTCCTCCCACTGATACCAATGATGGGGCACTATTCCTCCCACGGATATCAATGATGGGGCACTATTCCTCCCTCTATTGACAACAGAATAAGCACTTTTGGGATAAAGTCATGAAGGGTGACAACCCCATAAGGCTTTTTGGCATCTGTGTCCTACTGAGGGGACTTCCTTTCACTTCCTGTCCTATAACCACAGCAGAAAGTGAGAGGAAATCTCTCCAAAGTAGGGGAATCCCTGGTTTTTACCAGAAATATTGTTCCCATTGGAAGAATTCCCCTCTTTTCCGTTTCTTATGACAAGCCTTTGGAAGAAGTCACAGGAAGTGATGAAATGCGTCAGTGTGGAGCTTAGTGACATTATCACCCCACCAGGAAGAAGCTGGCCAGATACAAGCTAATGGTGATGCTGAAGCCTTACCCTTAAGGAGGACATCCTGTAAATAGTTGTTGCTTTTAAGGTGGCGCACTACTGTGGATTAGTGCACCAACATTGTGAGTGCATACTGGTACAGACTGATATACTGGTATACTATAGAAATCACCTTGTTAATCTCGGCTGACAGAACAGGATGCTTCACCCTGTGAATCTCGGTTTGAATAGAGCAGAATTCACCAGAGTCTAATCTAGAGAGAGATGGGTCCCAACACTGTGGTGCTCCCAAAGTGAGATTGAGCAAAATAGAAGATGAGGTAAGAATGATGAGTAATGTGCTGCTTTCACATATTGACTGCTACGGTACGTTCACCAACTGTGTGATTGGCAAAGCAATGCCAAGCGACCCCCGGATACCATGTCGATGTGATGCGATGTGAATTTTCTCTACATCTGTAAAGTACGGAAACTACATTATTTGTGTGGACATTCTTTTCTTCTGAATATAAAGGCTAATAACAGTGGGCAGACCTCTGGCAAGGAGATGGGCACAAGATGGTGGAGGTAAAGGGTCTCCAGCAGGTCGATTGTTCTATTATGGAAGAAGCAGGGCAAGGGACCATTTGGCACCAATCATCAGCTAACCACAAGCCCCCCCTTACATACGCATAAGCTTTGTGAGGGAACATCCAAAAGGTCTATGTCCCTTCAAATACCGATCATGAACATGAATATAAAGGCTAATAACAGTGGGCAGACCTCTGGCAAGGAGATGGGCACAAGATGGTGGAGGTAAAGGGTTTCCAGTAGGTCGATTGTTCTATTATGGAAGATACAGGGCAAGGGACCATTTGGCACCAATCATCAGCCAACCACAAGCCCCCCCTTACATACGCATAAGCTTTGTGAGGGAACATCCAAAAGGTCTATGTCCCTTCAAATACCGATCATGAACATGAATATAAAGGCTAATAACAGTGGGCAGACCTCTGGCAAGGAGATGGGCACAAGATGGTGGAGGTAAAGGGTTTCCAGTAGGTCGATTGTTCTATTATGGAAGAAGCAGGGCAAGGGACCATTTGGCACCAATCATCAGCCAACCACAAGCCCCTCCTTACATACGCATAAGCTTTGTGAGGGAACATCCAAAAGGTCTATGTCCCTTCAAATACCAATCATGAACATCCATGAAAAGATCAAAAGCATTAAAGCAATTGCCACTCAAGCAATGGAAGAATGGGATAAAATAGAAAATAGAGAAAGAAAATGAAAAATTGAATATTTACCTTTCCTTAATTTTTCCTTTCCTGGTGCCTATTCATGGCAGCATACGCATTATTGGTTGCTACACCCCCAGCCAACCCACAGGACCATTATAACTCTATAAAAGAGAGCGCCCATTCTCTTAACTAGACTCAATTCAGCCACAAGAATAAGAACGGGGGGGATATGCTGCCGTAGATAGGCACCAGGAAAGGAAAATTACGGAAAGGTAAGTATTCAATTTTCTGTTTTCCTGGTGCCCTCATGGCAGCATACACATGGTAAATGCCTCGCTACCAAGGAGGGAATGCTGAAGAAAACAGAATTTTGAATTGACTAATTACAAAAGAGAAAATTGTAAGGTCTTCCACCCAGAATCCCGGGAGGTGAGACTAGCTGGATCTAGGCTGTAGGGAGCCATAAATGTGGAGAAGGAGGACCAGCTTGCTGCTTTGCAGATTATCTCTAGAGAGACCTTTGCCAAGGCTGCCCATGAAGATGAAATCCTTCTAGTGGGGGGGGTGTCATTCTCTTTTAGAGCGTTATAATGGTCCTGTGGGTTGGCTGGGGGCCGAGAAACCAACCATGCGTATGCTGCCCATGAAGGCACCAGGAAAGAAAGCTTACTCCATATAAATGGATGGTAGAATGGGCTGCAGCATTTATGGTGATTCAACCTGACTTCCTTGTACTTCTGTTTGTTGACTTCTAAGCATATCTGTAAGATAATTTGATGGTTGCATACAGTGGCGGCTGGTGGTTTTTGTTTTAAGGGGGCAGCAAACAATCACCCCCCCCCCCCCTCAATGCATGAATCTATCTATTAACCCCTTGCCACCCAGACCAATTCTGACATTTCACTCCTTCATGTAAACTTCATCATTTTTTTGCTAGAAAATTACACAGAAGCCCCAAACATTATATATGTTTTTTTTTTAGCAAAGACCCTAGAAAATACAATGGCGGTCATGATGATGTTACGCTGAGTAAATAGATACCTAACACAGTGTTTCACAACTCAAGTCCTCAAGGCGCACCAACAGGTCTTGTTTTCAGGATTTCCCTCAGATGAAACGGCTGTGGTAATTACTAAGGCAGTCATACTGATTAAATACTGATTAACTCACCTGTGTAAAATAATGGTTAGCCTGAAAACATGACCTGTTGGGGCGCCTTGAGGACTGGAGTTGAGAAACACTGACCTAACATGTCACGCTTCAAAATTGCACACGCTCGTGAAATGGCGCCAGACTTTGCTACTTAAAAATCCCAATAGGCCACGCTTTAAAAAATTTTACTGGTTACATGTTTTGAGTTACAGAGGAGGTCTAGGGCTAGAATTATTGTTCTCGCTCTAACGTTCGCGGCAATACCTCGTATGTATGGTTTGAACACCATTTTCATATGTGGGCGGGACTTACGTATGGGTTCGCTTCTGCATGTGACCACACGGGGACAGGGGCGTTTTACATTTTTTTTTTTTTTTTTTTATTGTTAATTTTACTTTTCTTTTTCTAGTTTGACACTTTTTTCCAAAAAAAAAAAAAAATTTTGATCACTTTTATTACTATTGCAAGGATTGTAAACGTCCCTTGTAATAGGAATATGGCACGATCGGTCCTCTTTACAGTGAGATATGAGGTCAATAAGACCCCACATCTCACCTCTAGGCTGGGAAGCCTGAAATAAAAAAAAATAAAAGATCTCGGCTTCCCAGCCGAGGCGGCGCTGTTTGTTTGAATCCGTTCTCCGACTCACCGATGGTAGCGGTGAGTCGGTAGAAGCACCGGAGGGTGGCGGGGGGTGGGAGGGTCCCCTCTCGCCGCCTGTAAGAACGATCAAACGGCAGAACAGCCGCCGTGATCATTCTTATGGTGAAGGGAGTCGCCGGCTGAAAAAAGACGATATCTGAGCGAAGCCTCTAGCCGCACCCATCATTCAGATATCACCGCTCAAAGTCAAAGACGTCATATGGCGTACCTTGGGCGGGAAGTGGTTAACCATATAGCACACCACCCAACTTTTTGAGATGGGAACGAGGGACACCTATCAGCAAAAGTATGCAGGCATAGGACACGCCCCCTGCCACACCCCCTTAAAGGAGAACTGTACAAAAAAACAAGATTTGTTAAACCTACAAGTGCTTCTTTTTTTTTTTTACCACTACTCTTCCTTTATATTGGGTTTTGGAATTTACAAATGCAGCAATTTAGAAATCAGATGAAAGGTTTAGCGCTGGGAAACACTTTTTGATCAATAAAAAGTGCATTTTATATACATCTCTATAGATCAGACCAAAAATGAGGGAGAAATGAGGAGGAATGAGGGACAGAGGGACATTGCTCCAAATCAGGGACAGTCCCTCCAAATCAGGGACAGTTGGGAGCTATGCATATAGGGGCGTGGCGAGGATAGAGGGGGCGGCGCCCGTGCGTCCTTAATACACGGGCCGCCCCTGGTTTTCACTGCAAGCCTTTCTTCATGTCTGTGTGTCTTCCTGCGGGGTGAACGCCGGGCAGCTGAGGTCAAGGCTGTGCTGTACTGCAGGACGCCCGTCTTGCTGCAAACCTTCTCCATCCTGGTTTACACTCTGCTGATTGGCTGCTTGCTATAGGTGTTGGGAAAGGTTTTACAATCTCTCACCTGGAAAGTTAGCAAAAAGCCGCAAAGTGCTGAAACCGAAATGGTGTTGTGTGTGTTGTGAGGCATCATGCCCTGGTGCAATGTGAGTTGATGGAAAAAACAATGTGGTGTTATTTCTAATATGTAGACAGACTTTCTCCACCATGGTTTTGCTTTGTGGTCGATGACTGTTTGCAGTAATATGAACAAATATAAATCCGCAAAAGCAACAGCACACACAAGA
Organism: Lithobates clamitans; assembly: GCA_037952925.1. Classification (NCBI taxonomy): domain Eukaryota; kingdom Metazoa; phylum Chordata; class Amphibia; order Anura; family Ranidae; genus Lithobates; species Lithobates clamitans. Next base: position 142,415 of record JBBGZY010000588.1, on the reverse strand, counting down.
CAGAAATGAAACACAGGATCAAAGTTTGAAAAAAAAAAAAATTGTAACATGGTTGCTTATGAAAATGAAAACTAAATGATTTGTAAAACCAAAACCCATCTCTGAAATTTAAAGTGGTTGTAAACCCAAAAAAAAAAAAAAAACCCCCGCAAGACAAAGACATAAAGAGCTAGTATGCATAGCATTATGAATTACTTACCTGAGATCAAAGGCCCCGCAGCCATCCTCGTTCACCGCTCCGGCGGCCGACATCGCTCCTGGAGTTACTTACGGGTATCGCGGGCTCCAGCGCTGTGATTGGCCGCAGCCACAATGACGTCACTCCCACGCATGCACGCGGGTGCTGCCGGTAACGGCACAGGCTAGCTGAAGCAACGGCAAGTACGTGCCATTGAAGACCAAATCAAGGTAACTGCAGCTCCAGGTGGTATCGCTTGTGTCCACACCGTCCTAGTAGTAGGAAGATGAAGGGTGCCGGGTCAGCAAAGTCAAATGGCAGAAAATGGAAAAAGGACGGCCGCACTCCAAAATAATGCCTTTATTGAATAAAGCTTAATCCATACATCAATCAGAGACACAGGTCCAGATGATTACTGACGCGTTTCGCACCGTTAAAGGCGCTTAATCATAGCACGTACGTGCCATTGCTTCAGTTTGCTTTAGTGCACATGTGCCGATGACGTTGGCACATGCAGATACAGGGGATATCTCCTAAATGGTGCAGGTTTAGGAGATATCTGGGGTAGCTACAGGTAAGCCTTATTATAGACTGACCTGTAGCAAAAAGTGGTTGTAAAAGGTTTACAACCACTTTAAATCATTTCCTTTTGCCAACTGAGTTCTCCGGCAGAACGGGTGAAATTGTCGTCAAAGCCATCTTTGATTACAAAAGCATGCTTCAGATCAGTGTTTCTCAACTCCAGTCCTCAAGGTGCCCCAACAGGTCATGTTTTCAGGATTTCCCTCAGATGAAACAGCTGTGGTAATTACCAAGGCAGTGAAACTGATCAAATCACCTGTGCAAAATAATGGGAGGCCTGAAAACATGACCTGTTGGGGAGCCTTGAGGACTGGAGTTGAGAAACACTGCTTCAAATGATGCTGATATATGTAGTATAGTGCAGTGGTTCTCCACCCTGTCCTCAAGTACCCCCCAACAGGCCACGTTTGCAGGTTTTCCTTTATCTTGCACAGGTGCTTTTTTAATCAGAGTCAATGGCTCGGTATTTTGGACAGCTCTTTTATCTAAGAGAAATTCCCAAAACATGGCCTGTTGGGGGGGGGGACAGGGTTGAGAACCACTGCTGTAGTGCACCCCCTTATGGGCCGCAGGTGAACTGGGATTTCCCACATACCTCCCAACTTTTCGAAATGGAAATGAGGGACACCTATTAGCAAGACACGCCCCCCCCTGATGACGCCAGTTGTGACAAAACATGTAGGGCGGAGCTTATGTACGTGCCGTCACCACGCTTCCTTTGTTGTGTACACCGATTGATCGAGCTTCATTGCATACATGCCTGCTTTTAATTTCCCTGTATGTGTGCAATAAACTAGTGGTTACTAGTTTACTAGACACACTCCTAGACACTCCTAAACCTTGTGGACGGCCTTCCCAGAAGAGTTGAAGCTGTTATAGTTGCAAAGGGTGGGACAACTCAATATTGAACCCTACGGACTAAGACTGCCCTGCGGACTAAGACTGGGATGCCGTTAAAGTTCATGTGCGTGTAAAGGCAGGCGTCCCAATACTTATGAAATAACAGTGTGTAAATGGCAGAAGAAAATGCACAGGCGGTGTAATCTCCTACATTTCTCAGAGCATTGACTTGTTTTCTTCGCACCCACCTCCACATCACAGCATATAACAGGGTGATGAATAGGTAGGCCAGAGGAAGTGGTGAGCTTAGTGCGGAATATATTGGTTTCTGTGTAGAGGTTCCTTGCAGCAAAATATTCCATTTACAGCAAATGTGTGTATATACATGTATGCAAACCACGTACTGCAGGGTGATGAATAAACCTTCATGGGGGGATACAAAAAAAACAACATATTGAAGTAAGAAATCTTGCCCTACATATTTGAACAAAATTTCCCTCTGTAAAATAAAGTATACACTTCAAAAGCCAGCACCTAGGGCCGCCTTTCTTAACCAGTTAAGGACCAGGCCTTTTTCTGACATTTGTTGTTTACAAGTTTCAAACAGTATTTTTTGTTAGAAAATTACTCAGAACCTCCAAACATTATATATATATATTAGCAGAGACCCGAATAAAATGGCGGTCATTGCAATATTTTATGTCAAAAGCCTTTTTGCTGCACACCACCTACAGTAGGAGCCCAGAGGCTAATTTTATACACTCTGTGAAGGTCTGAGACAAATTTTGGAATTAGGACATAAGTTTCCTTCCCTCATTCCAATCTGTAGATCTATCTATATATATATATATATAGATCTCTCTCTCTCTCTCTCTCTCTCTCTCTCTATCTCTCTCTCTATCTCTCTCTCTATCTCTCTCTCTCTCTATATCTCTCTATCTCTCTATATATCTCTCTATATATCTCTCTATCTCTCTATATATCTCTCTATCTCTCTATATATCTCTCTATCTCTCTATATATCTCTCTATCTCTCTATATATATATCTCTCTCTCTCTCTCTATCTCTCTATATATCTCTCTATATATCTCTCTATCTCTCTATATATCTCTCTATATATCTCTCTATCTCTCTATATATCTCTCTATCTCTCTATATATCTCTCTATCTCTCTATATATCTCTCTATCTCTCTATATATCTCTCTATCTCTCTATATATCTCTCTATCTCTCTATATATATATCTCTCTCTCTCTCTCTATCTCTCTATATATCTCTCTATATATCTCTCTATCTCTCTATATATCTCTCTATATATCTCTCTATCTCTCTATATATCTCTCTATCTCTCTATATATCTCTCTATCTCTCTATATATCTCTCTATCTCTCTATATATATATCTCTCTCTCTCTCTCTATCTCTCTATATATCTCTCTATATATCTCTCTATCTCTCTATATATCTCTCTATATATCTCTCTATCTCTCTATATATCTCTCTATCTCTCTATATATCTCTCTATCTCTCTCTATATATATCTCTCTATCTCTCTATATATATCTCTCTCTCTATCTCTCTATATATCTCTCTATATATATCTATCTCTCTCTCTCTCTCTCTCTATATATATATATCTCTCTCTCTCTATCTCTCTATATATCTCTCTATATATCTCTCTATCTCTCTATATATCTCTCTATATATCTCTCTATCTCTCTATATACCTCTCTATCTCTCTATATATATATACCGTATATATCTCTCTATATACCTCTCTATCTCTCTATATATACCGTATATATCTCTCTATCTCTCTATATATCTCTCTATATATGTATATATCTCTATCTCTCTCTCTCTATATATATATATCTCTCTATCTCTCTATATATCTCTCTATCTCTCTATATATCTCTCTATATATCTCTCTATCTCTCTATATACCTCTCTATCTCTCTATATATATATACCGTATATATCTCTCTATCTCTCTATATACCTCTCTATCTCTCTATATATACCGTATATATCTCTCTATCTCTCTATATATCTCTCTATATATGTATATATCTCTATCTCTCTCTCTCTATATATATATATCTCTCTATCTCTCTATATATCTCTCTATCTCTCTATATATCTCTCTATCTCTCTATATACCTCTCTATCTCTCTATATATATATCTCTATCTCTCTCTATATATATCTCTATCTCTCTCTCTCTATATATATATATATATATATATATATATATATATATATACCGTATATATCTCTCTATCTCTCTATATATCTCTCTATCTCTCTATATCTCTAGCTCTCTATATATACGTATATATCTCTATCTCTCTCTATACATATATCTCTATCTCTCTCTCTATATATATATATATATATATATATATATATATATATATATATATATATATAGAGTGGGCGGTCCGGAAGTAGTATTAAATGTCAATAAATATTAGAAATTTTAGATTGGAATGAGGGAAGGAAACTTATGTCCTAATTCCAAAATTTGTCTCAGACCTTCACAGAGTGTACAAAATTAGCCTCTGGGCTCTTACTGTAGGTGGTGTGCAGCAAAAAGGCTTTTGCAAACTCAGATATTACCTTGTAAAAGGTAACAGTGACATCATCACTGCCCTGAACATTGTTTGTGCAGAGAGCAGGGCTGTGATTTTTGGTGATTTCCCGGTGTATTGAGGTGGTGACGGTGATTTCCTGGTGTATTGAGGTGGTGACGGTGATTTCCCGGTGTATTGAGGTGGTGACGGTGATTTCCCGGTGTATCGAGGTGGTGATGGTGATTTCCCAGTGTATCGAGGTGGTGAAGGTGATTTCCCGGTGTATCGAGGTGGTGATGGTGATTTCCCAGTGTATCGAGGTGGTGGCGGTGATTTCTCGGTGTATCGAGGTGGTGGCGGTGATTTCTCGGTGTATCGAGGTGGTGACGGTGATTTCCCGGTGTATCGAGGTGGTGACGGTGATTTCCCGGTGTTTTGGGTGGTGACGGTGATTTCCCGGTGTATTGAGGTGGTGACGGTGATTTCCCGGTGTATTGAGGTGATAACGGTGATTTCCCATGTATTGGGTGGTGACGGTGATTTCCCGGTGTATTAAGGTGATGACGGTGATTTCCCGGTGTATTGTGGTGGTGACGGTGATTTCCAGGTGGTGACGGTGATTTCCCGTGTATTGAGGTGATAACGGTGATTTCCCGGTGTATTGAGGTGGTGACGGTGATTTCCCGTGTATTGAGGTGGTGACGGTGATTTCCCGGTGTATTGAGGTGGTGACGGTGATTTCCCGGTGTATTGAGGTGGTGACGATGATTTCCCGGTGTATTGAGGTGGTGACGGTGATTTCCCGTGTATTGAGGTGGTGACGGTGATTTCCCGTGTATTGAGGTGGTGACGGTGATTTCCCGGTGTATTGAGGTGATAACGGTGATTTCCCGTGTATTGAGGTGGTGACGGTGATTTCCCGGTGTATTGAGGTGATAACGGTGATTTCCCGTGTATTGAGGTGGTGACGGTGATTTCCCGGTGTATTGAGGTGATGACGGTGATTTCCCGTGTATTGAGGTGGTGACGGTGATTTCCCGGTGTATTGAGGTGATGACGGTGATTTCCCGGTGTTTTGAGGTGGTGACGGTGATTTCCCGGTGTATTGAGGTGGTGACGGTGATTTCCCGGTGTATTGAGGTGATAACGGTGATTTACCGTGTATTGAGGTGGTGACGGTGATTTCCCGGTGTTTTGAGGTGGTGACGGTGATTTCCCGGTGTATTGAGGTGGTGACGGTGATTTCCCAGTGTATTGAGGTGATAACGGTGATTTCCCGGTGTATTGAGGTGGTGACGGTGATTTCCCGGTGTATTGAGGTGGTGACGGTGATTTCCCGGTGTATTGAGGTGGTGACGGTGATTTCCAGGTGGTGACGGTGATTTCCCATGTATTGAGGTGGTGACGGTGATTTCCCGGTGTATTGAGGTGGTGACGGTGATTTCCAGGTGGTGACGGTGATTTCCCATGTATTGAGGTGGTGACGGTGATTTCCCGGTGTATTGGGTGGTGACGGGGATTTCCCGGTGTATTGAGGTGGTGACGGTGATTTCCCGGTGTATTGGGTGGTGACTGTGATTTCCCAGTGTATTGGGTGGTGACGGTGATTTCCCGGTGTATTGGGTGGTGACGGGGATTTCCCGGTGTATTGAGGTGGTGACGGTGATTTCCCAGTGTATTGGGTGGTGACGGTGATTTCCCGGTGTGTAGAGGAAGGCGGGGCTCAGGATGTGAAAGTCTAGAGCAGCACGGATTATAGTCATCTCTTGACATTAATCAATATCCTTATTCTCCAAAAAATAATCCTTACCCCCTACCTAATGGCCCTGTAAATGATTTTTTATCATTATCGTTTTTATTATTGTTTTTCTGCCTCTGTGAGATCCCAAACCTCTCCTCTCCCCCCTCACTTGTGTTTTTATCAGGAACAAGCAGTGCATGATGGTTGCTGTCCTGTGCTCTGCTCAGAGGTGTAACCAGAACCTTCAGGCCCCCGGTGCACAAAACCATCAAGGGCCCCCCTGACCCCCTCCCCTTCCATCCGAGTCCTGGGCTTATAGTTCCCTGCCTCCCACGTGCCCCCCAGGGGCGCTCATCCAACGCACTCTGTGACTGCTGTGTCTATCGGTCATCACCAATCACAGCGGCCCTTTACCGTGTGATCAGCTGATCACATGTAAACAGACTTCCCCGTTATCGGCACTCCTTTCCTCCCGCACTGTGTGTAAGGAAAGGAGAACCGCTAATTGGCAAGACGGTCAGTACATTGTTTACGCTGATTATCAGTGCAGTCCCATCAGTGCCCCCTATCAGTGTTCATTAATGCTGCCTATCAGTGCTAATCAATGCTGCCTATCGGTGCCCATCAGTGCCTTTTATCAGTGCCCATCAATGCTGCCCATCAGTGCCACCTATCAGTACCCAGTGCCGCCTATCAGTGCTAATCAATGCTGCCTATCGGTGCCCATCAGTGCCTTTTATCAGTGCCCATCAATGCTGCCCATCAGTGCCACCTATCAGTACCCAGTGCCGCCTATCAGTGCTCATCAATGCTGCCTATCAGTGCCACCTATTAGTACCTAGTGCCGCTTATCAGTGCTGTCTATCAGTGCCGCCTATCAGTGCTCATCAATGCTGCCTATCAGTGCCACCTATCAGTACCCAGTGCCACCTATCAGTGCTGCCCATTGGTGCCGCCTATCAGTGCCCATTGGTGCCGCCTATCAGTGCTCATCAATGCTGCCTATCAGTGCTCATCAGTGCTGCCTATCAGTGCCCATCAGTGCCACCTATCAATGCACATCAATGCTGCCTATCAATGCTCATCAATGCTGCCTATCAGTGCCCATCAGTGCCGCCTATCAATGCTCATCAATGCTGCCTATCAGTGCCCATCAGTGCCACCTATCAATGCTTATCAATGCTGCCTATCAATGCTGCCTATCAATACTCATTAATGCTGCCTATCAGTGCCCATCAGTGCCGCCTATCAATGCTCATCAATGTTGCCTATCAGTGCCCATCAGTGCTGCCTATCAATGAATCCTCATCAGAACTCTGAGCTGAGAGTGTCTCTCTCATACAGCCTAGAGCCTGCACTGACAGTTCTCCCTCTCTACTCCCTCGCACGGATGGGAGAGGAGAGAGCTAATCTGCTTCTTCTCCTCCTGCCCCTCTCCTCTTGTGTGCACTGCGGGAAGTGTGAAGCTAAGCAGCTAAATTTGATCATTCACACTTCCCGCAGTGCACACAAGAGGAGAGGGGCGGGAGGAGAAGAAGCAGATCGGCTCTCTCCTCTCCTATCCGTGCAAAGGAGTAGGGAGGGAGAACTGTTGGTGCAGGCTCTGGGCTGTATGAGAGAGATGCTCTTAGTTCAGAGCCCTGCGGCCAGTAACCCCACTGGGGCCCCCCGACAGTGGTGGAACACCAGGGCCCATGCAACAGAAGGTGGGATCGTGCCATCCTCTAACAGGAATTTAGATTTCGGCAGTAAAATTAGGGAATATGGAGATCTAAAAAAAATGATGAGAGTTAAAGTACATACCTGAATAGAATTTTAACTTTTTTTTAAAACCAAATTTAGTGTCCCTTTACCCACTTTATTCTGTTAAAAATGCCACTGTGTGCATTAACATACCTCCTTATACCCAGTCCACCCAAGCATTGTGGTCCCCGGCTTACTTGACAACACCAAAAGGCAGCTTAACTCTCCAATAAGACACAGACCCAGTCTGCCAGAATATTCACCACTTGAAGACCAGCCACTGCAGTTGTACTCGGCAGGTTGGCTCTCCTGGGCGAATCGCAGTCATTGACAGAAACTTTAAGAACTCTAGGGGGCACAACGCCAGAGCAGATGCATGTGGCCAGCGGCCTCCATGTCCGCCGCCCCCCCCGCGATCGCTCCACAGAGAGCCAGAATGGTGATCTGTCAAAGTAAACAGATCCCCATTCTGACAGGGGAGGAGAGAGAGATCTGCTGTTCCTAGAGATGAGGAACAGGGATCTGTCTCCTCCCCCAGTCAGTCCCACCCCCCCCACAATTAGAAAGACCTTCCTAGGGAACACATTTAACCCCTTGATCGCCCCCTAGTGTTAACCCCTCCCCTGCCAGTGGCATTTTTACAGTAATCAGTGCATTTTTTTGGCTCTGATCGCTGTATAAATGTCGATGGTCCAAAAAATGTGTCAAAAGTGTCCGATCTGTCTGCCACAATGTCGCAGTCCCGCTAAAAATTGTAGATCGCCGCCATTACTAGTAAAAGAATAATAAAAACACCATAAATATATCTCCTATTTTGTAGACGCTATAACTTTTGTGCAAACCAATCAATATACACTTATTGCGATTTTTTTTTACCAACAATATGTAGAAGAATACATATCGACCTAAACTGATGAAAAAATTTTTTTTTTGGGGGGGGGATATTTATTATAGCAAAAAGTTAAAAATATTGTTTTTCCAAAATTGTCACTTTTTGGTTTATAGCACAAAAAAAAAAAAAAAACGCAGAGGTGATCAAATACCACCTAAAGAAAGCTCTATTTGTGGGAAAAAAAGGACCTTAATTTTGTTTGGGTACAACATCACACGACCGCGCAATTGTCAGTTAAAGCGATGCAGTGCCGTATAAATGGCCTGGTCATTAAGGGGGCAAATCTTTCCGGTCCTTAAGTGGTTAAGGTCACCTGCTGACTTGGCACCATCCACAAGCAGCTTAACTCTGAAATAAGACACAGGCCCAGTCTGTCTGAACATTGTGGTCACCTGCTGACTTGGCACCATCCACAGGCAGCTTAACTTCTCAATAGGACACACCCATACCCAGTCCACCCATCAAATATTACTTCAGCTAACTGCAGTACAGAGGATGTTTTTCTTTGAAGTGTAAGAAGGCAGTAACTTTCCTAAGCCCTGTCTCTTCGAATTGCTAAAACTGACTGAAATATGGAAGAAACGGGAAGGACCTATATAGGAATGAACACACTAGCAATAAACAGAAGGGGAGGACAGAGGGTGTAACCGAGTAAACAAGTTGTAGTGGCCCTAAACTTCCACTAGATGTCAGAATACTACTGAACAAAAAAATAACCTGATGTAATTCTATACAATACCGAAAAAATACATGAAAGTGAGACAGAACACATTTGCTGGCACAGGAGCATTTTAAAGAGCTGAGCTGTCCTATTAAATTAATATCTGAATATATGAACATTGATTAGTCTGAATCCCACATTTCTGTGACCCAGCCGACAATGACTCACTAATGGAACATTTCTCTTCCGGGGGGAATATTCAAATGAACAAAACAAAAAAAGTCACCATATGCTGATTTGTCAGCCGTATCGTTTCACGCTAATCTGACCCTGCGCTCTTCATGTCCACATGTAACTTCATTAACTGAAATACATTTCCTGGAAATAGTCTCCTCTGCCATGACTGAGTACCCACTCATCACAGGAAACCACATCTCATACATTTATCATTATATATGTAACATTTTATTTTCATTCTGTCCCATCATCTTTGAAGTAAAACATAAAAAAAAATAACTGTTGCCTCCTGGGGGGTTTTTCCCTTTAATATTCAGCCTAGTAGGTATATTGTGACCTTCTAAAGGGGATCTCCACCATTATACACCCAACTGGTTACTATTCTGCCATACTGTCCCAATTTATTTGTAGAGGATCTTAAAGTTTTCAGTGTGCCCAATGAAGATCCAAAGAACTTACATTCTAATGTACCCCCACAGTCACACACTATTAATATTATTATTATACATATATATATATATAGCTCTGATATATACCATAGTGCTGTACAGAGAACACTGAGCCAGTCCCATCAGTCTCTGCACCAGAGGAGCTTCTCCACCAGGTGGTGCTGTTCTGCAAGGTGCTGCTGGCTCACTCTGCTGTGATCTCAGCTGGGAGAAACATCAAGCCAGGGCCTCTCCTGCAGGCTTCTCCCCCATCCATCATACAGCAGGTGGGGGAAGACGAAGGTAAAGGCTCTCCAGAGGCTTTGAGGCCTACACTATTTTCTCAAGCTGCAGTGGATCCTGGGCTTGTCCCTATGCAAGGAGAGTCCTTACAGAGTGGTGAATAAACTTTGCTGTATTACTGAGCAGGAACAGAAGCTTGCCGTCCTAAAAGCAGATTTTCAGAATAATAAATCTCTGCACAGTAAGACCGGGAGCAGTAAGAGGGAAGACTCCAAGGTGAAGTCTCTGGAGGAGGCATTGAGGAAACAGGAGAAGTTTGTGGCCTCTCTAAAGGAAAGCAGCAGTGTGTTGTCCATATGAGGAGGATTCCATCCCTTCCCCCTCCGTCCCTGCATCATCTGGGGCCTCTCCCTCCTCTCCAATCCTCCTTTTTTGTTTGACAGGGCTTGCAAAAGGGTTGGATGGCAGTGGTGGCCTGTGAGGCCTAACTCACCCGAGGATGGCGATAAATTGCATGATGAGCTCGCAGGGGATGCTGAAGCACCGCTCCCGGCATCTTGGATTTCTCAGCCGGCCCCAGGGGGGAAGAAATCCATCAATTTCTTCGGTCCCTCTCTCTCCTTTCTCTTGCTCATTATGACCACTGTGTGCCCCTCGGTCTCCCCTTTCTGAGGATGTATTTTGAGGCTGTAATGGTGTGCTGTGAGCTGCTCTATACGTCCCGCTGTGGCAGAGCTCTCCTCTCACACGCCCATCAATGCTGCCTATCAGTGCTCATCAGTGTTGCCTATTAGTGCTGCCTATCAGTGCCCATCAATGCTGCCTATCAGTGCCCATTAGTGCTGCCTATCAGTGCTCATCAATGCTGCCTATCAGTGCCCATCAGTGCTGCCTATCAGTGCCTCCTCATCAGGACTCTGAGCTGAGAGTGACTCTCTCATACAGCCTAGAGCCTGCACTGTCAGTTCCCCCTCCCTACTCCCTCGCACGGATGGGAGAGGAGAGAGCTAATCTGCCTCTTCTTCTCCCTCCCCTCTCCCCTTGAGTGCACTGTGGGAAGTGTGAAGCTAAGCAGCTAAATTTGATCATTGACACTTCCCGCAGTGCACACAAGAGGAGATGGGCGGGAGGAGAAGAAGCAGATTGGCTCTCTCCTCTCCCATCCGTGCAAAGGAGTAGGGAGGGGGAACTGTCGGTGCAGGTTCTGGGCTGTATGAGAGAGATGCGATAAGTTCAGAGCCCTGTGGCCAGTAACCCCACTGGGGCCCCCCCGACAGTGACGGAACACTAGCAGTCATTGTACGTCAGACACTTTAAGAGCTCTAGGGGGCACAATGCCAGAGCCGATGCGCGTGGCCAGCGACCTCAATGTCTGCCGGCCACCCGCGATCGCTCCACAGAGAGCCAGAACGGTGATCTGTCAATGTAAACAGACAGATCCCCATTCTGACGGGAGGAGAGAGAGATCTGCTGTTCCTAGTGATGAGGAACAGCGATCTGTCTCCTCCCCCAGTCAGTCCCCCCCCCCCCACAACTAGAAAAACCTCCCTAGGGAACACATTTAACCCCTTGATCGCCCCTAGTGTTAACCCCTTCCCTGCCAGTGACATTTTTATAGTAATCAGTGCATTTTTTTTGGCTCTGATCACTGTATAAATGTCACTGGTCCCAAAAATGTGTCAAAAGTGTCCAGTCTGTATGCTGCAATGTTGCAGTCCTGCTAAAAATTGCAGATCACCGCCATTACTAGTAAAAAAATAATAAAAATGCCATAAATCTATCCCCTATTTTGTAGACGCTATAACTTTTGTGCAAACCAATCAATATACACTTATTGCAATTTTTTTTTTTTTACCAAAAACATGTAGAAGAATAGCCTAAACTGATGAAGAAATTATTTATTTTTATTTTTTGGGGGGGGATATTTATTATAGCAAAAAGTAAAAAATATTTGTTTGTTTTTTTTCAAAATTGGTTTATGGTTTATAGCGCAAAAAAACCCCCCAAAAAACGCAGAGGTGATTAAATACTATCTAAAGAAAGCTCTATTTATGGGAAAAAAAGGACATCATTTTTGTTTGAGTACAACGTCGCACGACCGTGCAACTGTCAGTTAAAGCGATGCAGTGCCGTATAAATGGCCTGGTCATTAATGGGGCAAAACCTTCCGGTCCTTATTTGGTTAAGGTCACCTGCTGACATGGCACCATCCACAGGCAGCTTAACTTCTCAATAGGACACACCCATACCCAGTCCATCCATCAAATATTACTTCAGCTAACTGCAGTACAGAGGATGTTTTTCTTTGAAGTGTAAGAAGGCAGTAACTTTCCTAAGCCCTGTCTCTTCGAATTGCTAAAACTGACTGAAATATGGAAGAAACGGGAAGGACCTATATAGGAATGAACACACTAGCAATAAACAGAAGGGGAGGACAGAGGGTGTAACTGAGTAAACAAGTTGTAGTGGCCCTAAACTTCCACTAGATGTCAGAATACTACTGAACAAAAAAATAACCTGATGTAATTCTATACAATACCGAAAAAATACATGAAAGTGAGACAGAACACATTTGCTGGCACAGGAGCATTTTAAAGAGCTGAGCTGTCCTATTAAATCAATATCTGAATATATGAACATTGATTATTCTGAATCCCACAATTCTGTGACCAGCCGACAATGACTCACTAATGGAACATTTCTCTTCCGGGGGGAATATTCAAATGAACAAAACAAAAAAAGTCACCATATGCCGATTTGTCAGCCGTATCGTTTCACGCTAATCTGACCCTGCGCTCTTCATGTCCACATGTAACTTCATTAACTGAAATACATTTTCTGGAAATAGTCTCCTCTGCCGTGACTGAGTACCCACTCATCACAGGAAACCACATCTCGTACATTTATCATTATATATGTAACATTTTATTTTCATTCTGTCCCATCATCTTTGAAGAAAAACATTAAAAAAATAACTTGTCTCCTGGGGGGTCTTCCCCTTTAATAATCAGCATAGTAGGTATATTGTGACCTTCTAAAGGGGATCTCCACCATTATACACCCAACTGGTTACTATTCTGCCATACTGTCCCAATTTATTTGTAGAGGATCTTAAAGTTTTCAGTGTGCCCAATGAAGATCCAAAGAACTTACACTCTATACTCTACCCCCACAGTCACACACTATTATTATTATTATTATTATACATATATATAGCTCTGACATACACCACAGTGCTGTACAGAGAACACTGAGCCAGTCACATCAGTCTCTGCACCATAGGAGCTTCTCCACCAGGTGGTGCTGTTCTGCAAGGTGCTGCTGGCTCACTCTGCTGTAGTCTCAGCTGGGAGAAAGAAACATTAAAGCGGGGTTCCACCCAAATTTTGAACAATATCTGTATGTATTCTCTTCCTTGCCTAAATGCTGACATGCCGTTTAAAAAAATTTAAATCGCCGTAATTACCTTTTATTTTTCTATTTTTCTTTGCACTTCCTGGTTCTCCTCCCGTGGGAGTAGGCGTGTTTCTAGCCTCTCCCAGACTCCTGGGAGCTAGTCTCAGGCTTCCCAGGATGCCACTGATGCCACAAGCGGTGAATGCTGGGAGCACAGCATTCACCACATCCAGGAAATAAATGCTTGTTGGCTTCAAATGCCCACAATGAAGATGGAAACCGCCTGCAGTGAATAATATAAGTTATTCTTTCAGACAAAATCTGACACAGGCGGACATATTACACACAATATGTGAGTATGTAATGCTGAGAAGAAAAGTTTTGTGAATGAACTCAAAAAAAAAACGATAGATAGGTGGACCCCCGCTTTAAGCCTGGGCCTCTCCTGTTCTGCAAGGTGCTGCTGGCTCACTCTGCTGTGGTCTCAGCTGGGAGAAACATCAAGCCAGGGCCTCTCCTGCAGGCTTCTCCCCAAACCATCATGCAGTGGGTGGGGGAAGATGAAGGTAAAGGATCTCCAGAGGCTTTGAGGCCTACACCATGTTCTCAAGCTGCAGTGGATCCTGGGCTTGTCCCTATGCAAGGAGAGCCCTTACAGAGTGGTGAATAAACTTTGCCGTATTACTGAGGAGGAACAGAATCTTGCTGTCCTGAAAGCAGATTTCAGGAAAAATAAATCTCTTCACAGTAAGACCGGGAGCAGTAACAGGGAAGACTCCAATCTGAAGTCTCTGGAGGAGGCATTGAAGAAACAGGAGAAGTTGGTGGCCTCTCTGAAGGAAAGCAGCAGTGTGTTCAAGAAGAAGTATGAGAATGAGGAGAGATTTCAACAGATGGAGAAAGTGCCTGTGTGAGTACCAGCCAGAAGGTGGATGCCAGAGCAACAGCAACAATATGGATGGGGGTAATGAAGTGGCTTCACATGGTGGCCCCAGTACTACCCCTGTCTCAGCTGAGTCAGTATCTGCCCCCCTCCCTTCTCAGCAGCCTGGGCCATCTCAGGAGGAGGTTGAGGAAAGTGGCAGATTGCTGCAAGCCATTACAGAAATGGAATTACCCTTGAGTGGCACCGACTCACCAGATGAAGATCTTGGTGAAGGAGTCCTTGTTGAGAATCTCTCTCAGTGTGTGGAGGACCTTCCTGTGATAGCTGCTACCAAGAAAGAGATTGCACCTGTCAACAGATCCTTGCAATTGGCAGGGAATGCAAGAGGAGTTTCTGCTGTCTGTGAGGAGTCCCACATGGACAGTAAGACTGCAGAGCAAGTGTGCCATATGAACACTGAAACTGCAGAGCAGGAGTATCGTATGAACACTGAAACCACAGAGCAGGAGTGCCGTATCAACACTGAAACCACAGATGAGGAGTGCCGCATGGACACTGAAACCGCAGGTGAGAAGTGCTGCATGGACACTAAAACCACAGAGCAGGAGTGCCGCACAGACACTAAAACCGCAGTGGAGTGCCACATTGACACTAAAACCGCAGAGGAGGAGTGCCACATGGACACTAAAACTGCAGAGGAGGAGTGCCGCATGGATGCTAAGACAGCAAGTGTTTTTTCTAAACAGAAGACTTTACCCAATAACGGGACTTCTGGTAGATGTGGTATTTATGGGACTATGGTGAGTGGAACTGCTGTGCTGGAGGTGAGGAGGGAGGATTAGGTGTTGGGTAACTTGCCAAGCCTGATTTCAGAGGTTCTTATGCAGCCAGTTAATGATCCTTTGCAGCCAGGTAATGTGCCATCTGTCCCAGTTTGGAACTATGCTAAGGCTGTGTCGGGACAAGGTCATGCTGCTGGTGCTGGAAGGGAGCCAGTTGTGGGACTTTCACCTAACGCACCTTCTTCCATTAAAATGCAGGAATGTGGTACAGCTCAGGTGGGAAGGAGGAAGTATTCCGCCTATCATGAGGGTGGTTGTGGATAGGATCCTAGCCATGGGATTTAAGGCAAAGTCACTGAATCTGTTTTGGGAGCGGTATGAGCATGTGTATAGGTTGTGCCAAGGGGTGGAGTGAGTGATGGATTGGATGATGGTGGGGGGGAGGTGGGAAGCAGAAGGGAATGAGAGTGGCTGGTGCAGAATGCAAGGTGAATGATGTGGGCGTTGGGGTGGAAGTTGGGGTGAATGTTGGGGAGAGGGGTTAATGGGGGGGGTTTGGCTGAGGATGTCCTGGGGGGCGGGGGGGGGTTCTGCCATCAGGATTGTCAAACTGGGATATGGAATGGTTGGAGGCTAAAAGGAAAAAGGGTAAGAGGTGGAGAAGGAGGAAGGATGTCGGTGCTCCTGAACCCGGGAGGGTGGAAGTGTCAAATGCTTTTGAGGTGGCTTCTGAGGTGGAGGGTGGAAGTTCTTCTCCAGGTTGATAAGTATGTCACCTACCCATGTCTGCGGAGGAAACTTGATAGGATTGTCTGAAATAATGGAGATCCGGGGATGATCTCTGAGGTTAAACTCTTGCTCAAGGAGTGTCATTATGACAGGCATGCCTCTTTGGTTCTGGAAAGGGATTATGGGAAATATCACTCGCCCAACTCTTACCAGAATTGTAAACAAGGTAGAGCAGTTAAGTCAGTTGTAGGCCTGGTTGACAGTACGGGTTGGTTGATAAAGTCCAAGTTGGAGATCCTGGAAACCGCCAGGTCATATTAGGCTGATCTCCTGAGTAGGAGAGACTTCGATTGGGCAGGCATGTCAAGTTTTCTGGAGTCTATTCCAGGACTGGGAAATGGCAGTTTTCTTGTGAGTTTGACAGAGGACATCACAGCAGATGAGGTGGTTAAGGCTATTGATAAGCTTGCCATTAAGAAGTCGTCCAGGGCAGATGGATTGACAGCTGAGTTTATTAAGCACTTTAAGGTTACTCTGTCCCCATATTTGGTGGAGGTTTTTAATGGCTGTCTGAGAGAGGGTTTGCTCTCTCTCTCTCGATGCGACAATCGTCAGTGATAATTCTGTCGAAGGGTAAACATACTTCAAGGTGAGAATAGGCGGCCCATTAGCCTTCTCAATGTTGATAGGAAGACACTGGCAAAAATAATTTTTTGGCATTTATCGTCTGGAGCGAGCAATCTACTTTCTCACCACCAGCACTGTTCAGTTCAGGGTAGAAGCACTTTTTCAGCAGTGTAAGGTGTCCGGGAGGCTCTAGAACAGTGCAGGGCTGCAGGCTGGAGAATGTACCTGCTGGCATTGGATCAGGCTAAAGCTTTTGATCGTATCAACCATGAGTACCTCCAGAGGCGGCTCTAGGCTTTGTGAGGCCTTAGGCAAAATTTAGACACGAGGCCCCACTCACTCCCATAATAGATAAAAAATTCAAGCAAGTAAAAATGGCTGCAGAAAGATGCATGGATCTAGCACAAAGGTGATCAGCACCACTTCCAGGGCACCCTTCTCACCCATCAGACATATGCAGCTAATACAACATCTGGGACCCAGCAAGGTGACAACCCCTCTAGGATTTTCCTCTGTGCCTTGGGAGGATGGGAAGGGGCGTCACTGAATCATTCCACATCCCTAGAGGAAGGAGAGTGGGGAAATCCCAGTGGAGAGGGAGAGAGAGAAGAGGGGAGGGAGGGGAGAGCAAGGGAGGGAGAGAGAGAGAGAGGGAGGGGGAGGGAGAGAGAGGGAGGGGGAGGGAGAGAGAGGGAGGGGGAGGGAGAGAGAGGGAGGGGGAGAGAGAGGGGGAGAGAGAGAGAAAGGGAGGGAGAGAGAGGGAGGGAGAGGGGGGGGAGAGAGAGGGAGGGAGAGGGAGGGAGAGGGGGGAGGGAGAGGGAGGGAGAGGGGGGAGAGAGAGAGAGAGAGCGAGAGAGAGAGAGAGAGAGGGGGGAGAGAGGGAGAGGGGAGAGAGAGAGAGAGGGGGAGAGAGAGAGGGAGGTGGAGGTGAGAAAGAGAGGGGGTGAGAGCGCGAGATAGAGAGAGGGGGGGTGAGAGAGAGATCCATAGCACTGTCCCTGTCTGCAGCCCCTCCTGTGCCCTACTGTATGTCCCAGTCTGCAGTGCCTGTCTGTGGGAAGCTGTGCGTGATGCTTGGTACGGTACCTTCCATGCCAGCAGGATGTTCATGACGGTCAGCAGCAGGCAGGGTCCGTTCTCATTCTGGGTGGGGACCGTGTCCTGCTCCTTCCAGAGGATCTGTTTGCTGTGAGATGGAGTGGTCCCTGGTCACCTTTACCTTCCACACGTCCTCTTTTTCCGGCCCCAGTCAGCATATTTACCAGTCCTGGCAGGTCTTTAGAGCTCTTCTCCCTCCAGAACTATCGATCCTTGCCAGCCTCGCTGCTCACCTTGCCCACCAGGCCCGGACTGGGACAAAAAAATAGACTGAGCGGTCCCTTCCCTGCTCTCCAGCCTGAGAGACCCCCTGCAGCAGCCGGAGGGAAAGGAGGGGGAACCTAGCAGAGCTGCCGGGGGGTGAGGGGGCAAGAAAAGAGAACAGGGGTGTGACGCTGAGAGCAGCAGAGGGGGGGGGGCAAGAGTGTGGGGGGCAAGAGCACTGGGGGAGTGGAGAGCCCTGGGGGAGCTGGAGAGCACTAGGGGGCGCACTGGTGGGAGCGGAGAGCCTGGCAGGGGCAGAGAACACAGGGGGTGGTGGAGAGCACGGGGGCCAGAGAGTACTGGGGAAGAGGCAGAAGAGCACAGGGAGGGTGGGGGGTGGAGAGCACCGGTGGCGCTGGATAGCACAGTGTGGTGGAGAGCATGGGGGGGAGCCAAGGAGCACAGGGGGGTGGGGGGGAGTTGGGAAGATAGGGAGAAAAGTGGGGTCCGGAAAGCACGGGGGAGCTGAAGAGCACTGTGGGGGGAGCTGAAGAGCACAGGGTGGAGTAGAAAGCACAGGGGGAGCCAGGGAGCATGGGGGTGGAGAGCACTGGGGGGGGGAACTGGACAGCACAGGGGGCAGAGAGCACTGGGGGCAGGTAGAACTAGGAGGGGCTAGGGAGTACGCGGGTAGCAGAGAGCTCTGGGGGGCTGGAGAGCACTGTTGGGGGGGAGCCATGGAGCACGGGGGTCGGAGAGCACTGGGGGGGGGGAGTATGGGGGAGCCAGAGAGCACTGTGGGGGGAGAGCACTGTGGGGGAGCCAGGAAGCACAGAGCACTGGGGGGAGCTGGAGAGCAGTGGGGGGGAACTGGACAGCACAGTGGGGGGGGAGCATGGTGGGAGCCAGGGAGCACAGAGGGGATCAGAGATCACTGTGGGGGGAGAGCACAGTGGGGGAGCCAGGGAGCACAGAGGGGATCAGAGATCACTGTGGGGGGAGAGCACAGTGGGGGAGCCAGGGAGCACAGAGGGGATCAGAGATCACTGTGGGGGGAGAGCACAGAGCACTGGGGGGAGCTGGGGAGCAGTGGGGTGGGACTGGACAGCACAGTGGGGGGGGAGCATGGTGGGAGCCAGGGAGCACAGAGGGGATCAGAGATCACAGTGGGGGGAGAGGACAGTGGGGGAGCCAGGGAGCACAGAGGGGATCAGAGATCACAGTGGGGGGAGAGGACAGTGGGGGAGCCAGGGAGCACAGAGGGGATCAGAGATCACTGTGGGGGGGGAGCATGGTGGGAGCCAGGGAGCACAGAGGGGATCAGAGATCACAGTGGGGGGGGAGCATGGTGGGAGCCAGGGAGCACAGAGGGGATCAGAGATCACTGTGGGGGGAGAGCACAGTGGGGGAGCCAGGGAGCACAGAGGGGATCAGAGATCACAGTGGGGGGAGAGCACAGTGGGGGAGCCAGGGAGCACAGAGGGGATCAGAGATCACAGTGGGGGGAGAGCACAGTGGGGGAGCCAGGGAGCACAGAGGGGATCAGAGATCACTGTGGGGGGAGAGCACAGTGGGGGAGCCAGGGAGCACAGAGGGGATCAGAGATCACTGTGGGGGGAGAGCACAGAGCACTGGGGGGAGCTGGGGAGCAGTGGGGTGGGACTGGACAGCACAGTGGGGGGGGGGAGCATGGTGGAAGCCAGGGAGCACAGAGGGGATCAGAGATCACAGTGGGGGGGGAGCACAGAGGGGATCAGAGATCACAGTGGGGGGGGGGCACAGAGGGGATCAGAGATCACAGTGGGGGGAGAGGACAGTGGGGGAGCCAGGGAGCACAGAGGGGATCAGAGATCACTGTGGGGGGGAGCATGGTGGGAGCCAGGGAGCACAGAGGGGATCAGAGATCACTGTGGGGGGAGAGCACAGTGGGGGAGCCAGGGAGCACAGAGGGGATCAGAGATCACAGTGGGGGGAGAGCACAGTGGGGGAGTCAGGGAGCACAGAGGGGATCAGAGATCACAGTGGGGGGGGAGCACAGTGGGGGAGTCAGGGAGCACAGAGGGGATCAGAGATCACAGTGGGGGAGCCAGGGAGCACAGAGGGGATCAGAGATCACAGTGGGGGGGGAGCACAGTGGGGGAGTCAGGGAGCACAGAGGGGATCAGAGATCACAGTGGGGGAGCCAGGGAGCACAGAGGGGATCAGAGATCACAGTGGGGGGAGAGCACAGTGGGGGAGCCAGGGAGCACAGAGGGGATCAGAGATCACAGTGGGGGGAGAGCACAGTGGGGGAGCCAGGGAGCACAGAGGGGATCAGAGATCACAGTGGGGGAGCCAGGGAGCACAGAGGGGATCAGAGATCACAGTGGGGGAGCCAGGGAGCACAGAGGGGATCAGAGATCACAGTGGGGGGAGAGCACAGTGGGGGAGCCAGGGAGCACAGAGGGGATCAGAGATCACAGTGGGGGAGCCAGGGAGCACAGAGGGGATCAGAGATCACAGTGGGGGAGCCAGGGAGCACAGAGGGGATCAGAGATCACAGTGGGGGAGCCAGGGAGCACAGAGGGGATCAGAGATCACAGTGGGGGGAGAGCACAGAGCACTGGGGGGAGCTGGGGAGCAGTGGGGTGGGACTGGACAGGACAGTGGGGGGAGCATGGGGGGGTAGGGTGGGCAGGGAGAACTGGGAGGAACCAGGGAGCACGGGGGCAGTAAAAGAAGTTGGATAGGAGGAGCGGCAGGGACAGCTGCATATGGAGGAATTGATCTTCCATATTCTTTCTGCAGCCAATGAATGCCCGCAGAAGAAGCGAGCATTCAGCGGCTGCAGAAGTAATATGGAAGATCAATTCCTCCATATGCAGCTGTCCCTGCCGCTCCTCCTATCCAGGCACACAGGAGGGCTGCACGGCCAGCCTCGGCACAACACCTGGGCACTCACTATTTTGCTGGGCGGTCAGCCAGGCTGCAGCAAGTGCTGGGATGCGATCCATCCACCGGAGCTCCTTCTTCCCCTTCACAGGCAGAGACAGTCAGAGCAGCTCAGCTGGATAGTTTCCGCAGCCTGGCCCGACTCCTGACCCAAATAGGCAGCCGGCCAGACGCAGAGAGGCCAGGTGAGCGGCGCGGGCTGAAGGATCAGCTCAGCTGCCTTAGGGCCCCGCATGGACTTCCGGTGTGCCCTATGGATGCCCGCACGCCTTTTCCCTAGTTCGCATTAGTGATCGAGCACAGGCAAACTAGGCGGCCGCGAGGCCCCTGTAAGTGCCGGGCCTTAGGCGGCCGCCTAGTTTGCCTAATTAGAGAGCCGCCTCTGAGTACCTCTGGCTGCTTCTTGGCAAGTATGGCCTGGATGGGGGGCTTAATTGATTAGCCGAAGACCTTGTGCAAAGGGGCTAAAAGCTTTAATGCTTGTGAATGGTTGGATCGGACGTCCTTCGGTTCTCTGCTATATGCGTTCACAATCGATCCCTTCATCAGAAGGTTAGAGAGTGGACCGTTGTGCGGAGTGCCTTTGGGCATCCCTGGTGAGCCCCCTCTGAGGGTTATGGCCTATGCTGATGACGTATCTGTTTCCATCTCTGGAACAGAGGAGGTGGTATCGGTGATAAAGCAGTATGCTGAGGCATCTGGCTCAAAGATCAATCAGAAAAAGAGTGAGGTTTTCTGGATGGGAGAGGAAGGCGATGGTTTTGAGCTTGCAGACACCTTCCCAGAGCCCCTGACAGGAAATTAAAGATTTAGGCATCAAATTTTGGTCCCGGTGATTTCGGCCTTGCAAATTGGGAAAGCAGGCTACAAGATGCCAATGCAAAGGATGCCAGCTGGAAGGATTGGAAACGCTCTTACAGGGAAAGGATTGACCTGATTAAAGTTTACCTGATCCTGGTATTTCTCTATGTCAGCTTTGTCTGTGTTTTACCAGTGTCTCTCTATGCGAAGATCTACAGCTGTTTCTTCTAGCTGTTATGGGGAAACAAACTGAACCTCATTAAGAGGTCTGTAACCTACCTTCCCAGGCGGATGGGTGGCCTAGGTGTGGTCAACCCGGTGGTATTCTTTTCTCTGATGTTTTTAAAACATAATTTTGGTAATTTGCTGGCAGAGGAACTGTCTGGGTGGGTTGGTATTTTTCAGTCCTGGTTAAGGCCTTTTCTGAGAAGCTGGGTGAATGGTAGGCCAGTGAAATGCCTGAGGGTCCGACATGGTAAGCTCCCGGCTTATGTTGCCCCATGCCTGAAAATGCTTCAGCAGTGGCGAGTGATGGTGGAGGAAATTAAGTCTCTTCCTAGGAAGGCCTTTGAGAGGAGGATTGGGATTGTTGAATCTGCCTTTGACAAACCACTGGCCTTCAGGGATTGCCCAGGCCCTGTTATGAGGAAGGGTCTGCATTTAATTAATCTGGAGATAATCCCTTAAAACTTTCAGGATTTGGCCTGGCTCTCGTTCCATGGCCGACTCTATGTGAAGGGCAACCTGAAGCATCGCTCTGAGGAGAACCGTGGTTGTCCAAGAGTGGAGTGTGGCGGTGTGGAGGAGACAATGGACCATTTCTTGTTTCAGTGCTTCTTCAATATAGAAGTCTATAAGCAGGTGGGTGGGGCTCTGGGTATCCCTTTCCTTTCCCGCTTGAGTTATACAGAGTGGTCGTATGGGTCTTTTGAGACACATTGGGATTTTGATTTTGAGACCCTTTTTCTAGTTGGCATAGTAGTCCATTACTTCACGTGGAATGCACGGTGTCAGGTTTACACTCGGAAAAAAGTCCTTCCTGTCGAGGTGGTGATGCAGAAAATTCTGGGTGAGGTTGGGAAGATTCAGGGTCTTGAGAAGCACAGGTGGCAGCCGGGGGCCTGGACAAAGACGTGGAGGAATGTCAGGTCTCCGTAGCTGCTGTCTGTCAGTCTCTGGGTGTGTGGCCTTTCTTTCTGTCCTTTCAAGGCCCCTAGATTTTTATATAAGATTGTATTTTTGAAAAAAGGTTGCATGCATGGGTTACATGTGTAATTGTTTCTTAGCCTGAGGGTGTGTTTAGGTGGAGGTTAGGGCTTTGTTTAGGTTGGAATATTTTTTATTTATGTTTTTGCTGTGCTGATGTAAGCTATTTTTGTTTATATATTTTTTATTTTGTATATATGTAAATATGTTTTTATTACATTTGTAAGATTTTTAATAAACAAACATTTGCATTCTAATGTCCTCTCACAGTCACACACTGAAACCGCAGGTGAGAAGTGCTGCTTGGACACTAAAACTGCAGAAGAGGAGTGCCGCATGGACACTAAAACTGCAGAAGAGGAGTGCCGCATGGACACTAAAACCGCAGAGGAGTGCCGCATGGACACTAAAACCGCAGAGGAGTGCCGCATTGACACTAAAACCGCAGCGGAGGAGTGCCGAATGGACACTAAAACTACAGAGGAGTGCTGCATTGACACTAAAGCTGCAGAGGAGGAGTGCCGCATGGACACTAAAAACCACAGAAGAGGAGTGCCGCATGGACACTAAAACCACAGAAGAGGAGTGCCGCATGGACACTAAAACCGCGGAGGAGGAGTGCCGCATGGACACTAAAACCGCAGAGGGGGAGTGCTGAATGGACACTAAAACCGCAGAGGAGTGCTGCATTGACACTAAAACTGCAAAGGAGGAGTGCTGCATGGAGATAAGACAGCAAGTGGTTCTGAACAGAAGACTTTACCCAATAACGGGACTTCTGGTAATTGTGGTACTTATGGGAGTATGGTGAGTGGAACTGCTGTGCTGGAGGGGAGGAGGGAGGATTAGGTGTTGGGTAATTTTCCAAGCCTGATTTCAGAGGTTCCTATGCAGCCAGTTATTATTTCTTTGCATCCAGTTAATGTGCCATCTGTCCCGGTTAGGAACTATGCCAAGGCTGTGTCGGGACAAGGTCATGCTGCTGGCGGTGGAAGGGAGCCAGTTGTGAGACTTTCACCTAACGCACCTTCTTCCATTAAAACGCAGGAATGTGGTACAGCTCAGGTGGGAAGGAGGAAGTATTCTTGTATTCTTGAGTGTATTGTAATACACTATTATTATTACACATTTATATAGCTCTGACATATACTGCAGTGCACACACTGCCTTGCGATCCCAACACTGAACCGATCCCATATGGAATGCCAGTAGATGTCTACAAAAACACAATGAAAACTACAAACACATTTGTTCTGTAGGAATGCTATTAGGCTTTTGCCTTTCGAATGTTCTTTATAGAGTGAATCAGGACAATATTGCATTAACGCCACTAGATGGTGGTTTCTTTTTTTGCCACAGACCCGAGCAGCCCTTATTTTACTGTCTGCTTTTATCACCCCCTGGCTACTCTTGTGAACAAAATAAAGAATCTGTATGGTACAGTAGATGTAAGAACACGAAATGGAGGAAGAAGGAGAACTGATGATTTCATAGAGCGGACCGGATGCCACTCTACTGACAGCAGCATGTGGAGAGCAAATTGTGCTTAGCAGGAACACGCGTTGAGACTCATCTACAAGGATTAATTGATGGCGGGTCTCAGCGCTTTCTGCTCTTTTTCATCTGAGGATAATTATCGCCTCTTAACATCAAAACCCCCCAGCAGAAGATGACACCACTGACACCGAATGAAAGTGGAATACTATTATGTGTTATACTAGAGAGGGGAGCATTTGCAGACCACTTACCAATCACAGACCTTAAACCTGACCTCCAGCACCCCCTTCAGTCTTTCACAGGTGTACAGGTTCACCTCCTGTACTGCAGGGATCCTCAAACTACAGCCCTCCAGCTGTTGCGGAATTACACATCCCATGAGGTATTGTAAAACTCTGACATTCAAAGACATGGCTAGGCATGATGGG
This sequence comes from Lithobates clamitans, assembly GCA_037952925.1. Lineage (NCBI taxonomy): Eukaryota > Metazoa > Chordata > Amphibia > Anura > Ranidae > Lithobates > Lithobates clamitans. The sequence continues at coordinate 117,709 of JBBGZY010000588.1, read as the reverse complement.
AATTGTAGTTCTTGAACAACTGGAGGGCTATAATTTGAAGGCCCTTGCTCTACTGAAATGGTTTACTCTGATTTCACCGCGCACACGGGTTGAGGTCAGGACTCTGTGCAGGCCAGTCAAGTTCCTTCACCCCAAACTCGCTCATCCATGTCTTTATGGACCTTGCTTTGTGCACTGGTGGGCAGTCATGTTGGAACAGGAAGGGGCCGTCCCCAAACTGTTCCCACAAAGTTGGGAGCATGAAATTGTCCAAAATGTCTTGGTATGCTGATACCTTAAGAGTTCCCTTCACTGGAACTAAGGGGCCAAGCCCAACCCCTGAAAAACAACCCCCACACCATAATCCCCCCTCCACCAAATGATTTGGACCAGTGCACAAAGCAAGGTCCATAAAGACATGGATGAGTGAGTTTGGGATGGAGGAACTTGACTGGCCTGCTCAGAGTCCTGACCTCACCGCAACAGAACACCTTTGGGATGAATTAGAGCGGAGACAGTGAGCCAGGCCTTCTCGTCCAACATCAGTGCCTGACCTCACAAATGTGCTTCTGGAAGAATGGTCAAACATTATCATAGACACACTCCTAAAAAACAGAACATTCCATAGCTCAACTCACCAACCAGCCTGCTGACCAACCGAATGAACCTGTCCAACAGTCTGCGTTAACAACAGGGGCTCAGTAAGCACACATTTGCAAACGCATGCATAAGCTGCAAGGACTCTTTATTACACCCTGTGTATGTTTGCAGTCTTAAACGCTACTGAATTTATGAGGGTCTCCACAATGGAAGCACATGCATTCTAATGGATAGATGAGAGGCAGGTGGGCCTGGAGGCAGCCCAATCCCCCTTAAAGGAACGGGAGCACACTGGACCCCCAGCACAAAACACAGTGGCAGCAAGGGTGCCCAGTGTGTCCCCGGACCATATTCACACCAGTAACAAACAAATGGCCCCTGCCCCCACCTATAACTGGCCTTCACAGCAAGGAGCAATGTGAGCAAACCTTGTGGACAGCCTTCCCAGAAGAGTTGAAGCTGTTACTTTTAGTAATATAGTGTATATTATACATTCACATCAGTCCCTGCCCTCAAGGAGCTTACACTCTAATGCCCCGTACACACGATCAGATTTTCTGACGGGAATTGTGTGATGACAGGCTGTTGGCGGAAAATCCGACCATTTGTACGCTCCATCGGACAATTTTTGTCGGATTCTCCGCGGACAAATGTTGGGTGGCAGGCTTTAAAATTTTCCACGGACAAATGTCTGATTTTCCGATCGTGTGTACACAAGTCCGTCGGACAAAAGTCCAAAGTACAAATACGCATGCTCAGAAGCAAGGGCGAGCCGGAAGTGGTCGGTCTTGTAAACTAGCGTTCGTAATGGAGAATCAACATTCGTGACGCGGCAAATTATGAAATCTCCAAATGCAGCGCACAATTCTCTTCTTCTTTAACCACTTCCCTACCCGCGTATAGACATATGACGTCCACAGATGGGATCTCCCATCCTGGGTGGACGTCATATGACGGCCTGGGATTCCCGGCCGTCTAGGGGGCGCACGCGCCTGCCGCGTTGCTCGGGACCCGGTGCGTGTGCCCGGTGGCCGCGATGTCCGCCGGGCACCCGCGATTGCGCGTTAACTGGGCCGGACTGTGGATCTGTGTGTGTAAACACAGAGATCCACGTCCTGTCAGGTGAGAGGAGACCGATGTGTGTTCCCAGAACGAAGGAACACTGATCGGTCTCCTCTCCTTGTGAGTCCCCTCCCCCTACAGTTAGAATCACTTCCTTAGGAAACACATTTAACCCCTTGTGTCGCCCTAGTGGTTAACCCCTTCCCTGCCTGTCACATTTACACAGTAATCAATGCAATTTTATAGCATTGATCGCTGTATAAATGTGAATGGTCCCAAAAATGTGTTAAAAGTGTCCGATGTGTCCGCCATAATGTCGCAGTCACGAAAAAAAATCGCGATCGCCGCTATTACTAGTAAAAAAAAAAAATAAATCATTTTTTTAAATCTATCCCGTATTTTGTAGACACTATAACTTTAACGCTAAACCAATCAATATACGCTTATTGCGATTTTTTTTTTTACCAAAGATATGTAGAAGAATATGTATCAGCCTAAACTGAGGAAAAAATTAGTTTTTTTTTTTTTTTTTTAAATTGTGATATTTATTATAGCAAAAAGTTAAAAATATTGTGTTTTTTTCAAAATTATCGCTCTTCTTTTGTTTATAGAGCAGAAAATAAAAACCGCAGAGGTGATCAAATACCACCAAAAGAAAGCTCTATTTGTGGGGAAAAAAGGACGTCAATTTTTTTTGGGTACAGCGTCACATGACTGCGCAATTGTCATTTAAAGTGCGACAGCGCTGAAAACTAAAAATTGGCCTGGGAAGGAAGGGGGTGAAAATGCCCAGTATTGAATCGGTTAATGGGATAATAATGAAGCTGCTTTGCTGGTGATACTGATGGAGTTATTACAAACGAATTTTCAAAGGCTTTTTTTTTTCTAGTGATATCAAGAATAATATTATTATGTTTGTTATTTTTATTTTTTTGGGGCAAGTTACCACAACACCATTATCCCGTAGTTTTTAAGATCAAAGATACAACTATGTTGGTGTCCCTTGTCAATTTTATATATATTTTTATATTTTATATATATTTATATTTTTGTATTTTATATATATTTATATTTTTGTATTTTATAAAATGTAATCTGCCGACTCCCAAACTGTCATTTGAAGTAAAACACAGAGCCAAGTATTATTCTACACAATTGTTTTATTGTGCATTAAAAAAAGAAAACAAATAAAATTAGACATGCTATCTGCCAATAGAACTTAACTAAAAAGTGCATTCTATGCATCCAAAAATCTAGAAGGTATACCGAATCAAATCATTATTATTCAACCAAAAAATAAAATAAAAACCTCATGCATGTGTCCTGCTTCTTAATATAGGGGGTCAGCAATGCCAAGAGTTAGTGAAAGCAGGGGTCCGTCATCCCGAGATAATTCCGAAAATCATCTGGATTATTCTCCTGGAGCTCCCGCAGCAAAGGCATATGACAGAATTGGTCACGATTAATAAAGCAACCAATTTTTGGTCCAAGAAATCCTCCTCCTCCTGTTCCTGGACTGGACTTGGGTCAAAGCAATAACTCCAAGGCCAATAATAAATAACACGTTATCTTCTCCGATTCCGCAACATGGCTGGTTGAGGAACGGCCGTTCAGAAACGAACTGAAAAGCACGAAATAAAAAGCGCGAAATGAAAAGAGCGAATCAACACTCACCAAACTTCTACAAACACAAAATTAGCAGAAGGAGCCCAAAGGGTGGCGCCAGACAATTGAACTTCCTCTTTATCATCTCCTAGTACGTCTAGTACGTCACTACGTTCGCGTTTGTTGACCGACAATTGTGTGTATACAAGACAAAATCCAGGCACACGCCCTTCGGACAAAAGTCCGACGCTTTGCTGAAAATCTGATCGTGTGTACGAGGGCTTAAGGCCCCTAACTCACTTTCTTACATACCAGGGCCAATGAAGACAGGAGCCAATTAAATTACCAGCATGTGTTTGGAGCGTGGGAGGAAACCAGAGTAAAAATTAAAAATAAAAGGCTTTTGCGCTACTACAAAGAATATGCCACAGAAAAAAGAAAAATATGTATATAAAACACAAAATGAAGTATATACAAGTGAAATAAATGAGTGTTCAAAATGAACAAGATGAAGTGCCAAATAAAAATAAACCTGCTGCAAAACCTAATTCGTGTTCACAATACACAAAGTAAAAATGATAAATATAAAGTGATCTTGCGCAATGGTGAATCAGCACTCAGCTGAAATGTTGACACACATGTGAAAATCCATGTAAAAATCAAATGTGAAAATAATAATAAAGTTCAGAAAAAACAAAGGAAGAGAGAAAAAAAAAACCAAAAAGGCGGTGGGTCTCCAAAAAATAAGGATAAAAAGTGAAAGAAGAGAAAACAGGCGTCCATACACAGATGTAGATGAAGGTGAATATATCAGTGTGATGTCACCCTCTTCAAATACATCCAATTCTAAACTTCAAATGACAACTGTGATGTATATCCAATAGAAAACGAGCTCACAGAACTCTCACCTCTAATCTGCCAGTAATTAGCATCACCACCATATCATCAGCCTTTAACCTTCTATTCCTCCATCCTCCACTAGGGCGTCTCCATCTTTATATGATTCTCCAGATAACCCCCACTGAATTACTGGATAAGATGACGGACACACCGTTTCCAGCCCCTATATGCTCCAATCGGGATAAAAATCACCAAAGGAGGGAAGGAAAGGAATGCCTCCAATAGTGTAGTATGTTAAATAAGTGATGTTGTTTATTAAATAAAATGAGTTGGACTCTTACATCAAAGAAAAAAATCATAAAAGCATAAAGAGTAAAACGTGTGTCGTTCGATTCGCCTTCTCACTTCACTTCCGGTATTCGTCCACTTCCGGCCACTCCCTACGCGTTACGTCACCACGTGACTTCATCAGGGGAGTACCCGGAGGAAACCCATGCAGGCACAAGGGAGAACATGCAAACTCCAGGCAGGTAGTGTCATGTTTGGGATTGGAGCCAACCACCCCATTGCTACTAGGCAGAGGTGCTAACCAATGTGCTATTTCACACAGAGCTTTGTTTTGGTGGTATTTAACCACTTCACCCCCTTCCTGCCCAGGCTACTTATCAGTTCTCAGCTCTGCCACATGTTAAATGACAATTGTGCGGTCATGTAACATTGTACCCATATGAAACGTTTATCATTTTTTTTCCCAAACAAACAGAAATTTCTTTTGGTGGTATTTATTTGACTTTTTTTTTTCCCTTTTTAACCAAAAAAAAAAAAAAATACCTAAAAATTTTGGATTTCAAATAGCCCCCTAAATGACCCCTTTTTGGAAAGTAGAAAGTCCAAGGTATTTAGTAAGAGGCATGGTGAGGTTTTTTTTTTTGAAGTTGTAGTTTTTTGGTCACAACTTTTTGGGAAAATGGAATCCATTCTGGACATCATGGTTTACTGCTGTGTGTGATCTGTGATTGGTGACCAGTGATCACATGGTACCTGGCCCAATCACAGAACTATTCTCATAAGAGTTTGTAAAAAAAATGTAAAAAAAAAAAAAGATAAAAAGAAAAAAAAATAGTTAATAATTGAAAAATATTTTTTATTTATTTTTTTATATTTTATTATTGAATGTATTGTATTTTTTTGACACACCAGCCATAGGATGATGCTGTACTACACTGGGGACAGTATGTAAATAAAAAAAAATGGAATTACATTTTTTTTTTTTAATACTCTTATTAGTTCTGTGATTGGGCCAGGTAGCATGTGATCACTGTCACCAATCACAGATCACATACAGTAGTAAACCATGATGTCCTGAATGGATTCCATTCATGACTATTGATTGCTAGGTGTCATGTGATCGCAGAACAATCACGTGGTATCTGGGCAGCTGCGATCTGACAGATCAAAGTTGCACAACAAGTCGCACCCTATTTCTGGTAATGGAGCCGTTCATATTGGTGCAACTCCGACTAGCACCGATTATGAAAAGGTTCCTGCACTATTTTTGGTGATTTCATGTGCGACTTGCATTGACGTCTGAGCATGACGTTCCACAGATGTCAGCAAGCCTTAGCCGCCCATGAAATCACACTGACCGGCGGCTTTGAAATCACGCTGAAGTAGCGTTCAGTATGAACCGGGGCTAAAGGTAAACAAAAAGATGCATTGTATGCTAGAGGAGTAATTATAAACTGAAAGATACAGTGCCCTGAAAAAGTATTCATACCCCTTGAAATTTTCCAAATTTTGTCAACCAAAAATGTATTTTATTTGGGATTTTATGTGATAGACCAACACAAAGTGGCACATAATTGTGAAGTGGAAGGAAAATGGTAAATGGTTTTCAACATTTTTTACAAATAAATATGTGAAAAGTGTGGGGTACATTTGTATGGCGCCCCCCGGAGTCAATACTTTGTAGAACCGCCTTTCAATGCAGTTACAGCTGCAAGTCTTTTTGGGGATGTCTCTACCAGCTTTGCACATCTAGAGAGGGACATTTTTGCCCATTCTTCTTTGTAAAATATTTCAAGCTCTGTCAGATTGGATGGAGAGCGTCTGTGAACAGCAATTTTCAAGTCTTGCCACAGATTCTCAATTGGATTTGGGTCTGGACTGTGACTGGGCCATTCTAACACATGAATATGCTTTGATCTAAACCATTCCATTGTAGCTCTGGCTGGATGTTTCGGGTCGTTGTCCTGCTGGAAGGTGAACCTCCGCCCCAGTCTCAAGTCTTTTGGAGACTCTAACAGGTTTTCTTCTAAGATTGCCCTGTATTTGGCCCCATCCATCTTCCCATCAACTCTGACCAGCTTCCCTGTCCCTGCTGAAGAAAAGCATCTCCACCACATGATGCTGCCACCACCATGTTTCACGGTGGGGATGGTGTGTTCAGGGTGATGTGTATTGTTAATTTTCCACCACACATAGCGTTTTGCTTTTAGGCTCAACAAGGTAAATTTTGGTCTCATCTGATCAGAGCACCTTCTTCCACATGTTTGCTGTGTCCTCCACATGGCTTCTCACAAACTACAAACAGGACTTCTTATGACTTTCTTTCACCAATGTCTTTCTTCTTGTCACTCCTCCATAAAGGGCAGATTTGTGGAGAACACGACTAATAGTTGTCCTGTGGACAGATTCTCCCACCTGAGCTGTGGATCTCTGCAGCTCCTCCAGAGTTATCATGGACCTCTTGGCTGCTTCTCTGATGAATGTTCTCCTTGCCCGGCCTGTCAGTTTAGGTGGACGGCCATGTCTTGGTAGGTTTGCAGTTGTGCCTTTTTTTCCATTTTCGGATGATGGATTCAACAGAGCTCCGTGAGATGTTGAAAACTTGGGATATTTTCTATAACCTAACCCTGCTTTAAACTTCTAGACAGCTTTATCCCTGACCTATCTGGTGTGTTCCTTGGCCTTCCTGATGCTGTTTGTTCACTAAGGTTCTCTAAAAAATGTCTGAGGGCTTCACAGAACAGCTATATTTATACTGAGATTAAATTACACACAGGTGGACTCTATTTACTAATTAGGTGACTTCTGAAGGCAATTAGTTCCACTAGATTTTAGTTGGGGGTATCAGAGTAAAGGGGGCTGAATACAAATGTACACCACACTTTTCACATATTTATTTGTAAAAAATAAAAATTAAACATTTATCATTTTCCTTCCACTTCACAATTATGTGCCACTTTGTGTTGGTCTATCCCATAAAATCCCAATAAAATAGATTTATGTTTTTGGTTGTAACATGACAAAATGTGGAAAATGTAAAGGGGTATGAATATTTTTTTCAAGGCACTGTATATTGTATGATAGAGGAGTTAGGGCTAGTTTACACTTGCTTCAAAACATGGCTTCAGACAGGCTTTGTTAAAGCTCTCTGAATTCCAGTCAAAGCCCCTGTCACTAAATAAAATGGTTAGCTTACAGTCCTGTTTACACCTTGGTTTTGCTTGGTGCTTCGATGGGGTGTTGGTGGAGCTTTGATGGGCCTTTGGTAGGGATTTGGTGGAGCTTTGATGAGGCTTCGATGGGCTCTTGGTGGGGCTTCAGTAAGGCTTCAATGAGGCTTCGGTGGGGCTTTAAAGGGGCTTCAATGAGCCTTTGTTGGGGCTTCAGTGGGGCTTCAAGCGAGCTTTACCATAGACTTCTATGGAGGCTTTGAAGACAATTTGAAGCACCACTAAAGCTACATGGGGTATAATTTTTGAAGCAAAGCAAAGCAAAAGCAAGGTGTAAACAGGACTGTAAGCTAACCATTTTATTTAGTGACAGGGGCTTTGACTGGGGTTCAGAGAGCTTTAACAAAGCCTGTCCGACGCCTTGTTGAAGCCGAAGCAAGTGTAAATGAGGCTAGTTTACACTTGCTTCAATACATGACTTTGGACAGGCGTTGTTAAAGCTCTCTGAACGCCAGTCAAAGCCCGTTACTAAATAAAATGGTTAGCTTACACTCCTGTTTACACCTTGCATTTGCTTTGCTTTGCTTCGATGAGGCTTTGGTGGAGCTCCGATGGGCCTTTGGTGGGGCTTTGGTGGAGCTTTGATGGGGCTTCAATGGGCCTTTGGTGGGGCTTTGGTGGAGGCTTTGATGGGGCTTCAATGGGCCTTTGGTGTAGCTTTGATGGGGCTTCAGTGGGCCTTTGGTGGTGCTTCAATGGGCCTTTGGTGTAGCTTTGATGGGGCTTCAGTGGGCCTTTGGTGGTGCTTCAATGGGCCTTTGGTGGCGCTTTGGTGGAGCTTTGATGGAGCTTCGGTGGGCCTTTGGTGGAGCTTCGATGGGCCTTTGGTGGAGCTTCAATGAGGCTTTAATGGGCCTTTGGTGGGGCTTTGCTGGAGCTTTGATGGGGCTTCGATGGGCCTTTGGTCGGGCTTTGGTGAAGCTTCAATGAGGCTTCAGTGGGGCTTCAAGCAAGCTTTGCCCTAGACTTCTATGGAGGCTTTGAAGACACTTTGAAGCCCCACTAAAGCGACATGGGGTATAATTTTTGAAGCGAAGCCGAAGCAAAGCAAAAGCAAGGTGTAAACAGGACTGTAAGCTAACCATTTTATTTAGTGACAGGAACTTAGATTGGTGTTCAGAGAGCTTTAACAAAGCCTGTCCGAAGCCTTGTTTTGAAGCAAGTGTAAACTAGACGTTAATGTGTGAAGCCAAAACAAGTGTAAATGAGCCCTAAATGTAAACAAAAAGATACATTGTATGATGGAGGAGTAAATGTAAAGTAAAGGATACATTGTATGATGGAGGAGTAAATGTAATGTAAAGGATACATTGTATGATGGAGGAGTAAATGTAATGTAAAGGATACATTGTATGATGGAGGAGTAAATGTAGAGTAAAGGATACATTGTATGATGGAGGAGTAAATGTAAAGTAAAGGATACATTGTATGATGGAGGAGTAAATGTAATGTAAAAGATACTTTGTATGATGGAGGAGTAAATGTAATGTAAAGGATACATTGTATGATGGAGGAGTAAATGTAATGTAAAGGATACATTGTATGATGGAGGAGTAAATGTAATGTAAAGGATACATTGTATGATGGAGGAGTAAATGTAATGTAAAGGATACATTGTGTGATGGAGGAGTGAATGTAATGTAAAGGATACATTGTATGATGGAGGAGTAAATGTAATGTAAAGGATACATTGTATGATGGAGGAGTAAATGTAATGTAAAGGATACATTGTATGATGGAGGAGTAAATGTAATGTAAAGGATACATTGTATGATGGAGGAGTAAATGTAAAGTAAAGGATACATTGTATGATGGAGGAGTAAATGTAATGTAAAGGATACATTGTATGATGGAGGAGTAAATGTAATGTAAAGGATACATTGTATGATGGAGGATTGAATGTAATGTAAAGGATACATTGTATGATGGAGGAGTAAATGTAATGTAAAGGATACATTGTATGATTGTATGATGGAGGAGTAAATGTAATGTAAAGGATACATTGTATGATGGAGGAGTAAATGTAATGTAAAGGATACATTGTATGATGGAGGAGTGAATGTAATGTAAAGGATACATTGTATGATGGAGGAGTAAATGTAAAGTAAAGGATACATTGTATGATGGAGGAGTAAATGTAAAGTAAAGGATACATTGTATGATGGAGGAGTGAATGTAATGTAAAGGATACATTGTATGATGGAGGAGTAAATGTAATGTAAAGGATACATTGTATGATTGTATGATGGAGGAGTAAATGTAATGTAAAGGATACATTGTATGATGGAGGAGTAAATGTAATGTAAAGGATACATTGTATGATGGAGGAGTGAATGTAATGTAAAGGATACATTGTATGATGGAGGAGTAAATGTAATGTAAAGGATACATTGTATGATGGAGGAGTAAATGTAATGTAAAGCATACATTGTATGATGGAGGAGTAAATGTAATGTAAAGGATACATTGTATGATGGAGGAGTAAATGTAGAGTAAAGGATACATTGTATGATGGAGGAGTAAATGTAAAGTAAAGAATACATTGTATGATGGAGGAGTAAATGTAATGTAAAAGATACTTTGTATGATGGAGGAGTGAATGTAATGTAAAGGATACATTGTATGATGGAGGAGTAAATGTAATGTAAAGGATACATTGTATGATGGAGGAGTAAATGTAATGTAAGGGATACATTGTATGATGGAGGAGTAAATGTAATGTAAAGGATACATTGTATGATGGAGGAGTAAATGTAATGTAAAGGATACATTGTGTGATGGAGGAGTAAATGTAATGTAAAGGATACATTGTATGATGGAGGATTGAATGTAATGTAAAGGATACATTGTATGATGGAGGAGTAAATGTAATGTAAAAGATACATTGTATGATGGAGGAGTAAATGTAATGTAAGGGATACATTGTATGATGGAGGAGTAAATGTAATGTAAAGGATACATTGTATGATGGAGGAGTGAATGTAATGTAAAGGATACATTGTATGATGGAGGAGTAAATGTAATGTAAAGGATACATTGTGTGATGGAGGAGTAAATGTAATGTAAAGGATACATTGTATGATGGAGGATTGAATGTAATGTAAAGGATACATTGTATGATGGAGGAGTAAATGTAATGTAAAGGATACATTGTATGATGGAGGAGTAAATGTAATGTAAAGGATACATTGTATGATGGAGGAGTGAATGTAATGTAAAGGATACATTGTGTGATGGAGGAGTAAATGTAATGTAAAGGATACATTGTATGATGGAGGAGTAAATGTAATGTAAAGCATACATTGTATGATGGAGGAGTAAATGTAATGTAAAGGATACATTGTATGATTGTATGATGGAGGAGTAAATGTAATGTAAAGGATACATTGTATGATGGAGGAGTAAATGTAATGTAAAGGATACATTGTATGATGGAGGAGTAAATGTAGAGTAAAGGATACATTGTATGATGGAGGAGTAAATGTAATGTAAAGGATACATTGTATGATGGAGGAGTAAATGTAATGTAAAGCATACATTGTATGATGGAGGAGTAAATGTAATGTAAAGGATACATTGTATGATGGAGGAGTAAATGTAGAGTAAAGGATACATTGTATGATGGAGGAGTAAATGTAAAGTAAAGGATACATTGTATGATGGAGGAGTAAATGTAATGTAAAGGATACATTGTATGATGGAGGAGTAAATGTAATGTAAAGGATACATTGTATGATGGAGGAGTGAATGTAATGTAAAGGATACATTGTATGACGGAGGAGTGAATGTAATGTAAAGGATACATTGTATGATGGAGGAGTAAATGTAATGTAAAGGATACATTGTATGATGGAGGAGTAAATGTAAAGTAAAAGATACATTGTATGATGGAGGAGTAAATGTAAAGTAAAGGATACATTGTATGATGGAGGAGTAAATGTAATGTAAAAGATACATTGTATGATGGAGGAGTAAATGTAGAGTAAAGGATACATTGTATGATGGAGGAGTAAATGTAAAGTAAAGGATACATTGTATGATGGAGGAGTAAATGTAAAGTAAAGGATACATTGTATGATGGAGGAGTAAATGTAATGTAAAGGATACATTGTATGATGGAGGAGTAAATGTAAAGTAGAGGATACATTGTATGATGGAGGAGTAAATGTAATGTAAAGGATACATTGTATGATGGAGGAGTAAATGTAAAGTAAAGGATACATTGTATGATGGAGGAGTAAATGTAATGTAAAGGATACATTGTATGATGGAGGAGTAAATGTAATGTAAAGGATACATTGTATGATGGAGGAGTAAATGTAAAGTAAAGGATACATTGTATGATGGAGGAGTAAATGTAATGTAAAGGATACATTGTATGATGGAGGAGTAAATGTAATGTAAAGGATACATTGTATGATGGAGGAGTAAATGTAATGTAAAGGATACATTGTATGATGGAGGAGTAAATGTAATGTAAAGGATATATTGTATGATGGAGGAGTAAATGTAGAGTAAAGGATACATTGTATGATGGAGGAGTAAATGTAAAGTAAAGGATATATTGTATGATGGAGGAGTAAATGTAAAGTAAAGGATACTTTGTATGATGGAGGAGTAAATGTAATGTAAAGGATACATTGTATGATGGAGGAGTAAATGTAATGTAAAGGATACATTGTATGATGGAGGAGTAAATGTAAAGTAAAGGATACATTGTATGATGGAGGAGTAAATGTAAAGTAAAGGATACATTGTATGATGGAGGAGTAAATGTAATGTAAAGGATACATTGTATGATGGAGGAGTAAATGTAATGTAAAGGATACATTGTATGACGGAGGAGTAAATGTAATGTAAGGGATACATTGTATGACGGAGGAGTAAATGTAAAGTAAAGGATACATTGTATGATGGAGGAGTAAATGTAATGTAAAGGATACATTGTATGATGGAGGAGTAAATGTAAAGTAAAGGATACATTGTATGATGGAGGAGTAAATGTAAAGTAAAGGATACATTGTATGATGGAGGAGTAAATGTAATGTAAAGGATACATTGTATGATGGAGGAGTAAATGTAAAGTAAAGGATACATTGTATGATGGAGGAGTAAATGTAATGTAAAGGATACATTGTATGATGGAGGAGTAAATGTAAAGTAAAGGATACATTGTATGATGGAGGAGTAAATGTAATGTAAAGGATACATTGTATGATGGAGGAGTAAATGTAAAGTAAAGGATACATTGTATGATGGAGGAGTAAATGTAATGTAAAGGATACATTGTATGATGGAGGAGTAAATGTAATGTAAAGGATACATTGTATGATGGAGGAGTAAATGTAATGTAAAGGATACATTGTATGATGGAGGAGTAAATGTAAAGTAAAGGATACATTGTATGATGGAGGAGTAAATGTAATGTAAAGGATACATTGTATGATGGAGGAGTAAATGTAAAGTAAAGGATACATTGTATGATGGAGGAGTAAATGTAAAGTAAAGGATACATTGTATGATGGAGGAGTAAATGTAATGTAAAGGATACATTGTATGATGGAGGAGTAAAACGGAAAATTGTATACTCACCTTTCCGTAATTTTCCTTTCCTGACGCCTCTCCATGGCAGCACACACTGGGTTGTGACTCCGCCCCCACAACCTGACAGGATTGGTTAGCTATAAATTTGAAGGGGAGACACCCCGCTGCATTCTCTGTAAATATATCACCAAAAAAAACGGGGTGGGAATCTGTGCTGCCATGGAGAGGCGTCAGGAAAGGAAAATTACGGAAAGGTGAGTATACAATTTTCCGTTTTCCTGACGCCTCCATGGCAGCACACACTGGGAAATAACTCGCCAGTCGGGTGGGTGCAAGAAAATAATATTTATTCCTTATAATGCGGAAGAATTGGCTCTAACAACGGATCTACCGAAGTCTGCCATAGCCAAATGAGCAGAATCTACTCTATAGTGAGAAATAAACGTATGTCTGGAGGACCAAGTTGCTGCTTTGCAAATAGTCTCCGGTGAAACCCTGCAATACGCTGCCCAGGAGGTAGCCACTGCCCTGGTCGAGTGAGCCCTGATGCCTTCAGGAATTGCCATATGCCGCATGGAGTATGCCTTCTTGATGGACTTGACTAGCCAGGAGGCTATAGTACGTGAAGTAGCCGCTTGACCTCGTCTGTTTCCATGTGGGATGACCATGAGGGTATCCGTCTTTCTAAAAGAATTCGTAGCCGTCAGGTAACTAATGATGGTAGTTTTAACATCCAGAGGATGAGGTTCACCCTGATCATTAGTGAAGGATGGTAAGACAATATCTTGGTTGTAATGGAAGGAAGTTGCTACCTTCGGGATGAAGTGGTCTGAAGGTCTTAGTACTACCTTATCAGGAAAGAATACCAAGTAAGGTTCTGATGCCATCAGTGCTTGGATCTCAGACACCCTCTTTGCTGATGTGATTGCAATGAGAAAGGATAGTTTTAGAGTCAGATCCCATAGAGATATTGATTCAGATGGAGTAAAAGGAGGATTGGTGAAGGCTTCAAGAACTATTGAGAGATCCCATGATGGAAAAACTGGTTTCTTAGGAGGTTTGATTTTCAGGCAGGCTCTCAGGAATTGGATAACCAGCGGATGTAATGCCCATCTGGTGCCTGTTTTGGCCGACAAGGCAGATACTTGTACCTTAAGGGTACTTGAACTTAGACCTTTGTTGATTCCTGATTGGAGGAATTCTAGGATTTGAGAAGGTTCTGGAGCAATAGGATCCCATCCCTTCTGCTGCGCCATTCTAAAGAATTGGTTCCAAATTCTTGTATAGGTGGTGTTGGTGGTGCTCTTCCTGGCTTGCATCAAAGTCGATATTACTTCCTGTGAGCAGCCTTGTTCCCTTAACCTAACCCTTTCAACTTCCATGCTGTCAGATGTAGTTTCTCTGGAGCTGGATGTAGGAATTGGCCTTGAAATAGCAGATCCGGAGTTACCGGAAGGGGGATTGGAGGTTGAAGGCTGAGCTGCAATAGTGTCGTGAACCATGGTCTTCTCGGCCAAAGAGGAATTATCGCGATTACCGTGGCTGAAGATCTCCGAAGCCTGGACAGGAATCTCGCAATTAGCGGAGTTGGCGGGAATATGTACCCCAACTTGAAGTTCCAGGGATGGATTAGACAATCTATCCCCTCGGCTGAAGGGAAAGATGCTCTGGACAGAAACCTCCGACACTTCGTATTCGCCGGAGTAGCTGCTAAGTCGATCTCTGGTACTCCCCATGTCTCCGTAAGAAGAGAAAAGGCCTGGAGACTCAGGGACCATTCGTTGTTCGAAAGAGTTTCTCGACTCAGGTAATCGGCTAACATGTTCTGTGCCGCAGGAACATATATTGCTTTTAGATCTGCTAGGTGTGCCTGTGCCCATTCCAAGATAGGGTGGACTTCCTCCATCAGTGTGAGACTCTTGGTACCCCCTTGCCTCTGGATGTAGGATACTGCCACCTTGTTGTCCATCCGAATAAGCACGTTCTTCCCTCTGAGGACTGGTGCAAATGCCATGAGGGCCTGGAAAGCTGCTCTGAGTTCCAGTATATTCGATACTAAATCCTGGCCCCGGAACTGCCATCGGCCCTGCGCTGCTTGATCTTGACAGTGAGCTCCCCAGCCGCTCTGACAGGCGTCCGAGGTGACTATTATCGGATCTGGGGGAACTATCAGTTTGTATTTCCTGAGATTGGTCAAGTGTGTCCACCACCACACTGATTGCTTCATTGGTCTGGAGATGGTAATGGTCTGACGCATCGATACTCCATCCCACTGTCTCAGAAAGGAGTTCTGGAGGATTCTCATGTGCCATTGTGACCATTGCACCATGGGCAGGGTTGCAGCCATAGACCCTAGCACACTTAAGCAGACTCTGGCTGGAAGATGCCTTGCTGATAGTAATCTCCACATCTTCTGTACTAGAGGCTGAATCTTTTCTTGAGGAAGTTGTACCATGTTCAATTTGGTGTTCAGATCTGCTCCCAAGAATACCATGTTCTGAGTGGGTTGTAAGCTGCTCTTTTTCCAGTTGACTAACCAGCCGAAGTCTTGGAGAGTCGTGAGTAAGATCTTCTGATGGCATAGCAAGGTTTCTTGATCTTCTGCCAAGAGCAGGATGTCGTCCAAATAATGGTGGACTCGCAGACCTTTCTCCCTGAGGAATGCAACCAAGGGTAGAAGGACCTTGGTAAATGTCCTGGGAGCCGACGAGATGCCGAAAGGAAGGCACTGAAATTGGAAGTGACTTTTGTTGATGGCAAATCGGAGGAATTTTTGAAAGGCGGGATGAATCGGAATATGTAGATAAGCGTCTGATAAATCTACTGAGAGCATCCAGTCGCCCAGGTTCACTGCCAGAAGTATAGACTGCAGACTCTCCATTTTGAAGGCCTCTGTTTTTATGTTCCTGTTGAGATTTTTTAAATCCAATACAGGGCGTAAGTCTCCGGTCTTCTTCTTTACCAAGAATAGTGGGGAATAGAACCCCCTCCCCTTTTGATCTGACGGAACTTCCAGTATTGCCCCTTTCTCCTTCAATTCCACTATATATTTTAATAGTAACTTCCTTTTGACTAGTGAAGATGGCATTCTTGTTGATTGGAAGTGATTCTTTGGAATTTTGCCCATAAATTTCCACTTGTGTCCAAATTTGATCGTGGAGAGAGTCCACTGGTCCTCTATATGGCTTGACCAAATCTGTGCGAAGTCCTTGAGCCTGGCGCCCACCTGTACTGAGTGGGCAGGCGAACCTTCAAAAGGACTTCTGCTGCTCCCCTACCGGGGTAGGCTTGGACTTCTGCATCCTTAGGAAGGAAGGTCTTGTGTTCTTCCAGTCCCTTCTAAACTCCCTACCAGGACGGTAGGCTCTAGCTTCCCTATATTTCTCAGGAAGGTTGCGCCTGAAGAAGGAACCCTTTTGGGCCTTGGGTTTTCTATCCGAGGGAATTAATCCCGACTTCCCTCCTGTTACCTTCGAAATAGCGGTGTCCAATTTAGACCCGAACAGGTTTGAGCCATCATATGGAATTCTGCACCAGTTTGTTTTGGATGCAGTATCGGCCATCCATGGTTTCAGCCACAAGGCCCTTCTTGCTGTGACTGAGGCTAGCATTGATCTCGCCGAGGATCTTATAATATCCACTGAGGCTTCTGCCACAAAGTCACCTGCCAACTTGATCTCCTGAAGAGAAGATATTATTTTATCTATTTCGGTACCGTCTTGCAGATCCTTCTCCACCTTGGTTGCCCAACCTGATATGGCTTTGGCCACTGCTGCTGTGGTAATTGCTGGTCTGCATGCGCCCCCAGCAGTGGAGTATGCTTTCTTCAATTCTAGATCCAATTTCCGATCCAGAACATCCCGAAAGGAAACTGCGTCTTCAATAGGCAGAGTGACATGCCGTGCAAGACGCATCAAGGAGGAGTCGACTACTGGAGCGTTCATCAATGTTTTGACTTTTGACTCCTTCAGAGGATACATTTTTGTCAGTCTGTTGGTGAGACTGGACCGCTTATCAGATCTTTCCCACTCATCTTTAATTAGATCCTCCAGTTCACCTATAAAAGGGAAATTCTCTGGTTCTTTCCTTAAATTTGGGAAATATTTCCGGACTTTCTGCGGTTCCTCTTTATCTTCTTCCCAGCCTATCGCTTCTTTGACTGACTTTGCGAAAGGCTGTACCAGGGAAAAGTCAAAACCTGCTGACATGTCCTGTTCCTCATCTCCTGAGGAGGGTTCTGATGCCTGGGGTTGGCTGTCATCCGCCACCGATGTGCTAGGCGTAGGCCTATCGATTAGAGGTGCTGTTGTCTCCCTTATGGATTCCCGCACAGATTCTCTTATGAGCTCCGTAGCCATTGCTGCGTCTAGTTCTTTGTCCTTTGCTGCCTCATTGAAGCAGGATCTGCAGACTAGTTTATCTGGCAAGGCTGGTGCGCCGCATACCCAGCAAGCGTTTGCTGCAGGACGGGTGTGGCGGCTTTGGCGGTGCGATGAAGGTGACCGTCTGCGGTGTGACCGACTGTGACGGGAGCGGCTGCGTCTTGAGCGGCTGTGACGTGAGCGGCTATGTCTTCGGTGGCGAGAAGAGGATCTTGAGCGGCTTCTGCGGGACTTCTTGCTTGACCCATGGCTTGATGTCCTCTCACGCCTGGAACTTGCGGCTCTTGACCTGGTGGGGCTGCCAAAAACGCAGCGTTAGTGGTTGGCTCTCTTTTTTCTCTCCCCTTCTTCAATACTTACCAATGACGAATAGCCTCTTACCTCGTTTGCTGATGGTGGTCTGCGCGGGCAGTGGTCTCCATAGTGATAGTAGACAGTGTAGACTGAAGGAAATTAAGAGAAAGGAAAAAAACTTTTTTTTTTTTTTAAAACTTACTCTTTCTTTTAATATATTATTTATTTATTTAAAAAAGGCTAAATTGAATAAATTGACTTACCTGGTCTTGCTGAGTCGTTTTCTGGCAAAGCAGTTGAAGGCCGGTGAACATTCAGGCATCTGTGATACTGCTCAGCAAAAATCACAGAAATGCCTGTGTTTTTAAATCTGCCGCCGCCGTCGCGGCAAAATGACGCTCCCGCGCATGCGCAGAACGTCCCGAGCGCCTCGGCGCCATCTTGGAGAAGGGCATTACCTTCCCAAGGCAGAACTAAGCCCTGAGGCCAATTGCAGAGTGGAGGAGGCGGCCTCGGCGGCCATGACAGTTCCTACAGCGGTGGACAACAAGTGCCAGCAGGCCTCTAAGCAGAGAAACACCATAAGTAAACTACAGACAAAGGTACAGGCAAAAAGGAAAAGGAGACCACTGCAAAAATATGAAGCTTCTTTAAAGCTTACTGTGCCAGATGTCCAGACGCCCCCTGAGACCACCAGACCGGGGGTTCCCTCCATAGAAGCTCCTTTAGAGACTGTACAGGAGGGACTTCCAAACAGGAGAGGCTTGAACCTGCTGGGGCGAGTGCGGTAAGAGGCTTTTTTCTTTTTCTTTATCTTGACAACAGGAGCAAGCTGCATATCCCAATCTGTCAGGTGAGGATAAAAAAGAGAATGCAGCGGGGTGTCTCCCCTTCAAATTTATAGCTAACCAATCCTGTCAGGTTGTGGGGGCGGAGTCACAACCCAGTGTGTGCTGCCATGGAGGCGTCAGGAAATGTAATGTAAAGGATACATTGTATGACGGAGGAGTAAATGTAATGTAAGGGATACATTGTATGACGGAGGAGTAAATGTAAAGTAAAGGATACATTGTATGATGGAGGAGTAAATGTAATGTAAAGGATACATTGTATGATGGAGGAGTAAATGTAAAGTAAAGGATACATTGTATGATGGAGGAGTAAATGTAAAGTAAAGGATACATTGTATGATGGAGGAGTAAATGTAATGTAAAGGATACATTGTATGATGGAGGAGTAAATGTAAAGTAAAGGATACATTGTATGATGGAGGAGTAAATGTAATGTAAAGGATACATTGTATGATGGAGGAGTAAATGTAATGTAAAGGATACATTGTATGATGGAGGAGTAAATGTAAAGTAAAGGATACTTTGTATGATGGAGGAGTAAATGTAATGTAAAGGATACATTGTATGATGGAGGAGTAAATGTAAAGTAAAGGATACATTGTATGATGGAGGAGTAAATGTAATGTAAAGGATACATTGTATGATGGAGGAGTAAATGTAAAGTAAAGGATACATTGTATGATGGAGGAGTAAATGTAATGTAAAGGATACATTGTATGATGGAGGAGTAAATGTAATGTAAAGGATACATTGTATGATGGAGGAGTAAATGTAATGTAAAGGATACATTGTATGATGGAGGAGTAAATGTAAAGTAAAGGATACATTGTATGATGGAGGAGTAAATGTAAAGTAAAGGATACATTGTATGATGGAGGAGTAAATGTAAAGTAAAGGATACATTGTATGATGGAGGAGTAAATGTAAAGTAAAGGATACATTGTATGACGGAGGAGTAAATGTAGAGTAAAGGATACATTGTATGATGGAGGAGTAAATGTAAAGTAAAGGATACATTGTATGATGGAGGAGTAAATGTAATGTAAAGGATACATTGTATGATGGAGGAGTAAATGTAAAGTAAAGGATACATTGTATGATGGAGGAGTAAATGTAAAGTAAAGGATACATTGTATGATGGAGGAGTAAATGTAAAGTAAAGGATACATTGTATGATGGAGGAGTAAATGTAAAGTAAAGGATACATTGTATGACGGAGGAGTAAATGTAGAGTAAAGGATACATTGTATGATGGAGGAGTAAATGTAAAGTAAAGGATACATTGTATGATGGAGGAGTAAATGTAATGTAAAGGATACATTGTATGATGGAGGAGTGAATGTAATGTAAAGGATACATTGTATGATGGAGGAGTAAATGTAAAGTAAAGGATACATTGTATGATGGAGGAGTAAATGTAATGTAAAGGATACATTGTATGATGGAGGAGTAAATGTAATGTAAAGGATACATTGTATGATGGAGGAGTAAATGTAATGTAAAGGATACATTGTATGACAGAGGAGTAAATGTAATGTAAAGGATACATTGTATGATGGAGGAGTAAATGTAAAGTAAAGGATACATTGTATGATGGAGGAGTAAATGTAAAGTAAAGGATACATTGTATGATGGAGGAGTAAATGTAAAGTAAAGGATACATTGTATGATGGAGGAGTAAATGTAAAGTAAAGGATACATTGTATGACGGAGGAGTAAATGTAGAGTAAAGGATACATTGTATGATGGAGGAGTAAATGTAAAGTAAAGGATACATTGTATGATGGAGGAGTAAATGTAATGTAAAGGATACATTGTATGATGGAGGAGTAAATGTAATGTAAAGGATACATTGTATGATGGAGGAGTAAATGTAAAGTAAAGGATACATTGTATGATGGAGGAGTAAATGTAAAGTAAAGGATACATTGTATGATGGAGGAGTAAATGTAAAGTAAAGGATACATTGTATGATGGAGGAGTAAATGTAAAGTAAAGGATACATTGTATGACGGAGGAGTAAATGTAGAGTAAAGGATACATTGTATGATGGAGGAGTAAATGTAAAGTAAAGGATACATTGTATGATGGAGGAGTAAATGTAATGTAAAGGATACATTGTATGATGGAGGAGTGAATGTAATGTAAAGGATACATTGTATGATGGAGGAGTAAATGTAATGTAAAGGATACATTGTATGATGGAGGAGTAAATGTAATGTAAAGGATACATTGTATGATGGAGGAGTAAATGTAATGTAAAGGATACATTGTATGACAGAGGAGTAAATGTAATGTAAAGGATACATTGTATGATGGAGGAGTAAATGTAATGTAAAGGATACATTGTATGACAGAGGAGTAAATGTAATGTAAAGGATACATTGTATGATGGAGGAGTAAATGTAAACAGAAAACAAACAAATGAGTGTCCCTCATTGATAAGCTCCAGTCAGGAGGCACAGTATGCTTTACTTTTATTGGTTCATCTTATTTTTATTTGCTCTGACTTTGTGCTGATGATTTGATGACATCATGCCGTATGACTGACATCACTTTAACGTTCCCCTTTAATTCCTCCTCCATCAGATCTCTGCCGGTATCTCACACACACATCCGGCAAACACCGGCTCAGCCGGATCCATCTTCTCTATCTGGCCTGAGCCCCTCTGACCGCTCGCTCGTCATTTGCTCTCTTCACCCGGTTAGACATTTCAGTGACCCGAAGGACTCATCATCACCGCGACGCGAATGAAGTGTGAGATCATTTGTTTAACTGATTCCTGCCGGCAGCTTGTAGAGCACAGAGAGAGAGAGAGAGAGAGAGGGAGCCGCATCAAAGGGAGTCTATCCAGTGATCTCTGTGACAATCTGCAGCTCCGGGTGACACCACCGAGAGCAACACTTTCATGTTTCCTGCCTGAGAGCGACCAATTAATCTCTTTATCCATACTTCCCTACAGCCGCTCTTCCCTCTGACACCAGTAGGGGGAGCCCAAGAGGAGCTCTTCAGAGGATCAAACTGTAATCTAGTTCCATTTATGTTTTTGTTATTTCACTTTGTATCATTTTTTTGTTACGTTGCGCTGTGTTCGGCTAGATTCATATTGATACATTTTTTTTCTTAATTATTTTACCTTTTATTTTTTATTTTTACACTGTTTTTTTTTTTTTTTTTTTACATTGTGTCACTTTTATTCCTATTACAAAGAATGTAAACATCCCTTGTAGTAGAACAAAAAGCATGACAGGACCTCTTAAATGTGAGATCTGGGGGGTCAAAAAGACCTCAAATCTCATATTTACACTAAAATGCAATAATAAAAAAAAAAATTGTCATATAAAAAAATCATTTAAAAAAATTTTGGCCCTTTAAGAGGTATGGGCAGAAGTTACATTTTGATGTCGCTTCCGCCCTGCATTGATATGGAGACAGGTGGGGACCATCTTCCCCTCACTCGTCTCCATACCCAGGAAGGGGAAACATCTGATCGCCTCCGCCGCTGCCGACAGCTCCGGTAAGCGTCAGAAGCCACCGGAGCGCGGCGGGAGGGGGGCCTCCTCTCCCGTCGCCGATAAAAGTGATCCCATGGCGATTCCGCCGCAGATACCACTTTTATCTTGTACCGGACCGCCCGCTGAAGAAGAGGATACCGGGGTTATGGCAGCTACAGTACCTGACCGCGAGATTGTGTTTTCAGCGCGATCCCATTGCGCTGGTTCTCGGTGACAGGGTACTGTGCATGTCGCGCTCATCGGGAAAGAAAAACTTTTGGGGGAACGCCGCGCCAAATTTTAAATGAAAAAACTGGCGTGGGTTCCCCCCAGGGGCATAACAGGCCCTTAGGTCTGGTATGGCTTTTAAGGGGAACCCCCCTACACCGAAAAAGCAGCCCGGCCGGTCAGGAAAGGGGGTGGGGACGAGCGAGCGCCCCCCCCCTCCTGAACGATACCAGGCCGTATGCCCTCAACATGGGGGGTGGGCGCTTTGGGGCAGGGGGGCGCCCTGCGGGGTGCCCCCCCACCCCAAAGCACCTTGTCCCCATGTTGATGAGGACAAGGGCCTCTTCCCGACAGCCCTGGCCGCTGGTTGTCGGGGTCCGCGGGCGGAGGGCTTAATAAGGGGGCCCCCAGATCCTGGCCCCCCCACCCTACGTGAATGAGTATGGGGTACATGGTACCCCTACCCATTCACCGACTTCGGGGGTCTTCTTCCGACTTCTCCGCTCTCTCCGGCCTCTTCTCACAGTCTTCGGCTTCTTCTCCCGGTGTTCCGCCTCTTCTGCCGGGCTCCTCTTGTATCTTCTGCTCTTTTGCTAGCGGTGGCCCGGTCTTTTCCGTCTTCTCTTCTTCTTCTCTTCTTCTTCTGATGTTGACACAACGCTGTCTCCCACTGTTATGCTATGTGAGCGGTGTGCAATCACTTATATAGACATGGGGCATGATCACCGGGTGATGTTACCCGGTAAACCCCGTCCCCTTGTGATGCTGGGACTGTGACGTCACAAGGGGGTGGGGTCACCGCCTATATAAATGGTTGCGCAGCTCACACACAGCATTCCAGCAGGAGAGAGCGTCGTGTCAACATTGGAAGAAGAGAAGACGGGACAAGACAGCGCAGAAGACCGGGCCGCTGCTAGCGAAAGAGCGGCAGAAGATAGCGGACACCGGGAGGAGAGGCTGAACACCGGGAGTAGAAGCCGAACACCGGGAGAAGAGGCCGGAGAGAGCGGAGAAGTCGGAAGAAGACCCCCGAAGTCGGAAAAAGACCCCAGAAGTCGGAAGAAGACCCCCAAAGTCGGAAGAAGACCCCCGGAGCTGCCTAATAAATTACTTTTAAAACCTGTGTAGTGTGTGTTTTTTTAATGACACTTTTTTCCCCAGGTGAATGGGTAGGGGTACCATATTCATTCACATAGGGTGGGGGGCCGGGATCTGGGGGCCCCCTTATTAACGGGGTTTCCCGGATTCCGATAAGCCCTCCGCCTGCAGACCCCGACAACCAACGGCCAGGGTTGTCGGGAAGAGGCCCTTGTCCTCATTAACATGGGGACAAGGTGCTTTGGGGTGGGGGGGCCCGCAGGGAGCCCCCCTGCCCCAAAGCGCCCACCCCCCATGTTGAGGGCATGCGGCCTGGTACGGTTCAGGAGGGGGGGGGCGCTCACTTGTTTACGAATTTACAAATTTTCGAGTTTACGAATTGCGATCATAACGAATGACGCGACAAAACAAAAAGAATAAAATACGGATAAATTTGTATTCGTTCCATTGACTAAGCTAAATTTGAAAGGAAATTCGAATACCCTTTTATAGTTAGTTATTATTAGTTAGTTAGAATTTTTGGATTTTCGTTCTTACCGATTTTCAGATTTCTGAATTTCCAAACTTGCAGATTTTCTAAATTTTTGGATTTTCGAATTTACGAATTGCGATTATAATGAATGACCCGAAAAACGAAAAAAAAAAGAATGAAAGAAAATGAACAAATTTTTCAGCAGTGCACTTGTCTAGACACCAGCAGTAGATTATTCCTGTCACTGACACCAACAATGGGGCACTATTCCTTCCACTGATACCAATGATGGGGCACTATTCCTCCCACTGATACCAATGATGGGGCACTATAACTCCCACTGATACCAATGATGGGGCACTATTCCTCCCACTGATACCAATGATGGGGCACTATTCCTCCCCCTGATAGATACCAATGATGGGGCACTATTCCTCCCACTGATACCAATGATGGGGCACTATTCCTCCCACTGATACCAATGATGGGGCACTATTCCTCCCACTGATACCAATGATGGGGCACTATTCCTCCCACTGATACCAATGATGGGGCACTATTCCTCCCACTGATACCAATAATGGGGCACTATTCCTTCCACTAATACCAATGATGGGGCACTATTCCTCGCAATGACACTATCGATGGGGCGGAATTGATTCCTTTGACACCAACAATGGGGCACTATTCCTCGCAAAGACACCAATGATGGGGCACTATTCCTCCCACTGATACCAATGATGGGGCACTATTCCTCCCAGTGATACCAATGATGGGGCACTATTCCTCACACTGATACCAATGATGGGGCACTATTCCTCCCACTGATACCAATTATGGGGCACTATTCCTCCCACTGATACCAATGATGGGGCACTATTCCTCCCACTGATACCAATTATGGGGCACTATTCCTCCCACTGATACTAATGATGGGACACTATTCTTCTCACTGACCACAGTCCGGTCCTCCTAAAGACCGAAGGACAGTAAAGTGGCCCTTTGTTTAGAAAGTTTGGAGACCCCTGCTCTAAAATATTCTCTAACAATCCCGGTATTCAGCTTCCTGAGGAAGACATCCCAGACATCTCAAGCTAGTATATAGACAGGAAGTGGCTGCAAAGGGGATGTGGGAGATCAGCAGCACTGAAGTATTTTCTTTTATTATTAAATAAAAGCAAATGGTAATGATAGACACACATGTCACCCAGCGAGGGCTTACATTCATCTCTTTACGATTGATTTATAAGGAGCCCCCCGGAGTGTGCGATCCTGTGCAGGTTTTATCGTCCTCGTTATACGTCGGATTGTCTGCATATTTATGTGTGTGGGTGGCGGGAATAGACGGGCGAGGTATGAAGACGCACGGACCCGCCAAGTGTTACTTCATCCTCCGGCGCCTCTTGAAGTGTCTAATTAGATTAACCCTTCCTGCCCCTCTTCATCATCAAAGAGCCTGCGTGCAGCCGGGCGGGCGGCGGTGGTGAGGACAGATCTGCGCTTTCATGTTTCCTCTCAGAAAGCTGATAATTAATTCTCTCTTTCTGTACGCCGAGCCCCTCTCCTCGTGTCGTTATTCCTTCCAGAGAGACGATCGATGTGCCACCGCCGCACTCACATGTGGAGGGGATGGGACTGAGCAACAGGAGCCTCATACCTGAGATCTATGAGGACCGGGACTGGAGTGTGTCCCCAATCACATCTGAGACAAGCACTCTTCACTCCACTAAGAAAGCATTTCTTTTCTTTTTGTATGTATGTAGACTCAGGAAATCACACATATTGTCAGGTGCAGCCATCAAAGTCTATAGGGACCAAAAATATGTCACTGCATTAAGAAGCCGATGTCAGCTTCCAGCGACACTACTGCACCCAGGTGTGACCGGACACCACCAATAGAACTGGAATGTTGGTGTTCAAGTCCTTAAATCCTGCCTTCCCTTCTCTTTCTTTCTTTCTTTCTTTCTTTCTTTCTTTCTTTCTTTCTTTCTTTCTTTCTTTCTTTTCTTTTCTTTTCTTTTCTTTTTTCTTTTCTTTTTCCTTTTTTTCTCTTTTCTCTCTCCCTTCCTTCCTTCTTTCCTTCCTTCTTTCCTTTCCCTTCTTTCTTTAGTTCCCTCCTTTCTTTTTTTCCCTTCCTTTCCCTTCCCTTCCCTTCCCTTTCTTTCCCTTCCCTTCCTTTCCCTTATCTTTCTTTCCTTTCCCTTCCCTTTCTTTCCCTTCCCTTCCCCTTCTTTCCCTTCCCTTCCCTTCCTTTCTTTCCTTTCCCTTCCTTTCTTTCCTTTCCCTTCCCTTTCTTTCCCTTCGCTTCCCTTCCCTTTCTTTCCCTTCCCTTCCCTTCCCTTCCCTTTCTTTCCCTTCCCTTCCCTTCCCTTTCTTTACCTTCCCTTTCCTTCCCTTTCTTTCCCTTTTCTTTCCCTTCCCTTCCATTTCTTTCCCATTTCTTTCCCTTCCCTTCCCTTTCTTTCCCTTCCCTTCCCTTCCCTTCCTTTTCTTTCCCTTCCCTTCCCTTCCCTTTCTTTCCCTTCCCTTTCCCTCCCTTTCTTTCCCTTTTCTTTCCCTTGCCTTCCCTTTCTTTCCCTTTTCTTTCCCTTGCCTTTATTTCCCTTCCCTTCCCTTTCCTTTCTTTCCCTTCCCTTTCTTTCCCTTCCCTTCCCTTTCTTTCCCTTCCCTTCCCTTTCTTTCCCTTCCCTTTCTTTCCCTTCCCTTCCCTTTCTTTCCCTTCCCTTTCTTTCCCTTTCCTTTCCTTTCCTTTCCTTTTTCCTTTCCTTTTTCCTTCCCTTTCTTTCCCTTTCCTTTCCTTTCCTTTCCTTTCCTTTTTCCTTTCCTTTTTCCTTTCCTTTCTCTTCCCCTGCTGTAGTTTCACTTTCACATACAGGTCTCCTGCCCATCCCCCTTCTGGAGAAGCAGCACACCGATGAGCTCAGCTCTGTCACTCTGCTATCTCCTCCTATCAGAGTGTTCCTTATACACAATGCACCGACTGGCTCTTTATGCCGCTTCTCCCTCCCTGTCTCCGATGGGTTGAATGAGGTTGATGACAAGTCAAATTCAGGTTTAGCACTGCAAAAAACACATTGAAAAATGTAATAATGAATGCAATGCTGTCATAATTGATGTCTTTTGTGTGGTGACCGGGGATGGCCACCACACTGGACCACCAGGCATGCCACCCTATGCCACCAGGGAAATGCCAATCAGTGCCGCCTTATAGTGCCCAGCAGTGCCATCTATCAGTGCCACCCATAAGTACCCATCAGTGCAGCCTATCAATGCCCATCAGTGCCGCCTATCAATGCCCATTAGTGCCGGATATCAGTGCTGCCTATCAGTGCCATCGTCAGTGCCCATCAGTGCCATCTCATTGGTGCCACCTTATCAGTGCCGCCTTATCAGTGCCCATCAGTGCAGCTTATCAGTGCCCGTCAGTGAAGGAGAAAACTTACTTATTTACAAAACTTTATAACAAAAACCAAAAAAAAACTTTTTTTTTTTTTAAACATTTTTTCTGTGTTTTTTTATTCATTTAGCAAAAAATAAAAACCACAGAGGTGATCAAATAGCACCAAAAGAAAGATCTATTTGTGGGAAGAAAATGATAAAACATTTCATTTGGGTACAGCATCGCACAACCACGCAATTGTCATTTAAAAGAGGACAGGACTGAAAGCTGAAAATTGGCCTGGGCAGGAAGGGGGTGAAAGTGCCCGGTATGGAAGTGGTTAAGAGGCCATCCTTCGAAAATGAATGTGTTTTGACTTGTCATGTGACTTTATGTGTCGCAAGTTGCAAAATAAGTCACAGCAGTGTGAACCGGAGCTTGTAAAGGGCCCCTGGGATCAGCGATAAGGGCCCTGGGCTCAGAAGGTATGGACTTGGGACCAGAGGAAAGATCCCTGGGACTGATGGAAAGGGCCCCAGTGGTCAGGGGTGGGGGCCCTTTATGGTTTTCTTACCTTGGGGCTCTGAAGGTTCTAGTAACACCTCTGTTGGTACTGATCGGGCATTGTATAGACTCAATAGCCTGGTAATAACCATCATACCTCCATTGTACCTCCAACAATTCACAAGAAATAAGTCCATCCAGCTGAAGAATTCTCGGAGAATGGCGCAGGTCTCAGCACAGAATAGACGCCGCCAATTATTTCTGACATCCGTTGAAGGATCAGAGAACTCATTCAGAAGAGGCTCATTCAAAGCTCAATAGAAAAGTCGATTTTTTATTTTTTTTCTCCTGGAACACAAGACATACGCAGACATAGATCCAACGGATGTGCTACACGCCTCATATACAGCCCAGCGTATCGATCGATGGTCTCCAACTCCAATACATTCCTAAGGGGAAAAAACCCACAAAGGATGCCGACACATACTCTAATCCTCCAAAGTGTCCTTTATTAGAACTTACAAGTGGCACTTTGAACCAAGCCTTGCTTACGCATTTCAGGTCTTAGCTATAGCAGATTGAAGAATTGAGGAAGTCCATTGTTGCAGTGTGTCCATGTATCAGCTTTCTTCTCATCATCTTCATTCAGGATCAGGACTCACTTCCAGTAAGTGTTCCTGTGCGGAGTACAGGCGCCAAACTTACTCATGTGGGCCAAACACCGGCCGACCAAAAAAAAAGAAAAGCGTACCAAATTTAATGTATGTTTACTCAACCCTACTACACAACAGAATGGGGGGGATTTATCAAGCCACTAAGGCCTGGTTCACCTAGTATTGGGTCTGCATAGGCAGGTGCAGTCTTCTTTCTCCACTGTAGGTGGCGCTCATCCACAGTGGCATTGCAGTTGGAGAGGAAGTCAGGAGGAACGTGGTTCCTCTATGGTTTTCCTGGGTCATTGGGGAAGCTCTCTGTATGATGCCGCCCAGGGGCATTGCTAGGTCTACAAAAGATCCGGGGATAGAGCCCATAGCAGCGTTGTAAAGAAAGTCATGCACTTGGCCGGGCATACACGTATATACAGTAATATACGTGTGTGTGTATATCCCCAGAGAGCCCCCCACTTACATCAGGGTCCTCAGAGAGCCTCCCTCTTGCATCAGGGTCCTCAGAGAGCCCCCCCTTGCATCAGGGTCCCCAGAGAGCCCCCCACTTACATCAGGGTCCCTAGAGAGCCCCCCACTTACATCAGGGTCCTCAGAGAGCCTCCCCCTTGCATCAGGATCCCCAGAGAGCCTCCCCCTCATCAGGGTCCCCAGAGAGCCCCCCTCTTGCATCAGGGTCCTCAGAGAGCCCCCCCTTGCATCAGGGTCCCCAGAGAGCCCCCCACTTACATCATGGTCCCCAGAGAGCCCCCCACTTACATCAGGGTCCTCAGAGAGCCTCCCCCTTGCATCAGGGTCCCCAGAGAGCCTCCCCTTGCATCAGGGTCCCCAGAGAGCCTCCCCTTGCATCAGGGTCCCCAGAGAGCCTCCCCCTTGCATCAGGGTCCCCAGAGAGCCTCCCCCTTAAAATCAGGATCCACAGTGAGCCTCCCCCTTATTATCAGGGTCCCCAGAGAGTCTCCCCCTTGCATCAGGGTCCCCAGAGAGCCTCCCCCTTGCATCAGGGTCCCCAGAGAGCCTCCCCCCTTGCATCAGGGTCCCCAGAGAGCCTCCCCCTTTAAATCAGGGTCCCCAGAGAGCCTCCCCCTTTAAATCAGGGTCCCCAGAGAGCCTCCCCCTTTAAATCAGGGTCCCCAGAGAGCCTCCCCCTTAAAATCAGGGTCCCCAGAGAGCCCCCCACTTACATCATGATCCCCAGAGAGCCTCCTCTCCCCTTGGGGACCCCTGCAGAGACTTGGGGCGATTCGGGGGATATAGCCCCAAAAGCCACCCCCTAGCGACGCCACTGATGCCGCCCCATGTGACCCTAGCGACCCTATTGGGTCAGACAGAGCCTATTTAAGGCCCTGGCTTGGTGCAATTTTCAAGCGCGGGTAGCGTAGGGACAAGGATGTATCAATTGGGATGCAACCGCTTCACTGTGAAGCAGTTGCATCCCAATTGACATGAATAGGACTCCCTGCACAGGAATGCATGGAACACCCGGGCATCCCCATGGGGGGTAAACATGACCCTCGCATGGAGTACATGGGATCGAGGCCTGAAAAGTAATTGTGATCAGTGGTGGCCCCATAGCTCACAACTGTCCCTGATTTGGAGGGACTGTCCCTGATTTGGAGCAATGTCCCTCTGTCCCTCATTCCCCCTCATTTCTCCCTCATTTTGGTCTGATCTATATAGTTGTATATAAAATGCACTTTTTGTCTTTCAAAAAGTGTTTCCCGGTGCTAAACCTTTCTTCTGAGTTCTAAATTGCCGCATTGGTAAATTTTAAAAGCCAATATAAAGGAATAGTGGTGGTAAAAAAAAAGCCCTTGTGGATTTAAGTAACCTTTTTTTGGGTTAATTCTCCTTTAAGGGGGTGTGACAGGGGGCGTGTCCTATGCCTACATACATTTGCTAGGTGTCCCTCATTCCCATCTCAAAATGTTGGGAGGTATGGTGGCCCATCTATTAGGGGCGCATGGGTGCCGCCCCCCTTATCCATGCGTCTGGCCCCCTGATCTACATGCAGAGGCGCCGGACGCATGGATTCCAATTGTTTTTTGTTTTTTTGAAGCACGTGATTAGAGCCTGAGCCCACCCAGTTGTGTGACAATAGCGATGAATATTCGCTATTATAACACTGATTCTCCTCCCAGCCAATCAGGAAGCTGGTCAGGAGTCACTCGATTGGTCAAAAGGACATCCGATCAGATTGGCCGCCAGGAGGAGGAGGGGGGAGACGCAGGGGAACCGAGAAAGCAGGAGAGAAGATGCCGCTGCCCCCAGGTTTGATCAACCAGGAGGGGGGGTTCCGCCCATGAACCGACCAGGAGGGTGTGTGCCATCCGTGACCCGACCGGGGGGGGTGGCTTTTGGGACGATTCTTTGTTTCCCCCCCCCCCCCCGAAAAAAAAAACCCCAGCCGCCACTGAGTGTGATTATAATGAGGCCCGACTAACGACTAACCAGGAGGAGAGTGGTTAAGTGGTACTAGAAGCCGAGTCTCCATCAAAATCTAAAATTTGGGGTTGTCACCATAACAGGAGTAGAAGGGAAACCTTCCAATAGTTAGATTAGTTCTTGTGGCAACCAGGGATTTCCCTCACTTTGGAGGGACTTCCTCTCACTTCCTGTTTTGGTTATGGGACAGGAAGTGAAGGGAAATTTTCACAATGGGACACAGATGGCAAAAAATACCAACAACAAAAAACTGACAGGGGCTATAACCCTGTATATGTCATTTCTTATTCAACTCAGAGTTCCGAGTGCTGGATATCAGAGCATTACCTTCAACTCATTACTGACTGAATGTGGGAATAATGACTCCGCCGCAGAGATAGAATTCCATCTAAAGTGTTTCTATACATCCCTCTGATAATAACGCCTCTCTGATGGAAATGGAGATGTGCACGGCTTTGAATATGGGAATTATTTCCAGGAATCTCCTCGTCCCTCAGTAGAAGGAGGACACTCATGGCTTCCGGGGGAATGTTTTTTCTGTTTTTAACAATTACAGTAACATTTGCCTGAAGGTTATCATTTGATGTGACATTCAAATTCTCATATCTTTGCTGTTCCATATTTTCACGATGGCCTATTCAGATGTGTGATATTTTAGGAAAATGAGCTGCTCTTTGCGTGTGAAGCGGTCAAAAAAGGTGCTGGCATGATTTTTATAATATGTGCATTTGCTAAATGTGTGGGGGGTGTCAGACGTATTGGCAACCATGTGCGTCTGCAAAAAGCAATGCAATTTTGTGCGGTATGGGAAAACGTGAGATTTGGCACCTGGTGTGAGCAAGCCCTAAAATGTGGTCTGTGAGGCAGAGTTCAGTGGTCTGTAAGTTGTAAATCCCTCCTCCTAGCAAAACCCCCCATATCCTCCTCTTAACACAACCCCCCAAAATCCCCCTCCTAGCACAACCCCCCCAAATCCTCCTCCTAGCACAACCCCCCCCAAATCCCTCTCCTAGCACAACCCCCCCAAATCCTCCTCCTAGCACAACCCCCCCAAATCCCCCTCCTAGCACAACCACCCCAAATCCTTCTCCTAGCACAACCCCCACAAATCCCTCTCCTAGCACAACCCCCCAAAATCCTCTTCCTAGCACAACCCCCCCAAATCCCCCTCCTAGCACAACCCCCCCAAATCCTCCTCCTAGCACAACCCCCACAAATCCCTCTCCTAGCACAACCCCCCAAAATCCTCTTCCTAGCACAACCCCCCAAAATCCCCCTCCTAGCACAACCCCCCCAAATCCTCCTCCTAGCACAACCCCCCCCAAATCCCTCTCCTAGCACAACCCCCCCAAATCCTCCTCCTAGCACAACCCCCCCAAATCCCCCTCCTAGCACAACCCCCCCAAATCCTCCTCCTAGCACAACCCCCCCAAATCCCCCTCCTAGCACAACCCCCCCCCAAATCCTCCTCCTAGCACAACCCCCCCAAATCCCTCTCCTAGCACAACCCCCCAAATCCCCCTCCTAGCACAACCCCCCAAATCCTCCTCCTAGCACAACCCTCCCAAATCCCTCTCCTAGCACAACCCCCCAAAATCCTCCTCCTAGCACAACCCCCCCAAATCCTCCTCCTAGCACAACCCCCCAAATCCCCCTCCTAGCACAACCCCCCCAAATCCTCCTCCTAGCACAACCCCCCCAAATCCCTCTCCTAGCACAACCCCCCAAAATCCCCCTCCTAGCACAACCCCCCCAAATCCTCCTCCTAGCACAGCCCCCCCAAATCCCTCTCCTAGCACAACCCCCCAAAATCCTCCTCCTAGCACAACCCCCCCAAATCCTCCTCCTAGCACAACCCCCCCAAATCCCCCTCCTAGCACAACCCCCCCAAATCCTCCTCCTAGCACAACCCCCCAAATCCCTCTCCTAGCACAACCCCCCAAAATCCCCCTCCTAGCACAACCCCCCCAAATCCTCCTCCTAGCACAACCCCCCCAAATCCCTCTCCTAGCACAACCCCCCAAAATCCTCCTCCTAGCACAACCCCCCCAAATCCTCCTCCTAGCACAACCCCCCCCCCCCAAATCCCCCTCCTAGCACAACTCCCCAAATCCTCCTCCTAGCACAACCCCCCCAAATCCTCCTCCTAGCACAACCCCCCCCCCAAATCCTCCTCCTAGCACAACCCCCCCCCCAAATCCTCCTCCTAGCACAACCCCCCCAAATCCCCCTAATAGCACAACCCCCCCAAATCCCCCTCTTAGCACAACCCCCCCAAATCCCCCTCCTAGCACAACCCCCCAAATCCTCCTCCTAGCACAACCCCCCCAAATCCCTCTCCTAGCACAAACCCCCAAAATCCTCCTCCTAGCACAACCCCCCCAAATCCTCCTCCTAGCACAACCCCCCCAAATCCCCCTCCTAGCACAACCCCCCCAAATCCTCCTCCTAGCACAACCCCCCTAAATCCCCCTCCTAGCAAAACCCCCCAAATCCTCCTCTTAACACAACCCCCCCAAATCCCCCTCCTAGCACAACCCCCCCAAATCCTCCTCCTAGCAAAACCCCCCAAATCCCCCTCCTAGCACAACCCCCCCAAATCCCCCTCCTAGCAGAACCCCTTAAATACTCCTCCTAGCACAACCCCTCCAAATCTCCCTCCTAGCACAACCCCCCCCCAAATCCTCCTCCTAGCACAACCCCCCCAAATCCCCCTCCTAGCACAATCCCCCCAAATCCTCCTCCTAGCACAACCCCCCCAAATCCCCCTCCTAACACAACCCCCCCAAATCCCTCTCCTAACACAACCCCCCCCCAAATCCCTCTCCTAGCACAACCCCCCCCAAATCCCCCTCCTGGCACAACCCCCCAAATCCTCCTCCTTGCACAACCCCCCCAAATCCTCCTCCTAGAACAACCCCCCAAATTCTCCTCCTAGCACAACCCCCCCAAATCCCCCTCCTAGCACAACCCCCCCAAATCCTCCTCCTAGCACCACCCCCCCCCCAAATCCCCCTCCTAGCACAACCCCCCCCAAATCCCCATCCTAGCACAAGCCCCCCAAATCCCCCTCCTAGCACAACCCCCCAAATCCTCCTCCTAGCACAACCCCCCAAATCCCCCTCCTAGCACAACCCCCCCAAATCCCACTCCTAGCACAACCCCCCCAAATCCCCCTCCTAGCAGAACCCCCTAAATACTCCTCCTAGCACAACCCCTCCAAATCTCCCTCCTAGCACAACCCCCCCCCAAATCCTCCTCCTAGCACAACCTCCCCAAATCCCCCTCCTAGCACAATCCCCCAAATCCTCCTCCTAGCACAACCCCCCCAAATCCCCCTCCTAACACAACCCCCCCAAATCCCTCTCCTAACACAACCCCCCCAAATCCCTCTCCTAGCACAACCCCCCCCAAATCCCCCTCCTGGCACAACCCCCCAAATCCTCCTCCTTGCACAACCCCCCCAAATCCTCCTCCTAGAACAACCCCCCAAATTCTCCTCCTAGCACAACCCCCCAAATCCCCCTCCTAGCACAACCCCCCCAAATCCTCCTCCTAGCACCACCCCCCCAAATCCCCCTCCTAGCACAACCCCCCCAAATCCCCATCCTAGCACAAGCCCCCCAAATCCCCCTCCTAGCACAACCCCCCAAATCCTCCTCCTAGCACAACCCCCCAAATCCCCCTCCTAGCACAACCCCCCCAAATCCCACTCCTAGCACAACCCCCCCAAATCCCCCTCCTAGCACAACCCCCCCCCCCCAATCCTCCTCCTAGCACAAATCCCCCTCCTAGCACAACCCCCCAAATCCTCCTCCTAGCACAACCCCCCCAAATCCCCCTCCTAGCACAACCCCCCCAAATCCCCCTCCTAGCACAACCCCCCCAAATCCCCCTCCTAGCACAACCTCTAACCCCCCCTCCTAGCACAACCCCCCAAATCCTCCTCCTAGGACAACCCCCCAATCCCCCCTCCTAGCACCCCCTCAAATCCCTCATAGCACAAGCCCCTCCAACCCCCCCCTTCAAGCACATACCCCCAAATCCCCCCACCTAGCACAACCTCCCCCCAAACCCCAAATCCTCCTAGCACAACCCTTCCCCCAATCCCCCCTCTTAGCTCCACCCCCCAATCCCTCTCCTAGCACAAACCCCTAAACCCCCCCTGCTAGCACATCCTCTCCCAAACCCTCCTTCTAGCACAACCCCTCCTAATCCCCCTCCTAGCACTTCCCCCAAATCCCTCCTCATAGCACAACCCCCCAAATTTCCCCCACCTAGCACAACCTCTGAAATCCCACTCCTAGCACAACCTCCCCCCCCAAATCCCTCTCCTCACACTACCCTCAAATCTTCCTCCTAGCACAACCCCACCAAGTCCTCCTCTTAGCACAACCCCTAATCCCCCCTTTTAGCACAACCCCAAAATCCCTCTCCAAGGTTAACCTCCCCCCATCCCTCTTTCTAGCACCCCCCAAATCCCTCCTCCTGGACAATCCCCTCCAATCCCCCTTCTAGCACAACCTCCCCCCAAATCCCCCCTCCTAGCACCACCCCTAAATCTTCCTCCTAGTACAACCCCTCCAAGTCCTCCTCCTAGCACCTCCCCCCAAATCCCTCCTCCTGGCACAACTCTCCCAATCCCCCCCTCCTAGCACAACCCCGAAATCCCTCTCTAAGTACAACGTCCCCCCAAATCCTCCTATTAGCACAACCCCCCCATCCCCACTCCTAGTACCACCCCAAATCTTCTTCCTCCTCCAAGTCCTCCTCTTAGCACAACCCCCATTCCTCCTCCTAGCACCACCCCTCCAATCCCCCTCCTAGCATAACCCCCCCAAATCCCCCTCTTAGCACAACCCCCCAAATCTCAATTCTCATACAAGACCATAGCTCTCAACTGTCCCTCATTTCGAGGGATTGTCCCTGATTTGGAGCAATGTCCCTCTGTCCCTCTTTCCCCCACATTTGTCCCTCATTTTGGTCTGATCTATATAGTTGTATATAAAATGCACTTTTTATCTATCAAAAAGTGTTTCCCAGCCCTAAACCTTTCATCTGATTTCTAAATTGCTGCATTTGTAAATTCCAAAAGCCAATATAAAGGAATAGTAGTGGTAAAAAAAGCACCTGTTGATTTAACAAATCTTGTTTTTTGTACAAGTCTCCTTTAAAGGGGCGTGGTAGGGGGGTGTGTCCTATGCCTGCATAATTTTGCAATAGGTGTCCCTCATTCCCATTGTAATGGAAATGTATAAGTTCTGTATATAATTGTATTGTATTTTGTATGTATTGCACACTGCCCTCACTGTGCACACAGCACTAATAATGTTTTCAGTAAATGTTTACATTCTTTCAGGTCCTGATTAGAATTAGCCTGCCTATGTTACGCCCCTTGTTACCATAAACGTACAATTGTAATATTAATGTGATACCTACGTGGCTGAGCGTCTACTGCAGTAGTTATTATTAATTATTGGGATCTGTGCTCTCTCTCCTCCATTCCCCTCCCCCTTCCAGTGGGTGAATTGAATTTGGGAGGATTCTCAGTTTATGTTTATTATTAAGCCACACCCAGTATTTCATGTCATTTAACCACACCCACTTTTTGGAGCACAGCATCTCCACAAAGTGTCCCTCATTCTCAATGTTTGATGGTATGGCGTTATTTCCAGAGAGAAGAGAATCCATACAGAGACACTAACAGGCCCATTGTCAGAAAAGTCTCTCGCTAATCTTCATCAAATATTAATCAGAAGAGTGACTGGAGTAAAAAATGGCGACGATGATTCTGCCTGTATAAACAGAAATATAAAAAAAAAATTTTGTCTGTGAATTTCTCGCTATTTTTAAAAAAAAAAAAAAAAAAAAAAGAATATTATAAATGACACCAGCAAAGTGTCCTGATTATTGAATGCTGGGAATACAGGATGGAGAAATACACTAAAATACACTATATTACCAAAAGTATTGGGACACCTGCCTTTGCACACACATTAACTTTAATGGTATCCCAGTCTAAAGCCTCGTACACAGGATCGGATTTTCCGCAGACAAAACCTCGGATTTTTGTCCAAAGGCGTGTGCCTGGATTTTGTCTTGCATACAAACGGCAAGGAATTGTCGGCCAACAAACACGAACGTAGTGACGTACTACATTGTTTTTTCAGCTCTTTAGCGCCTCCCTTTGGGCTCCTTCTGCTAATTTCGTGTTAGTGAAGTTTGGTGAGTGTTGATTTGCGCTTTTCATTTCTGCACTTTTCAGTTTGTTTCTCTGAACGGCCGATCGTCAGCCAGATATGTTGCGGAATCGGAGGAGATGACGTGTTATTTATTATTGGCCTTGGAGTTATTGCTTTGACCCAAGTCCAGTCCAGGAACAGGAGGAGGAGGATTTCTTGGACCAGAAATTGGTTGCTTTTTAATGGTGACCAATTATGTCATATGCCTTTGCTGCGGGAGCTCCAGGAGAATAATCCGGATGATTTTCGGAATTATCTCCGGATGACCCCTGCTTTCACCAACTCTTGGCATTGCTGACCCCCCTATATTAAGAAGCAGGACACATGCATGAGGCTTTTATTTTATTTTTTGGTTGAATAATAATGATTTGATTTGGTATATTTTCTATATTTTTGGATGCATAGAATGTACTTTTTGGTTAAGTTCTATTGGCAGATATCATGTCTAATTTTATTTGTTTTCTTTTTTTAATGCATGATAAAAAAATTGTGTAGAATAATACTTGGCTATGTGTTTTACTTCAAATGACAGTTTGGGAGTCGGCAGTTACATTTTATAAAATACAATGTAAAATTGACAAGGGACACCAACATAGTTGTATCTTTGATCTTCAAAACTACAGAATAATGGTGTTGTGGTAACTTGAACAACAAAAAAAAAAGCATAATAATATTATTCTTGATATCACTAAAAAAAAAAAAGCCTTTCAAAATTAGTTTGCAACAACTCCATCAGTATCACCAGCAAAGCAGCTTCATTATTATCCCATTAAAGAAGAAGAGAATTGTGCGCAGTATATCTATATTTTTTAATTTACGTCACGAATGTTAATTCTACATTACGAACGCTAGTTTACGAGACCGACCGCTTCCGGCTCGTCCTTGCTTCCGAGCATGCGTGTTTCTACTTCGGCCTTTTGCCTGACGGACTTGTGTACACACGATCGGAAAATCCGACAACACACATTTGTCCGCGGAAAATTTTAAAGCCTGCCATCCAACATTTGTCTGCGGAAAATCCGACAACAATTGTCCGATGGAGCGTACAAATGGTCGGATTTTCTACCAACAGCCTCTCATCACACAACGATCGCG
Source organism: Lithobates clamitans (assembly GCA_037952925.1). Taxonomy (NCBI): domain Eukaryota; kingdom Metazoa; phylum Chordata; class Amphibia; order Anura; family Ranidae; genus Lithobates; species Lithobates clamitans. The sequence goes on along the minus strand of JBBGZY010000588.1, from coordinate 79,411 downwards.
TGTACGAGGATTAACAGGCCCATTTTGAGAAAAGTCTCTTGCAAATCTTCATCAAATATTAATCAGAAGAGTGACTGGAGTAAAAGGTGGCGACGATGATGCTGCCTGTACAAACAGAATTTTAAAAAAATATTTGTCTTTGAATTTCTCGCTATTTTTCTAAGAAAAAAAAAAGAATATTATAAATGACACCAGCAAAGTATCCTGATTATTGAATTCTGGGAATACAGAATGGAGAAATACACTATATTACCAAAAGTATTGTGACGCCTGTCTTTACACACACATGAACTTTAATGGCATCCCAGTCTTAGTCCATAGGGTTCAGTATTGAGTTGGCCCACCCTTTACAGCTATAACAGCTTCAACTCTTCTGGGAAGGCCGTCCACAAGGTTTAGGAGTGTGTCTATGGGAATGTTTGACCATTCTTCCAGAAGCGCATTTGTGAGGTCAGGCACTGTTGTGGATGAGAGGGCCTGGCTCACAGTCTCCACTCTAATTCATCCCAAAGGTGTGCTATCAGGTTGAGGTCAGGACTCTGTGCAGGCCAGACAACTTCCTCCACCCCAAACTCGCTCATCCATGTCTTTATGGACCTTGCTTTGTGCACTGGTGCGCAGTCATGTTGGAACAGGAAGGGGCCGTCCCCAAACTGTTCCCACATAGTAGGGATCATGAAATTATCCAAATTGTCGTGATATGCTGCCGCCTTAAAGCCTCGTACACACGATCGGATCTTCCAATGGGAAATGTGTGATGACATCGGACAATTGTCAGATTTTCCGCAGGAAAAATGTTGGCTAGCAGGTTTTGAAATTTTCCACAGACAACGGTCTGTTGTCGGATTTTCCGATTTTCCGGGAAACGCCAATCAGTGCCCAGGCAACTGCCAATCAGTGGCAATTATAAAATGGCTGCCAGTGCCAATGCCACCAGTGATGCCCATTAGCGCAGTCTACCCAGCCCTTGATGCCTGCAGAGGAGAGCAGGGGAAGCTGCCTGTGATGCCCATGATGCCTGCAAAGGAGAGCAAGGGAAGCAGAAGCCGCCTGTGATGCCTGCGGAGGAGATCAGGGGAAGGGGAAGACACCTGTGATGCCTGCGGAGGAGAGCAGGGGAAGGGGAAGCCAACTGTGATGCCTGCGGAGGAGAGCAGGGGAAGAGGAAGCTGCCCGTGATGCCTGCGGAGGAGAGCAGGGGAAGGGGAAGACACCCGTGATGCCTGCGGAGGAGAGCAGAGGAAGGGGAAGACACCCGTGATGCCTGCAGAGGAAAGCAGGGGAAGGGGAAGCTGCCTGTGATGCCTGCAGAGGAGAGCAGGGGAAGAGGAAGCTGCCCGTGATGCCTGCGGAGGAGAGCAGAGGAAGGGGAAGACACCCGTGATGCCTGCGGAGGAGAGCAGGGGAAGGGGAAGACACCCGTGATGCCTGCGGAGGAGACCAGGGAAGGGGAAGACACCCGTGATGCCTGCGGAGGAGAGCAGGGGAAGGGGAAGCCGCCTGTGATGCCTGCGGAGGAGAGCAGAGGAAGGGGAAGACACCCGTGATGCCTGCGGAAGAGAGCAGGGGAAGGGGAAGCCGCCTGTGATGCCTGTGGAGGAGAGCAAGGGAAGGGGAAGCTGCCTGTGATGCCTGCGGAGGAGAGCAAGGGAAGGGGAAGCTGCCTGTGATGCCTGCAGAGGAGAGCAGAGGAAGGGGAAGACACCCGTGATGCCTGCGGAGGAGATCAGGGGAAGGGGAAGACACCCGTGATGCCTGCGGAGGAGAGCAGGGGAAGGGGAAGACACCCGTGATGCCTGCGGAGGAGAGCAGGGGAAGGGGAAGACACCCGTGATGCCTGCGGAGGAGAGCAGGGGAAGAGGAAGCTGCCCGTGATGCCTGCGGAGGAGAGCAGAGGAAGGGGAAGACACCCGTGATGCCTGCGGAGGAGAGCAGGGGAAGAGGAAGCTGCCCGTGATGCCTGCAGAGGAGAGCAGAGGAAGGGGAAGACAACCGTGATGCCTGCGGAGGAGAGCAGGGGAAGAGAAAGCTGCCCGTGATGCCTGCGGAGGAGAGCAGGGGAAGGGGAAGCTACCTGTGATGCCTGCAGAGGAGAGCAGAGGAAGGGGAAGATACCCGTGATGCCTGCAGAGGAAAACAGGGGAAGGGGAAGCCGCCTGTGATGCCTGCGGAGGAGACCAGGGAAGGGGAAGACACCCGTGATGCCTGCGGAGGAGAGCAGGGGAAGAGGAAGCTGCCCGTGATGCCTGCGGAGGAGAGCAGAGGAAGGGGAAGACACCCGTGATGCCTGCGGAGGAGAGCAGGGGAAGAGGAAGCTGCCCGTGATGCCTGCGGAGGAGAGCAGAGGAAGGGGAAGCCACCTGTGATGCCTGCGGAGGAGAGCAGGGGAAGGGGAAGCCACCTGTGATGCCTGCGGAGGAAAGCAGGGAAAGGGGAAGCCGCCTGTGATGCCTGCGGAGGAGAGCAGAGGAAGGGGAAGACACCCGTGATGCCTGCGGAGGAGAGCAGGGGAAGGGGAAGACACCCGTGATGCCTGCGGAGTAGAGCAGGGGAAGGGGAAGCCACCTGTGATGCCTGCGGAGGAGAGCAGAGGAAGGGGAAGACACCCGTGATGCCTGCGGAGGAGAGCAGGGGAAGGGGAAGCCGCCTGTGATGCCTGCGGAGGAGAGCAAGGGAAGGGGAAGCTGCCCGTGATGCCTGCGGAGGAGAGCAGAGGAAGGGGAAGACACCCGTGATGCCTGCGGAGGAGAGCAGGGGAAGGGGAAGACACCCGTGATGCCTGCGGAGGAGAGCAGGGGAAGAGGAAGCTGCCCGTGATGCCTGCGGAGGAGAGCAGAGGAAGGGGAAGACACCCGTGATGCCTGCGGAGGAGAGCAGGGGAAGGGGAAGCCACCTGTGATGCCTGCGGAGGAGAGCAGGGAAAGGGGAAGCCGCCTGTGATGCCTGCGGAGGAGAGCAGGGGAAGGGGAAGCCACCTGTGATGCCTGCGGAGGAGAGCAGGGAAAGGGGAAGCCGCCTGTGATGCCTGCGGAGGAGAGCAAGGGAAGGGGAAGCTGCCTGTGATGCCTGCGGAGGAGAGCAGGGGAAGGGGAAGCTGCCTGTGATGCCTGCGGAGGAGAGCAGGGGAAGAGGAAGCTGCCCGTGATGCCTGCGGAGGAGAGCAGAGGAAGGGGAAGACACCCGTGATGCCTGCGGAGGAGAGCAGGGGAAGAGGAAGCTGCCCGTGATGCCTGCGGAGGAGAGCAGAGGAAGGGGAAGCCACCTGTGATGCCTGCGGAGGAGAGCAGAGGAAGGGGAAGACACCCGTGATGCCTGCGGAGGAGAGCAGGGGAAGGGGAAGACACCCGTGATGCCTGCGGAGTAGAGCAGGGGAAGGGGAAGCCACCTGTGATGCCTGCGGAGGAGAGCAGAGGAAGGGGAAGACACCCGTGATGCCTGCGGAGGAGAGCAGGGGAAGGGGAAGCCGCCTGTGATGCCTGCGGAGGAGAGCAAGGGAAGGGGAAGCTGCCCGTGATGCCTGCGGAGGAGAGCAGAGGAAGGGGAAGACACCCGTGATGCCTGCGGAGGAGAGCAGGGGAAGGGGAAGACACCCGTGATGCCTGCGGAGGAGAGCAGGGGAAGAGGAAGCTGCCCGTGATGCCTGCGGAGGAGAGCAGAGGAAGGGGAAGACACCCGTGATGCCTGCGGAGGAGAGCAGGGGAAGGGGAAGCCACCTGTGATGCCTGCGGAGGAGAGCAGGGAAAGGGGAAGCCGCCTGTGATGCCTGCGGAGGAGAGCAGGGGAAGGGGAAGCCACCTGTGATGCCTGCGGAGGAGAGCAGGGAAAGGGGAAGCCGCCTGTGATGCCTGCGGAGGAGAGCAAGGGAAGGGGAAGCTGCCTGTGATGCCTGCGGAGGAGAGCAGGGGAAGGGGAAGCTGCCTGTGATGCCTGCGGAGGAGAGCAGGGGAAGAGGAAGCTGCCCGTGATGCCTGCGGAGGAGAGCAGAGGAAGGGGAAGACACCCGTGATGCCTGCGGAGGAGAGCAGGGGAAGAGGAAGCTGCCCGTGATGCCTGCGGAGGAGAGCAGAGGAAGGGGAAGCCACCTGTGATGCCTGCGGAGGAGAGCAGGGGAAGGGGAAGCCACCTGTGATGCCTGCGGAGGAAAGCAGGGGAAGGGGAAGCCGCCTGTGATGCCTGCGGAGGAGAGCAGAGGAAGGGGAAGACACCCGTGATGCCTGCGGAGGAGACCAGGGAAGGGGAAGACACCCGTGATGCCTGCAGAGGAGAGCAGGGAAAGGGGAAGCCGCCTGTGATGCCTGCGGAGGAGAGCAGAGGAAGGGGAAGACACCCGTGATGCCTGCGGAGGAGAGCAGGGGAAGGGGAAGACACCCGTGATGCCTGCGGAGTAGAGCAGGGGAAGGGGAAGCCACCTGTGATGCCTGCGGAGGAGAGCAGAGGAAGGGGAAGACACCCGTGATGCCTGCGGAGGAGAGCAGGGGAAGGGGAAGCCGCCTGTGATGCCTGCGGAGGAGAGCAAGGGAAGGGGAAGCTGCCCGTGATGCCTGCGGAGGAGAGCAGAGGAAGGGGAAGACACCCGTGATGCCTGCGGAGGAGAGCAGGGGAAGGGGAAGACACCCGTGATGCCTGCGGAGGAGAGCAGGGGAAGAGGAAGCTGCCCGTGATGCCTGCGGAGGAGAGCAGAGGAAGGGGAAGACACCCGTGATGCCTGCGGAGGAGAGCAGGGGAAGGGGAAGCCACCTGTGATGCCTGCGGAGGAGAGCAGGGAAAGGGGAAGCCGCCTGTGATGCCTGCGGAGGAGAGCAGGGGAAGGGGAAGCCACCTGTGATGCCTGCGGAGGAGAGCAGGGAAAGGGGAAGCCGCCTGTGATGCCTGCGGAGGAGAGCAAGGGAAGGGGAAGCTGCCTGTGATGCCTGCGGAGGAGAGCAGGGGAAGGGGAAGCTGCCTGTGATGCCTGCGGAGGAGAGCAGGGGAAGGGGAAGCCACCTGTGATGCCTGCGGAGGAGAGCAGGGGAAGGGGAAGCCACCTGTGATGCCTGCGGAGGAGAGCAGGGGAAGGGGAAGCCACCTGTGATGCCTGCGGAGGAGAGCAGGGAAAGGGGAAGCCGCCTGTGATGCCTGCAGAGGAGAGCAGGGGAAGGGGAAGCCACCTGTGATGCCTGCGGAGGAGAGCAGGGGAAGGGGAAGCCACCTGTGATGCCTGCGGAGGAGAGCAGGGGAAGGGGAAGCCACCTGTGATGCCTGCGGAGGAGAGCAGGGGAAGGGGAAGCCACCCGTGATGCCTGCGGAGGAGAGCAGGGGAAGGGGAAGACACCCGTGATGCCTGCGGAGGAGAGCAGGGGAAGGGGAAGCCACCTGTGATGCCTGCGGAGGAGAGCAGAGGAAGGGAAAGCCATCTGTGATGCCTGCAGAGGAGAGCAGGGGAAGGGGAAGCCACCTGTGATACCTGCAGAGGAGAGCAGGGGAAGGGGAAGCCACCTGTGATGCCTGCGGAGGAGAGCAGGGGAAGGGGAAGCCACCTGTGATGCCTGCGGAGGAGAGCAGGGGAAGGGGAAGCCACCTGTGATGGCTGCGGAGGAGACCAGGGAAGGGGAAGACACCCGTGATGCCTGCGGAGGACAGCAGGGGAAGGGGAAGCCACCTGTGATGCCTGCAGAGGAGAGCAGGGGAAGGGGAAGCCACCTATGATGCCTGCGGAGGAGAGCAGGGGAAGGGGAAGCCACCACCCTTTGCCTGGGAAAGTGCTGCCAGCCAAAGATGGGGTAAGTGCTCCGGTGCTCCTGATGACCTGACCGGCCGAACCGGGGGGGTGGGGTTGGGTGTGGGTTACCTGACTGACTGTTTGCAAGGGGAAAGCAATCAAACTCTCAGTTTGTGAAAGCCGGTAAAGACCAGAACAAACAATCACTGCTCCCTTGACTACAGAAGTAGCCGAAAGCTACGTTCACCTAGCATCCTGCACCAGATGTGCGTCAGTCTTTGATAATTTCCTTCCAAGTGCATAAACTGAAAGAAAATCCTCAGACAAGATTTAAACATATTTAAAATAAATATACAGGAATCACAAAAAGGAAGGGAGGGTGTATTGTGTCCTGAATTGTCCCTGACATCCCATAGGGGCCAATCAGGACCAGACACAGTACAGAGCAGATTCCGGAGGAGTCATCGGATGTGTCTGGAGTTTGCAGCCATCCTGGGTGTAGAAATTTGATTAAATGGAGTACAGTGACATCCCAGGATGGTGATCGGGCCTTTGTGTGACACCGAAGAGACATCTGTTCCATGACAATGATCTCCATCCAGATATTTACAGTACACCAAACGCACATAAAGAAGAGGAATCTGACATTCAGCTCAGTCTCTGTCATTCTCCATCAATGATACAATGTAGACAATACAGTCTGAGACAATAATACCACCAATATTACCTTCCGAGGGTAAATGCACTCTTCTCACAAAATCCAACCCAGTTCCCTAAATAAAACCAGAACCCAGAAAGTTCTCCCACACCTAAATGATAGAGCACAACACCAGACATTCATTTAAACAGCAAATATTTTACAAAAAAAAGTAATACAGTGGAACCTTGGATTACGAGCATAATCCGTTTCAGGAGAATGCTTGTAATCCAAAGCACTCGCATATCAAAGCGAGTTTCCCCATAGAAGTCACTGGAAACTAAGATAATTTGTTCCGCATTGACCTCTATTACATGCAATACCGCATGTGGCCAGAGGTGGTGGGGCCGCTGGAGAGCCTCGGAAATACTCGGGGACAGCTCGGCTGAACTCGGAAAGCCTTGGAAAGGCTCGGAAACACTCGGGAACGGAGTATTTCTGAGTGTTTTCAAGTATTTCCAAGTCATTCCGAGTATTTCCGAACGACTCCAAACCATTCCGAGTGTCACCGGCGCCCCCGCACCTCTGGCCAAATGCGGTACTGCACCGCCCATTAGCTTGAATTGTGTGTATATATATATATATATATATATATATATATATATATATATATATACACACAAAAAATATTAATACCCTTGTTTCCTTTTTTTTATAGTTTGCTTCCCAGTGTATGGCTGTGCAGGGAGGGGTTGTCTGTCAGCACAAGTCTTGGCCATTGGAGGACAGGTAGCTTGTAATCCCAGCACAGCCAGAGAACTGACCAGATTGAGAAGGATGTGCTTTCTTGTCTGGCGTGGTCAGTTTGAAATAGGAAATCAGGGGGACTGGCAGGATCGGCAGGTATACGACACAAAGGAAGCAATGCAGAGAGAACAGTATACACAGGTACATGGTAAGATATACACATATCAGGAATATGTAATGTTGTTGTAACATATTCTGTATTTATTGGGTCTGTGCATTTTTTTCACCACAGCTTGATAGGACTAAGCCAGAGTCATAAGCCCTGGTGGTGTTGCGTCAGCTTTTTCAGACCTCTCTTCCCCCTAGGACATGGAAAGTGGAGTGGAGGTGTCAATTGATATTTGGGCTAATGCTAATGATTAGTGGGCTCATGGCACTAATTTTTGGGCTCTTGCCAATAATTTCTGGGCTCATGCCAATGATTTCTGGGCTCATGCCAATGATTTCTGGGCTCATGCCAATGATTTCTGGGCTCATGGCAATCATTTCTGGGCTCATGGCAATCATTTCTGGGCTCATGCCAAAAATTTGTAGGCACATGCTAATGATTTGTAGGCTCATGCCAATGATTAGTGTGCCCATGGCAATGATGTTTGGGCTCATGACAATGATTTGTGGGCTCATGGCATTGATTTGTAGGCACATGCCAATGATTTGTAGGCTCATGCTAATGATTAGTGTGCCCATGGCAATGATGTTTGGGCTCATGGAAATGATTTGTAGGCACATGCCAATGATTTGTAGGCTCATGGCAATGGTTAGTGTACTCATGGCATTGATTTTTGGGCTCATGACAATGATTTGTAGGCTTATGCCAATGATTAGTGCGCTCATGGCAATGATGTTTGGACTCATGCTAATGATTAGTGTGCTCATGGCATTGATTTGTGGGCTCATGCCAATGATTTCTGGGCTTATGGTAATGTTTTGTTGGCCCTTGCCGATGATTTCTGGGCTCATGCCAATGATTTCTGGGTTCATGGCAATGATTTGTAGGCACATGCCAATGATTTGTAGGCTCATGCCAGTGATTAGTGTGCTCATAGCAATGATGTTTGGGCTCATGGCAATGATTTGTAGGCTCATGCCAATGATTTCTGGGCTCATGACATTGATTTTGGGGCTCATGCCAATGATTTCTGGGCTTATGGCAATGATTTGTTGGCTTATGCCAATGATTTCCGGGCTTATGCCAATGATTTCCGGGCTCATGCCAATGATTTGTAGGCTCATGCCAATGATTTGTAGGCTCATGCCAATGATTAGTGTGCCCATGGCAATGATGTTTGGGCTCATGCCAATGATTTGTAGGCTCATGCCAATGATTAGTGTGCTCATGGCAATGATGTTTGGGCTCATTCTAATGTTTAGTGTGCTCATGGCATTGACTTTTGGGCTCATGCCAATGATTTCTGGGCTTATGGCAATGATATGTTGGCTCTTGCCAATGATTTCTGGGCTCATGGCAATGATTAGTGTACTCATGGCATTGATTTTTGGGCTCATGACAATGATTTATAGGCTCATGCCAATGATTAGTGTGCCCATGGCAATGATGTTTGGGCTCATGGCAATGATTTGTAGGCTCATCCCAATGATTTGTAGGCTCATGCCAATGATTAGTGTACACATGGCATTGATTTTTGGGCTCATCCCAATGATTTGTAGGCTCATGCCAATGATTAGTGTACACATGGCATTGATTTTTGGGCTCATGACAATGATTTGTAGGCTTATGCTAATGATTAGTGCGCTCATGGCAATGATGTTTGGGCTCATGGCAATGATTAGTGTGCTCATGGCATTGATTTTTGGGCTCATGACATTGATTTGTAGGCTCATGCCAATGATTAGTGCGCTCATGGCATTGATTTTTGGGCTCATGGCAATGATTTGTAGGCTCATGACAATGATTTGTTGGCTTGTGGAGGCTCTGCAGGATCTGTCACCACATTACGTCTGCTCCCCTTCTTGAGCCTACATAGCAGAGGAAGGGGAGCATGGGCAGTGTGGTAGCCACGCTGCAGAGTCTCCATGAGCCCACAAATTGCTGCCCCCCATGTAAGGTACTATGGGCGACTGCCCGGTTCAACAAGTTATTTAGGAAAAATTTCTAACTAACCAAAGGTCACAGAGACATTATATTATAACAATTATTACGATTATGATTTTTTTTTTTTTGCAACATTTTAATACACCTGTGTCCACACCGCAAAGATGTAAATGGCTCCCTCCAGACAACTGCCATTTTCTACATTTGATGTTTTTTTCATGAAAAGGTGGTGAAATCCGACTTTGTGCCTTCTACAAACATCCTGTAGGTGGCAGCGCACCCTGCACTCATCCGGCATAATGGGCTGCGCAGTGTGGCTGGACCCTGTGATGTGTCATTGGCTTCACTTTTTTTTTTTTTTCTTCTGATCTGACATTTGTCAGCCACACGACTCGCTCATTTCCACTTTCTGAAGATAAATAGAGATGTGTGTGTGTGTGTGTCAGCAATTACAGGGAGAAGAAGCCTCTGGATTATTAACACATCACTCTCGCGTCTTCCTGACCCGCATCCACAAAAGAGAAATGATAAATTAATACTTATTTGCTGCTGCGGAGCAAGGAATTGCGAGAGCCTGGAAAAAAAAAATCCCAAATTACCATATTGTGAAGTTATTTAGAAAATGTCGCAGATCGGGGTAAATGAGAAATTAATGGCAATTTGTAATGATTACTGTGACAAATTTTTGTCAGTCTGGAATTTGCAGAGGCAATATTAATGCTGTGATACTCTGGGGAGAATGTTCCTTCCTTTCATCTTCCAGATATAATTATAGAGACCTGCTGGGTCTGTTAGCTCTCCCAACCAGGCTTGTATTTAAAATATACGTGAAGACAAAACCTTTTATTTTTTATATAGTTTTGGATAGCATAGGCAAGTGCTAACGCCAGGTCTTTTTTTTTTTCTCCTTTTTTCCATTAGAGCAGCCTTTCTCAGCTTCTTTGTCATGATGGGACCCTTAAAATAATTGTGGGGTCTTATTATTATACCCATAATAACTCATTGGACATTTCTGTGATCAGCAGCTTGTAAAACATTTGAAATAAGAACGTTAAGAACTGGCAGATCATTTCTCTAAATGACTAAATTCCTTTTAGTAACAATCTTGCAAATGGAATGAATATTGAACAGATGAAAATAAATTTGGTAGGTGGGAGATCAATTCCCCCGTTCTGTTGGTGGTCAGTGTAGGTAAGAGATCTATTCTCCCTTGTATTGGTAGTCAGTGAAGTTGGCGATCAATTTATCCTTGTATTGGTGGCCAGTGTATGTGACTGGTTCCCAATTATAGTGGTAGTCGCTGCAGGTGAGAGATCAATCCCCCCTCGTATTGGTGGTCAGTGTAGATGGGAGACCAATTCCCCCTCGTATTGGTGGTCAGTGTAGATGGGAGACCAATTCCCCCTCGTATTGGTGGTCAGTGTAGATGGGAGATCAATTCTCCATCTGTTGGTGGTTATTGCACGTGAGGGATCAATTTCCATTGTATTGGTGGTCTGAAGGAGGAGAAAGAGTTAACACGACTAAAAATTTGATATAGCTGACAGAAGAATCTTTTTTATTTTAGGGTCTTGTTTGTCACGATGACCACGGGATAGATAAGGTCTGGTAAGAACTGGTTTTGAAATGATGTCTTCAGATAAAGTCAGAATTGTCAGCTAAAATACAAGTTTAGACTATGTCCGAGAGGCTATATGTTTGTATAGGAATTATGTGTCATGTGATGAACCCTGTCCTCCCTCCCTCCCTCCTTTCTCTTTAAGTTGTGCAATATTCTTTGTCCATAATTTGTATAAAGATGTGATTCTTACCAATAAAAGCAAGCATTCATTGAACAATTCTCTTGTGTGCATTGGATGCTTCTGGAGCTCGGAAAAAATTCTACTGATTGTCCAGGTCTAAGCAGATTTAACCCTTACAGTGGTTAATGTGGTTAAGAGATCACTTCCCCTTCTTTTGGTGGTCAATATAGGTGGGAGATCAATTACTTATGTATTGGTGGTCAGTGTGGATAAGATATAACTTTCCCCTTCTTTTGGTGATCAGTGTAGGTGGCAGGTCAATTCCTCTTGTATTGGTAGTCAGTGTATGTGGGGGATCAATTCCTCGTATACTGGTGATCAGTGTGGGTAGGGAATCAATTCCTCTTATACTGTGATCAGTGTAGGTGGGGGATCAATTCCTCTTATACTGGTGATTAGTGTAGGTGAGGGATCAATTCCTCTTATACTAGTGATCAGTGTAGGTGGGGATAAATTCTTTTTATACTGGTGATCAGTGTAGGTGAGGGATCCATTCCTCTTATACTGGTGATCAGTGTAGGTGGGGGATCAATACCTCTTATACTGTGATCAGTGTAGGTGGGGGGTCAATCCTTTTTATACTGGTGATCAGTGTAGGTGGGGATAAATTCTTCTTATACTGGTGATCAGTGTAGGTGGGGGATCAATTCCTCTTATACTGTGATCAGTGTAGGTGGGGGATCAGTTCCTCTTATACTGTGATCAGTGTAGGTGGGGGATCCATTCCTCTTATACTGGTGATCAGTGTAGGTGGGGGATCAGTTCCTCTTATACTGTGATCAGTGTAGGTGGGGGATCAATTCCTCCTATACTGTGATCAGTGTAGGTGGGGGATCCATTCCTCTTATACTGGTGATCAGTGTAGGTGGGGGATCAATTCTTTTTATACTGGTGATCAGTGTAGGTAGGGGATAAATTCTTCTTATACTGGTGATCAGTGTAGGTGGGGGATCAATTCCTCTTATACTGGTGATCAGTGTAGGTGAGGGATCAATTCCTCTTATACTGTGATCAGTGTAGGTGGGGGATCCATTCCTCTTATACTGGTGATCAGTGTAGGTGGGGGATCAATTCCTCTTATACTGTGATCAGTGTAGGTGGGGGATCAATTCCTCTTATACTGGTGATCAGTGTAGGTGGGGGATCCATTCCTCTTATACTGGTGATCAGTGTAGGTGGGGGATCGATTCCTCTTATACTGGTGATCAGTGTAGGTGGTGGATCAATTCCCCCCTGTATTGTTGATCAGTGTAGGTGAGGGGATCAATTCCTCTTATACTGGTGATCAGTGTAGGTGGGGGATCGATTCCTCTTATACTGGTGATCAGTGTAGGTGGGGGATCAATTCCCCCCTGTATTGTTGATCAGTGTTGGTGGGGGATCGATTCCTCTTATACTGGTGGTCAGTGTAGGTGGGGGTTTGCCATCATAACCCTTTCATGCCTAAGCCTATTTCTGACATTTGTTGCTTACAAGTTAAAATCCATATTTTTTGCTAGGAAATTACTTAGAACCCCCAAATATTATAAATATTTTTTTAGCTGTAAACATCCCTGACAGTAATAGGTGGTGACAGGTCCTCTTTATGGATCTTTATGGATCTTTTGGGCCCCCAATCCCTCCTTTTGCACTTCCAAGTATTCAGATTGCCAAAATTGGCGATTCTGAACACTGTCATTTTTTTAAAAATTGGCGCCATTGGCAGCCGAGTAACCCGGAAGTGACTTCAGTGTTTTTACATAGGAGATTGGAACAAAGCCATTTCCGGGTTCATTCCAGTCTCAGCCTGCTGAATCATGGATCTAGTCTCCCTGTGGGACGGGAAGCCCGGTTAGAGCTGCGGGAGGGGGCAGGTCCCCTCCCGCTCCTTTAGGATAGCAGTGGAGTGGCTTTTAACTGCATTGGTTGTTATCACTAAAAAGCCGACCGCCAGCTCTAAAATACGGTACCGGGGTGATGCTTGCAGTTATAACCCCTCCACCCCAAGGCCGCAAATGTGTGTAGGTCAGTGCTAAGGGGATAAGGATACGTTAAGGCTCCCCCTGAAATGCCCTAGCCATGAGTAAAAAGTTTTGATGTCTTTTCATAGAGACTAGGGGTCAGGTATTGGGTGTTAGGACTAGCAGCTAATGCCAAGGTCTAATGGGTAGACATTGGGTGCTTGGAGCTAAGCATTAGGGGCCAGCTGCTAGAAGCTAGGTGCTTGCTGGGATAGGCACTTAGTGCTGGGGCTCTGTGCTTGGTGGGGGGAGGCACTGAGTGCATGAGATTAGGTGACTGGGTGGGGGTAGGCATTGAGTACAAGCAGATAAGTACTTGATGGGGGATTATATTTTCTACAGTTATTTATTATATCCGGGTATTTGGTCATGTCAAAGCTGGACTCCAGTCAGTCTCCTGACCTCCCCCCAACATCAAAGGTTAATATGAGAGTTTTAAAGTTGATGGAATACTTATCATATTCCTCGCTCCTTCAGGCTTCCTTCCATTCCCACAAAAACGCTCCTTTACTCCGATTATGCACCACATTTCAAAGTCATCACATGGAATACATGACCAGCGGTCCGGCATTGTATGTGAGGATGTCAAAAGCCACCCACATCTTGGGAGCGGTGGAGAGCACCGACTGCTGGGGGGGGAGTGAGGAATAGGGTAAGTATTCTTCTACCTCCCCTACTTTAAACCTCCCCAGACTTAAGAAGCATTGAACAATTGCTATTTGGGAGGAGGGAATACTAAAAGGTTATGGCTGACTAGAGTTAGACTGGCCATAGATGGATTGAAATTCGGCCACTTCAGCAGGGACTGGCCACATTTTGATCCATCTATTGCCGTTCCCATTCAAGAAGAGTTAATCTAGTGATCTAGGAGGTGTTCCGCTGCTGGAATACAATAGTACAGCACAGAGGATTCCAGTAGTCCTCTATCCACCTTGCTTGTATGAATTGGGCACTGGGCTATGGCCAGCTTTAAGCTTTAATATAAATAATTATCTTAATGTGGGTTATTGTTTTATAAATTATGTTTCTATGTGGTTACGAATGAATGGCTCGGCCAAACGTGGCTTTGATGTGAACCAGACCGAATCAACTAAATATTAGGTCAAGAGCGCAACCAATTACATTTTATTCCCATAGATGTTATTGTGTTTAAATACAGACATTGTTCAGTCCAACCAAATGTGATATTTCAGATACAAGTGGAATAACATTGGCTGGTAACCCTGTGTTTTACCAATCACTTCTGTCAATTGGAAACCCTATTGGAGAGATTTCTCTGCCATAGTCCCTGGTTCTTGTCACGCCATTTTGGAGTGTTCCTGCTCTGCTTTGGGGTGTTCGCACTCTTTCCTGTATGTTCCATTAAATAAGTGAGTTACAACAGAGAGAATGGACACCCTATGGATGAGCAATGATCTCACCACCCTTGTCCTAGAAACTGTAAAAAAAACGTTAGATGGTATAGCTCTTCACGATCTAGAAAAGACTAAAATATCATCTTCTTGGGATTGACCTTTAAAGTGTAAACGGTTGAAACAAAACGCCTCATACAGAACTATGATACTGAACTGCACCCTTGAAGCCTCTGAAGGTTATTAAGCCTGTGTCATGGTTTCTTCATCTGTAGAGGGACTCATCTGTGCAAACAGAGGGGCTGATTAAGGGTGGTTGAGTATCAGTAGTAGAATTATCCGTGTCACCATCTGGCTGAGGAAAGAATCTTCACTCCACCATATGCAGATCTCATTATCTGCAGAGGAGCTTCCAAAGCAATATCGTACAGATGTTACTCCTGCCAACAAGAGATTTCATCTTCTCCAGCTGGATCATTTATTGGACTTATAAGAATCAGGGTTTAGTTTAAAGACACACACCAGTCAAAACCTATATGGAAGCACCACAATACATATTGGAACCACAGGCTACCTTTTAATGGACTCAGTATTTAATTCAACTAAAGTTCTACCTTAGACCCTAACTGCAAAAATCCATATGTTGCCAGTGCGCTATAGATCTGGGATTATTCTCACCACAGCTATCACAACTTTGAGTCTCCACCAACTAGACCTCAAATGCAAAATATATCTGGTTTAGCATCTATAAGTGATGTTATCCCTCCAAAGATGATATCATCTCCAATGTCCCGTAATTTTATCCCTTGATCCACCTGGCCCTCCATATTTTTCTTAATGCCCCCAATATCACTCATCAAATCTTTGTGCAATCATGCAGAAAACTAAGTGGCACCTATTATGGCCAATCCAGCATAAAATGCCCCAACAGAAATCACTATGAATTCAACAATATTTGAGAGGTACTTTCAGGGTGGACATACCATTTGTGCACACTATGCAGTTGCATGAGGGCCCTCTTGTATGCTGGGATTCCTTCCATTGCCACGTAGACCTGGGCATGGCTCACTTCTATCTAGATGTTAGTTGATACACAGTGAATAAAAGTTTATATGTGGACAGTAGTTGAATAGGGGACCAAAAATTGGTCTTGCACAGGGGCCTCTTGGTGACTTTGCCAACCACTGGTGCCTTTCATTTTTTCATCAGGTAAAATGTACCACAACTCTGACAACCCAAAGGCAGGATAGGATCTAGAGGCCAGGGGCAGGCTAGCATTTCACCCCAGGGCTAAAATGGGGTCTATGGCTAAAATGGGGTGCAAAGAAAGGATATTGGGCACCAGTCACTTTTCTTAAAGTTTTATTGCAGAACGGTCAAGAAGGTGAGGGTTAGGGGTCATAGATACCGTAGCAAATCACTTACAGACTCTCAAGCCTAATGTCCAGCTTCACAGTGTCAGAACCTTTAAGGCAACCCACCAACATTATAAGCACGTTCCCAAATTTCAGTATGTCCTCCGAAATCACCAGGCCCTTCTTCCTGGCTCTTTCCAGCAAGGGGGTCTCCAAATCAGGTCACCAGTCCTCAGGAAGGATGTGCTGGAACCAGAAAAAGCACAGAGAAGGGAAGCAAAATTCCACCCAAGGTCCATTAAAAAAAAAAAAAAATTAAAAGTCAGCAGCTACAAATACTGCAGCTGCTGACTTTTAATTGGACACTTACATGTCCCAGGGTCCAGCGATGCGGGGGATCGAAGCCCCGCTCGTCTCTCCCTCCGTTCAGCGGCGCCAGCATTGCAACTGTGGGCGCCAGGCTGTGGCTTCACAGCCTGGCACCCACTGCGCATGCGCGAGCGGCGCCGCGCGCCGTGATTGGCCGCTCAGTCACCTGGGACCTGTAATGGGTCCCAGATGATTGACAGGAGGGAGGGAGCAGAGCTGAGCCCTTCCTGTGCCGAGGGGGAAGTGATGTCACCAGCCCAGGCACTGGAAGAGGCAGACTACGAGGGACCCCCTAGCAACAGGCATTTAGAGGTAAGTAAAAAAAAAAAACATATCCAAATGTTTTTTTGTATTTTTTTTTAGGATTTTTCATGTAGTTTTTTTTTTTTTGGGTGGAACCCCAAATTAATAAGGGGACTGGAGCAACTCAAATTGGAGGAACGGCTACAAGCACTAAAAGTATTCTCCCTGGAGAAGAGATGCTTGAGAGGAGATATGATAATATGACAAATACCTCAATGATGATCCCAGCATAGGTAAGAAACTATTCAATCTCAGGGAGTGTAAGAGGACACGGAGCCACACAATAAGACTGGAAGAGAAGCAGTTTAGCCTTAAGATGAGTAGTGTTTTTTTCCCTGTCAGGGCGATAAGCATGTGGAAATCTCTTCCACAACTGGTGGTGTCAGAGGGGAGTATTAATAGTTTTAAAGACTCTTGGACGTGCTCCTTAAGGAACATAACATACAGGTATATGGGAAATGATTATCGACCTTGACACACATACACCTACACAGGTTGAACTGGATGGACTAGTGTCTTTATTCAACCTTACCAACTATGAAACTATTATGAAACTAATGAAACTATGACAGCATCAGGACCACTTCAGCACATCTTAGGCCCCAAACCAGGCTTTTAGGCCTAACAGCAAAGCTCCATCCAGCAGCATCTACCTCGGCCTCAGCCCAGGGGAAGAGAGCGAGCACATGGACTGACCCAAATATTTATAATCTCCCCCAGCATGCACCAGTGACCTAAACCTCCTACTGGATTGGCTGAAGACAATATAAATATTTACAACTTAGTTTTGTTAAATTGTAGACTATGACCAGTGATACCAGTGACATCCACAAGCCAGCTTAAGTTTAGGGAATAACCAGGTGAAAAACGATACAATCTGAGCTAACTACAGCCC
Source organism: Lithobates clamitans (assembly GCA_037952925.1). Classification (NCBI taxonomy): domain Eukaryota; kingdom Metazoa; phylum Chordata; class Amphibia; order Anura; family Ranidae; genus Lithobates; species Lithobates clamitans. Next base: position 62,140 of record JBBGZY010000588.1, on the reverse strand, counting down.
AGCCAAGAATTACACTGACATAGTAGCCCTTGTTTGGGACAAGAGGGCTACATAAAGTTTTATTACCCCTTCCCACCCTTATGCCTCCTACACACGACAGGATTTTCCAACAATAAAACTGTGGATTTTTTTCCGATGGATGTTGGCTCAAACTTGTCTTGCATACACACGGTCACACAAATGTTGTCGGAAATTCCGAACGTCAAGAAGTTTTGTTGTTGGAAAATTTGAGAACCTGTTCTCAAACATTTGTTGGCGGAAATTCTGACAACAAATGTTCTATGGAGCATTACACACGGTCAGACTTTCTGACAACAAGCTCACATCCAAAATTTGTTGTCGGAAAATCCTATCGTGTGTACAGGGCATAACTCTTTTTATTAACATTCCCCAGCTTTGTGCCCCATGTCAGGGATACGTTAATGAACATCCTTCCCTTTGAGTGTCAGCAACTGACACTTTGCACGGCTGCTGGCTCTCAATCCCAGCTGATATTGACATCTGTAGCTCCCTTAAATTATTTTAAATGAAATAGAGTTATATCCAATCATGTGAAAAATACATAATAATAAATAAAATATAATAAATAAAAAGTATTTTGGTATGCAAATTGGTTGCAGAGTGGCCCCTAGTTATGAAAGCGTTAAACTAGCATAGTACTCAACACAATATAGCCAATGTTTCAGGATTACATTGTGCCCCATTCACAAGGCAAAGAACCTTCATTGCCTCCTTCCCACTGACTTTGTTAGCAAGTCTTTTAATGAACTCACCTCTTTGCTCATTTGCTCAACGTTTCACTCCAACGATCATGTATGTCTGCATTAGAACTTTTTACAGTCAATTGGCATAAAACCAGTACAATTAAAATTGAGTCTGCAAATTTTATTTCCAGGTTATCTCTCTGCTTGCTGTGGCCAGGATTCTAATTGGAGGGCACAGCTACCCTCATTCGAATGAAGACAATCCTGGCCACAGGACAATTTAAATTAAAACCCCAAAATGTTATATAATGGCATTATATATATATATCTTTAACAAGATTAAGTCATTTCAAAAGTAATTTTCAACACTTTCATTATAATTATACCTGGTGGTCCTACAATGAAGGTCTTTGTTGGAGTGCTCTCTGTTATGTGGTGACAACTCTCACATATGTGCTCTTGTGATGTCCCCGTCTTATGCACCCCAGGTGAAGACAAGTGGCCATGTCAACACATATTGTGTTGGTATAGTCCACCATTGTCACCATGAGGAAGCTTAAATGATGTGTAGATTTCTGGGGAGGTAACCGGGATCCAGCTTTGACAACGCTATTCACCTAATACTGAGTCTCAAATAATAATTATGTAATTTACCATTTTAGATCTACTATGTTGTTACCTTCTGCCAATGAGCAGGAGAATCAGCAGGGGAACCTGGGTTCCCTCCATTGAGTATTCTGGTTGGATTGGCTGAAGAGTAAACCTGGCGCAAAGCTTAGAGGATGTCACTGAATACATTTTAGATACATTTAGAAGATAAGAGACCTGGCACCTTGACCATTCAAAGAAAAGTGTAATGCCGCGTACACATGACCGTTTTTTCCTTTGGAATAACTCTGAGTTCCGACAGAGCTCCGACAGAAACTGTCTTGCGTACACAAGATCACACCAAAGTCCGACTGTCAAGAACGCTGTGACGTACAACACGTACGACGGGAGTAGAAAAAGGAAGTTCAATAGCCAGTAGCCAATAGCTTCCGTCTCTTACCTGCTTCAGAGCATGCGTTGTTTTTGGTCCGTCAGAACAGCATACAGACGAGCGGTTTTCCCGATAGGAATTGGTTCCATCGGAAATATTTAAAACATGTTCTATTTCTAGGTCCATCAGAATCTTCAAAAAAAAAAGTCAGATGAGGCACACACACGATCAGAATATACGATGAAAAGCTTCTGTCTGACTTTTTCTGTCGGACATTCTGCTCGTGTGTACAATAGTATCTGAATAAAGCCCACACCCCTCCCAGAACTCACAGAACTCTTTACACTCATCTCTCCAGTTCTCCGCCTTCTTCTTTTGCAGTCACCACCAAAATATATGTTGTTGGCTGGGGGGGGAAAGACATCAGCCTTTCTGTCAAATGACAGTTTTCAGGTCAACTGATTAGGCCCAAGAACTGCACCATGGGAGGAGATCACATGCTCCCCTTGCACACAAGCAATGTGTAGTTTGCCCCCTTACCCAGAAGCACCGGGTATTTTGCCGTGGTGGCCACAGAAGTAGGAGCAGCAGAGGATTGTGGAAGAAGTGAGTATAAAGTGGTCACCAGGGCTTTATAAAGACCTTTTATAAAGGGTCTGATTGGCTGCTAGTCCCGAGCCCCGCATCATGGGAGGGGATCAAATACTGCCACCAAAATATCCTGTGCATGGCTGATAGGAGGGACATCAGCTTTTCTGACAAATGACAGTGTTCAAGCCAACTGATTGGCTACCAAGTCCAAGCACTGCACCATGGGAGGAGATCACATGTTGCCACCAAAATATCCAGTGATGGCTGATGGGAGGGGACATCAGCCTTTCTGACAAATGACAATGTTCCAGCCAACTGATTGGCTGCCAGGCCCAAGTACGGCCTCATGGGAGGAGATCACATGCTGCCACCAAAATATCCAGTGTGGGCTGATGGGAGGGACATCAGCCTTTCTGACAAATGAGAATGTTTGAGCCAACTGATTGGCTGCCAAGCCCAAGCACAGCCTCATGGGAGGGGATCACATGCTGCCACCAAAATATCCAGTGTTGGCTGACTCAAGGCACATCAGCCTTTCCAGCAAATGACAATGTTTAAGACAACTGATTAGCTGCTAGGCCCAAGCACTGCATCATCAGAGGAGATCACATGCTGCCACCAAAATATCCAGTGTTGGTTGATGGGAGGGGCATCAGCCTTTCTGACAAATGACGGTGTTCAAGCCAACTGATTAGCTGCCAGGCCCAAGCACTGCATCATGGGAAGGGATCACATGCTGCCACCAAAATATCCAGTGTGGGCTGATAGGAGGGACATCAGCCTTTCTGACAAATGACAATGTTTGAGCCAACTGATTGGCTCCCAGGCCCAAGCAAGGCATCAACAGAGGAGATCACATGCTGCCACCAAAATATCCAGTGTTGGTTGATGGGAAGGACATCAGCCTTTCTGACAAATGACAGTGTTCAGGTCAACTGATTGGCTGCCAGGCCCAAGCACTGCATCATGGGAGGGGATCACATACTGCCACCAAAATATCCTGTGCATGGCTGATAGGAGGGACATCAGCTTTTCTGACAAATGACGGTGTTCAAGCCAACTGATTAGCTGCTAGGCCCAAGCACTGCATCATCAGAGGAGATCACATGCTGCCACCAAAATATCCAGTGTTGGTTGATGGGAGGGGCATCAGCCTTTCTGACAAATGACGGTGTTCAAGCCAACTGATTAGCTGCCAGGCCCAAGCACTGCATCATGGGAAGGGATCACATGCTGCCACCAAAATATCCAGTGTTGGCTGATGAGAAGGTCATCGGCCTTTCCAGCAAATGACAATCTTTAAGCCAACTGATTAGCTGCTAGGCCCAAGCACTGCATCATCGGAGGAGATCGCATGCTGCCACCAAAATATCCAGTGTTGGCTAATGGGAGGGACATCAACCTTTCAGACTAATGACAATGTTCAGGTCAACTGACTGGCTACCAGGCCAAAGCACTGCATTATCGGAGATCACATGCTCCCCTTTCCCAGATATTTTATCGTGGTGGCCACAGAGCAAAAGGAGATTGCTGAAGAGGTGAGTAAAAAGTGGTCAAGTAAAGGGGCTCTATACAGAGCCTTTACAAAGGGCCTCATACAAAAGTAAGAGGTCTGTAGGCTTTCTGTTCAATAGGGAAAGTGGGGGCAACTAATTTGCCCAAGTGAAGAGCAACACAGCTTTGGTACGGGTGATCCTTATTATCAATATTATTTTTGCGATTGATTTTTTTCCATTCTGCAGGTTATATTGTCCACTGACGAAGCTCATGTACAACATATGCTACATAGGTCTATGTGACTGTAATGTCTCATCAGAGCCAGGCTGGAAATTCAATCCCTGTCTACGTTATTATCTCTTACCTGTCTATTAATACTATTTGTACAGTAAACTGCCTTTATAATCCTGTTTACTCAATTGTGTTTTTGCCGTGTGGAGCAGTGCAGCCCCTGACATCGCCGCAGGGTAACATTAGCAGGAATGTATTCATTGCAATTATCTGACTGGTGAGAAAGTAAAGGGTCAGAGCAAGGCCTAAGGGCAGCAGTCTAGCTCCAGGCTGAAATAATGTCTGCAATTAGCTTCTGTCTCTGGTATGTTATTCAACACAAATCACTTCAACCTTCAGTCTTTGCAGGAACAGAGGAGGCTTCAAAGTGCAGAGCTACATGAATGTGACCAAGGATGGACTTGGTTCTATGGCTCTCTCTCTGACCTCACATATTCTTAATACAGTTTCACCTTATTCTATTTACATATTACAGGAAATCATCCAAAACTCACCTCACAATGCAAAGGAATGATCATAATGATCATCAACTCCATCTAGTGGGGCCATACCGTGGTTCCTTCCTGATTGGGGTGTTTCTGGAAAATACAGCATCATGGCCACTAGATGGAGCTTATAATCATAGGAAATAAACACCTAGGACCCTCGACCCCTGGAAACATGGTGGGAAACCTCTAGAGACAGGGTGGTCTGACATTTCACCTCAGGGGTAGATCACTTAGGCATAGTGGGATATGTAGATAGATGGGCGCAAGTCACTTTTGGTGAAAACACAAAAAGAATTGTATTACTCAGAGTACAAGGCAGAGAGGGTTGGGGTTGCAAATGATTGGTACTTCAGCAGAACTCTGACCCTTCCCTTGGCAGAACAGGAAAAAAGCCTTTAAAACGGAACTAAACCTATTCATTCATGGTTTTAAATAGCACTTGCATTCCAGGAATTCCGGGATTGGAATGCTAGCTATCACATTTGCTTGTGCTTTAAACCAAACTGTCAAACCATCAAATGGCTGGATTCATAACTGACCACCAGGGCCATCTTTAATATTGATTGGACCCTGGGCAAAAATTTTCTTGGGGCCCCCTCCATGCAATTTCACTCTCCACCTGCTCTGAGACATACAATAAATAGTAGCTATACTTAAAATCAGTTTACTGTATCAGATCAGGCAGCAACTGTGGTTGGCTGCCAGCGGTTACAGCATATCATTACTGCTTACTGACTGGTTGCTAGAGGTTACAGCACACATTACAGCTCACTGATTCGTTGCTAGAGGTTACAGCAAATGATTTCTGCTTGTTAAATGGTTGCTAGAGATTACTGTACAGTATTACTGCTCACTGATTAGTTGCTAGAGGTTACAGCACATCATCTCCTCACTGCAGGGGGGCATGATATACATATCAATGCCGCCTTTATTTACACCTCAATGCCGTCAGCCGCAGCTATTTACTTATAAATGCTGTTTATTTACATGTAAACACAGGGTCTGCAGGTGAGTCATCTGTACACAATAGAGCAGAGCTGGGCAGCATTAGTACCAGCACTTCACACTGAGATATTGGGACACAGCACAGGACTAAAACGTCAAAGGACAATGGAATTTAAACTGGGATAGTTATCAAGTATGAGGCAGCTGCTTTGGGCCCCACAACAATGACAGGGCCCAGGGCAGCTGCCCCTTTTGTCCTGCCTTAAAGACGGCCCTGCTGACCACATGTGCAGCACCATGGCAGTTGCAGATCAAACAGGGGCTAAGATGGCAGCTTCCTTGGCTGAAAAACATAGGGGGGTTTAGTTCTGCTTTAAGTTGAGACCATCACTCCTGTGTTAGAACTCTTTAGCGATCCTCATCAGTAGGGATGAGCCGAACACCCCCCTGTTCGGTTCACACCAGAACATGCGAACAGGCAAAAAATTTGTTCGAACACGCGAACACCGTTAAAGTCTATGGGACACAAACATGTATAATCAAAAGTGCTAATTTTAAAGGCTTATATGCAAGTTATTGTCATAAAAAGTGTTTGGGGACCTGGGTCCTGCCCCAGGGGACATGGATCAATGCAAAAAAAAGTTTTAAAAACGGCCGTTTTTTCAGGAGCAGTGATTTTATTAATGCTTAAAGTCAAACAATAAAAGTGAAATATTCCTTTAAATTTCATACCTGGGGGGTGTCTATAGTATGCCTGTAAAGGGGCGCATGTTTCCTGTGCTTAGAACAGTCTGACAGCAAAATGACATTTCAAAGGAAAAAAAGTAATTTAAAACTACTCGCGGCTATTAATGAATTGCCGGTCTGACAATACACATAAAAGTTCATTGATAAAAACGGCATGGAAATTCTCCGCAGGGGAACCCCGAAACAAAGTTTAAAAAAAAAATGACGTGGGGGTCCCCCTAAATTCCATACCAGGCCCTTCAGGTCTGGTATGGATATTAAGGGGAACCCCGGCCAAAATTTAAAAAGAGAATGGCGTAGGATCCCCCTCAAAATCTATACCAGACCCTTCAGGTCTGGTATGGATTTTAAGGGGAACCCTGTGCCAAAATTTTAAAAAAATGGCGTGGGGTCTCCCCAAAAGGTCTGCCACTTAACAATAAAATGTATATAAACCGAATTCACCAAAGGAAAATTATAGATGAAATAGTGGCGCTTATCCCCAGGTGGGGAGATGCCAGACATTGCCAGTGAGCTGAATACAGACGTGACTAGAGAAAAAGTGAAAAAACATATATTGCTAAATATCCCAAAAAGTAAAAATTAATATTAAATAAAATAAATTATTCAATAAATTCAATATGAGCTAATATAAATTATAACACTCAGTGAAAGTGATATACAAATATATAAATCCAAGAAAAAATATATAATGAAAATTGAACACAGTAAATATCTATAAAGTCCAGAAACCAATCGTGAAAAAATAAAGTCCATAAACCAATCGTGAAAAAATAAAGTCCAGAAATCAATCGTGAAAAAATAATCGTGAAAATATTTGAAGAAAGTCCAAAAAAAGAGTGAGGGTGACTCCAAAACTGCTCAGCTGTGTTTTCAAACATCCACCACACCTCTGTGACGTGAATCCACTCCCTGATGAAATTCAAACTCACCAGCTGTTAAGGCCTCTCACTCTCGTGTTTGGCCTGACAGAGCCTCTAACCCATGGGGGTTAACATGCGAGCATACACCTCCACTGCTCCATAGGAACACCGCTTTTCTCAGGTTGGTAGTATGACATAAAAATAAAAGAAGCTCCAATAGTGTAATCTCGTTTAAAAGATTTAATCACATATAAAACAACTTGTAATGAACTCACATTTAAAATAAAATAACAGGCAAGTCACTTCACGGCAAATGGAGAACTCCCACAGCACAGCAAGCAATAGCAACCGAAATAACAACAGGCACGCCACAGCGGACCCAGGAGGTGTGTGTGCTCACGTTCGTCTCACCCGTCCGCAGCACTCGTCCCTTCACTGGAGCTCCGCTCTGTCCCCCTTCACTCTCTCCTCTAGTATTCGTGTGAGATCGCCGTGTAGCTATCCTTTATTTAAATGCTTCTTCTTTCTTCTATCTTCTATCTTCCTTCAGTTTCTTCCTCCATCTTCTTCTTCTTCTGGTTCTTCCTCCGGTGTTCTCGTCCGGCATCTTCCTCTGCGGCGCCGGCATCTTCTTCCCTTCGTCTTCTGGGCCGATCCGCATCCAGCATGGTGGGATGGGAGGCTCCTGATGTGTGACGCTTCTCTTCTGACAGTTCTTATATAACCGAGGGTGGGGGCCACCCGGTGACCCCGCCCCCCTCTGATGCACGGTGACTTCCCTGTCCGCCCCCCTCTGACATCACAGGGAATGCCACAGGGAAGTCCCCGTGCACCAGAGGGGGGGTGTCACCGGGTGGCCCCGCCCTCTGTTATATAAGAACCATCAGAAGAGGAGAAGCGTCACACAGCGGGAGCCTCCCATCCCATCATGCTGGATGCGGAGCGGCCCAGAAAACGAAGGGAAGAAGACGCCTGTGCCGCGGAGGAAGATGCCGGACGAGAACACCGGAGGAAGAACCAGAAGAACAAGAAGAAGAAGAAGATGGAGGAAGAATAGAGGAAGATAGAAGATATAGAAGAAGAAAGAAGAAGCATTTAAATAAAGGAATTGTCAAAAACTGTCTCTTGTCATTTTTACCATTTTTGACACTTTTTTTGTGATATGGTAGGCCCTTACCATTTCACACAGGGGGGAGGGCCGGGATCTGGGGGTCCCCTTGTTAAAGGGGACTTCCAGATTCTGATAAGCCCCCCGCCCACAGACCCTCACAACCACCGGGCAAGGGTTGTGGGGATAAGGCCCTTGTCCCCATCAACATGGGGACAAGGAGTTTTGGGGGGCTACCCCAAAGCACCCTCCCAATGTTGAGGGCATGTGGCCTGGTATAGTTCAGGAGGGGGGGCGCTCTCTCATCCCCCCTCTTTTCCTGCGGCCTGCCAGGTTGCGTGCTCAAATAAGGGTATGGTATGGATTTTTAGGGAGACCCCACGCCATTTTTTTTGGTCGGGGTTCCCCTTAATATCCATACCAGACCTGAAGGGCCTGGTATGGAATTTAGGGGGACCCCCCACGTCATTTTTTAAAAAATTCTGGTTCGGGGTTCCCCTGTGGGGAATTCCCATGCCGTTTTTATGTGTATTGTCGGATCGGCAATTCATTAATAGCCGCCAGTAGTTTTAAATGACTTTTTTTCCTTTGAAATGTCCTTTTGCTGTCAGACTGTTCTAAACACGGGAAACATGCACCCCTTTACAGGCATACTATAGACACCCCCCAGGTATGAAATTTAAGGGAATATTACACTTTTATTGTTTCACTTTAAGCATTAATAAAATCACTGCTCCTTTTTAAAACTCTTTTTTGCATTGATCCATGTCCCCTGGGGCAGGACCCAGGTCCCCAAACACTTTTTATGACAATACCATGCATATAAGCCTTTAAAATTAGCACTTTTGATTTCTCCCATAGACTTTTAAAGGGTGTTCCGTGGCTTTCGAATTTGCCACGAACACCCCAAATTGTTTGCTGGCGAACAGCCGATGTTTGAGTCGAACATGAGTTCAACTCAAACTCGAAACTCATCCCTACTCATCAGTAGCAACAGCATCCTTTTTTTAGAAGAGTGAACCAACCTCCATGGGACTCAATCCTGTTTCCAATCTTCTGCAGGAGAGTCAACCAACCTCCATGGGACTCAATCCTGTCTCCAATCTTCTGCAGGAGAGTCAACCAACCTCCATGGGACTCCACTCCATCCTGTCTCCAATCTTCTGCAGGAGAATCAACCAACCTTCATGGCATTCCATCCTGTCTCCAGTCTTCTACAGGAGAGTCAACCAATCTCCATGGGATTGATCCTGTCTCCAATCTTCTGCAGGAGAGTCAGTCAACCAACCTCCATGGGATTCCATCCTGCCTCTAATCTTCTGTATGAGAGTCAACCAACCTCAAGGGGCTCCATCCTGTCCAGCAGCACCAGGCCTCAACTCCAGGTCTATTGACATTTTAAAAGTGGAGCTAGAGATACCATACTGCAATGGACACGTCACCCATATCAGCTGGGTGAATCAGACATAATTTTGCATAGTTAGTTCATGCTTACTAAGTAGTGTGTCAGTGTGAGGCTGTAATTCTTAACAATGGGGTTGTTAAGGATTACATATGGGAGATCAATCAGGGGTTCACAGCTATTAGCTGCAGGTGGAAGCCCCAGTGGAAGCCATGGGAGGCTGACAAGTCCCGTGAGGGAGCACACTGAGTTAAAGGACTAATCTCAACTCAACAGTATTATGGTGAGAACTCTACGCCAAGTTCCTAGGTCTGCACACATGATGTGCTCATTATAAGGGGTTCCCACCATCCCTGTGCTGGATTCCAGGGCCTGAACACCTGCTGTGCCCATTTAGAAGGGTTCCCACTATCCCTGTGTTGAGTTCCGGGGGCCGGAATACCTGCTGTGCCCATTATGAGAGGCTATCCCTGCACTTGGTTCTTGGGTCTTCACACCACCTGTGTCAATTATAGGGGGCTTCCACCGTCCGTGCACTGAGTTCCTGGGTCTACGCACATGCTGTGCCCTTTGTGAGGGGTTGCCACCATCCATGTGCTGAGTTCCTAGGTCTATACACCTGCTGTGCCTATTATTAGGGGTCCCCACCATTCCTGCAGGGAATTCCCAGGGCTGCATTCCTGCTGTGCCCATTATTATGAGCTCCAACCATCCCTTCTGGATTTTTAATTTATATAATGGAGAATATAACAGGAGCTAAAACACACAATAGTGGTTTGCACCCAAAATTTTCAGGTGGACAGGAGTCAGAAATTATAGCAGGAAGACCTCTTTGCTGGAATACTTACAACTTATAAGAAGCCATTGGCTGACTTCCTACTGCACTCCATTTATATCTAAAATATACATTCTGGGTGGTCAGTGGGAGTAGGACCACCTTACACTGGTGGTCACTGGGAGAATGAAGGGCCCCATAGATTAGTAGTCAGTGGGGTTAGGATCACCTTATGACCACTAATTTAAAGGGTCCTTATCCAAATGGCCACCAATGTAAGGTGGCCCTACCCCCACTGACCACTAATCTACAGGACCCTTCTCCTAGTGGCCACCTTATAATGGCAGTCATTGAGAGAAGGGCCCCTAAAATTAGTGGTCATTGGGATTAGTTGTTCTTTACATTGATGGTCATTGCAAGAAGTGCCCTGTAAATGGGGAGTAGGATAAGCTTACATCAGAAATAATGGCAAGAAGATCCCACTGTTGGAATATCCAATTTATAAGAAGCCATGAGCTGACTCACCATCACATTCCATTTTTACCTACAAATTTAATTGTGGGTGGTCAGTGGAAGTAGGACCACCTTAAATTGGTGGTCACTGTTAAAAAGTGCCCTGTAGATTAGTGGACAGTGGACAGTGGGAGTAGGACATCTTTACATTGGTGGTCATTAGGAGAAGGGCTTAGTATATTAGTGGTCAGTGGGGAGTAGGACATCTTTACTCTAGTGGTCATTGGGTAAAGTACCCCTTATTCAGATGGTCACTAAGACACATTGGCGGTCAGTGCAAAGAATGTACATTACGCTGGGGAACTGTGGGAAGAATATACCTTGCTTTGGTGGTCATTGGAAAGATTGTACCTTACAATAATGGTCACTGGGAGAAGGGCCCATTAGATTAGTGGTTAATGGATGTAGGACCACCTTACATTGGCAGTCACTGGGAGAATGGCCCTTTAGATTAGTGGTCAGTAGGAGTACTATCAGCTTACATCAGATAAGCTGTACATCAGATAAGCTGTACATTTTGTAAGCTTTACATCAGCTTACAAAAGATCTTACTGTTGGAAGATCCAACTTAAAAGAATTCATGGGCTGACTCCCCACCATGCTGCTTTTTTATTTAAAATATGAATTTTGGGTGGTCACTGTGAGTAGGACCACCTTTCATTGGTGGTCATTGGGAGAAGGGCCCTGTAGATTAGTGGACAGTAGAAGTAGGACATCTTTACATCGGGGTCATTGGGAGAAGGGCCCTGTAGATTAGTAACAGTAGAAGTAGGACATCTTTACATCGGTGGTCATTGGGAGAAGGGCCTTGTAGATTAGCGGACAGTAGAAGTAGGACATCTTTACATCTGTGGTCATTGGGAGAAGGGCCTTGTAGATTAGCGGACAGTAGAAGTAGGACATCTTTACATCGGTGGTCATTGGGAGAAGGGCCCTGTAGATTCCAGACAGTAGAAGTAGGAGGACATTAGACTGAAAGAGGCCTGGGACCTTGCTACACCTAGAATTACACTGAACCCTGGCGGAGAAGGGCTGCTCTACACCAAACTAGAAATACCTTGTCCTTATGAAGTTAGCCTTGTGCCATATTGAGGAAGGTTGTCCATATACTTCTGACTGTAGTATATAACTAAGAAATGTAAAAATAATATATACCCCCTCTTTAAAAAACATTTTTTTTAATTTTTTGTGCTTCCATCTCTTCTCAGCTAGCCTGCAATAAATCATACATCGTAGGCAGCCAATGTGTTCTTACTGCCTCCAATACTTAACACAGCTCGTCTCCGGGTCATACTGTACACATCTGTGATTTCCCGATTATCTAGCATCAGGAGAACACAAACCAGCGGGGCGCTCCAGGCTTCTAGTGAGCTATTTTTCTCAGAGAGTAACCACCAGTTTGAATTATCCCCCACAGAGCTTCAAACCGCACAGGAACACCGGGGGATCTCTCTGAGACTTCTCCCCGAACACAAGAGAACTTTCATGCGACTGTCAAATGTCTCCTTTATTCTTGTTTGGAACTCCATCATGTTACTGAGCTCCGCAACATAAAACGAAAGGGAGTTTTCTGATGTCTTCTTAAGGCTCCAGTCACACTTTGTGCGACTTGTCATGTGACTTTGGAACCCAAAAGTCGCACAATAAGTTTCCCTATGATAACTGTTCATATCTGTGCGACTTCAAAGTAGTTCCTGCACTAAAGAACCAACAGACCTAGAAATGTGTCACCTTCACCTTGGAGACCCCTAAAATGGGGGGTTAAAACCTTTATCATTTTTTAAATGTATTTTTTGCCATCTGTGTCCCATTGGGGAGATCTCCCTTCACCAAAGCCAAACAGGAAGTGAGAAGAAAGTGAGGTGATCCCTGGTTGTCACCAGGACTGGTGTCCCCGTTGGAAAATGTTCCCCTCCATTAATGTTCTGGTAACAACCTAAAAATTTGGGATTTCCTTTCACTTCCATGCTCGGTGATAACAGGACAAATAGAGAGGGTGACTCTCCCTAACGGGGGGCACAGACAGCAATAAAAGTCCCTGACAGGGACTCCAATCCTTCATTCATTCAAAGTTGTGCCTTTTATTATTCTTTATTTCTTATGCTGTATTTTCCCAAACCATTGTTTTATCTATGAATAAATAACATTCGACCTGTGGAGGAAATAGAATCACATAAAATGAATGCACATGCAGTTTTGCAGGAAAAATAGCTCTGCAAATGTTTTATAAATGCAACCCTAAGTATGCAGATGTTGGGGGGGGGGGGATAACAGGGGTAACTGTGTGTAAATAGAGGGAACATCCGGGCTTTTAGTTCTATGGCTCACCATCCCTGAATAAGGCCACCGAGAGTCAGTGTGTCTGTGTCCATCCCCAATGCTGTGATAGGCCAAGGAGGAGTGGCTAGTAACTATTTAAATTCTTATACCTGTACCTCACACAGCCAGAGAACTTGGTTGGCACCAAGTCCCCGTGCATCAGAGGGGGGCGGGGTCAAAAGAAAGGAAAAAGAAAAAAAAATGGGCAGTCTGCCAAGAATCACAACATTCTTTAGAAGAGGAATTTAGGTATGAACATTGTAACAATTTGTCCTTTAGATCAAAGGAAAAGACTTTGGTGTGTAAATGAGGGAAGTTTAACCACTTAAACACTAAACCTTTTTCTGACATTTGTTGGTTTCAAGTTAAAATATTTTTTTTTTGCTAGAAAATTACTTAGAACCCCCAAATGTTATATATATATATTTAGTAGAGACCCTAGAGAATAAAATGGTGGTTGTTGCAATATTTTATGTCACACTCTATCTGCGCAGCAGTCGCTCAAATGCAAATTTTTGGGAAAAAATTACACTTAACCACATGCCGACCAGCCGCCGCAGTTTTACTGCAGCAGAATGGCACGGCTGGGCGAAGCGACGTTATGTTACGCCACTTCTCCCTGTGGCCACTAGGGGCGCATGCGCGCCCGCTGCACGCCCCCCGAGCCGATGCGAGTGCCTGGCGGTCACGATCACCGCTGGGCTCCCGCGATCGCCAATGAGACACGGGGAACCGGGATCTGTGTGTGTAAACACACAGTTTCAAGTTCTCTGAGGGGAGAAGTGACAGATCGTCTGTTCATACAGAGGATGAACCGCGATCTGTCATCTCCCCTACACAGTCCCCTCCCCCCTTCAGTTAGAACACACACTAGGGAACACAATTAACCCCCTAATTGCCCCCTAGTGTTAACCCCTTCACTGCCAGTGTCATTTATACAGTAATCAGTGCATCGCTGTGTAAATTGTCCGATCTGTCCGCCATAATGTCGCAGTCCCAATAAAAATCACACATCGCCGCCATCGCTAGTAAAAAAAAATAATAATCATAAAAATGCCATAAAACTATCCCCTATTTTGTAGGCACTATAACTTTTGCGCAAACCAATCAATAAATGCTTATTGCGATTTTTTTTTTTACCAAAAATATGTAGAAGAATACATATCGGCTTAAACTGAGGAAAAAAATTGTTTTTTTTATATTTTTTGGGGGGATATTTATTATTACAAAAAGTAAAAAATATAGATTTTTTTTCAAAACTGTCGCTCTTTTTTTTTTAGCGCAAAAAAAAAAAAAAGCAAATACCACCAAAAGAAAGCTCTATTTGTGGGGAAAAAAGGACATTAATTTTGTTTGGGTGCAGCGACGCCGCACGACCGCGCAATTGTCAGTTAAAGCGACGCAGTGCCGTATCGCAAAAAGGGCTCTGGTCGGGAAGAGGGGTAAAATCTTCCGGGGCTGAAGCGGTTAACCACTTAAACACTAAACCTTTTTCTGACATTTGTTGGTTTCAAGTTAAAATCTATTTATTTTATTTTTTTTTGGTAAAAAATTACTTAGAACCCCCAAACATTTTATATATATATATATATATATATATATATATATATATATATATATTTATTTATTTTTTAGTAGAGACAATAGAGAATAAAATGGTGGTTGTTACAATATTTTATGTCGCACTGTATTTGCGCAGTGGCCGTTCAAATGCAATTTTTTTTGGGGGGAAAAATTACACTTAAATTCATTTTTTTTTAAAAAACAGTAAAGTTAGCCCAATTTTTTTTTTTTTTTATAAAATGAAAGATTTTACGCTGCGAGAATCGTGATCTTTTTATTCTAAGCAAAAAAAAAAAATTGTGATTCTCATTTTGGCCAGAGTCATGCAGCTCTACCTCACAATAGACACCATTTTGGAAAGGGTGTACAGCTGGGATTTGTAGTTCCACGGCGGCTGCCTAGAAGCCTGCTGCAGCTGGGAGTCTAGCCCATTTGTAAAATGAAAATTGTATGAAGGTGGCGGTTATCCTTTCCGGCATTGCGGAGTAAGGTTAGGACCCTTATGGCTGGCCATGCAATGAATAGGATAATGGGCAGGAGGGGGGGGCAGATTTGTATGCATGTCACCCCTCCCCCCCTTCTTCCCTGACATCCATCTATTCATTATCCTGACCACACTATACATAGGAGGGACCTCCGCCTGATTATGTCCAGGGATTAGTGTTAGCCGGGGGGGATTAATGAAGAATTCTCATTAATACAATGGGCTATGTAGAAGAAAGGCATTGACGGACATGTCCTTGTGTTCCTGCGACAAGCGATGGGGGGGGGGGGGGACATTTAATAGTAGCGCCTAATCAATTCTCACTGCATTTAGTACATTGCTACCAGATCTGGGCATGCCATCAGTCTGGAGGCCAGTCCACACCGTGATGAGTGGTGGGGGGGGGGATTTCAGCACCATGCATGATGGACAGCTCCAAGGATAATGAGCCAAAATGTGACATTCAACCCAGCAGGGAATATACAGGCTTTCCTTAAAGTGGAACTCCGGACAAACACGCATTCATTTTAAATATATTCCTCAATAGTCACAAAGGATAGAATTCCACTTTGTGTGCAGCAAATGCCTTTTATTTTTTCAAACCCAGATATAAACTTGTAAAAAATCGTGGTGACATCATCACTGTGCTGTCCATAGTCTGAACAAAGACCAGACCAGTCACCCTGCACAAGGAGAGAGAGCAGAGCTGTGGGAGGGGCCCATCAGGCTCCACCCACTACAAGATGCCTGCAGAAAACTACAGGAGGTCGGTGGGGACCAAACCAATCATCCTGCACAAGGAGAAAGAGCAGAGCTGTGGGAGGGGCCTAGTAAGCTCCACCCACTACAGGAAACTACAGGAGGTGGAGACAAGACCAGTCGTCCTGCACAAGGAGAGAAAGCAAAACTGTGGGAGGGACCCATCAGGCTCCACCCACTACAAGCTGCCTGCAGAAAAGTACAGGAGGGGGGCGGAGACAAGACCCGTCACCCTGCACAAGGAGAGAGGGAAGAGCTGTGGGAGGAACCAATAGGCTCCACCCACTACAGGCTGCTTGCAGAAAACTACAATAGGGGCGGAGACAAGACCAGTCACCCTGCACAAGGAGAGAGAGCAGAGCTGTGGAAGGGACCCATCAGGCTCCACCCACTACAGACTGCTTGCAGAAAACCACAGGAAGGGGCGGAGACAAGACCAGTCACCCTGCACAAGGAGAAAGAGCAGAGCTGTGGGAGGGACCCAATAGGCTCCACCCACTACAGGCTGCATGCAGAAAACTACAGGAGGGGCAGAGACAAGACCAGTCATCCCTAACAAGGAGAGCTAAACTGTGGGAGGGACCCATCAGGCTCCACCCACTACAAGCTGCCTGCAGAAAACTACAGAAGGGGGTGGAGACAAGACCAGTCACCCAGCACAAGGAGAGAGAGCGGAGCTGTGGGAGGGAGCAATAGGCTCCACCCACTACAGGCTGCTTGCAGAAAACTACAGGAGGGGGCGGAGATAAGACCAGTCGCCCTACACAAGGAGAGAGAGAAGAGCTGTGGGAGGGAGCAATAGGCTCCACCCACTACAGGCTGCTTGCAGAAAACTACAGGAGGGGGCGGAGATAAGACCAGTCGCCCTACACAAGGAGAGAGAGAAGAGCTGTGGGAGGGAGCAATAGGCTCCACCCACTACAGGCTGCTTGCAGAAAACTACAGGAGGGGGCGGAGATAAGACCAGTCGCCCTACACAAGGAGAGAGAGAAGAGCTGTGGGAGGGAGCAATAGGCTCCACCCACTACAGGCTGCTTGCAGAAAACTACAATAGGGGCGGAGACAAGACCAGTCACCCTGCACAAGGAGAGAGAGCAGAGCTGTGGAAGGGACCCATCAGGCTCCACCCACTACAGACTGCTTGCAGAAAACCACAGGAAGGGGCGGAGACAAGACCAGTCACCCTGCACAAGGAGAAAGAGCAGAGCTGTGGGAGGGACCCAATAGGCTCTACTTACTACAGGCTGCATGCAGAAAACTACAGGAGGGGCAGAGACAAGACCAGTCATCCCTAACAAGGAGAGCTAAACTGTGGGAGGGACCCATCAGGCTCCACCCACTACAAGCTGCCTGCAGAAAACTACAAAAGGGGGTGGAGACAAGACCAGTCACCCAGCACAAGGAGAGAGAGCGGAGCTGTGGGAGGGAGCAATAGGCTCCACCCACTACAGGCTGCTTGCAGAAAACTACAGGAGGGGGCGGAGATAAGACCAGTTATCCTTAACAAGGAGAAAGAGCAGAGCTGTGGGAGGGACCCATCAGGCTCCACCCACTACAGACTGCTTGCAGAAAACCAGAGGAAGGGGCGGAGACAAGACCAGCCATCCTTAACAAGGAGAGAGAGCAAAACTGTGGGAGGGACCCATCAGGCTCCACCCACTACGAGCTGCCTGCAGAAAATGACAGGAGGGGGCGGAGACAAGACCAGTCACCCTGCACAAGGAGAGAGGACAGCAGTGGGCGGTCTGTATTACAGGAAGCTCCTGCACAGAGGTAATGTTTTGGAGATGTTTAGTGCTGAATTAATACACAGACCTAGAAGAAATAAACAAAGGTTCAAGGAAGATTACACAAGTCTGTATATGGTAATGTTTAAAAAGTTATCCTCAGCATTTTTTAATTTGTAGCTTTCCCTAAAGTAATACCTGGTGATCCCACCACAAGGTTCCTTTTTCAGGCATTTCCTGTTATGGGGTGACAACACTCTTTCAACATCTCCAAATTGCTCCCCTCGGTTGTCACCCTGTTATACAGGCTTCTGATGGAAATTATAAGAGGCCATTATAACACACATTACACAGGCAAAGGTCCAGCGTGGTCACCATCCCAGGACTGCCATGTAGCTATTGTTGGAGTGAATATAAGCAGGAGGTGGCAGCAAAGAGACTGCAGGAAATCAGCATCATCACAATGCAGCAAAGTATGAATACAAAAGTGAACATGCTTTTATAGGGGAAGAAAATCACAGCAGTTGTTTTAACGACACCTTCTGCTCTAGCTGAAGTATATAAATAAAGATTGTAACAATCTCTCCTCTGTTTTCTGTAAACGGATGTTGCAAAAAAAAAAAAAAACATGCAAGGCAATGTGAAATACTCACCTTGGAATAAAGTCTTCCAGTGCTGTAACACTCGCTTAAGTCTGCCCATTCTCAGACAGATCTCTAAATGAAAGGGTTCGCTTTTATTATCATCAGGAACAATCTCCATACTGTAATGAGTATAGCTGCAGCATCTGCATCCCTTTGGGAGGAAAGGAGCCTCAGCTTCTCATAGTTACATAGTAGGTGAGGTTGAAAAAAGACACAAGTCCATCAAGTCCAACCTATGTGTGATTATTATATTATTATGTCAGTATTACATTGTATATCCCTGTATGTTGTGGTCATTCAGGTGCTTATCTAATAGTTCCTTGAAGCTATCGATGCTCCCCGCTGAGACCACCGCCTGTGGAAGGGAATTCCACATCCTTGCCGCTCTTACAGTAAAGAACCCTCTACGCAGTTTAAGGTTAAACCTCTTTTCTTCTAAATTTAATGAGTGGCCACGAGTCTTGTTAAACTCCCTTCCGACAAAACAAATCTCCTATCACAGGTCAATGCCTAAAACTTAGATTTCTGAGGAGGGAGATGGGGTGCAGATGAGGATCCCCCAAACCCAAGCCAGGGGCAATATAAATGAAAATCAGCTTTGCACCCCATTGTATTATGTGATGATGGGAATGTTATGGACCTCCAACTTGAAGTAAAGCCATAATTTGTAGGTCCTATGCTGGGTTCCTATAGATAGAGGAAGAATTGATGGAGATATGGTGAATATTAGAACCTTGTGTCTGGTGTTTTCTCTCATCCCCATTTGGCGTGTTTTACTGGCTGTTACATAGTAGGTGAGGTTGAAAAAAGACCATCAAGTCCAACCTATATGTGTGATTATATGTCAGTGATCTTTAATAGGTTTTTATCAACCATTATTTTACACTAAGATGGAATGAACCAAGTAGATGACCCTAGAATTCATCTGCCCAGTGCAAAATATCGTACCTATAGGTAGAACAATGGGTCATTTCTAGTAGACAGTGCCAGATCTTTAGGCAAAGTTGAGATTTTGCTGGATGAATAAAGAAGGCACAGTGACAATCTTTGGTGCTATGTAAGCCTTTTATATTTCTGGGAAAGTTACGTGTATGTCATGGTGCTCAGTAGAGATGAGATCTGGGTCAGTCCAAACCCAGGTTGGGACCAAATGTGGCTTGTTTGGTGGTTTGAATTCAGTGAGGTGGATTTACCAAATCTGGAGAGTGCAAAATGTGGTGCAGCTCTGCATAGAAACCAATCAGCTTCCGTGTTTTTTTGTCAAAGCTTCATTGAACAAGCCAAAGTTAGAAGCTGATTGGCTACCATGCACAGCTGCACCAGATTTTGCACTCTTCAGTTTTAGTAAATCAACCCCAATATGAACTTTCAAGATGTTTGGTGGGAATTGTCCAGCTGAATGTCCTGTAATGCATCGTAAAAAAAAATAAAAAAAATAAGCACTTGCTATAATTTAAATAGACCCAACAGTCCTTGTTAGACTTTGATGAGGTCCCAATATGAATATCAAAAAAATAAAAAATAAAAGCATGCCCCCCCCCCCCAACCCGAATTCCATATCAGACTCTTTGGGGGGTATTTAATATAACTGGTGCACACAGAATCTGGTGCAGCTTTGCAGAGTAACCAATCAGCTTCTAGGTTTTATTGTCAAGGCTTTATTGAACAAGCTGAAGTTATAAGCTGATTGGCTACCATGCACAGTTGTACAGATCCTGGGTGCTCCAGTTTTCGTAAATCTCCCTCTTTGGGTTTGGTATGGATTTTAAGAGGGGGAACCCCATTCACAAAAACAAGAAAAAAGTTAAGCAAACATTCCATCCACCAGATCCAGGTATGTTTGGCTCATCATTAGTGGCCAGCACTAAATACGATCGAGGGCAGCCAGGTCTAAGCAAAGTCCAGTCTAGTAGAAGGAGTCTCTTTGTTCCCATCTGATAACCATGTGAGAACTAATGCCACTGGGTACTGGGTGCATCTACAGCAGTTTGCAGCTGTACATTGAGCTGGGGTACCCATACTTCTCCAAATAACTGTATGAGATGAGATGGGTTGAGCTGATATTAATGGAAAGGCTGATGTCATCCCAAGCCTCTGTCTTCCTCATCGGTATAAGAAGAGGCGATTTCAGCTCTGGGAAGAAATGTCACTCCATATACCAGAGCACTGACATTATCCTACTGAGAAAACCCACCAGGCATTTCATACTTAGCGGGGATTATACTAAGTTGTTACTGTTTTCTGCAATGCTATCACTTAATAAGCACACATTAGTATTAAGCTCTTCCATTTGTGGTGCCCAGAAGACAATGCCCAGCACTGATACCACCTGAAGATGACTTCCTGAAATGTAGAGGTAAAATCTGCAGTTGCCAGGAGAAAGGTGATAGTGGTTGACTACTGCTACTACTATTTCGCTTCCATGGCTCTGGCACAGGTAGATGAGAAGGTTTCAGCACCACATGAGATGGACAGCGGTGGGATAAGGGGACAGCGGTGGGATAAGGAGACACTTCCACGGTCCACCCAGATGAGACTTTCCTGAACTCTTACATCAATCCTAGGAGTGAATTAGGCAGCCTGGCCACCATGGTGCAGACTTAGAGCTTAACATTGTCATACCTGCCCATACACATGTACTTCAGTATGAATGTGCAGCAGAGTAACAGATCGGGGATCCATTCTGAGGACATGAAGAGCAATGGTAGGGCACCCAACAGACTTCCTTGTTATTGATGGGAGTGCCACCTCTTCTGCCATCCCTTCATTCTGTGCCTAGGAACTGAAATCTTGTCACTCAATGGGCACCTGGGGGCCACTAAAGGCTATGCCTGGGGACTCTATCAGGGGAAAGTGTCTGTTTCTGGTGTTCACTTCCATGTTTAGGTCACAAATAGATAAAGGGATGTTAGAATTCTCACTGAAAGATACCACTAGGATGAGCAGTCTTTCTCCTAGAGATGTGATTCTATGACATTGACCTACCAGACACTCACCACTATCTTGTCAGAAACACAGGGTACCCACCATAGGCTATCCTATCTGTAAAGGTGTCTGTA
This sequence comes from Lithobates clamitans, assembly GCA_037952925.1. Taxonomy (NCBI): domain Eukaryota; kingdom Metazoa; phylum Chordata; class Amphibia; order Anura; family Ranidae; genus Lithobates; species Lithobates clamitans. The sequence goes on along the minus strand of JBBGZY010000588.1, from coordinate 40,682 downwards.
GCCACCATAGGCTATCCAATCTGTAAAGGTGCCTGTAGCCACCATAGGCTATCCTATCTGTAATGGTGTCTGTAGGCACCATAGGCTATCCTATTTGTAATGGTTCCTGTAGCCACCATAGGCTACCCTATCTGTAATGGTCCCTGTAGCCACCACAGGCTATCCTATGTGTAATGATGTAGCCACCACAGGCTATCCTATGTGTAATGGTGCCTGTAGCCACCATAGGCTACCCTATCTGTAATGGTGTAGCCACCACAGGCTATCCTATGTGTAAAGGTGCCTGTAACCACCATAGGCTATCCTATCTGTAATGGTGTAGCCACCACAGGCTATCCTATCTGTAAAGGTTCCTTTAGCCACCATAGGCTATCCTATCTGTAACATTGCCTATACCCACCATAAGCAATCCCATCTGTAATAGTGCTTGTGTGCACCGTAGACTATTCTTTTTGTAACGGCGACTGACTGTATATTCCTAATAGGCTATCTTATCTGTATCAGTGACTGTACACACCAGAGGCTCAGACTCCCGTAGGAGACACAGTGATATTCATCAATATTCACACCATATCATGCATGCCTGATACCGCCCTGTGCCTTCATCCTGGTGTTATTGTCTGCTCACAGTGCTCAGTGTGTAAGAATCCCCATCCACAGGAGCAGAGCAGTGCCTGGAATATACTTTGTGATGTGCCTATCCTGGGTATGTCCCAGTCTGTCCTGACACTGGAGAAGAACTACAACTCCCAGTCTGACCTGACACTAGAGAGGAACCACAACTCCCAGCCTGACCTGACACTGGAGAAGAACTACAACCCCCAGCCTGACCTGACACTAGAGAGGAGCTACAACCCCCAGCCTAACCTGACACTGGAGAGGAACTACAACTCCCAGCCTGACCTGACACTAGAGAGGAACCACAACTCCTAGCCTTACCTGACACTGGAAAAAAATTACAAACCCCAGCCTGACCTGACACTAGAGAGGAACCACAAGCCCCAGTCTTATGTGACACTAGAAAGGAACTACAACTCCCAGGCTGACCTGACACTAGAGAGGAGGTACAACCCCCAGCCTTACCTGACACTAGAGAGGAACTATAACTCCCAGCCTGATCTGACACTAGAGATGGAACCACAACTCCCAGCCTTACCTGACACTAGAAAGGGACTACAACTCCCAGCCTGACCTGACACTAGAGAGGAGCTACAACCCCTAGGCTTACCTGACATTGGAGAGGAACTACAACTCCCAGCCTCACTTGACACTAGAGAGGAATTACAACCCCCAGGCTGACCTGAAATTAGAGGGGAACTACAACCCTCAGCCTTAACTGACACTGAAGGTGAACTATACTTCCCAGCCTGACCTGACACTGGAGAGGAGCTACATCTCCCGGCCTGACTAGTCACAGAAGAGGAACTACAATGCCCCAGCCTAACCTGACAGTGAAGAGGAACTACAATCTCCCAGTCTGACCAGACAGTAGAGAGTAACTACCAGCCCAAGCCTCCTTCACACAAGAGAATAACTACAACCCCCATGCTGACTGACACAGGAGAGGAACTACATACCAAGCCTGACTGGCACTGCAGAAGGACTAGAAATCCCAGTATACAATTCCCAGCCAGACCTATCACAGGAAAAGAACTACAATTCCCAGCCTGACTAACACAAGAGAGAAACTACAAACTCCAGCCTGACCAGCACTTGAATTAATAAACTACAATCCCCAGCTTGGCTGACACTGGAGAGGAACTACAACCCCAGCCTGACTGACACTGGAGAAGCACTACAAACCACAGTTTACAAGTTCCAGCCTGACCTGTCACAGGAGAGGAACTACAATCCCCAGCCTGACTAACACAAGAAAGGAACTTCAAGCCCCAGCCTGACCAGCACTGGAAAAGAACTACAATCCTTAGCTTGACTGACACTGGGAAGGAACTACAATCCCCAGCCTGACCTGTCACAGGAGAAAAACGACGACCCCCCCCAGCTTGACGCAAGAGAGGAACTACATACCCCAGCCGCCTGACTGACCTGGAGAGGAACTACAACTTCCAGCTAGACTGACCCTGCAGAAGGACTACAAGCCCCAGTTTACAGTTCCCAGCCTGACCTGTCACAGTAGAGGAACTACAATCCCCAGCCTGACCTGACACAAAAGAGAGAAACTACAAGCCCTACCCTGACACCAAAGAGGAACTATAACCCTCAGCCTGACATTGCAGAAGAACTACAAGCCCCAGCCTAACACAGTAGGGGAACTACAAACCCAGCCTGACTTGATATTGTAAAGGGTAAAGGAACTACATGCCTCCAGAGGAGAACTACAACGCCAAGCCTCACCTAAAAGACAACAAGCCCAAGTCTTATCAGGTACATTCAATATAATGCCAGACCTGTTGCATGCCATGAACTACAGGTACATAGGATGGAGTGCAAGCATAAGTTAGATGGACAACAAGTCCCAGCTGGCATTAGACTGTGAGCAGCTAGATGGAAGGGTTCAGCCTCATGTTATCTGGGCAGCAGCACACCAAGCCTAGCAGAGCATTGACATGATGCCACAGGTGAGTGTAGCTGGCAGTTACCCCAGGGCAGTGCCCACTCCCCAGTCACCCCCTCCCTCCTTCCCTTCCCCCAGCCTGTTGACCTTGAGTAGCTGCAAAGCTCCAGAAGCCCAGATCCCAGCTGGCAGTGCCAGGGCTCCAGCCACAGCTGTGCAGGATGACTTTAGGAAATGAGGGGGATGAACTGCCATTAATGGGGAGGCAGGAGAGGGGAGGGTGGCTGTGCCTGGTGCTATGTGCACTTTCCACGCCTCTCTTTATCACAACTAGACGAGGAGAGAAGATTCAGCACCACATCAGATGGACAGCACCAGCCACTGGACGCCGCTCCACTCCGCAGGTCGGTTCCTCTGAGCTCTGCCGACTCCGCTCCCGACTCAACAGGTGAAGCACATGCGGATGGACTAAAACTCCTGAGAGGTGGTGTTCCTGGAAGCCCTCGAAGTGTGAGGAGCACCTAAAACCGATCTGGGGTTCTGAATGACTGTGTGGCCCTAGGGATCTAATGACCAGCTTCCCCTTCAGGACCATGAACAGCTCTGCACTCTTGGCTTTCTCAAGCGGGTTGGACCCCCCGGAGGTGGGCAAAGAGATCACAGTGGTCCTGCCTTTGTTCCTGAGCACCATCTGCCTGGTGGGCTTGGGTGGGAACATACTCCTTGTCGCCATCCTCATCCATGATTTCAGAAAAGGGAAGTGTTCAGTGGTCAACTGCCTGGTCATCAACCTGGGGGTCGCCGACCTGCTGCTTATCCTCTTCTGCATCCCAGTGCGAATAGTCACCTATGCCAAGCAGTCCTGGCTCTTTGGGGGTTTTGTCTGCAAGACCACTGAGTGGTTCCTCCAGAGCTGCCTGATTGTGAAGAGCCTGACCCTGGCCGCCATAAGCCAAGCCCGCTACAAGCATGTCATCACCCCACCCAAGTTCATCACCTTTAGCCAGAGGCATGTGGTGCTAGTCCTGCTCTTCTCCTGGTCCTTGTCCTTCTTGCTGCCCCTGCCTCAACTCATCTTCACCCAGCTCACCATGGGGCAGGAGGGCTTGACTTGCACCTTTGATGTTACAGAAAAGGCCGCCAACTTTATGAGTGTCTTCAGCAAGCTGTACCCGGTGTTGGCTTACGTCCTGCCCATGGTCTTCACCTTCTTCTGCTACATAAGAGCTCTGCGGAGGAGGAAAGAAAGGAGGAACCGCGTGCCCAACCCCCGCGTTCTCAGCAGGAAGATCACCTCCATGCTGATGTGTGTGAGCCTGGCATTTGAAGCCATGTGGCTCCCAGAGTGGATTGTGTGGATCTGGGCTAGGCATAGCAACTATGGCATCCTACAGCCACCCAGTGCCCTGATGGTCTTGGCTCAGGTGATCCTGTTCTTGAACTCCACGTTGAACCCTGCAGTATTCCTGGCTGTGTCAGAGGAGTTCAGAGAGGGCTTCAAGAGCATCTGGACGATGATGAAGTGTGAGAAGGGCCAGGACACGGTCGGAGCTCCCCGGGCGGGGGAGAATGGAGCAGACATGATGCCCAGCACCATCCAGTCTTTGCAGGACTTCCAATGCCCAACCACTACTCACCGACTTTCTCAGGACTCCAAAACCGAGGAGAAAATTCTCCCAGATGTAGAGCACTTCTGGCAGGACCGCAGGAACACCACTGCCGGGGAGGACAATGACCCCATGCCCTGGGAGCACCAGGAAAAAGCCTAGAGCATGGGACCCCACATATGTTAAAACTCCTGGGTTGTGTGGGCAGCAGAGACAGGTTCTCTTCAGAGGTTGTGGGCTCCAGACAAGACAAGGAAGGGTTAAGAGGACAGGGCTGAAGTCTAATCAGTTTCTTGTCTGAAGAACCAACTCAGCGAAGGGTCAAGTCTAGGACTGACCAAGGACTAGCAAGCTTGGACAGCCTGTGACTCCTCAGCTGTTGTTCCACCAGCAGTACCGGCTTTAGGGTCATGGATGGTCAGCAGCTGGAGAGCCACTGACTAGAGTAGAGCGGTTCTGATGTCTACAGGCAGTGAGCACTGTACGTGTGTCTGGTGTGATGTGCAGTCCTACAACATCTACTAGTAAAAGTGGTCAGCAAATTGTTGGGGTCGGTGCTTGTCTCTTCAGTGTAGCAATGCAGAGGTCTACCCTACCCTTCTCTTCCCACCCTTCTCTCTCTTCCCAGCCTTCTCTTCCCTTCTCTTCTCTCTCTCTCTCTCTCTCTCTCTCTCTCTCTCTCTCTCTCTCTCTCTCTCTCTCTCTCTCTCTCTCCCTCCCCCCCTTTCTATAACTCTCTCTCTCTCTCTCTCTCTCTTCTCTCACTCTTTTTATGTCCCTCTCCTCTCTCTTTATTTCTCCCTCTTTCTAGCTCCCCTCACTCTTTCTCTCTGTCTCTTTCTATCTCTATCCCTATTTCTCCCTCTCTCCTCTCTTATTCTATCTCCCTCTCTTCCCCCTTCTCCCTTTTTCTGTGTCCTGCTCTCTTTCTCCCCTCTTCTCTCTCTTTCTATCCCCCTACCCCTATCTTTATCTATTTATTTCTCTTTCCCTATGTTTTCATCTACTCCTTGCTCTTTCTCTTCTTTCTTTCCTTCCCTACCTATATCTCCCTCCATCTGCTACTACCTCCTATTCTCTCTCTTTCTCTACTTTTCTTTCAACTTCCCTCACCCTCCCTCTCTCTCTCTCCTCTAATTCTCTCTCAATTTCTTTCACCCTTTCTCTCACTTTCATTCTCTTTCTTTCTCTCTTTCTCACTCTCTCTTCCTCTTCTCATTTTCTTTCTCTCTCCCCCCTTACTTTTTCTGCCTCCATCTCTCTTTCCCTCTCCCTTCTCTATCTCTAATTCCTTCTTTATCCCTATGCCCTACCCCTCCCTCTTTCTCCTCATCTTTCTTTCCTTCTTTACCTATCTTTCCCTCTTTCTGCTACTACCTCCTATTCTCTCTTTCCCCCCCCTTCTGTTTCTCGCTTCCTCCCTCTCTCTCCCCCTCTAATCTCCCCTCTCTATCTTCCCCCTCTAATACCCCCTCTCCCCCCCTCTAATCTCCCCCTCTCTCTCCCCCCTCTAATTCCCCCTATCTCTCGCCCTCTAATTCCCCCCTCTCTCCTCTCTAA